>CAHIKZ030001236.1:67500-745000 GCA_903632075.3 Acanthosepion pharaonis
ATATATATATATATATATATACAATGGTGCCTTGACTTAGAGTTTAATTTGTTCTATGATGGAGCTCATTACTCAAATTGCTCATATGTCAAATCAATTTTCCCCATTGAAATGAATTAAAATGACATAAACCCATTCTGCAACCCCCAAAAAAACACTGCATTTTTTTTGTTACATGTTTTTAAATAAGAAAAATGTACTTATAAATAATGAATATTGTATAAAAACAATACAATAGAAGGCACTTGAATAAACTGGTTTTATTAAATATAATGTACAGTATTTACCTTATCAGACAAGTTGAAGATGCTTACAGAGGTGGAGGAGAAAGGCTGAACTGAATAACGGAATCTTATTTACTGACTTTTATCCTTTTTGCCGCACTTTCCTCTGCAGGGATTTTTTTATAAAAACCTGTCCAATGAACTCTGTTTCATCCTCCATTTCAGAATGTTTCTGAAATGAATTAGACAAGTATCATTAAATAGTGCCGTTGCACGACAAGATGCAACTTTTTCTGGGTGTTTCTTTTGAATAAAGTCTGAAAGTTTCTCCCACAATCCCAACATTTCCTTTAGCTCCTTGTAGAGATAACCTCTTCTGCATCACTTATTTCCTGCAATACATCCATGTACTGCTGGATCTGTAGCTCCTTTTAGCTCCTTCTATATCAGTTCCTTGGGGTGCTCCTTGATGAGTTCATCAATATCACCTTCATCCATGTCCAGCCTCATGGATTTGCCGAGAGATGCAATCTCCTCCACCACTACCACTTTGGATTCAAGTCTTTCAAAGTCTGTTTTAGACACAGCCTCAGGCCACAGCTTCTTCCATGTAGATGTCAATGTCCTCTTTGTAATGCCCTAACAGGCCATATCAATAATTCTGAAGCATATCACAATGTTATAGTGGCCCTTCCAGAACTCTTGAAGGGTGAGATCTGTACTCTCCATCACTTCAAAGCAGTAGCAGGTACTTGGTGAAGAGCTTCTTGAAATTAGAAATCACCTGCTGGTCCATGGGCTGCAGGATAGGGATGGTGTTGGGTGGAAGGTAGAGAACCTTTATAAACTTGAACTCTTTGAGGATGTCATCTTCAAGTTTAGGTGGGTGAGCAGATGTATTGTACAGGATGAGAAGGGCTTGCAGGGGTAGGTTATTTTCCTGGAGATATTTCTTAACATCAGGACCAAAGACCAAATTCATCCACTCTACATAACCTGCAGGTTTTCTTTCAGAATCTTATGTGATATAAAGGCTCTGGGGTCTTCCAAATTGGCATACAGTGCAAGGGTTAGCCCATCCTTCTTGAACATGTGGCATGACATCCCCCTCTCTTCCGCTATTATATAAGTCCCCCTTGGCATCTTCTTCAAAAAGCTCTGTCTCATCACAGTTGAAGACTTGCTAGGGGATGTATCCTATGGCTGCTATAATTCCAGCAAAAGTTTTGAGCTGATCCTCAGCTGCCTTCATATCTATGCTTGCTACCTTATCATGCCTGACAAGAGAGTGAAGTATGGTCCTATTTTTAAAATTCTTGAATCAACCCCAACTGGCTTTCAACAGCTTGCCCAATACCTCATCTGTCAAAGTGCCTGGTGTCTCCTGCAGCAAATCAGCGTAAATAGATTGTGCCTTCTTGCAGATTATAGCCTCTGTCATGGTATTTCCTGCAAGCTGTTTCTCTGTCAACCACACCATTAGCGGCTTCTGTATATTTTTATGGATAGATGTCCACTGTTTAGAAATTATTTTAACACCTGGCATTATAGCCTTTATCGACTCCTTCTGCTTCACTATGATGCAGATCATATAAATGCTATGCACGTACTGTTTTGGCAAGTCAACTACACACACACCTTGGTCATGTTTTTTGATAATTTTTTTCTTTAATTCAATCATCATCCACTTCTTCTCAGTACTGACCTTCGTACTCACTTTCTTCAGGGCCATAGTTGGAAAAACAAAATTTTACAAAATAACTTCAAGTGCAAATGCAAGCACAACACTGATGCTTCCACTGCATGCTAACCACTTAAAGTAAACAAGTGAGACATGGGTTGCTGTGCATTCATTGTGGCATTGGCTGGGCCAAAAATCAGTTGGGGCGCTCAAGTCAAAGTACCACCATGTGTATATATATATATATATATATATATATAATAGGTCAATGAAAGAAATTTGAGAGATAAAAGAACAAAAATAATAATATTGATAATAAAACTAATAATATTTATTGTATACTAGCAGTAGAGCCCGGCGTTGCCCGGGGATATAACAGTAAGAGATAGATCAAGTATCGACCATCATAAAGACTGAAAAATAAAATTGACAAAGATTATTGTTTAAGGTTGACGGACATGCATGTCTTAATTATTTTTTTTTTTTTTTTGTTTTTTTTACGAATTGGTCAAACTCAAACTCAAACAAAAACATTTTTTTCAATCGTTATGAGTCTATCGATTGAATAGAATTTTATTATAAACAATTGTCTTGTAAATGGAATTTTTAAAGCATTCTGAATGTAAAAATAAAGAAAAAAGTGTGCAAGACAATAAGAAACACTACCTGCCAAAAAAAAGTGAAGTTTTGTTGAAATCGGTTGAAAAATGTAGGAAATCCAATTCCATATATAAACGAATACACACACACACACACAACCTGGGTTTTATAATAAGTATAACTAGATATGAGTTGTCTCCCTTTCATTCTGGCGACAGAATTGTGTTTTATCATGTTTTCAAATTGATTTCGTGCAAAAACAATTGTGTTTTGCCAATTTTTGGCACTGTCAGAACCACCGCAAGGTAATTTTACTCTGTCCTGTGAAGTTTTGTTGAAATGGGTTGAAAAATGTAGGAAATCCGATCCAATATATAAACGTACAGACACACACACACACACACAATCTGCGTTTTATAATAAGTAAGATTAGTCGGCCTTTTAATCAATTGGAAGCATGATGAGAAAGATGTTAAAAATCAGAATTTTCAGACATGCTTGTGTCTGTCTATATTTCTGAGATGAGGTATTATGTACACTATTTACATTATTTAGACTATTGTCCTCAGCTTTGTTGCCATATTTATCATTTATTTTGGCCATTGTATATTTCAGCCTTTTTCAGGTGGTTGGAATGTAAGAACTGAACCTTTATTTTTGCTCACTGGGGTAGACTGTTTTAGTTCCACATGCCATGTTTAATGGATGTCAGTTATCTCCTTGTTAATTCCCCTCTCCAAGTTCTCCACTACCTTAACCGGGTATTGAACTCACACTCTTTGGGTCATGTCACTGGATCTAAATAACACCTTTATCCACTGTACCATGTGTCTTTGAGAGAGGGGAATTAACAAGAGATAACTGACAACTGACATCCATTAAATATGGCACATAGAACTAGAACAGTTTACCCCATTGAGCGAAATAAAGGGTTCAGTTCAACATTCCAACCACCTGAAGAAGGCCGGAGTGTACAACAGCCAAAATGTTGTAATAAATATGGTGACAAAGTTAATTACAATAGTCCAAATAATGTAAATAGTGTAGTATGCCTGTTTCCTTTCTCAAGAAGATGAGAAATAAAAAATGAAGTGGGACTTTTTTTTTCTAGGGGAGTTTTTTTTCCCATATGTGTTATATTACTGAAGAGATCTAGTAGTTTTGAGATAGTTGTTTGCCATGATTAAGGTTGTAGAGGGTTTGTAAAAAACTTTTTGTAAAAACTATATTCAGCGAGTATGCCTAAAATCCTATTTAAAATTTAGAATGTGTGAATTTATTTTAAAAATGTATTTTAACTTTGGACTTTCAGCTTTCTTGTTGGTATTTAAATGAAGTCACCAAAAGGACACATTTAACATTATCAATGCTGGTTTTCATATAAAAGTAAATATATTATATTTGAACTGTCACAAGTCATGAGAAAAGGTGGATTACTGTGTGCATGCTAGATGGCATAAAAATACTATCAGTGATAATATGTCTACAGACTTGGCAACAAGGTTTATTACATGTTACATTGACTTGGTAAGTGGGTGATTTTTATAGTCTAGATGATGTAAGGGGTGTATGTAGATTTGGAGGTTGTTTCTTGGCTTTAAGTGGGGTCTCACTAAATATCTTGTGTGGTCAATTAATAATACTTTTCAGTCGGAAAATTGAAAAGAATTTAAAAGTTTAATCAACAGACCTTGTTTGAACAATGCTTTTAAGTTGAATAATATTTGTAATTAAAGTTCTCAATATCAAGAGAGAGAATTAATAGTAACAAATAAAATTAAATATTCACTTTTCTTCTGTTCTTAGTCTGATTTTTATAGAGTTTGCATCCACTCATCAGGGGGCTTGATAATAAAATTAATGAATATAACAATATGATTTCTGTAAATAAATTGAATTTTACTATCAAATCCTCTGATGAGTGGGTACTATATCTACAAAAGTCAGAGTAGGAACAAATAAGTTGAAAATGTTGTAAAGTAGTCATTAGTCATTCAAAGAATAAATCAATAAAGTTAATGTAATTAATGGTGAATTCACTTAGCTAACAGAATAAATAAGGCATTAACTCAATGACCACTCACTGAATAACACAATCCTTGTTTTTATTAATTGTGAAATGGATTAGATGTTCAGTCCATATTGCAAGTATTTTTAGTAAACATTTACCATCCATAGGCATAAATGTTATTTTTTTTATAATGTGACATGGGCTATTGGTCCAATAATTAGAGCAATGTTAATTAATGGTGAATTCTCTTTGCTAACAGATTAAGTAAGGCATTAACTCACTGACCACTTGTTGAATGACACCATCCTTGTTTTTATTAATTGTGAAATGGATTAGATGTTTAGTCCATATTGCAAATACTTTCAGTAAACATTTACCATCCTCAGGCATAGATGTTATTGTTTTCTCAATTTCAGGTAATGTCAGGTAAAATTCCAAGATGAAAATGAATGTGATACTTGTCAAAAGATGTTTTTTTAAAAAGTGTGCTATTATTAACAGTTAAGAATATTTTTGAGAGTGCAGAAATGCAACACTAGATTTTTGAATATTGTAGTAATGTAGTAGATTTCTATTATTGTAAGTGTTTTTTTTGTTAATGTGACATGGACTATCGGTCCAATAATTAGAGCAATGTCCCAGAAAATGTCAGAAATTTTTTAACTGTAGATCGATTCTTTTTTAAATTATTAAATAATGCAGCTCAATTAATATTATAAAGTAGTCATTCAAAGAATAAATCAATAAAGTTAATGTAATAAATATAGTTAACGGAAAAACATTACAATTGATAAAAACAAAGATCATGTCGTTCAGTGAGTTAATGACTTATTTAATCAGTTAGTGAAGTGAATTTGGCATTAATTGCATTAAACTTTATTGATTTATTCTTTGAATGACTACTTTAGAATATTAAGTTGCATTATTTAATATATATATATATATATATATATATATATATTTTAAAATTTATGACAAAGTGGAAAATGTTTTATTGTGATCGTTTGCATCCTTTAGGACTTCATCAGACTAACTTAGTTCATGAAGTCCTTTTAGTCTTTTTCATACATTTTTCCCAATATATATATATATATATATATATATATATATATATATATATATATATGGTTTTAAGTTATGCTATACTTATAGGGACAAGTGCTCAATATCTGGGATAGAAAATATGAAAATATAAGAAGTGTGAATACTGATGTCAACACCAACTGTCTGTTTCATGCTTGAACACACTTTTCTGGCCTGAATATTGTATTCACACATAAAACAGATTTTTGGCACTCAATGTTGACATCAGTGTCCACACTTATTTATTTATATATATATATATATATATATATATATATATATATATATATATATATATATATATATATATATATATATATACCAGGTATAACAGCAAAATTGTTCAATTGTTAGATTAAGCTTTGAAACATTGTATCTTAGAAATGATTAAACATACCTTACTAAGTTCAAATATATCCATATTATTCCAGGATCATTTCCCAACTTATTCATGATGGTTTTCACTCTCTCTAACCTTCTAACTTTCTGTCCTGGTGTAACAAAATGCTTCATAGGTTTCATGTACAATTTCAGTTTCAAGTCTTTTTTCACTTCTCTTTGGACTGTCATAGCTGAAACTCCTTTCTCACATGCCAAACATCATATGGATTGAGTTGGATCTTTTCTAATTGATCTCTTTAGCTCTAACTTGAAATGATGATCCCTCTTCCTGTTGTGACCCCCTGAGTCAGTTTTCCTCTGTACTATTCCCTCTTTTTTAAACTTATTCACTGTTCTCTTGATGGTTCTGCCTTTTCAGGTAACAGTTTATGCCTTATTAAGTAACAGAGTCTATACCATTTTATGTAGCAGTCTTTGTCTTATTAGATAATATAATCTATACCTTATTATGCAAAAGAATATATGACTTATTAGGTAAAAATCTATGCCTTATTAAGTAACAAGGTACATAGAGGACTAATACCTTATAAGACAGGTGGTTATACTGTGTTGGCTCATCAGTACAAATAAATAATAAACACAAGTAAATATATTTATCAGTAAAATATTTAAACACAGAGAACACTACTTAAAAATAATGACATTGATATATGATTCTAGAACTTCATGTCTCAATTTCCTGAAATTTTTCTGCAGGTATCGTGGTCATTGCCCCACCATTAAATTTGATTATGGAGACACTTATGGCAATGCTACAGCAAAATATTTCCAAGACTATCGCTCATCTGTTCTAAATTCTTCACAATCAAATTACAGCCAAGGAGGACGATTTCCTACATACTATACACATAACCCTGACCTTGTGATGAGTATGAGATCTCATACATGGGACCAGTGGCTCCACCAACCTAAGTACAAATTAAACAACACTAATCGAGGCAAGAAAGATTCACTTGATAAATTCTATCAGGTAAGAAAAATTTTTGTTTTTCCGTCTAGATATTATTAAATACTTTTATTATTTTCTTATGCTCCATTTTTTTGTCAAAACACACTCAGTTGATACACACTTCATTATTACGGATATTTTATGACTAGCTTTAATTTATCTAATAGTTATAGCTTTTTTTTCATGTCAATACACTCTTCAATGGCTATAGAAAATGGTAGAAAATCAGAAAAAAACAAATTAGTTCCTGACAAGACATGAATTTGTGTTCCACATTTCAAGAGTTTGCCTTTCATGGATGTTGCCTTTACCACTTCAGCAATGGAAGTGTCAATGATGAAGCAGAGATGCAAGATGAAATCTTGTTAGGAATTAATAGTATTTACATAACAGTTCTTCCATCAATAACACACACACACACACACACACACACACACACACACACACACACACACATATATATATAAATGAAATGGATTAAGTCCGACAATTATTTAATATATTTTCTGTTTATCTGTAAAGATAATGTATAAACAGAAAATATATACATATTTTCATTTTAGTAATAATACATTTACAACTTCAGCTTATAAAAAAACAACTAGTAAAGACTATTGCCATTTAATTTCTCTAGTGAATGCCCTCTTGGGTATAAAATAGGTGTTATTAAAAATTTCCTCAAGAGAGCACATGACAATTCATCCTCTCACATATTTTTCTTTAAAGAATTAAATAACGTAAAACAAACACTTATTAATAATGGATTTCCTAATCACCTGTTGGATTTCTACATTAGACTTTTTCTGTCTAAGTTAGCTAATAGCAACAACAGCAATAGAAACATGAATAGTAACATTAATATTTTTTATAAAAATAAGAGGAATGAAAATTACAAAGAAGATGAAACTAGAATTAAGAACATTATAAAAAAATGCACAACACCAGCAGACAATAGCAAAAAAATCAGAGTAATTATTTATTACAAAAAATTTAAAACTACCAACCTTATGGTTAAAATAATAATTCACCTCTTATAACAAAATTAAATAGAACAAATATTATTTACAAATTTAAATGTCCATTAAGGAATTGTATTCCTGATCAATCAAAATTCATGAACAATTATATAGGCCACACTACAACATGTGTGACAAGAATACTTGCACTACATCTTTCTGACCATAGCTCAATTAGTTTTTATTTAAAGTCTCAAGGAGACCTACTGGACCCTATTCATAACATACTTGTTGATAACACAAATATTAATAAGGCTTCTATTATTTTTAGCCTTTATTTTCATGTAAAAAAAGGCTAAAAATAATAGATTCCTTATTAATAAAAACAAAAAAACAACACTCAGTGATATCAACTATGAACCTGGACACAATATCTTGACCGTGTTTTGAAAATGAAAACATTATATAAATACATACATACAACAATCTATTTCTTGTTAAAAGTTAATATATTTTAACCTTGAAAATGGCTAAATGTATAGCCAAAAGCACTCAGAAAAAAAACAATTTTAGAGTTTGTAGATAATTTATCTACCAAAAAGAAAAATTATAAGATCACATAAGAAACTGTATAAAAAACTTAATCAAAGCATCTTTTCTGTCATATTCAATGAAACTTGCATGAAAGAAGGATTGCTGCCTAAATACACAATATATATATTAATAAATATACATATACCTACATTTGATGTGCATCTTAAGTTTCTTTGGTTACCCAACTCATCAGGCATAAGATTTTTTTTAAATATGCAGAGTATCATGGTAGGAATGCTATTACATTGTTCTAAATTAAAATGGTGTGAAAATAGTACAAAGCCAATGCTGGGGTTCGGATGCAGAAGATGGGATGTAGTTAGGAGTCATTGGTAAAAAAAAAAAAGAAAAAATATTTGAAAAATTTGAAATTCAAAATTTGAATGTGAGACACAGTTCATTAGCCCAAACAGTGGACATTGTGGGGTTAAAGGGAGATAATCAGTACATGCTCTAAAGTAAATTAAGTTGAAAAGAAATTTAACCAGGATTACAATGTTTTAGGAGAAACATTTTTCTCTGTGTACAACTAGACATAAGCTTATTTCACTTATTATGTAGATTTAAATTGTCAATATTTTTGAGGATATATTTTAAAAATACATCCTCAAAATTATTAACAATTTAGATTTATTTTTAAGTTAATATTGACAATTTAAATTTGTTTTTATAGTAATGGCATTTTGTTTGGATTTAGAACAACCAATTCAAGACAAAGACTTTTACTGAGATGAAAATGGTTTTAGGCTTCTTGTTTGCAGATGATGTGGCTTTAGGAGCTAGCTTTTTCCAGGAAGCTCATAAAGTTGTAAACAGGTTTTCCTCTGCAGCAAAAAGATTGGTTTAACAATAAACATAAAAAAGCAGAAGTTATATACCAGCTAAAAAAATAGAGGCATAATACAACCTAGTAAGTAAAATCAATTCTTGCGCTTCTTTAGATGATGAAAGAGGAAATAGGATTGCCAAAGATAGTGATGCCTTTGGAAAGCTGTGAGCAAGGGTCTGAAATAAGAAAGAACTGTTTGAAAAGTAAAATTTCAGTTTATTGTGCAGTTACATCCCAACATTTTTGCATAAGTCTGAATCATGGGTACTCTAGAACACTGATTATACAGTTAGATACTTTTCACAAAAGATGCCTTGGAAATGTCTGTGGAAAGACAATGTCTGAAATGAGCAGTTTTTTGATAAATGTGATATAGAAAGCAAGGAGGACTTCTTGATGCAGTTTCAATTAAAATGGGATGATCATGTTGTTAGGATAAATAATAAAAGACTGCTGAAAATTCTTACTTATGGCCAACTTTAGGCAGGGATGCGTAACATGGGAAGTCCTATTCTTAGATATGAAGATAAACTGAATGATAATATCAAATCTATTGGAATACAACTATCAAAGATTAAAGAGTAAGCGGTTAGCCATAGTATGTGGAGAAAGACATACCAAAGGAGCATTTAGAACCAACAATACAAGGATTGAATGAATAAGTGTAGTGACTTTAAACATAGTAGCAAATAAACCTTGTATCAGCAGCTCTCAAATATAAAAACATGTGAAGTCTAAAGTAACTCTTTCTCTTCTGGGTTTTCTCTATTGAACTGTGTGACATGAACTTTCCATGATAAAACTAAAAGGGCTGTGAATGCTTCACACTAAAACACACCAACAAAGTAAGTCAAACTCAAATATATTCATGAACATTTTGTTGTGTATGCAATTTAGTTCTAACAATAGAAACCATTGATTTAAACTTTCCTTTTGCTAATTTTGTTTTAATAAATATTATCTTGTATTGTATACATACATAGATAAATTTTTATTACTTCAAAAAGTATTTCTCATGGATACCCATGTTTAACACATATTTGTGATAGGTTTTCTTTTTTATATACATTTAAGGATGCCAGCTCTTAATTTATAATTGCTTTTTATTTATGGGTGGTTGTTTTTGTTGTATGAGAATTCTTTCAAGGATCATAAGTCCATTTTTATTCTTTGATTTTGCTAGTATTTTGGTATTGTTTGTAAGACGTTGTCAAATGGTACTATGATTCTTATCCTTATTGTCTTGTCTGATGGTATGATGGTCTGATAAGTGAGTATCTGTGAAAGTGTGGTTGTGGTATATCCTATGTAAGATATTTTTTGTTTTTTATTTATGAAGAAACATTCTCCGAGTGGCCAAGTATATTAATACACAACACTAATACACAATAGGAGGTAGGAAGTTTGGTATATATTATTTTTAATAAGTAAGTTATCAGTTTTGAATTTTTCCTAATAAATAATAAATGTAATGTGTATATATATATATATATATATATATATATATATGGTGCGATGGATAAATTGTCATCTGAATCACACAAAAATAAAAAATAAAAAAAGATATCTTGAAATACTAAAGAGTAAATTTATTCAATAAAGTTGCCATTGTCTTCAACCATGACTTCAGAATCTCTCGCAACTCTTCTGGACAGTTTAAGTTGGTGACTGCTATCATAATCCTTGCCTTCAATTTATCTTTGATGTTAGAAGGAGTTTTGTTGGTCTCTCACTCAACTGCACCCCACACATAATAATCAAGGGGATTGCAGTCTGGAGGGTTAGATGGTGAGGGTAAGGGGGGATGTGGTCACAGATATTGTCTGACAGCCATAACTGGGTCTCCTTGTTTGTGTGGTATGGTGCAGAATCTGTTGCCAGGCATAGTATTGTCCAACAGCTACCTTCTTGTCCCAAGGCAGCAATACCTCCTCAAGGCACTTGATGTAGGCATCCATGTTAGTATCAGAAGCATAGTCATTAGGCTGAGAGCATAAGGAGGGAAGTTACCTATTCTGTTTGATTTAAAAGAGAGAGAGTGTATAGAAAAAAGTTTAGAATAAAGATGTAACTACCCCTATCACAGACACGGGGTGGAAATTGACAGTTGTTCTGAGTGTTCATTAGATTCAGCTGGACAAGAAGGCAGGGGAAAGATTATATAAGTATGGTATAAGTATTGGTATAAGTCCTAAGAACCCCTCTTTGAAAAGTGTACATGTTTACTCATGAGCCAGTTTTCCACATCAGAAAAACTTCAACCAAATACAATGTGTTGTGGGGAGGGTCCGAACTAAACAGTTTGATAATTAATAGCAATGGAGAGAACAATATACACAGCAGAAAGAAGGAAAGGTGAAAATATCAGATAAAAAAAAAAAAATTCTAAATGAAATAGGTAATAAAAAAATAATTAATACAGACATTTCAACATTTAAAACAACAAAATGGTATAAGGCACTTACACTGCTTCAAGCCAATCTCTAAATTTGACTTTCCTTTTTTTAGACAGGGCAAGCAGACTTTATTTTCAATGGTGATTTGGTGAAAATTTAGATGACTCTTGTGAAATGGTCTCAGGTTTCCTCAACCAAAGCCTCCTGCTTCAGATGGGTGGTGGAAAGAGTTTAGTCCCTGCCAAGCCTCTCACTTGCTAGAGGTAGTGGTGGTAACAGGGTTAAATCTCTCTGATGACCGATTGTGTGCAGTAGCAGTAATTTTATATATGGTGAACAAAGAGAGAGAAGAGATAAGACTTTCTTTCATCATGGCTTTGTATGTTTTTAAGTGTAGAAAAATCATTGACGCACTGTCATGATAATGTGTGTCAATACTGTTGACTGAGGAATGGCCTAGTTTGCTGACTGTTTTTCGCAGATCTAGTTGTTGACTGTTTTTGTGAGCTGTTTCTATTGCTTAGTCTTGACTCCAAATCACTATCTAAGTTTTGTGTGGGAATGTACTTGGTAACCCAAGTCCTGAGACTTTTCCAGGTCATTTGGAGTTCAACAATGCAGACATCATAGAAAGCACATCATGTGACTAGTCCTATCCAATCAGGTTCCAGAAACCACTTATTTAATTTGGAGCTCTGTTTGTACAGAACTGTCAAAGAAGTTTTTGTATGTACTGAATTTAGTAAGATTTATTTGTAGGCATCTCTTACTTGCTTGTGCTTCACTTATTGACCGTAAAATATAGGAGTTTATATCCTATACAAGAACTACAAACACCAAATACTAAATGAACTAAGATATTAATGATATATAGGAACCTGATCAATTCTCTTTATTGCATAATAATAAAAACAGTATACTAATTAGGCAAGATTAATTAAGAGCAAACTATGATAATTAAAGTAAGCCATATGACATTCTTAATCCTTAATCATATTTGGTTAAGAGTTGGTGGTAAGTTTACTTAGGTAAAATTATTATTTTGCAAACAAGATTTTTTGTACATGGATATGCTCTGAAATCAATGCCTCTGTTTATTTCTATGGAAACAGCAACAGATTTATTTCCATGGACAAACGACAACAGATACTACAAGCACAATAACACCATTGGATAGTGCAGATTTTAGTTATGATACACTATTTTTCATATAAGCATCACCATTGATAATGCATTTTAGTCATCAAGCAACAAGGGCCTGCATTCCATATTCATCAAAATCAGCACCAGTGGAAGAAACCCACTTTTTATTCCAATTATTGTCACCATTATTGAAATGTATTTTTACGCCCAGTTATCTGGTGAATCCTTGTTAGTCTACTCTAACAAATTTCAACACATAATGTGTATGAAATACATTGAAAATCATGAAAAAAGGGAGTGAACAGGAATTAATGCAAACATTATTGGTAGAATAGTTATTATATGTATAATAGAAATGCATTGCAAATAATTTTACTGTAGAAATGCACAAGAAGATTAGCATTGCTAATGGTCAGGAATAAAAGGAAAAATTCCTGAAAAAATGGGATTATCATTATTGTTATAGCAATGTCTTATTATTAATAGTATGAATATTAATATTATTATCATTTCCTGAGAGTTTCATTCTATACACATTTTCTTTCAGGTCCCAACCAAAGACCTAAGGTCAGAAATGGCTTCATGAGATTTTCCATTGATCATTTATTATTATGATTATTATTATTATTATTATTATTATTAATACTAATAGTATTATTATAGCAATGTCTCATTATTATTGTGTGTGGTATCATCTTACCAGAGAGTAATTTTAAGTGCCTAATTCCCAAGCCCATTCTAGAATCTATGCGTAAAAAGGACCACTGTAGGAGAGTTATCTGTGCACACTTGGGATGTTTTGTTTAAATAGAGACGGTTTTGCTGATGATATGCACAGTTCCTCACAAAATAATCTCTTGTAATTCTGATATGCAAATGTGTCCAGGAATTTTACTCACATGATTTTCGATACCCTTCTTTATCATACCCAAGGTGCCTATCTTTTTAGAAACATTGGAATCCTGTGGGCAAATATCAATTAATTAGCAGGTTCCGTTTTTGAAATCTTTTATGATTATGCCTGGTCTATTTGCATGACTTTTCCTGCTGTGAGGACTGGGAAATTCCACAATATAGTCACTCCATCATAATTTGTGACATCATTTCAATGGTGTTTGTGCCATGTGTCTGGGACTTCAGTACTATAGTTACAACAGTGAATAGAGCAGGTTTTCATCTATGAAGGTGTTTTTTCTTTTTGCATAGTCATCACCAGTAGTTGAATTTTTTTCCAGTAATCTACAAGAGTTCACATGCATTGCATGCCCCTAAAAATCTGTACTAGCAGAAGTGACTCATTCCTAGATGTCACCATTGCTGAAATATATTGCCTTCTTCAGGTGTCAATTTTAAGCTGAGCTTTTGATTTAATCTATAGGGATTAGATTAAACCGATTAAATAGGAGGAGGCTAGAAGACACAATGGAAAAAATGTTTTGGACTAAAAACAAAGGATTTCTGAAAGACATGTTCACTTTAGAAATAAATAGATGGAAATATTCTTTCTTTCTTTTTCCATGGGAATAAAATGGTTCATATCAGAAATCACAAAAATTCAACTTGGAAATTGCCAAATGCATATCAAATATGATTCGTGTTTTTGGCAAAATTTATTTAAGGAAACAGAAAATTCCCCAGAATTCCCCAACTGTCACTCAACTTGAGATTTATTTACATGTTAATCTGTTGGGAAAATTAATGACAATGTGGATAATTTTTTGCCTGGGTATGTGTCTCAGTATATATAATCGAGCCAATTTCAGTGAGTTTCTTTTTCTATTTTCTTATGTTTTTATCATTTTTGTTATTAAGTATCTCACATTGTGATAATAGAAGATCTGCCAAGAAAGGTGAACTGTAGTAAGAACCTGCACACTAATTTACTCTATATGGTCAAGTGATTAAAGCACTTTCTATACATTTTTGTCTTAGAAAATTGCTTTCTCTTTTAATTAAAGTATCATTTTTTAAAATCAAAATTATGGTTAGACTCATTACAGTGTGCAACAAATGCATTAAAAAAATCAAAGTTTTAAAAAAAATTAATTTAAAAGTTTAAAATTTTAGTGTCCTCTCTCCCTCATACACATATGTAGTTCTTCTTTTATATTCTGTATCCCTTCAGGATGCAGGTGATCGTAGGCCACCACATCTTCCTGTCCCAAACCCTGTTCTACCAACTTCCATTTACTCAAGCTCATCAAGTCTGTTATGTGCTGTTTTCCTTTGTCCCTCTTTCCCTCAATCTGTCCTGTGTGTATCAGGTTTTCTGAGCCTTCTTTCCTCATTATTCCAACTGCCTCTTCCTGATGTTAAGTATGTTTTCTTTTTGTTTCCATTTTCTCCAAAACCTTGTTGTTGCACACATGCTCGGTCCATGGTATCCTCAGTATCTTTCTGTAGAACCACATTTCTGTTGCTTCAAGTCTCTTCTTCATCCAAAGACAGATATCATATAACAGTTCAATATTCTTTTCTTTTTTCTAACAAAATTTTTTTGTCTCTTAGTATTCTGCTTAGTTTTTGGAATGCATCTTTCCCCATCCCAATACATCTTTGGATTTCAGTGTCGCATTTTCTATCCTCTGTTAGAACACTTCCCAGATATTGAAATTTTTGGACTGACTTGATTTTGCTATCCCCAATTTGTAATTTGCATGATGGGATGTCCCTTTTGCTAACAACCATGAATACTCTCTTTTTGCAATTGATGTTTAGTCCTTTCTTCTCACTTTCCTTCACTACCTTTTGTAGGAGTTCTTGTAGTTTCCTTTCCATGTCTGCTATCAACACTGTGTCATGTGCATATCTTATATTGTTAAGATTGTGGCCGCAAATAATGAATTCTGGCATGTGTAGTTACATCAAGTTAAATCTCACCTTAGTCCAATAGAATTCTAAAGGATGTATATAAATAAATATTTGTATATTCACCTATGCAGCTAAATGTGCTTTTACTGTTTCAATCATGGTGACACCTATGGCAAAGATTGACACAATTACTTTTTTTTTTTAAGAATAAGGGTTGATTAGTCATAGAAAATGAACCAATCAAATCAATCTTTTTTAAGAAATGTGCATCTCTTGTGAAGGCCACTCAAAGTCTATTCCATCTGAGCAATACATTTTCTTGCAATGCTAGGCTGACAAACATAAATCTCACTAATTGAAAAAGATGGGAATATCTACTCAAACATGTGTAGACATTAAAAATAATATTTACAGTAATAAAAAATAATGTTGAATTAAAAAATATATCCATTAATTACTTAAAAGTGACTTTGTCTACATTTTGGAATGAAGACAAAACTAGTAGATATAGACTTTGAAATCTCCCAACAAGAGATATGCATTTTCACATATGTATATATGAATAAAAAGATTTTATTTTCAATGTCATTTTATATATTCCTCAGATGAAATACATTTTCAAAATTCAAAATTTCAATATTGAAATAAAATACTGAAATAGAAATAATAATTTCGGGGTTCAAGTTTTATAAGAAAATATTAAAATAAAATTTCAGTTTTTCAAATTTTAAGAATTTTATTTTCAATAGTAAATAAATTTTAACATTTTTTTAAGTCTTTTTCAATTTCCTAGACTAAAGAGTCCAATCTACCCTGCTAATTAACTCATTACTAGGGAATGGGGCAGTAGCGATGGATTCATGTCTTTCCCAAAGAAATCAAGTTAAAAAGATTTTATCTTTTCTCTCAAGTGAATAATGCTGTACCAACAACACAAAAAAAAGTTTTGTATGTTGTTTCTGTATTTAAATAGGATTGCTTTTAAATATTTTCTTGAAAATTTTTTAACTCATCTTCTGATTGCAGTATGTCCAGAACCACAGAGAACAGTACAGAGATAGGAGCCACACTCTGAAACCACTGAAATATTTCATCTTACCTACAACAGCTGAGAACCAATTTCTACAGAAACACTGTTTGTAAGTTCTGAGTCAAAGATATTTTAGTAAATTTGAGAATTAGGAGTGGAAGTTTACTCTTTATTAACAGACATCAACCTTGAATTTTTTCTAAATGTCAAGAATAAATAGAATTGTTATGGGCAGCTATGTTAGTATGGTAACTACTCACTAAAGTACCAATTAATGCTGTGTAAGAGGCCAAGACTTAGATCACATCTGGTTATAATGACAGTAAAATGATTCCTTTGTACTATAATACTAGTAAGCTAGTAAGTATTTTCTATCAAAGTCAATACAAAGCATGCAAATATTTTACTTGTTCAAATATTAGTAATAAAAAAATAAATTATACTGAATGGTTACAAATGGTAATTGTTACTGTAAAAGATATTTCTGCATAAGAGTAATAAAAGAAATAGAGCTGTTTCCTTTTCTTTATAAGGATTAATGTTTATGTATAAACTTTTCTCTGGGTTCAATAAATATGCATACCAAATCTGATGACTCTAAAGAAATGTTGGCTGTGTATAGCAAACAAACGAATGGTTACCAGTTTTTTATATATATATATATATATATATATATATATATATATATATAGTGGACATTGAAGTCAATACACAGAGGCAACACACTTTTTCATATTAAATGCAATCATCAGGCCTGAAATCGATGACCTGACAATTGCATTTAGCATGAAACAGACTGTCATCTCCGGTGTTGACTTCAATGTCCACTTTTATATTTATGTATGCTCTATTCCTAATATTATGCACTTTAATTCATAAATATAGCATACTGTAAAACTATATTTTATATATATATATATATATATATATATATATATATATATATATATGTATATGTACATATGTGTGTGTATGGGATAAAGCTGTATGACAAAGTGGAAAAAGTTTTTGTGTGACGTATTTCGTCCTTATTTTTACATTGATGTGACTACTCACTCATGCACATGAATGAAAGACAGTGGGAATTTAAAATATTTTTTTTTATATATATATGTTTTAGGTCAATAATCTAGCTAATTCCATTTTGATTCTTTTTGTTTTTGTTTTTGTTTCCATCACTTATATTATTAATATCCCATGCTATGATAACATATTATTTTTTTACCACATATTATTTTTATATCGAGTCAATTTGACAAAAAAAAAAAAAAGAAAGAACTACAGAAGAAAATGTTATGGTACATTTAGAAAAAAAGTGTTTATATATCAAGTTACAGTTTTAAAATTCATTCCGAACTGAATCTACAGCTTTTTTGTTTATGGGTATCATTTCCAATTTCTCAAAAATCATGATGACAAGGTAGTGTTGTTTTAAATTTATGTTGAGTGGATAGGTCATAACCATAATATTTTGTGAAATTTTTGGTAAAAAAAGTGTGACCTATCCGTGAGTATATACAGCATTCCTTTTTGTGTGTGTTACAAAAGTTCAAAACTAAAATCATATCAACAATAAAAGAAGAAAAACAAATCAATAGATTACAATTGCTGCATAAAATAAGTATTTTGTTATTTTTTTTCGTTATTTTGTTATTTTTTTCTTGTATTTTGTTAAAATATGTGTATATTTTTTATTATACTTGTTTTGTAAAACTATATTTCTATACATATCATTATGTCATGTTTTACTATGATTAATGAAAGGTACATTATAATGACCAGATGACAGATTTTGTTACCATAACACAGCAAAAACAGTACATTGTATCAAGAATTTTATTAAGACAATACCATCAAAATGCTCAAAGATAACAAAGCAATAACCAGTTCAATTTGCAATTTAATAGTTTCTAGTGAGTATTCTCACTCATCCACAAAATAATAAAATTTTTGTGTGTTTTTACAAAAGGTGAAAGAAAATCATATCAATGCTGAAAGAGGAAAAGGTATTTTGCTGCATAAAATAATACTTTTATTACTCCTTTCATTTTCTCTTCCATCATAAATGTTTCCTCATTACTAAATTGTAACTGTTATGTTCAAAATTTCAGAAATAAAATTCAACTGAAAGCAGTATTTTCTACTCAATAAATGCAAAATGTTTCTTTGTAGAGAAACAGCTGATATTACCATTACTTGCTTGATATTAGAAATAGTCTACTTGACAATCAGTTACTAATGTTCTATATCCACAATACCATATTGTATGAGTATTTGTATACAAAATATTGTTTTTTATTTGTGTGAATGTGTTCTATACAGAAAGCTATAAGTGCATCTCAGCCTGGACAAAACTGAGCATTTTATGATTTTTTAGTAACCTTTTACTTTGGGATTTGATATATAAGAAAAAAAATAAAAAATAAAAAAGAGATTGATATAAAAAAAAAGTTCAGTAAGTTTGTTTCCTTAAGTTGTTTCTATATGGGTATTTTTACAAAAACAGTAAGAAAAAGGAGAAAAATTTATTGTGCCAATGGACAGTATGCCAATAAGGGTCGTAACTCTGCTCGTAACCTCCTTAGCTAAGCACTTCTAGGCTATGGTATTTCCTCCAAAATTTATTCTTCTCTGATCCCTTCACCCTGCTACCTACTTATCTATATTTCTGCTCAACATACTTCCTTCACCCCCACAAAGTTCATTCATTCTGCTGGAAGTAAATTAAAACAATCTGTCTTTTGTTATTTGGGTCTCTATATTGTAAAGTGTGGAAGGAAGAGCTCCATTTTAAATGATGACTTTTTATGTGTTTCTACTTACACAAACCTACTTCAGATATATCAATCATAGACACTTACTTTCTACACATGAATATAATAAAAAAGAAATTAAATCTATCTATCTATCTATCTATCTATCTATCTATCTATCTATCTATCTGCATGTATGAGAAAATTAATTAGATGTATTAATGTTCTCATATGTGCATGTGTGTTTCATTGAATGTAATGGAAAAATAAAATAAAATTTTATAATTCTTTTATTCAGTTTTTCTTGTCCTTACAGTTTTTCTTCAATGAAAACTAAGAGAGTGTAGAAACTGAGTGTAGTGATTTCAAACACTTCCTACATTCTCTAAAAATACTAGAAAGACTGAATAAAAAGTTTTTCCTTCTCCATTACAGTCAATGAAAGATTGCTGCCCAAATATACAAAATATATACATTTTATATATATATATATATATATATATATATTAATGCATGTTTCATTAAATAATATAGACAAGTTTTGTCTATTTATTTTAAGTAAGTTCCTTTCATATTGTCTGATAAGCTTAATAACATCATTGAAAGATGAAAGGAAAACACCATATTGATACATGTTTAAATCCAATCTAAGCTTTCGGCTTACACAAGCCATTATCAAAGATGATAATTTCAATAAATCAAACAACAACGGATGAAACAACAATGATAGTCTGCCCTTGCTCCATGAACATTTCCAAGTAATGACAAACTCGTATATACAAGACGAGGAAGCAAAAATTGTGTCGTAGCTCATGATGTCACACATGACCATGCAAGAGTGAAAAACGAGAAGTATTAAGTATGGCAAGCCGTTGGTATAAATCAATGGCTTCTGTTATAAATTATAGGCATTTAAGGATATTTGTGGAGATTTTATAGTTTATTTTGTTCAGGTTAGGTTTCAACTGTTTTATGTATAAAGCTTCAAGAATTTTAATTTTTGTTTATTGTTTTCATGTTTAACTATAGTTGTGTTGTCAACAAGGATTTTCCAGAATTGAGTAGGCAGGCATGTTGTTTTAAATGTCTAAAAATGTTAGAGTTATCATTTAAATGTAGAGTCAAGCGCTGTGAAAGCAAGTTTGTGGTGTGACCAACATAAATATTATTTAATTCGTTGGAGATACAATCTCCCAAAAGGTACTTGAATTTGTAAACTGTGCTGGTTTTCTGCAAATCACTAATGGGGAGGGGGGAAGAATATGAAAGGAACTTACTTAAAATAAATAGACAAAACTTGTCTATATTATTTAATGAAACGTGCATTAATGAAAAATTGCTGCCTAAATATACACAATATATATATATATATATATATATATATGGGATAACGATATATAATTTTTTATATAAATTTTTATATATTAAGAAGAGTTTTATATATATCCTTGAAGATGACTAGCAAGACACTGTGATTAAACTTTTAATTGAATTTTTCATGCATTCATTCAAGTGATTTCTTTTCTGGATATAGATCATGTAAAAATTGGCCAAATTATCTGTGAACCAGAGTGCTTTCAGTCAAACTATTATTAAGAATTATTTTTTTTTGTTTAATTGACTTTGTAGATTTTTATATGGATATATAAGGATGGGAATGTTTTAAATTTCTTAAAATTTTCAAAATACAAATCTAGCATTGCAACACTGCATGCTCCAAAATTTTGTAACTGTTAATAATAAGACACTATAAAAAAAAAATCTTTTGCCCTGTATTACATTTATTTTTGTCTCGGAAGTTACCTGTATTTACATGAAAAGGAAAAATAACATCCATGCCTGATGATGATAAGAAGAATTATTAAAAGTACTAGAATATCTACAGAAAATATGGAACATCAAATCCATTTTCCAATTTTTAAAAACAAGGATCGCATCATTCAATGAGTGGTTGGTAGGTTAATGCTTTATTAAATCTGTCACCAAAGTGAATCCGCAATTAATTATATTAACTTTACTGATTTATTCTTTGTATAACTACTTCTTTTTAATATATATATGTGTTATATATATATATGTCCTGGGTATGACGATAAACTACATCTGGCAGCAAGTCTTCTCATCAGGAGATTGGAGGATTTGAGGAACGTAGAACCACCTTTTAATTGCTGTTGTTCCCAGGTCCGCCTTGACCCAGGGTGATAGCACCTGTTAGGGTCCCAGCTATGGGAAAATAGTGTCTACCAGGGCTGACCAAGCTCTTTAGTGTTATAGAACACGATTGGTCTAGGAGATGGAAAACTCTTACACAAAAATCCTGAGGTATATTGTCTGCTTCATCTGTGGCATTTATTTGTACCAACTAAGTGTATTGTGACACCATTTAGGGGCACAAAAAGAAAAAAAAAAAAAAAAAAGGAAAAAAAGAAAGGAAAAAGAGAAAGGAAAGAAAGGAAAAGAGAGGTGAGACTTAAGCTTAGATGATAAAAGAAACCACCCACGACCGGGGATATTGACAATGTTATTTTGATAAGTAACAAATGGTGAAAGGTTTCATTGCCATTGCAGAAAATTCTAAATGGATCAGAAAATCGACTGTGTTGTGGTGGCGGACTTGTGTTAACGGGAATAGATAACAGCCACTTAATGCTGGCGAACATCTAATTGACAAACTACAGACCGGCTAGCTAAACTCCAAGACATTTCAACAATGTTATTTTGATAATGGAAAAAGATGGTGAAAATTCTGACGGCCAGTGTCGTAGAATTGCTTGACAAGGACCACGTGAATACAGAGCTTTGGATAGATAAGAAAAATTAACTGTGTCAGAGGGGGAAAACAATATTGTCGGGAAAGGATTTAATAGGCCATCTGTTAACAGAACACGAAACCCAACCCTGGGTTAAGTCTTTGCCGTTTTGACAAGACATCTATGGGTATTAGAATTCGGTTATGATAATAAAACTATGTTATCAGAAATTGGCACCAAGAATGCAAATACGGCTAGGACAATGAAACTGTTTTTCGAGACGGGAATCGGCTGTGTTTCGCTAGACGACTACCCACTTGATAAATGGCATTGATAGATCCCAGGTGACATTGGGGATGAGAGCTGCGGTTAAGGAAAGAAAAGGAAAAGAAAAAGATAATTTTTTTTGAGCAAGATATATTTTATTCTTAAAACAAAGCTAGCCGGATCACACCCACCCGGTTGGACGCCATTGGCGAATGTCAACTAGGGTCAGGCGGAGGTGATCACATGACGCAAGGGGGGAGCCTCTGCCGCCCATTTAGAGGATAGGTATGAGAAGTTGCTACGAAGAAGTGGGGAGAACGCCCCTCTGAAGTATGGTGAGATATCCATATGAGAATAAGAGAAGGTGGGATCAAGAGAAGACTTCCAAAATTTGGAAAATTCCTGACCAAAAATAAAAGAAGTGGATATGGATTTAGTATTTTGAGGAACCTCCAACCCCGACAAAGCCCACCCCGGTTTTGGGTCGGCGTCCATATAAACAAAGTCGCAACGAGCAGAAATCAGTTAAGTTCGGACTCCGGTTTTCCAGAGTTCAGTCTTCAGTGCTCAGTTGAAGCAGGCCTCGCATAAACGAAAAGATTCGCGCAACTTCCGAACTCATCTTCAATCCAAGAACAATTTATTTTGAAGAGCGACTTAGATCCATACCACCAAAATAAGTTTTTTCGACTACCGCCTGAAGACACACCAAGAACCAATTTCTTAAAGAACAGACAACTTAAGATGTTAAAACTCACCTAACAAAAAACAACGTGTCACACAATCCATATAGCGGGTCGGGAGATAGACGCAGTCCTATGTATCCAGCAACCAGATATAAAGTATTGTTATCCTTTTTTTTGATACCTTGAACTTTTGAGTTATCATTTTATTTTCTTTTTATACATATTTGTGTGATACCACCTCGTTTGAACTCAACTTGCATTACGTCCCCAACGACTGATTGATTTCGTCTGCCTAAGATCAATTCACAACGTGGGTAGGCGGACTGGAGATCAACGCAGTTACTTTGGTAACCAGACGTTAGAAGCGAGTTGGGAACGACGAGGCTGATATCGGATCTGACCAGATTCCCATCCGAATCACCAAAAGGTTAGAACGTCACATTTGGGTGCTGCGGCCGATACCAAGCCAGTTGGTCGTCACAGGACGGGACAACATGACTGATGCAGACAGGCGGACGTCAAGTTTGGAGCGGCGACACCCGAACGAAGCAGCGAGGAGCGAGCGAAGGCTGTAGAGAGGGACGTCACAGTATCAATAGTTCCGAAAAGTGTGGATGGTTCTGCACAAGCCTTCACCACTTTAATCAAATCAGTTGTGTGGGTTTTCTGGCGGTTTACTTTGATTCGTTCTTATCCACACAGTTCGCTTGCAAGGCGAGAGAGTCAAGGCGGCGGGGTCAGGTAAAGGATATTACTGGAAGGCTCTAGCTAGAGCTCTACACAGTGGCAGACCGATGGGTGATGGCCGTTCTTTCACAAACCCATGAGCAATTGTGATGTCCGTGTCCTCCATCGGTGACAAAGCATCCCCTATTTAGGATTGCACTGCTTTCCCTATTATGGGGAGGGGGCGATAAAAGGAGCCCTAAACATTGCTTGCTCACACGGTGACTTGGCAGCCCGCTGCAGCTGTCTAGTTATCCAATAAAGCAGTCGAAACAGCAAGGAATATCAGAATAAATATAAGAAGAATTTCTATTTTGGATCCTGGAATGTTCACACTCTTCAGAATGTTGCGGGGCCGAGTAGGATGTCGCCCCCGCAAGGTTTTTAAGTATACGATAAATGTGAACAGCCAAGACAATGACGGGA
The DNA here is from genome assembly GCA_903632075.3 of Acanthosepion pharaonis. Lineage (NCBI taxonomy): Eukaryota > Metazoa > Mollusca > Cephalopoda > Sepiida > Sepiidae > Acanthosepion > Acanthosepion pharaonis. Next base: position 91,818 of record CAHIKZ030001236.1, read on the forward strand.
CAAAGGCAAAGGTTTTTGTTATGAACAAAGGTGTCGTTTTTATTCACACATTTACATCGGTGTGGTCCGAAAACTGGTTAATCGACGAACGTAGCTGGTTCGGTCGATTGTAGCTGGTCTGGTCCGGTAGTTGGTCTGGCCCGGTAGTTTAGGTTTGGTAGGCGAACGTAGTTGGGGTAGAATGTAGCTGGTCCGGTCGAATGTAGTTGGTCTGGCCTGGTAGTTTAGGTTTGCAGGCGAACGTAGCTGGTCCGGTAGAATGTAGCTGGTCCGGTCGAATGTAGTTGGTCTGGCCTGGTAGTTTAGGTTTGGTAGGCGAACGTAGCTGGTCTGGCCCGGTAGTTTAGGATTGGTCGGCGAAAGTTGGTTCGGCCGAAATGCGAAGACGGAGTCCCTAAACAGGGCCAAAGGCAGACTAGTGATGCTACTTCACGGGCGGATCGACCGCGGAACGGGATCGCCAAAGTGTATCACCAGGCGAAGACGGAGTCCCTAAACAGGGCCAAGGCAGACCAGTGATGCTACTTCACGGGGCGGATCGACCGCGGAACAGGATCGCGCCAAAAGTATATCACCAGGCGAAGACAAAGCACCGGAAGTTCACAAAGGTAGTGTACTACACTTTGATCCAGGCCTCCGGGCCGAGCTGCCTAGTTTGGGCGAAAAAAGTGTTCAAGGATATTTGCAAAGATTTGTTCAAGTACTCCCTGGCTAGAGGGGTAGAAGGCCGTAGATAAATAAATTATAGTCTATGGTTGCCGATGTTTAGAATGGCTCAGCATAGTCAGATGCGTACTAGGTATGGTTTGACATCAACGATATTGGACTAGCCGTCCGGTTTCTGGCCTGTTGCTTGACCTAGATCTGCGAGATCGAGAGTTGTGAAGGTCAAGGTCGGCTTTGTAAGGAGCGGATAATCGGCGACCGCGACAAGGCCCTTCCCTAGAAAATTGATCGTATCAATTAATAATAATAATATTTACGAAGGTCTTTGGGAAAGTGACCCTCCTACCGGATCGGGTCTGCCGCACAGGAGTCGCTGGGGTGTCGTTTGATGTCTGCGGTGCTGCGTCTGATGGGTGCGCTGGAATAGCATTGGGGGGCCGCAGAGCCGGGTTTGCGTCATACTGTCTTCTCCAGAAAAGCAGGCTTGGTCCGATCGATTGCGATGGTGTCGGTCGAATTGGCGCGCTTGATCGTAAGGTGCTTGTCGGTGCGTCGAAGAACCTGAAAAGGACCTTGGTATGCCGGCGTGAGGGGTCGTCTCACGGCGTCGTTCCGTACGAAAACGAATTTGCAATCTCGCAAGTGTTGAGGGATGTACGAATTCACCGGTTGCTGTCGTGGAGTTGCATATTTAAGCCGGGCCATTTTGTGGCGGAGTTCCTCGACGAAAGGAGATGTTGGTTTTGAAAACGTCTGAAGGGAGTCGTCGAAGTATTCGCCGGGTAGCGCAAGAGGTGTACCGAAAACCAGTTCGGCGGGTGAACAACCTAAATCCTCCTTTACGGTGTTCCTCAATGCTGGGAGAATTAAAGGTAGGTCGTCCACCCAATTGATAGTGTCAGGTCTAGTGGCCAGGAGGTTTTAAGGGACCGATGAAACCTCTCAACTAAGCCGTTGGCGCACGGATGATAAGCGGTAGTCTTTATGTGCTTGGCGCCAAGTAGGTTGGTAAACTCCCGAAAAGGGACGACTGGAACTGTGACCCCCTGTCGGTCGTGATAACGTGGGGCGTGCCGAAAGTTCCAATCCACTCTTTCAGGATGGTCCTAGGACTGTGTTATTAGAAGTGTCTTTTATAGGTATGGCGGTCGGCCACCGCGAAAAACGATCCACAACCGTCAAAAGATACTGGTAATCCCTGACATCGGAAGCGGTCCCACTAAGTCGACATGTATGTGTGAGAACCGTGCATCAGGACTGCTGAAGGTGCCGACGGGGATTTAGTGTGTCGGTGGACCTTACACTTCTGGCACTCCATGCACGTGGAAACCCATTCTCGAATGTCCGCATTCATATTGGGCCAAACGAATCGGTCGGTAATAAGTTTGACCGTAGCTCGCTTACTTGGATGAGACAGCCCGTGGAAATTTGAATACCTGTCTCCGAAGTGTCGGTGGGATGTAGGGCCTAGGGCTTGCTAGGCTGGTGTCACAGTACAGGGTGTCGTCGCTGAAGGATGCAGGGAACTCCTGAAGCTTTAAAGAAGTATTCGAAAGGACGTCTTGCAGCGTGGGGTCGGATTTTTGTTCAGCGGCTATGGAATCTTGACCAAAGACGCCGGTCTGAAGAGATTGAATTTCCGCTCGCGATAATGTGTCTGCGACGGCGTTGTCCTTCCCCTTTATGTGACGAATATCGGTCGAGAACTGTGACAGGTAGTCGAGATGCCGGATCTCGCGAGCTGTATACTTGTCAGAGTTGTTACTCATCGCGGTTGTCAACGGTTTATGGTCGGTATAGATGGTAAAATCTCGACCTTCCAGTAAGTGCCTGAAATGCCTGACGGCCAGATAAATGGCCAGCAGCTCTCGGGAGAAGGTGCTATATTTTCTCTGGGCTGGCGAAAGCTTGGAAAAGAATGCGATGGGTTCGCGTTGTGAGTTGAACTCTTGCTCAACCACCGCGCCCCACCAGCGTCGGATGCGTCGGTTGTCAGGAATAGTCGTGTCTCTGGATCGTCGTTGATATGCGAAAGCCTGGTATAATTCGCCAATGCAGCCTTCGCTGTATGGAATGCGTGCAGAGCATCTCCTCCAAAGAGATGTCCTTGTTTCTTCTCTGCAGCAGGTTCGTCAGTGGCTGGAGGATGGTAGCGCAATTTGGTATGAACCGACGATAAAATTGAGCATGCCGAGGAAACGTCGCAATTGTTTCATGGACGTCGGTGTAGGAAAGTCCCGGATCGAGCTGATCTTGTCTGGCAGAGGTGCTATGCCGTCTGCGTCGGTGTGGTGCCCGAGAAAGTCAACGCTGGGCGCCCCGAAAAACGCACTTGTCCAGGTTCAACTTCAGGCCGTAGTGCGAGAGTCGCTGGAAGACTTCGCAGGTGTTGTCTGTGAGAATCGGCGTCTGTACTGGCCACCAAGATGTCGTCGATATAGGCGTATACATGCGGAAGTCCGCGCAGGACTTCGTCTATGAGTCGTTGGAAGGTCTGGGCAGCGTTACGTAGACCGAACGGCATTTTTAGAAATTCGTATAGGCCAAACGGTGTTGTGACTGCCGTTTTTGGGACGTCTTCCGCAGCGACGGGGATCTGGTGGTATGCCTTTGTCAGGTCGATTTTCGAGAAGATGCGAGCCCCATCAATCCGGATGCAAAATCATGGATATGAGGGACGGGATATCGGTCTGGTACGGTCGATGCATTCAATTTCCGGTAGTCGACGCATATCCGAAATTCTTCACCACCAGGTTTAGGCACTGGTAGTGGCGAGGCATAAGGGCTATCGGAAGGACGAATGATGCCATCACTGAGCATTTTGTCGAATTGCTCCTTGGCGTACGCCAGTTTGTGCGGAGCGAGTCGTCGCGGATGGGAGTGTGTGGGAGGACCTCGGGTTCTGATGTGGTGCTGAGTCTGATGGTCACCTGAAGCCGTTACTTGGAGTGGCAGCGTTATATCCGTGAACTGCGTCAGGAGATCTAAGTACTCGCGACCATGGCATGTTGCGACGCTGATTCCTGTGGAGCCTTGACGTGTAGGGGGTACCTAAGACACGGAGATTCGTCGTCGTATCGGACAGAGTCCTAGGGTTCATATGGACCGCCAGTGCGTAATGCGCCAGGAAATCCGCGCCGAGGATGGGTACCTTCACGTTGGCCACGGTAAATGTCCAAGTGAAATCGCGTCGCATGCTGATATTCAAAGTAAGGGTCCTTTTCTCGTACGTGTCTATCGCGGAACCATTCGCTGCTCGTAGTTTGATCAGGGTGGGCTTAGCGGTGTGGTCGTTCTGAAGGGTACCACGCTGATGGCCGCACCTGTGTCCACCAGGAATTTCAACTTGTTCCGTCGATCCCAAACGTAAAATAGACGACATTGCGTGTTGGCACCGGAAGAGTTAGTCGTCGCGACTCTCCGGTTTATTCGTTTCCCCGGGCCGACGGTGTGTACAGGAGGTTTACAATTCCTGGCCTCATCGCCGAATGTGCGATGAAACCAACAAACACCCTGGTCGCTTCGCCGTTCTCGGCTGGGGGTTCGTCTCCGTCGAGATGGGGTCGATGTCCTCGTCCGCGGGCGCAGGGAGATCTGGAGCTCCCGAATTTGCCGTTGAAGGTCGGCCAACGCCCGTTCCGCAGGTTTTTACTAGGCTCGTAGCGTTCGTGCTTCGCTATGTCGGGGCGCGAACAGCGTTAACGCTGTGGTCGAACTGTGCAAAAACAAGATCAGCAGATTCTGCCAAATCATTCAGAGGCGTGGCTCTCGTCATTGGTGCGATGATTTGTGCAACAGATTTAGGCAAATGCTCCAGCCATAAACCTCGAAGAACCTTTTCTGATACGTTGTGCTTTCCCAGCTGGTTCCTCATATATCTGAGAAGCTGGGATGGCGTTTTGTCGCCTCTAGTGACGTTCCGCAGTATCTCTTGGATCATATCTTCCTCGGAACGTCCGGTTCGTTTGAGGATTGCTTCCTTTAAGTGATCGTACGGTTCATGCTCGCGCAAATCGGAGAGGACATCAGAAATTTCGTCCATCATATCAGATGGGAGTTTCTGCATTACATTCGCGAATCTGGCTCGCTGTGAAGTAATGCGTAGCATTGAAAGATGGATTCCACCTGCAAGAACCAGTTCTTGGCATTATGGTGGTATGCAGGCAGAGAGGTATGATCGCAGCCGTCATGTCCAAAGAATCACTTTTTAGCCGACTCCATCATCGCTTAGCTGTCTCACGTCGGGAAGTCACCACTTGTTGCGGGGGCCGAGGAGATGTCCCCCGCAAGGTTTTTTAAGTATACGATAAATGTGAACAGCCAAGAAATGACGGGACAAAGGCAAAGGTTTTTGTTATGAACAAAGGTGTCGTTTTTTATTCACACATTTACATCGGTGTGGTCCGAAAACTGGTTAATCGACGAACGTAGCTGGTTCGGTCGATTGTAGGCTGGTCTGGTCCGGTAGTTGGTCTGGCCCGGTAGTTTAGGGTTTGGTAGGCGAACGTAGTTGGTTCTGGTAGAATGTAGCTGGTCCGGTCGAATGTAGTTGGTCTGGCCTGGTAGTTTAGGTTTGGTAGGCGAACGTAGCTGGTCCGGTAGAATGTAGCTGGTCCGGTCGAATGTAGTTGGTCTGGCCTGGTAGTTTAGGTTTGGTAGGCGAACGTAGCTGGTCTGGCCCGGTAGTTTAGGATTGGTCGGCGAACGTAGTTGGTTCGGCCGAAATGCGAAGACGGAGTCCCTAAACAGGGCCAAGGCAGACTAGTGATGCTACTTCACGGGGCGGATCGACCGCGGGAACGGGATCGCGCCAAAGTGTATCACCAGGCGAAGACGGAGTCCCTAAACAGGGCCAAGGCAGACCAGTGATGCTACTTCACGGGCGGATCGACCGCGGGAACGGGATCGCGCCAAAGCATATCACCAGGCGAAGACGGAGTCCCTAAACAGGGCCAAGGCAGACCAGTAATACAACTCCACAGGGCGGATCAACCGCGGAAACGGGATCGCGCCAGAGGTATCACCAGGCGAGGTAGGTCAGAGAGGTGTTACACCTTCCAGGGGCGGATCGACCGTGGAGACGGGATCGCGCCGAAGAGTAACACCTCGACAAAAGCACCGGAAGTTCACAAAGGTAGTGTACTACACTTTGATCCAGGCCTCCGGGCCAAGCTGCCTAGTTTGGGCGAAAAAAAAAGTGTCTAAGGATATTTGCAAAGATTTGTTCAAGTACTCCCCTGGCTAGAGGAGTAGAAGGCCGTAGATAATAAATTATAGTCTATGGTTGCCGATGTTTAGAATGGCTCAGCATAGTCAGATGCGTACTAGGTATGGTTTGACATCAACGATATTGGACTAGCCGTCCGGTTTCTGGCCTGTTGCTTGACCTAGATCTGCGAGATCGAGAGTTGTGAAGGTCAAGGTCGGCTTTGTAAGGAGCGGATAATCGGCGACCGCGACAAGAACAATGATTCTGCACCAGAGCGTAAAACAGCTCTTGTTTCTCTCGAGTTAAAGAAATATAACATCGATATAGCGGCCATTAGTGAAACACGTCTGGCTGGTAATTCTCAGCTTAGGGAAGAAAAAGGCGGATACGTATTTTTATGGGCTGGCAAGACTGAGAAAGAGCCACGCCAGTCTAGTGTTGGCTTTGCCATCAAGCCAGACCTTGCTAGCTCACTGCCTTCCTTACCTAAATGTTTATCTGATCATATAATGGAATTAACCCTCAATCTGGAGTGCAACACCCGTGTGACGATGGTTAGCTGATACGCGCCAACTTTAGGTAGTTCAGATGAAGAAAAAGATGATTTTTACAATCTTCTTCGGGATATCATCTCCAAAGTCCAACATAAGGATAAATTAGTCCTTACAGGTGATTTCAATGCTCGTGTTGGCAATGATTATCATTCTTGGAAGGGCGTTTTAGGTCGACATGGTATTGGTCATATGAATTCTAATGGATTACGACTTCTCACTATCTGCAAGGAATTTGACCTTAGTATCACTAATACCTTCTACCAGCAACCCAGCTGTCGTAAGACCACGTGGATGCATCCTCATTCGAAAGACTGGCATCTGATCGACTACGTCATCACCAAAAGACGGGACATAAAAGATTTTAAGATAACGCGTTCATTCCACACAACATGCTATCTGTCAGATCACGCTCTACTTTGAAGTAAAGCTACACTGCATCTGCAAAAGCGAAGGATTATAAAATCTATGGTGCCCAGGCGCACTAACGTACTGCTTCTTAAATTGACTGAAACGAAAATTGAACTCTCTGACAAACTTGATGCTGCACTTGATTCTGTAAATATTACGAATGATATCGAATCATCTTGGAAGGCTCTGCGTGATGCAACATATTCTACATCCTTGGAGGTTCTCGACCTGCCACATCATAAACATTAAGACTGGTTTGATGACAATAATACATAGGTTCCGCAGCTTATGGATCAATTGAACTCTTCTCATAAAGCATGGATTGAGGACAAGAACTCGTCCAGTAAGGAGATCGCTTACAATAAGTGCAAAAGTCAGGTTCAACGAGCTCTCAGAGCCATGAAAGAGCGTTGGTGGTCTGAAAAGGCCACTGAACTCCAAGAAGCTTCAGATAGAAAGAATCTAAAGGCTTTCTATGCTGGCCTCAAGAGCATTTTCGGTCCTCAGAAAAGTAGTGTTGTTCCTATCTCCACAGCAGATGGTGAAACTCTCTTGACGGATAAGTCAGACATTTTAGATCGCTGGAAAGAGCATTTCGAAACTGTGTTAAACACCACTTCGGTTACTGATGAGGAAGCCATCGCATCAATTGAGCAAAATCCTGAAATTCCGCAGTTGTCTTTTGAACCTACTTATCAAGAGGTAATTGACTCCATCAAGCAAATTTCATCTGGAAAATCACCTACTCCTAAGGATCCTATTCCACCTGAAGTGTATAAGCATGGTGGCCAAAAGTTGGTAAAAAGTTACACCTCCTTTTCGTGGAGATATGGAAGGCAGGCTGTGTCCCACAGAATTATAAAGACGCCTCTATCAAACACCTCTATAAAAACAAGGGTTCCAGGTGTGTCTTAGATAATCATCAGGGGATATCACTACTTTCAGTTGCAGGCAAAATCCTAGCTAGACTGATTCTAAACAGAATCATTACACACCTTGTTGATGACATCATCCCTGAATCGCAGTGTGATTTTCGGTCGGGTCGTGGCACCAATGACATGATATTTTCTCTTCGTCAAGTTGCAGAGAAGGTTCGTGAGAAAAACCAGGAGTTGTACATGGTGTTTGTGGACTTGACGAAGGCCTTTGACACTGTGAATCGAGAGGCTCTTTAGCAAGTCTTGAGGAAACTCGGCATCCCTGAAAACATGCTAAAGGTCATCATCTCCTTTCATGAAGGAATGAAAGCTAATATCGTGTCTGATGTTATGATGTTAGAATCCTTTGATGTCACAAATGGCACCAAGCAATGTTGTGTCATGGCCCCTGTCCTTTTTGCCCCTTTCTTCTCGGTGATGCTGAAATATGCATTTGCAGACACAAAGAGGGGCGTCAAGTTTCAGTTTCGAACAACTGGTGGTCTCTTCAATCATCAGCGTTTCAAAGCCAAGACTCACCTTCGTACGCAAATTATTCGTGATTTGTTGTTTGCTGATGATGCTGCTCTTGTAGCGACATCTTCTGAGAAAGCCCAACATCTAATAAATCATTTCTCTGCTGCATGTAAAGCATTTGGTCTTACACTTAGCATAAAGAAAACTGAAGTTGTGCACCAACCTTGTCCTACTCCAAAGCAATTGCGTGCTGAGAAACAAAAACCACCAGTCTACAAATTTCCAGAGAGACTATTGAAAGTAGAAGACAAAGCCCTGAATTATGTAAAGTCTTTCACCTTTCATCTTGGTAGCAAAAGTCAATTACAGTGGAACTTTAGATGGTGAAATCATGCATCGGATTGCTAAGGCTACCAGTGCTTTCGGCAAACTTCGCCATCGCTTGTGGAATGAGTGGGTTATTCGACTGGATACGAAAATTCGGGTTTACAGAGCTGTTGTACTTGACATCCTTTAGTATGGCTCAGAGTCGTGGACTCCATACAGGTACCATATACGCCAGCTGGATGTTTTCCATAAAAGCTGTCTGCGTGCAATCTGTGGAGTTAAGCTTCAAGATAGGACATCTAACGTAGACCTGTTTAACAGGTGTAATATTGGAGGAATCGAGACTTTTATGATACAGTCTCAGTTACGCTGGACTGGTCATGTCTTGAGAATGTCTGATAACAGGATACCCAAGATCCTAAGGTACAGCCAGTTAGATCAGGGCTACAGGAATGTAGGACGACCATGGCTAAGATACAAAGACAAGCTGAAGAGCAACTTGTCAGCAGTTAATATACCACATAACACCCTTGAGCGCTTAGCCCTGGAGCGGGTAGAATGGAGATCAACGTGTTTTAGTGGACTCAGCAGTTTTCAATCTGCTTGTCTGAATCATCTTCAAGAAGCGAGAGCAAGATCTAAAAGGTCAGCCAATCTAACAGTGATCTCATCTCGCAATCCTCACACTTGCTCCATATGTGGCCTCTTTTGTAAATCACTAGCGGGTCTTAAATGCCACAAGATTATCGCACAAACTTTCATAACTGAATCAACTAAGCTGTCAGATCCTCATACGTCGAAACAGACTGGGGAAAGTCCATTATATATATATATATATATATATATATATATATATATATATATATATATATATATATATACACAGGGAGCAATGGATAAATTGTCATCTCAGTTATGCAAAAATAAAAATAACACTGACATCTCATTTTAATAGATATATTTACAACAGCCTACATATGAATTCAGAATCTCCTGCAACTCTTTTGGATGGTCTCCTTGTTTAAGAAGGCGAATGCTGACATAATCTTTGCCTTCAGTTCATCTTTGGTGTTACAAAGAATTTTGTATTTCTCTCACTCAACTGTGCCCCACACAATAATCAAATGGGTTGTAGTCTGGGGAGTTAGGTGGCTAGATGTAAGGGATGATGTGGTTGCATAAATTGACTGACAGCCATGACTGGGTTCTCCTGCTTGTGTGGCATAGTGCAGAGTCCTGTTGCCAGACATAGGATCTTCCAGTAGCCAGCCTCTTTACCTAGGGTAGCACCTCCTTCTCAAAGCACTTGATGTAGGCCTCCATGTTGAGTCTGAGGCCCTCATCAATAAATTTGGGAATTCTTTATTTTATCAGAACAAACAAAGTGAGTTGCTGTACCTTTGTAATCTCCATTAAACTCATCCAACTCTTTCCAAATCCTCTATACTATCCTCAGATTGATGCTCAAACACTCGGAAAGGTTTGTATTGGAGCTTCTGGCATGAATACTAAGCAGCACAGCATGACATTTCTAAATTTCTGGCAGAGTGAATTGTGCCATGGTGATCTTTTTCTCACAGATGGTGCCCAATTAACCCTACTATACTGTCCAGTCAACAAAATCAAAAACAAACAATGCACATGCACGAAATTAAAAATATAAAATGGTGACAATTTACCCATTGCACTTTGTAAATAACTTGATATCCTATATAACCTGAAGAAATTATTATTTTATCATCTTAAATGTTTATATAAGATCCTTGACATTCTTTAAACTTCATCACTCTTTTTTATTCAATGTTTTTGCTAAATGGCTACACAACCAGCTTTCAATATATTCAAAATGGCTGGATAAATTCTAGACAGACTCCACATATATATATTCATACAATTACTAGGCTCAGTGGGGTGTGGGTTAACAAGCTATGTGAGTGTGTATAGGAAGTAATATCAACCTGTGGAGATGACACCAGCATTTGGAACTGTTAGGAATATCTGAAAACTACCCACTATGGATTGTGAGTGAAATCAGTAGACAAAACTGTTTGGAAGCTGTTGATGGTTGTGCATGAAGTCACAAGTCATCATGGCCAAGGGTTTGAGTGTACTGGGTTGGTTCAACTACTTATCACATCAGATTATGTGCTCTCTCCCAGAAACTGTAACTAAGATCTGCCCAGAATAAACACGTTGACTCAGTGGGTGCTCAAGAAATGATAATATGCTTGGACAGGTGCCTGCAACATAAATTATCAAAAATATACACACATATGCACACACGCACGTGCACACACACACACACACACACACACACACATATTGTGAGTACTCTCTTTTTGAATGCTCATCTGATTAGTAAGAAAAGAAAAACTGAATCTAAAACCAAAACAAATAACGCCAATTCCTGTGACAGTTCGTCTTGGATTTAAAAGAATCTTAGATGTCTTCAAGTTATAAATATTAACTTATCTCCATGATAATGTGAAACAAAGAATGACAAAGTTTTTAGGTTTTTCTTTTTCATTCTTTTTTTTAAAATTTATTTAAATAAATTTCAGATATCAACAACCTGTATACATTGACCCTGAGGCAAGACGAAAGCAATGCACATTACCTGGTTTGAATTAGATGTCACAAACTCCTGAAATGTTACATAAAAGAAAAAAGACAATAAATAAAAAGGTATTGTGAAAAATATGTGAACACTCTTTTTTCTGAGTTTTTGTTTTATTTTTTTTTTAAATAAGTAATTGCTAAAAAGAGATAGACCTGTTTTGAGGATCTTTTCTATGATTTTTTTTATTACAAATACAGTTCCAGAATAATCATTTTTTGGTCAGGACTCCTGTTATAAAATATGTATACATAATAAGTGTTTATTGAGCTAAATTCAGTCCAGTACAAATATGGAACACTCAGTGAGGATAACAGTCTACCAGATTATCTCCCTGACCATCACAGCAAAGTGCCCTTATAGTTAATCAGTTTAGTAAAGCTTTGGCATAATTTCACACTGTAGGGGCCCCAATGAGGATCATCATTATTAACTTCTTTTATGTGCCATGTCCCTTCAGGTCATAGATGATCATTGCTCTCCATAATGTCCTGTCCTTTGTTGTTCTTAGTAAAGTTTGTCTTTTTGCTATCTCTCTGAATCCATCTCCTTGCCAACCATTTACATATGCTTGTTAGGGAGGTTATGTACTGCTTTCCTCTATCCCTTGTAACTTCAAATTGTCCTGTGATTGGTCTGGTGAACCAGCACATGAACCACTGTTTGGTGCCCAGATACTAAAATAATACAGAGCTTGTTGAAAAGTATTTTTGGCTTATTAAAAAAAAATACATATATTAAAATTTTGGACTTAATTAAACAATATATTTACCATGTAGTGTCACTATATTCTGCTATCTTTCAGACAATTTCATAATTTAAACTCCTAGAACTTTGTAACTTTCTGAACAAAGACATGCTCTCTGTGCATTTTTGCAATCTTCCAGAGAATCAATTCTGTCAAAACTAAAATAAATGGTAATTGGAAGTTTTCTATATTTGAATATGGTAGAGGAATTAAAACTTCCCAGGCAAGCTGGAACTAGAATTTTCATCTGGTCACCAAAGAGACAATCATTCTGATGAAATATTATACTCTTTCAATTAACTAATTCCTGAAGAAGTCTTTTCATTGATTGCTGATTTCATTTGGACAAATGGGAACAGTACTTTTTTCTCTTGTAGGCTCTCACGGTAAAGAAATTTATCCCAATTGCCTTATAGACACAGTGTCACTTTCAATGAAGTCTTTGGTGTGGTTAGTTGTGGTTCATTTTGCTTGCGTTGATGATGATGGAAGGAGGAGGGGCTATGCTGATGACAAATAAGGAAATGGCTAATATTACCCTTATCATTACTATAACCATTGTCTCATGTAATTATTGGAAATTATCCACATTTTATCACCTGTCACAATTTCTTTCTTTCAAAAATAGAATATTTTCATTAAGTAATTAATCAAACATAGGAATATGGTCCAGTAGTTTTTGTATTTTTTTTAGTTTTTTGGTTTAATTCATGTAGAAGTAATGTATCAAAGTGACTAACATAGCTAAATGGTGCAAGTGATTTTTGGCATGTAATTTGAATATTTTTTGTGCGTTGACTATCATGCACATTGCATAATATTGATTATTCTCAACTAATGTCTTCATTTAATGACTATTATTGGGTTGACCAAGTGAGTTTGACAGAAATCAAATCAAATGAAAATGTTAATTTAGCTCAGCAAAATGTCTCCAGTTTTTCTTTCCATTTTTCACCTGTTTATTCAAAATTTCTCCATAAAACACAAATCTGTTTTTTCTCCTTTTATTGCATTTGAGTTTCTTTTTATATTAAAATAAAAACAAAGCATCATATGCTCCAAATATTTCTATTCTAATTTCAGTGCTAGAATCAATAAACAAAAAATCTCAGTTTTGAGCCAATTTTTTCCTATTAATTATTTTATTAATATTCCTATAAACTGTTGCCTAGCTGCTTCCTGCTTTTCAGCTTGTTGGAAGTTCGCTGTAGTCCCTGTTTTTAAGAAGTCTGGAGAACCTTTTGACTCCTCTAACCACCACACTATTAGTATCCTACTGTTTTTTGGCAAAATATTCAAGGTTTTAATCAATGTTGAAGTGGTTAAACATCTTTTACCTCTCACAACCTATTCTCTGACAAACAATATGGTTTCCATTTTGTGCCTGGTCTACCTCTGATGAGCTTATGGCCATAACTGAATATGTATATTAATCTCTTGATAATAGCTGTGGCTCTAGATATTTCAAAGGAGTTTGACAGGGTTTGGCATGCTGGTCTTCTATGTAAGCTTCAAGGCTACAGTATTACAAGACGATTATTTGATTTAATCCAATTATTCCTATCAAATTGTATATTGAAGGTTGTTCTTAATGGGCTCGCTTCCAGATCCTTTCACACAAACGCAGGTGTCTCCCAAGGCTCTATCCTGGGTCTTACACTGTTTCTGATCTTCATCAATGATCTTCCTGATGTCATCAATTCCCAAGTAGGCACCTATGCAGAAGACACCACCATTTACTCCTGTCTCAATAGTAAATCTGTCAGCACTGACAAAGTTAACCTGGCTGCTGCTCTTGAAAAGGAACTCCAATTAGTGGTTAACTGGGGCAGGAAAAAACTTGCAAATTTTAATGCCCCCAAAACTAAACTGCTCTCATTTAACCACTATAGAGAAACTTCCCTGTCCACCATCAGCAGATGCTTGACTCCAGGAGAGCACCTCACTGCACCTTCTTGGTCTCACATTTTCAACTGACATGAAGTGAAACAACTATATTGAATCAATAGCTGCATCTACTGCAAAGAAAGTTGATTCATTGTCTTGTGCCAGAAGGTTTTTTTCTTACACATCTACAAAACTACCATTTGTCCATACATTGAATACTGTTCACATATCTGGTCTGGTGCCTCTGCTATTCATCTCAAGGTTCTTAACAAAATACAAAGAAGGGTCTGCAATGCAATCGATCCTGACTTGGCATCTTGACTTCAATCACTTTGTGATGTAGCTTCCCTCTCACTTTTTTACAAATATTTTCATGTCAACTGCTCTGATGAGCTTTTTTTTCCTGGTACTCCAACTACATGAATTTAAGCATCTAGATCCCACCCTTTTACTGTTGGAATAGTTAAATGTAACCACCACTTCTACTCCAACAGTTTCTTTTCTCATACTTCCTGACAGTGAAACTCCCTTCCTCTTACTTGCTTCCTTGATAACTACAATCTTCAAAAATTTAAATCCAATGTCAATCAACATCTTCTGTTCTCTTGAACACCATTCATCTTTTCCCCTTTCCTCAATTCCCTCAATACCCAATCTTTTCTTTCACTTTCTCTCTCTGTAAACCCCTGCATACTAGTGGCACTCCCACCTTGCTTAGGGTGAATTGCTTAAAAATATTCAGATGAAGAAAAGGCTTTGGGGAGCCATAAAGCAGATAGATAGCTTAATGCATCACTTTCTGGCAACTCCCGCAGATGTACCAATTCCAAACTCTATTGATTTATACTTTCGCTTGGCCTCTACCAGCAATGCAGAGAGGAGGATTTTGACATACAGGCAATCCAAGATCACCATAGCTCCTGTTCAGGCCTTTAGTGCTCTGTGCTACACCATCATCACTGGATATGGAGGGATACCAACTCAAATTTGCCCCTGCAGATATCTATAAAATTTGTTTACTAATATTCAAACTTTTCCCTCTTAATTCTAAACCATTTTAAATCTTTTATATTTGCTTAAACAATAAATGGAGTTTTTTTTTTCCTATTACCATCAATGTTATATTTAGTGGATACACATGTCTGAGTAGAATTCTTTGTTTTTTAAACTGAAACTAATGTCTATTGCTCTACAAATTGAAAGACTTCTTTAAAAAATATGTACCTCCCAACAGGAAGCAAAATTGTATTCCTTTTTAATTTGGAAAACTATTTTCAAGCCAAGTGTGCTTTACCATTGAGTAAAATAAAGTTCAATTACCCTATTTAAGAAATGTACATTTCTTGTTCTTGGCTGGTAGGCATTAATTTCACTGTTTAGGAAAACAGGGTTGTCTATTTAAACACATGTACCCACTAAATATAGTTTTGATAATAATAAGAAGCTTATTTAAAATCAGTTCTTAATACATTCTCTGCTACCTTGGATGTGGTATGTGTATTATGCTTTTCTTAGCTAATGCTTTTAAAGGTAATTTCTGAAACTATATTCAAACAAAGACATGTTCATGCTGCCTGAAAGTAACAAGTGTTATAAAATAAAATAAGACATATCTCTGCTGATTTGCAGGCAAATAAACTAACATACTCAAGAGCGAGAGCCGGATGTGAACGGGACAAGGCCCCGTCACAAAATGATCATTATTGTCGTTTACGCATAGGCCCGACACACGTGTTCCGGTCGAAAAATAAAATAATATTTTAAAGTGTTTCTATTTTTCGACCAATAAAAATGCTTCCCTCCTAATTATACTCGTGTCGTTTTACGAGCCTGTTAAGCCATAAAAAAATGCCATAAAAGGGGTTACACGGGGAAGTACAACAGCAGTCAACCGGAGGCCAGGGAAGAGATCGGTCACGGTCGGTCTGAGCAGTCAGCAGCAGTAGCGCCATGCCAACCAGCGAGAACTACTATGAGAGATCAACCCAGGTCTGCAGCCGGCTTATGAACTATACCACAAAGTAGCTGTCCCAAAACCACACGTCCCTATTGAAATAAATCACGTAAATCTATTTCTTCTGTTGTATTTCTTTCTTGCAACCATATGCTGGTCTATAACACAAGGGAAGTTACTATCTGCTGTTTCCATTAATCCTAGCAGTTGTAAAAAACAGATTTGGAGAGAAAGAGAGAGAAAATTGAATTACATGAAACTGGATACAACTAGTAAATAAGACTGAATCATTCAGTGTGAGTTTCACAGAGAATAATTTGTAACAAACAGATACTAAGAAAGAAATTTACAAGTGTGGCTGGTGTATAAAATGTCCATATCTGAAATGTACTATTCTATGAGTTTTTTTTCAGGATGATGAAATGTGTCCTGGTTGTGAAAGTTGCATTTTGGGAGACACAAGCCAATGAAAAAAAGGCTGAGCCTCATTTTTGGAAAAAGAAAAATGCAAAAGAAAGGACTTTTGCTGTTCATTTTTCTAAGCTCCTGAGAGTGATTCTTATTGGATTTGCTGTAGCCTACATAATGTCTATTTTGGGCCATGGAAATAAGTGTGATGTGCGTATTTTAATTTATGTTAAAATTCACAGATGTTTGATTCTTTACATAATGTCAGTGATGTTTTTGTTAGTTACCATTAGAAATAGCTACTATGTAATTTTAAGGGGTTTGCATCATACACAAGATATAAAATTAGCATAAGTACTGCTGGCCCTTGCTATGGCATTGACCAAACTATATATCCATTTATTGTAGTTAAATTAGCTTCAAAATTAGGTCTTCAAAAGTCGCATGATATGTGAGTGTATACGGTATATAATATATTTGGTAAATCAAATTAGATTTACTGAATTATAAAAAAATGCCACTGATAACCGGCCTTGACATTAATCTTATTTTTCTTCCTCATAGTATCATGTAACATATTTATATACCATGGTTGTTTTTGTTTACTCCCCCAAATATCTCTACAAATCAATAGAAAAAGAAAAAACAAATAACATTGAGAACAGCTATGTTTCCTCAGCTATGTTATCTTTAGTAAAATTGCAGAATGGATGCATTCACATGTCCAATATACAAAATACCACAAGATGCACGAATGTTGTATGGTAAAAAATATGTTAAACAAAATTAGTGATTTGTATTGTGAACAGAAATTAGTAGCAGAAGGTTTATTACTTACTTAGCAGGAAAACTGTTTTTAAACTGAAGCAAAAAATGTTTATTTTTTTCTCAAGTCACATAGAATAAAATCAATGGGGAAAACTATTTGAATTTTTTTTTTTGTTATTTACAAATATTTTAATCTAAGAACACTGCCATAAATTCTCAAGATTATAGGAAATATTTGAAACTGCTTAATAACAGAAGAACTATTTTTTCTCTGGGATAGAAGGATAATTAACATGACACTGAGAATTTTATCTAACTGAATTTCTGGGGTGAGGTTCTATCATTATTAACACTATTTACACCCAGACTATTGTCCTCATCTTTGTTCTTCTTATCACAATCTTTTGGTTGTTGTGCCCTCCACCTTCATCAGGTGTAGAACAACCATGTTAACCTACAGGTTATTGCTTAATAGGACAAACCTGAGTGGAGAACTTGGAGCCTTAAACCTAACCTGCCTGATGATGTTTGCTACTGCTGCTTGTAATGCCTGACTGCATTAACTGACCCGTTTTCTCTTCTGTTATAGCTGCTGCTGTTGAAGTCTTGCTGTCATTTGTCTTTCTTTCTTTCTTACTGGTTCCCACATCATATTGTATTTCTATGCTGTGTCTACTAAGGGGATCCTCATAGCCTAGCATATGTGCTGATTCTCTCTTCAGAATATATTTTTAAAAGTTTTTACATCATTCATAATCTTTACTGTTGCCTAGCATATATGCTGATTCTTTCAGTCTTGCTGTCATTTGTCTTTATTTATTACTGGCTCCCACATCATATTGTATTTCTATGCTGTGTCTACTAATTGGATCTTCATAGCCTAGCATATGTGCTAATTCTCTCTTCAGAATATATTTTTAAAAGATTTTACAGTATTCATAATCTTTACTGTTGCCTAGCATATATTCTAATTCTTTCAGTATTGCTGTCATTTGTCTTTCTTTCTTTATTACTGGCTCCCACATTATGTATTTCTATGCTAGGTCTACTAAGGGGATCTTCATAGCCTAGCATATATTCTGATTCTTTCAGAAAGAAAGATAAATGGCAGCAAGTCAACAGCAGCAGTAACAAAAAATGAATAAAATTATATATAACTATATACGTAATTATTCATTGAAGAATTATACAATCTAATTAGTTCTACAGTAATTTGATATCTATATACAAGTCGATCTATCATCAACAATGATTTTCAGTATTTACACAGGACTACTGTGTATGGTTGCAAGAGTAACAAATGAACTGCTATGTAATATCAATTCTACTATATGGCAATGGATGCTGAGCAATTTCCTCCCAGATGAAGAGAACACTTAAAACAACAGAGATGTGGCTTTACAGAAGGCTGCTGAGACAACCATGGATGGAGTGTGTAAGCAACAAAGAAATTTTAAGGAAAATAGAAATACTTATAATTAGAAAAGGACAATAGAAATTTCTGGGACACATAATGAGGAAAGAGGGCTCGGAAAATTTAACACTCACTGGACATAACAATAACAAAATGGACAAGGAAAGGCAGTGTGACAACTACCTGATGAATTTATGTGAATGGTTAGCAGCACATGGATTGGGAGAGATGGTATAAAGTTAAACATTGATAAGAGCTACAAAGGATAGGAAGTTGTGGAAAGCCATGATTGCCCAAGTCCTGAAAGGACATGGCATATGGAAGAAACATAAAAATGATAAAACTAGTTGTTTTCATGCAAGAAAAATTCAGCATTCATTGTCCGAACAGTCAGTTTTACTGTCAGTTGAAATTTATAAAATCTTTTTCTTAAAACAATTTTTCAGGGAATTAAACTCCTCAGGTACATTGTTATTAGTTTTTCTAGTATTGACAGGAGTTTCCTTACAAACCTTTTGTTTTTAGTAGTGTGGAAAGTTAACAGCTTGATTATATCATTATTTTCTCTTCTAGTTTGTGTACAATAATTTTCACCCTGTACAAGGTGCAAGAGCCACTCAAGGTAGTGGGTTACAGAGTAAGAGGTAAGAAGCAGAGTTTATGGGGATATGTCAGGAAGATAACAGTTAACCCTAAACTTGAACAGGTTAAGATTGTAGTGACCAGGGAAACATCCTCTTGGATAATCAGTTCCGCAAAGTAGTGGTTCATGAGAAGAAGCTGTTTGAGTGGAATTTACATTTCACCAATGGAATATGAAGGGAATGGGGGTGGTTTGCCACAATGATTGTGGTATGGTGGATCTTATTTGCAGAGTATGATATCACTGTACCAACTAATAAAAATAGGAAACTTAATCTCTCATATTTAACATTAAAATTTATTCAACACCTGATTTTATCAGTTAATGTCAGCCAGTATGTGTGAGTGACCCTGGGTTCCTCCCCCAAAACATGGAACTGACATTTTCTTCTGTAATGTCTGAGAGACTGCTCCTCATACTGCTAGGTGGGGGTTTATATATCTTTGTCATATGGCTCTTTTTTTGTGTGCATCCCAGGTGCAGCTGTGACCATCCCACTGGAGTGCATTCACTGGCTAGGAGGTCATCACTGGTCAATTCTGCACCTGGCATCTCTGAAGAATACTAAGTGCAAAACTGATTCTGGCATGCTCTGGGGTGAGACACATTACACATGTGCTACTCATTTCATTGCTGTGGTTATAAGTCTTCAAGTGAATGTGATTTTTGTTATTTGGTAAAGTTCTTTGTGATCTTGTATTGCCAGTCACTTTGGTCTGATGAAGGAATATATTTATATGAGCAATAATATCATGTGAGTTACAATTTACTTAAATAATATGGCAAACAATTTGGGATATGTCTTTCAATCAACAAACTGTATGAACATCAGTCAGACTAAACCTCCCCCATTACTATTTTTGTTTTTGAATATAGAGGCAGTGCTCATCAGATTGGAAATGAGAATTTGTAAGTATCTGCCAGATCAGATTCATAGAAGACAGTCAAATAATCTGCATATGCTTGTCAATGTATCCAGGTTTTTGATTGTAGAACACCTTGTAAATTATCTGATTTGTGCCTTTTCTTTTTAACTCTAATTTTTTTCTCAAATCATCAGCAGAGCACATTCAGATTATGATTTGAAATTACTTGAGACTTTATAAAGGAGCTTTCTCTCTCCCTAAGCTGAACAAACAGGTGATAGTTCCCAATGTTGTCTATTTTTAACTATTTCTGTCTCCAGTAATTTTTCTTCCAAATTATATTTTAGCTATTTTGCATAAATTTATCTTTTTTGTCCACAATTTAGCACTGAAGAGTGAGGAATGATAATTATTTAACTTTCTTTTGTATTTTTAGTTATTTTTTTTATTTACCATTTTGCAGTAAAGTTGTTTTTCCTCATCCTTCACTTAACATATTTATATGTATTGTATATTAATATATACCTTTTTAACATGTTCATTTTTAAAACTATATTATCATTGTGTATACATTAAACAAAATATAGATAATGTGCTGAGTGTAATTTGAGAGAAAATTGGTTATCCAATAGAATAAAGAACAAAAAGAAATGCGTTTCTTTTTCAAAAACATTTATTATGAAGTGAAATCCATACATTGCAGAATACACAATATATTATAATCATATATATATATATATAATGTACATATGTAGCCCTATTACAGGTAGGGTATTTTGGATTTTTAAAAAGTTCCTGTGTGTGGGTGTCTTTTTTGTCTGCCATCTTTCAAATGCCATAAAACTCAGAAAAAAAAAAGTGGCTTGGATTATTCTTTTACCTTTTAATTTGAATTTCTTCTCTGTGTAATTTTATTGTTTTATCTGTCTAAAACAACAGTACAGCTGTGAGACTTTGTAAAGTAAATAATACAAATGCTTCAATGTAAAGGTTGAATGTCCTTTGAGATATTTCTGTACTCAACTCAAAGTAAGATTATACCTAATTTTGTAATATTACAAAAATTGTCATGTCAGGAAAAATAAGCTGACATCAACAATTATAAAACAAAAAGAATATTCACAATTACCTTTACATTAACCCAAAATATTTTTCATGAGTCTATTTTTAGCAACATACCTGGAGATTCAAATCAATACCGGAACCACAAAAGGTGCAGTATCAATTGAAAGTCGTTTGCAGGCACCCCCAACCTTCCCTGCCTAGGTAAAGGTAAATCTATATTGAAATAAAGAGTAAAATATTGAAAAGTTTTATACATTTTGTCAGCAGCTATGATTTAGCAGTTTAGAGTGAAGAGAAAAGGTCCTCATTTGATGCAGTTAAAAAGCAACTAAATAATAAAGTTTAATGTTTAAAAGGCACACTTTGGTTTACTTTCTAAAAATGATTGACAGCTGATATTTTGACAAGCGGCTAAATTTCATGGTTATTATGAATTCATAAATATAGTCTAACAATTTCCTACATTTTTATATTTATCAAATATATATGTTCTAATTCTTTTACTGTATTGTTCTATTTCTTTCTATTTTTCTTTTGTTATACTTTTTTTCTCTTTGTTAGTAAATTAATCTCTTAATTGAAAGCAAAAGAGGCAATTTTATGATTGACTTATCAACAATGTCATTTATTTGATTGCTTACATTACACTATTTTTTATTAAAAACAAAAAATTACTATAATCCTCAAGTGAGCAATTATTCTCAACTAAAGCCTTGGTTTATCAAACCTTCTCTGACAAATTATATTGAAGAGTTTTAAATTGCTTAACAAACCTCTTGACAATGTTAAACAAATTTTGTTCATTTTAATGAAGTGTTTATTCAGTTTGCTATTTGATGATAATTAGATTTTACAAGTTGAAATTTGGAAAAATTATTGTCCAGTAATAATTAGTGATTGTATGGATGTCACAAATATTTATACTTCCTTTTTAAACTATTGTGATCATAAAAGTAAATTATTAAAAATATATGGAGAAAAAAGTTCCAAATATTAAATCAAATCTTGCATTAAAAATATCAATAAGAACAAAATCGCATCCACGAAATCATCGATAAAGATCCAAATAAGACTACAACAACTCCACAAAACTGTGACTAAAATTATACAATTGAAGGGGATTCCCTTTTATTATATATTTTGATATTTATTAGTCAAGCTTCAAAGATCATTACTAGTCAAAATGGTAAGAATTGAGAGTGTACAAGAAGAAATAAGGAAACAAGAAAGTAAGCAACAGTTATGACAGAAAGAAAGCTAAATAAACCATGTAGATTTGTTTTTACAAGATAGAACATTACTAAATGAGGTGTGTGATTTGATTTCTATTTTACAAGACAGATTTGTGACCATTGTCCAGCTATTCCCCCCATCTTGATATTTAATTCACATTTACCGTACATATTTGTGTAACGCACATTTATTTTAAATACAGCTGTACTTTTTGACTACAGTAAATGGATATACAGTATGGTCAATGGTGTAGCTACACCCAGCAGTACATATACTAATTTTATATCTTGTGCATGATGCGACCCCCCTTAAAATTTGGTCTTCAAAGGTCGCATGATATGAGTATATACGGTAAATGCTATATTCATAAAAATCAACATAGCTGAAGAGATTAAAAATTTAGATAAATTTTTTAAATTCAAAAAAACATTTTAACTAATTGGTTTTATTTAATGTTAGCCTACACCAAATCTAGCAATTTATACAAAGTGAAATGGGAAGTGTTTGATTGTGCAAACTATTAATAAATTCAGTTATCAAATGGTGTAGCCAAAAAACATGGCCATATTCTGGTTTTCTGTTTAAAAAAAAATTTTTAAAATAGAAACGATAAGTATTGGGAGCTGTCCTGTGGTTGAGAGAGACATATATAGGAAAGGTGTAACTGTCAGAATTTTTAAGTCCTGGTAAACCATTTAGTTTTGAATTTCAAGGTGGATAGGCACTTTTTTCTTAACTGGAAAGCCATTTGGCTTTGTGCTGAGTAAATATCAAGAAAAGAAAAACAATGATCAGCCATTTGCTGCAGTGTTCTGTCACATAAGTAATTCTGAAATAGCAAAAATTACACAAAATGTGGTTCAATGGGTTCATTTTTTTTTTTATATAATACCAATTCCTCTTATTGACCAAAATCATGAAACTGAACAGATTTCAATAGTATTAACGTTTTTACCCAGAGATCCGATTTATCACTTATGCTTTTAAAACCAAATTCACACTTTGCATTTAAACATTAGAATCCTTTTGTGTCAAGTCAATCACAAAAAACTTTAAGCACTTAGCCATTTCTTTAATAACACCAAACAAATAAACAAGATTTACTCAAATTACATTTATTCCAACAAATTTCTGTTTACCTTTCTGTAATCACATATATTCTGTAATGATTCTCAACTTCTTATTAATTCAGTTTTAATTAAATCAAATTTGTTTTATATAAATATAACATTGTGTAATCATCAAACACAGAAAAAGTTTACATTGAAAATTTTCTTTTTTGGTCTACAAGAATATTTGAAAGACAAGAGAGTGAAGTGATTATGCTGTAGAAGGATTGGGGGGGGGTAGTATGATGAGGTAGAAGTCAAGAAATAATGCATCCAAAAGAGAAGGAAAATAAACAAAAAAAAAAAATCTGCAAAGTATTTCAGCAGAATGGAATGGAGAAATTGTGTAAATCTAGTTTTTATTCCACATCATACCATATATGAATTTTTTAAATTTCTAGAGCCAAGTATAAAGTTTTTTTATAATTACTTTATAGGTTCCTCCACTTTTTTGCTGAAAAAACAGCATAGCATGATGAAAAAAAAAAAAGGTCCTTAACTTAATACAAAACAAAGCTTCATTGTCTGTTTGTATTAAGAGGAAAGACCAAAGTATTTTTTTAATCCTTTCTAGCACGTTTGAAATTTTGGTTAAAAATCTTGCTTTTTATGCAAGCTGTTGACAAGAATTATTAGTGATTTTGCACTTTTTGAAAAACACACTAATTTGGAAATTCTTGCAAAAATCAAATGTCAGATTTTAATTAAACTTTCAGGACTTATTCACAAATGAATTAAATTTTTTTTTTTTTTTTTTTTTTTACATGTTACCCTCAACAAACTTAATTTCATGAAATTTTGAGAAATTAAATTTTCTCAATATTTTTATTAGTTAAAAAGGACTTCTTGGAGAATGTAAATCATCCAACTTTTTTTTTTCAAACAGGATACCCAGTCACTGAAAATCTGAAAAAATGCAATAAAACTATGACATTTAATTAGAAAAGCTTTTAATTGCTTTTATAAATAAGATCTATTAAGGACATTATTGTCTTAAGAAAAAGTTTTTGGTAATGAATAACAAAATTTTACAAGAATTGTTTTCATTTTTTTTTAAAATTTCAATTATAATAGTTTGTGATAATTAAAAAAATCATTTAGAATTCTGCATTACTTACTTTCTTTTAGATGATGTTGTAATTAAGTGGAAACTATATTTAGAAATCAAAAATTGAAAAGCTTAAAAGTTGTCTACCCCCAATATTTTTAAAATTATTTTTTAATTTTTTAGTTTAAACATTTCCATTTTTGTATGTATAGTAGTCTATACATGACATTATTATTATTATTATTGAAAGGTTACGTGTTGTAAGAGTTGTCCTTGCTTTACTGAGAAATTAGCTTGACTGCATTTTATGTTTATATCTCAACAGGCTTTGCACATCATCCCTTCAAACTTTTAAATAAATTTTACTTTTTTAATTTTTATTTTATGTATTTATTTTAGTACAGGTCATACTTCAATTGAGTAATTATTTTAAAAACATTTTTTGTTAGTATTTTATTTTATTTTTTACTTTTTTCAGTTTATTCTTTTTTTATAATATTTTAAATTTTATTTTTTTCAGAAACATCTTCCAACATAAGGCTATAACACTATAGTAAGTCAATATTAGATAACTGCTGAAAATATATTAATTTGTAAAAATTTCTAGATAATTAAAAAAAAAAAAAAAAAAATGTGTTCACTTAGATTTTGTAAATTTATGTCAATTCTGGTCAACCATATTTAGCTATCGACACCTTTGCCTGTCAAGAACATCAATTAACACATCAGAAACAAAAGGACTGTGGTTAAGAAATGCTTGTATACTACATTTTTTATGCTATAAGTAAGTAATATTTGTTTCAAATTGGATTAATTTCACTTTAAATTTGCTAATTTTCTTCAAATAACATGTCACAAAATAAATATTTTATTTTTGGATTTTTAAAACCAAGAATTAACTTTTGTTTACAAATGTGTCAAAAGTTGATATTCCAATCAATATAATTTCTATTTGAAATACAGAGTATTTTGCTTACTGGAAATAGTAAATTTAATCATTTAGCTTTCAATTAAATCTAAAAAGAAAGCTTCAGGAATGCTTTTTCATTTTAAAAAAATTCATTTTAAACCTTATGTATCAAAAATTTATAGAAGGTACCTACTCTACTTCATCTGGTAATATTATGAGTAATATTTACAATGTGATATTTAAATGACAATGTTAGAAGAAATTAAAATGTACAAGTCTGAATGGGTGATATTTATTGGAATTAGAGAAGGAAAATTTAAAAAAAAAAAAAAAATTATACGAACAATGGAGATAATAAAAAAATCCTACCTCCAACCCCATTTTTTTTTTTTTTTTTTTTTTTTTAAATAAAACAAAACAAAAAGTGAAAAACATTGTTGGATAATATAAATCTATAATAATCATGAATTTGGAAACCTTATCAAAGAGCTTTCTAACTTGGGTTCTGCAATTACATGATATGATATCAAATAATGACAGTAAGGAAAGGTTATTTAGTACTACAAAAAAACTGTGTTGTTATAAATTCTTCTAGATTTCACAGATTCTCATTCAAAGATTGAAGCAGTTTATTAGAAAATAACAAATCTTTTGAACAAAATAAATTTAAAAGAGGCAACAGCATAATAAATAATTGTAGACTCCCAAACAAAAAATCAGAACAAGAATTTTGAGAAAAAAAAAAAAAAAAAGGCAATGAATGATCAGTGGAATAAACAAATGAGAATTAAAAAGATTTTATTTAATCAGCAGACAACCCCCCTAAAAAACCCAAAAAAAAAAAAAAAAAAAAAAATATATATAAATATATATATATATATATATATATATATATATATACACACACACACACACACAGACAGGGTGCAGCAGAAAAACCTCCCATTGCCACAAATGTCTTACCATTGCATGTGAGGCATTTCTGCTGGACTGTGTGTATGTGTGTGAAAACAAAACAAAATTGGCGAGGGTCTGTTTACCAGACAACAAATCAGGTAGGCAGTGACAAACAGAAAAATAAGCGGCAAAAATACACACAGGCTCTACTTTTGTTAATTGATATAAAAGTAATTTTGCTAAAGCAATGTGTTTTAAATTTATAAATATGATTTTAAAAATATAACATTAACATGTCCCTGAATATAAATATAAAAAAATATTTTCAAGAATTTATTATGCACATATTTGAGTTTTGTGGACCAACTGATTATTTAAATTTTGGGAAATAGATAATTTTACTACATGGGAAAACATGTGACTCATGCATTATTGCTGTTGAGTGTGTTAATAAATAGAAGAAGGTATGTGGGAAAGATTAAAAGATGGTTGCAGGAGAGGAAAGGAAAAGAGAAGAGAAAGGAAAAGAGAAAATTTGTTTACCTGAATAAATACCATTAAAAAAAAAAAAAAGTCAAATTTTTTTTTATTCATTTATAAGTTAAGATTTTTTGCAAGCAGATAATTAGCACTTGACATTATGTTTTACTGTGTTTTGAGGATGTTATCTTGGCAGTTGTAGGCAGTAAGAGTTGTGTTTTTATGGAGCCAATTGGGTGACTGATGTAAGAGAAGGGAATAAAGATCATGTATTATTTGAGATTAAAAAGTAAAATTTAAAGTAAAATTAAAAATTGTTTAAGCAAGAAATATTAAGGATCGTTCATTAAAATAAGTTATCAGGAAATTTGAATTTATCACAAAAAGAATTGTTCATCTACAAAATATATTGTATAAATTCTTAGGAATTATATTTAAAAAATTGCATAATACTGGTTTGAATATTTTCCATAAAAAAGGCATAATTCTGGATAAGTTTTTACATCAAGACTCAATAATAATAATAATAATGTGAGGTGTTGTTGATAGCTCCTGAAATTTTATAAAACTACTGTTGGATTGGTGAAAAAGGTTGTCTCCCCTTACATAGAAGTAGAAAAACCATGTGACAGCTAATGATTTACACAACAACCGGCATAGAGGAAAGACACTTACATAGGGACCTGGAACCTGCTCCTGGACCAAAGGACCAGCTCCAGATAAAAGGAATCATAGACCTGTTCTGATGAAACATACCTATTATCTGTGTCAACAATAGATCCTTCTGAAAAGTCATGTTACACATTCTATATGGAGGAAGACAATGTCTGCATTAACTTTTCTAATAATAATAATAATAATAATAATAATATTGTTGTCGTTATAACTTGCATATAAGCCTTTTCCTTAACCTATACACTACAACACTAGTTTCATAATTTTGTTGGAGATATTTAAGTCTATATTTTTTTTTTTTTTTAATCACCAATGGGAAAGACACAAAATATTTTGAGAAGTTTTCACAGATATCCATTGGTGATTAAGACAAAAATAGGATAGCCTTAAAAAAATTAAAACAAGTCAAAGTAACTTTAAAAGGCTATTGGAAGTTTACAAATTAATTTTTCATTCAAACCATTTCAGAATTTAAATAATAACAATATAGTCTTCCTAAGCAAAACACACAATGTAAATAATGCATTATTTTTAACTGATAATTACCTTTCAAAAAATGTTTATTGTACCTGTAAATAAACTGTCACTTATTTGATGCATAATGCATAAGTAAATAGCCAAACAATTGGTAAGGAAAATAATCCAAATAAAATGTCTGATTTATTGTTCTAGTTCATTTGGACCAATTTCCTTGTCTTTGTTTGTTTTAAAAACAACATTTTGGTCATATATGTTCTAACCTATCCCAATGGAATATAGGGTTGCCACTTGGTTGACCTTTATAATTGTAAGCAAAAACCTTATCACTATAAGAAAATGGTACATCCAGGCACCGAAGATACAATCAGCAAAACACGATAAAAACAACAAAGATTAAGCAATCAGTCCAAAAATATCAATGTATAAGAGAAATAACGCAAATCTTAAAGAAAAAAGGCAAAAATAGTTTTCAGAAAAATAATGTTCTCATTGTTGTACAATCTTTTTTTTTTTTTTCCTTTGATTTGGTTTTAAGAACAATTACATTAATTGAAGAATAGAATTTCATAATAAAAATGCATCCACGGAGCATTTGTAGCATTTGGCTTGAAAGTTCTTTCCAATGTTTCAAATCTTGTTTCAAAGTTTTCTATTCATGAATCACAAGTGAAAACGGAAAGATCTAAAAAAATAAAAATAAATTTTATTAAGCAACCAATTCTATACACATCAATGAAGAAACTAAAGTTTCTGATGTTAACAATGGAAACTAAAACAGAAAAATATTTTTACCAGTATTTCACCTTAATTCTTGTCACAAATCTTCGGTTGTCATTAGTAATTAATGAGTCTGAGAGTTGTGATAAAAAGAAAGAAAAGTAAATGACTAATAGGTGCCATTGTTTCATTGAAGATGTTTTAAATCCAATTACAACTAATATTACTAGTGTATGCAAACAAGGAAGATATCGGTTAAAATAAACTTCCAGAAATGAGAGATGTGAGGTTTTTAGTCTCAATGAAAGTTCATTATTTTTAGTTCACACTGTTTACTAACAATTGCAGAATAACAATCAGAGTTGTGATAAAAAGAAGATAGAATAAATACAAATAAAAAATGAATAATTATTGACAGTGTTTCATATAAGACATTTCATATCATACAACTAATTCAAATACAGATTAGATATCTGTGTCTTTTTTATAATACAAAATAAAATCTGTGTATAAAGATTAAAACTTTATCATCTACAAAAGAAATAGATGAAATGACAGTTCTTTACTGATGGTTTTCAAATCCCACCCAATGGCTTTCAATCACAGCCATTATTTTAATGGTGGTATATGTTTATTTTTAAAATTAATAAAGGGTTGTAAAACAAAATATTTTTCAGTGTATTTAAAAGAGTTGAGAAAATTATTTGCAAACAGTGAAGATTACTTGCCATACAAGATGTCAAAGAAAAAAGCAGTTTTAATAAGAACAAAATAACTACCTGGTAAAATCAGGAGCCTTTGAAAGAACATGCTCAAATTCTTGGAATGACAAGTGATCATCATCATCAAGATCAGCTTCCTCAAAAATCTTTCAAAATGGTGGTTAAAAATGAACAAAAAGTAAATAAAATAATAGACTTTCTCAAAAAAATAAAAAGTAAAAAAAAAAAAAAAAAAAAAATACAATAAACTGTGAAAAACAAACAAAGATGAAATTCTAAGGAAAAAACAACAAAATGGAATGATAAAATACAATTTAAATTGTATAAAACCATATTTAATAAGTTGAAACTGCAACAATCAAAAATTGGCTCGACAACTCAGTGGTCCAGGCAAAGGAATATAGTCCGAGACTCAATGAGGTTCTATTTTGACAGTGTTCAGAACACTTGTTTCTACATATTTTAAATCAAAAATAAAAAGATTATATTTAGTCCACAGAATTTCTCAATTGAAATCCCCACCCCTTTAACACTGCCTATACCCAGTGTTTTTTCTTCTCTCTCAAAAATTATGTTTGTCAGCATGTAGCAGATTTTAAAAGTTAAACAGATTTTTTTTTTTTTTTTAATTAGCTTTTATATAATATAATCAAGAAAATTATATTATTATTATGAAAATGTTAAAAACAAATAGAAAAAAGCCTTCTCTAAACACATATTTGTTGCCAGCCAAATGCAGATTCTTTCTGCTGTAAATCAGTTCACTTACTCTAAATATTAAGTATAAAATTTAACTACTGCAAAAAACATTGTTAACAGTATTCAATTTAGAAGTCTGGTCATCAATAAACTGATAAATATGAACTTATAAAAATATTTAAGATCCAACAACAGTACTTTCAAGAAAATGAAACTGTTGAATCAAGTAAAATTCAAACTTTCATTAAACATATTGACAATAGATTATTATTTGTATAGAAGTAGAAAAGAAAAAAAAAATGATCTCAAGCAGATTTCTGTTGAATCACACAACTGAAATAGAGACATGATGATGAATAGTCAAAGAAATTTCAAACAAAACTACAATATTTGAGATTCATTTTCATAGAATTCACTCTCCAGTTCTGAATTGATCTTTGACCAGATTATTAAAATATTAATTATTCATATTTATAGACTTATTAACTTCAATACAAAAAATAATTTGTGTTACTTTCAATAGTTTTGTTGCATAATGCTCCCTAAAGTTTAGTGATTAAAAATCATAATAAATATTGAATATATTTACAAAATAATTGAATAAATACAACTTCTTGAAACCATAAAATTAAATATCTCCCCTTTTATTTACTGATGTTTAATTCCTTTTTTGCAGAATTAACAGGATTTATTGAAAAAATATTTTCAAGGAAGCAATCAAAAATCACAACCTTATCTTTTTGCAATTTCATTTTCTGAACAGACAGTATTCTGGGACAGCTTCTAATGGAGCAAAACAAATTACCATAAAAGAATGCTATAATCAATATCAAGTGAAATTTATTTAAAAATCAGTTGAGATGGAAAATTTATAAAAGTCTGCAGAAAAATTTCTTACATGATTTTTGTATATTTTTTTTACAAGAAATATAATTTTACTCCAAAAGCAGGTGAAGTCAACAGAGCCGAAAAAAATAAATTTAAAAAAAAAATGTTATTTATTAAAAGAGATTACAAGACAAAAGAAATAACATGTCCCCAATCATCACAACTATTGCATTGTACAAGCATGTAGCTAGAATTCGTTATTAACAATTTCTTGTACTTCCTCTGTAAACAATACATTATCAAGACATCTTTGAAATAAAAACATTTAGGTACCTGACAAATAAAAAAAAAATGGCTCTAACAGTTCAATGGGGAAAATAATTGACTTGTAATTTTTGATCCCTCAAAAAAGCGAAGCAAGTATCATTTCATCATCAATGATCATATTCTGAGTTTTTTTTTTCATTTGCAACAAATAGTTCCACCTCTCAATGAAGCTCAAGTTCACTCCAGACCTCAAGTGTACCTCATATTCAATCTGTCACCAAACTTGATATCTCAATATAGGGCCATGTATTTAATCGGATAGAAAAGTTGCACCTCAAAAGTGATCTGTAAAATTATCTGGAGGAAGATTGGCTTAGTGTAGCACAAGAGCAAATGGAGATAATAGTGCAAGAAGATTGTGTTGCTCCAATCTTCTAAGAGTAGACAACTTGCTTCTCTTGAACTAATTAGCACCTGAAATCTCATATTTACCAAGATACAGTTAAAATCTCAAGTCAACAAGTGGCACATAAATCAAAATGTCACCATGCCCATTCAAGGGAGGAGAGAAAAGAGATTACAAGGCAAAATTGACAGTAATTGTTTCAATAGATTTTTGCAATACTCACGTTATCAATCAACTGCTGCATCTCTTCATCACTCAACTTGTCACTGCTGCTTTCAACAGTTGTGATGCGTTGAATAATTTCAACAAGGTCTTTGCTAGAAATCAAGTTGTCTTCATCAAAATCTGAAAATAGTCAATTGAAAGTAAATCAACAAAAAATACAATTCCCAGTTAATTTCCAAAAAAGTTCTTCAATGTTTAAATAAAACAAAAATTTTCCAAAAAATGAATAAAATATGCATTAAAATAAAGAGCAAAAGCTACAAAATATATATTAAGTCGACAATAACAAATATTAAAAAAAAAAAAAAAACAACAAAAAAAACAACAGTTAAATATAAAAACAGAAAATGGATTGTGTTGCTTTTAAAATAAAACTTACTAAACTATTATTTGAATATTATTTGAATAGTTTCTTTTACTCATATGGAGACAATTATTAGGCTGGAAAGAAAGTCCTGTTGTATGTTTCATATAATCACTTTCAGGATACTTTTTCAATGCAGTAATATAACCATTAATTTTTACATTTTAATGTTTTTCCTTTTTTTCTTTGCAGAGGGGGGGTAGATTAGACAGTGTCTGCTGTATGAATTCAAAAAGTCTCTTCAGAAATGGAAGAAGCAAGAAATATTTGTTCTGACTATAGAAATAAGGTGTCCAGGTATGCTAATAAAGGTTTGACCAATTTTGATTGGGAATTTTTTTCTTTTGAAGATTCCCCTCAATCTGGACAACCAAATTTTGTCCATATTGAGATTCTGTAAACCATAGTTGAAGAAAATCCTAAGTAAATTGCATGAGAATTCACAAAACCATTCAATCAAGAAACATCTTCATGAGCTCAGAAAAGTGTCAATAGTTCCTTCATTTGCTTCTCAGTTAAATCAAAGAGTCACCTATCTGCTCATCATTGAAAAGCAGACCTTATATAAAACCTCTGTTTGGAAAAATCATCACCACTGATAAAAAGTGGCTTCTCTATAATCGTATCCAACAATAAAACTACAATGGCTACCAACCACTGAAAAAGGAAAATCCGTTCCCAAACCAGGACAACACTAGAAAAAAAAGTTATGCTTTTATGTTTGGTAAGATATGAAGGGCGTTGTATTGAAGTGCTAAAACAAAATGAAATGGTTAATGCAAAATAGTACTGTCATCGATTGGAAGCATTACACAAAAATTTATACAAAATGTGTGCATCATTGGTTAATCATAAGGTGTGTTGTTCTTACAATAATGCTAGACCACATTGTGACACTAAATATGGAAGTTTTGCCTCATCCTCCTTATTCTGGTATTGCTTCATCTGACTATCATCTTTTCAGTTCAATGCAGCATCTTTTTAGAGGGAAACAGTTTATTAATTGTAAAGAGGTTAAAACTGATAGTGTTTCTTTGCATTGAAACCTGAAGAATTTTATGCCCAAGATATCAACATTTTACAAATAAATGGAATTATGAAATGACGGGAAATATTACCTTGATGAGGTAGATCCATTAAGAACAAAAAAGCATTTATCTCTTTTTCCATCTACAAATGCGACAGGACTTTCTTTCCAACCTAATACTAAAGCAGGGTTAATTTAATGTAGGGTTTATGTGCATGCATGATTGTGACAAAAATTACCCACTCCCTATGCATGGGTTAGGCTGCATCAGTGTTGGAATTCCCAGGAATTAGGGACATCTTCCTGAATTTTGTACTCTGTCCTGGCTGAAAGCAAAGAACAAAGCCAAAATCTCAGCTGTGCTTCACTTTTTTTTTTTTAGTCACTCAAATTTTAGGAGCTTTTTCATTTTTTAAATGTTTATTCAATTTGCTTTTGTTATCATGCTCTACAAAATCATGGTTCGGGTCAATAACATTCCAAAGGAAAACACTGAAAAACCAGAATAGTGAAAGAACTGTTTAATCATTTGGATTAATAATACAATACTAGCAAATATAGTGTGACACTCTTTGCGACTCCTTTGTGTCCTGCCTGTGGCTCCTTTCATAGGGAATGGAAGAGTCCATATTCAACACTTTAGTGAATGTCGGTCGTCTTTCTACACAACAGTTTTTTTTACAACAGGTTTTTGAGGGTGGCATGTTGAACTGTGCTGTTAAAAGTTGTATAGCTTATAGTTCATGTTACTTGACGCGAGTGCCCTTCTCTTCTCTAAGTATAATGCAGTAGGTGTCACCCAGTAGTAACAGAAGAATCTGACCCAAATACAAGCAATCATCACCGTATGCCAGTGATAACATTATAAGAGAGATGATGGGTGATGAGATCAACACTAGAAGGTGCACTTATTCTATGCAGTCTATTTCGGGGATAAATAAAATTCAAATCAATCTGAAAATAAAAATAAGCGTAGGTTCATCACTGATTTTCCATCACCTTTCATTTCAAAAGAGTCAAGATGAAATAACAAACATTTTTGGTTCACTAATTATGCAGGTTTCATATCTTGAAAACAATCATTTTCAACTGTTACCCTTCCTCCTTGTCATAATCTTCATTCATAATCTTCCATTCATATCACAATTTTGACTGTAACCCTCTACCCTGAGAGGCTCTCTAGTCTTATACTGGATGAAATTAAGTATAGAAAAAAAATACTTGATCACTAGCAGCTTTCATATTTTAATATTTTCTCTCTTTAAAAAAAACAAAAAAAAAAACATCATGATATGGCGGAGGTGGTGAGAATTCGCTCGTATTGAGATTGACATCCTCTCTCTCCTGGTGGCAGTGGTGGAGATGGCTGTGAATTTGATGAGACCATTCAGGTGAATTTGATTTTGGTGGATAACTCTGCACGACTGAGAAGTCCACACACTTGGTCAGAAGCACCTTCCCTTGGGGCTCAAAAGGGATTGAGAAAGGTGACATCTGGCAAACCTGGTTGCATTGGGCTGTCAGATGCTTCATCTGTCAAGGTTGGCCTTGGTTATGCCAACTCGACTGGTGCTGCCCTCTTCCACCAATTTGGCTATTGAGATCACATAAATCGTTGCTTATTTCACTGTTGAAGTCTTTGGGGGTCAATCGTGTTCAGTCTGCTCCTTCCTCATCATGGGTGGCCCTAACGTTCTCCATCAGTGTAAGAATGCCAGATACATTTCCGATGCTACATGCAGACATCCCATGTTTAGCCAAGTATAAAAAGTTGAATGCACACAACAGCATCACTTACCATAGATCTTGAAAGACATACTCTGCTTTAAGACTTCTTGGAGCATTATCGCTAAACACTGACATCATATCCAAAAAGTCTTCAAAGGACATTGAGCCATCATTGCTTGAAGAAAAAATTTTACAAATTCGATCTTTGAAGGGATTCACCTATTAAAAAAAAAAAAAAAAAAGAAAAAGAAAAGTAAAAACAAAAGTTCATATGCTTATTGTATTTTTAATCAGAAAGCAAATTAGTTTTATATTAGAGTATTGCACATTTTAAATTTAAAAAGGAAGGTTTCCATTCTGTAATTTTAGAAACACACATGATGGGATCAATCATTAGTTCTCACAAAGGACATATTACTTGTTGGTTTTGTACTTAGAGATAAATGTAATGTCATTCCTTATTGTAGTGAGTTATCCATACAATTTTATAATATCAGATGTTAACCTAATACATAAAGAGCCTTAAAAGTAGATCCATCTTTGGATTGTACTGGGGTTGTATTCTCAAATCCTGTTTAGTCAACTTTGACACAAGGAGTTATTGGGTGTGACAGAAACATTACTAAGAAGCAAGAACGTGTAGTGAGTGCAAAATAATAATAACTCCCTTTACCCACTCCCTTCAAATTAGAGTGAAGCTGAGTAAAAACATGGAAATTAATTCACAAGCCTATGTGAAATTTTCTTTGGACCAATGAAAACCTTGCCTTCACAGAAATTAGCTGTTGAGCCAAGAAGAAAAGAAAGTAATGAGCCTATGCGAAATTCCTTTTGATATAAAATGAGAAAAATTAAATTATTCAGAGAAGAGTGTTTGAAGTCATGTGAAAGATTTTGTTCCAGTTCCTTGCAACCAGTGTTGAAGTTCTTGCCAGTGTGAAATTATTCGCCAATTATATTATCAACCTTTAACAACACTTCAATGAATTTTCTCTCAATAATCCAATAAAACTAAGAAATTCAAACTTTCTCTCTTTGTCTACTTTTAAATGTATGCAAGTCACTTACCTTCGTTTTAAACATTCTTTTAATATTGTATCAGATCATTTAATTTGTTGTATGAACATTTCCACTTCATGACAATTTGTTAAAACTAAACTTTAAAAGTTTGATTTATTTTTCTGAACCGAGCTACTGACACAACATCAAGCATGTAATTTCATAAATAAATTTCTTATCTTGTTAAAATTACCAGTGTGTTTTCTTGTCATTATCATACTTCACTAATCTGGCATGGATAAATCAACTGTTCATTTTAATCCCTATACCCCATGCTACTATAAACAATAGAAGAGTAATCAGAGAGACAGTAGATAACGATTGGCATTGCATTTAAATTTTCGAAGATCAAAGTTAACTAGAAATTATGGAGCCAGAAGAGAGTTCCACAAGCACAAAGTGTGAGAAAAGAAACTGTTAGCATAGAACTTACAGTTACATCTAGCCAATCCAAGTGTAAACTGATGAGATCTTACCACCAGTCTAGTATTGTGCTTAAATTCATAAAGTCTAGGTACCTTAATGAAGAGTACATCCTATTGTGGAGACAGAAGTGGGTAACCTGGAAGACAGCTGAAGTGAAAGGTAGGACGAGGCTGACTGTTCTTGTCAATCAAAAAGACAATCCTTGGTGTGCTGTGTATGCAAGAGAAGATGATTGGTGTAAACCAGAGAATGTACGCTTGCAAAAAAATATGATCACGGTGGTGGACTGAGAGCATTTGTTTATGCAAATGATTTGTATTGTGCATCACGAGATTACCAATATTTCTGGGCTCAATATAAACAGAGAAATGTTCTGTTTCATCAGTTGTGATTCTGATTTCCTGTTTGTCCTCGCTTTCAGTGTCCTGGCTACATTCGATCTTCACTTGTGCCATTTCTGCGTGGAATTCTTTGTTGCCTCTACTGTGGACATGCCTATAGTTTGGTTGGTCTCTGGTGATATTGTTTGTCCCGTCCCTTTTTGTTTTTGTCCTGGCAGCAGAAAAGCAACTTTCACAGAACCTTTTTGTTGTTAGTGTTGTGGAGGTTAATTCTTTCTTGCAAACATATAGTTTGGCAACTTATCTATTGGTCTCTGGTGAAATTAGACAATATTTGTTTTGTTTCTCTCTTTGTTTTTTGTCCTGGTTTGTGTTGCATCTCAGCAGAAAAGTCTTTGTTGAACCTTAGAGAGAACATAACCCAGGAAAATACCCAAAAAAAAAAAAACGGGAACTTTTAACAATCCAATAAAACCAAGAGTGATTGAAGAAAATATTTTATTCATAGTAATTTTTAAAACATGCCATCTAAGAAACAATGACGGAATTTTCATTTTTTAAAAATTACGTCCTGTAGATGGCATCCTTCTGTATGAATGCATTCTTGAAATCTGCCGTTGAGATTCCTCATTGACTGCTGCAACATCTCAGCTGGGATACTGTGAATTT
This sequence comes from Acanthosepion pharaonis, assembly GCA_903632075.3. Classification (NCBI taxonomy): domain Eukaryota; kingdom Metazoa; phylum Mollusca; class Cephalopoda; order Sepiida; family Sepiidae; genus Acanthosepion; species Acanthosepion pharaonis. The sequence goes on from CAHIKZ030001236.1 coordinate 129,056, forward strand.
CATCTTGAATTCTAAATGTGAATTAATACTATTTACATAAAACAAAACAGAGTTAGTAATACCCCCCCCCACAATCCCTAAATGTGGCAGAAACATTAGTTAACAGGATGAAACAATTCTGGGATTATAACATTATAAAAAAAAACAAACACGCCCACAAACATGCACTCATTTAGACACAATAACAAATACGAAAACACACACACGAAACGAAAGTCATCCCGCAACCACCAGAGAACTGACATCACTGACCACCTAACGAGGGAGGGGATGGGGAATTAAACAAAAGAAAAATAGGGACAGAAATAAAAGGGGGCCAATGAGCATGCATACCCTAGCTAAGTTAACCAAAAATGGGAAACTAAAGATACAAACTAAAAAAACCTAAACTAGCCTAATATCGAGGCAGGTTGCCTCTGTTCAACCCTGATAGGACAAAATCCTGTACCTAACCGACATCCAAGTGCCACTCCAGGTCAGCCCCTTTCACTCTACACAGTCGCGCAAGATTTACCCACCTTTTGCCGAATTCTGATGAAGAGAATCGCCACCTTTCCGTCCTAATCTTGACTTTAAGCAGATGCCTAAAGTACAAGATCAGTTGGGAAGAGGTGAACTTCTCACCTCCATAGAATCTCTTCTGACGTGTTGACCAAATCACGACTCTCATAACTCCTAGCAAGCAGTGGAACACACAAAGTTCAGCCTTCGTCAACAGCTGTGCCACATTGCTACAAACAGAAGAGGCCTCAAGGACAAAGAACTTTCCGTGCAACATGCGAAACATGGGGCCTTCAAAAAAAAAAAAAACTTACACAACGGAGCTACCAACTTGCAATGAAAGAAGACATGACCTAGGGTCTTGACTTCCCTACTACAACGTCGGCAGTTTGGATATTTCTCCAAGCCCGCTGCGCAAAGCTTTTTGGCGACCCAGAGGGCCCCACGCATCACCAGCAAGGTGAGGGATGCCTCATCATTATTGAGACATTTCAACCTGGGAGCCCAAGGCCAGATCGAGTGAGCCTCCCGCTTCGTAAGACCGAGCTCATCAATCAGATCATCATGAACGGCCCCCCTAACTAACACTTGATATAATGCTCTACAAGACAATGCCTTGACGTCGGAGAGGCCATCCGACGCCCATAAGAGGCGTTTCAGAGCAAGATGACATTCACGGTAGAAGGAGCACTCGGCTCGGGGTAAACGGCGGGCCTCCTCCTCGCACGAGTGCACACTTCTCAAGGATGGGAAATTTCGACAGGTGTCTTCCTTCCAGAAGGCGGCCTCCTCATCCAGTTTGTGACACAAATGATCTAGGAACCCAATGCGAAGCATATAGAGATAGATCTCAATGCTAGGCATACCTAGACTGCCTTCAGATGGATGAAGGCAACAGATCTCCCAAGAGACTCTGGCAGCCTTGACTCCCCACAAGAAGGAGAACAAATGGAAAATTATAAACAAAACTAGAACTTGTAAAACTTAGGATGACCCATGCCCTTTATGCCTACATGAAAAACTACACATTAAGTTTCTAAATAATAAAAATCTATTAAACAATAGACATGAGTTAACATTTTTTTGACGACATCAAATTTTTGCATTGAATAATTAGCATAAAAACAAACAATAAAATAATTTTTAAAATCCATAGTCCTAATAAATAGTTTAAATGCCCTACCAAAAAAGATAACCCTTTATGAAGTCATCAAAAAACAAATGTTAATGATTTACGACAGTTTTTATATACACAAAACCCTTTCAGGAAAAAATAAAGAATAAAATAAAAAATAAATCTCCATAGACGCTTAACCAGACTAGGCGATGTCTTCTTCCGCTTTAAATTTAGACACCCCAACCATACCCTGACTTGACATCTGCGAATGTAACCGAGATATTGATACAAATTATTAACACCTTACACCCCTTTTTCTTTAAACAATTGCTCTAGTCGTTACCATAGAAATTTTGATTTTAATAATGAATACGCTTATAAAACACATAAATTTCAGAAATAAGTTATTCCAAAAAAATTTCGCTTGAAGATGGAACAGAGCTTAGTACTTTAATTCAATTTAAATTATTATATTGAAGTTTTCGGCTCTTGTTTTGAAACATGAGAACTCTTATGTAGTGTGTTGGAATCATATTTTTAAATAAATAATTATATTTATGCTCTACTTTTGTATCGAGCACTATTTTTAAAAAATAATAACAAAAATACTAAAGAACTTTGGATTATTTACCTAACAAGTTCTTTCCTTGTTGAATTATTGTGCATCGATGATTTGAGTTTTAATTTAAGTTTTACCGGACATTAAGCCGAGCCATGATACTAACAAGGTATTCACTGAAATGGTTAATTATCTTTGGTTGACTCTTACTTCTTTGTTAAGTATTAATTTGCAGTTATAATTAAATACTGTTTTAACAGTGAAGTCTTGAGTTATACATAATCATTAATGGTCACCGTATGTCAGAAAACATTGAGAATTAAACTTTATTCACAATTGATAAGAATGCCTAAAATTATTTAGGTCACACTTGAAGTTACTGTTCAGCTGAAAATACAAAACTGAATAGAAGTAGATAGGTTTGCTTATCGCCTGGTTCACACTTCTCCCTGGTCTTTTTAACAGGAGTAGCAGTTTAGCATCTATTCCCTCGTTATAAACATGTTTCTGGTTCCTTCTAAAATCTACTTCAACACTATTCTTTTAATGTCTCTGAATTATTTTTCGCTAAGTATTTTTTTCTCTCCTCCCCCAATAGGAGTAGATAGGATTTCTTATTGTTCAGTTCATAGCCCTCTTTAATTTTTTGACCAGGATTAGTTGTTTATCCCTTGTTTCCTATTTAGGATTGGGTTTCTGGTTCCTTCAACTCTATACTTCTGACATCTCCACCTGAAATTTGAAATTTTCTTCAGTAATTATTATTATTATTTTTTTAGAGTTTCATCCCTTGCTCAGGATTGGGTTTCCGGTTCCTTCTAAAGTCTACTTCTAACATCTCTGCCTGAACAATGAAATTTTATAAATAGCCAATTAAATCTTAAACTCTTCAATCTAGAATTAGCTATCTTTCCTGTTATCTTGCTCTTTCTTACACTAATACAACTCCACACAGTAACCCTCTACTTTGAGTGGCCGTGGTCCTTGTATTGGGTGAACAGTAGGAGAAAAAAAAAAAAAAAAAAAATTATTAAACTACTACTGAATACTTGGAGAGACATGGAAATGCCTATGGTTTATGGCAAGGCAAGGATATAAGCCAAAAATTCAAACAAAATATCTTGATTTATCAAGTGACCGCCTTTTTCTGTACATCATATTTATTATTAATCCTACATTTTTATCAACTTATTTACAATTCCCTTGAAGAAGGCATTGATTACTTCTGCTGTTGAACTTTGTTATACACAAAACTTATATATCATATCTGATTAACATTATATATAATATTCTGTCAATAACACTTAATTCTTCATCACTCACATCTTTTTCTTTTGGACTTTCAAGACAAAATACAAATTGTGTGCTAAAACAAATGATAAAATTTTTCTTCCCTCATTGCCAGGGATATTCTGTTTGGTTGTGCAAGAAATAACTAAATAATTAGAATAATTGTTTTGAGGTTTTTGCTGAATTAATCCTACTGAGATATCAAAGAAGTGATAAATAAAAAGTTTTTTGGTTTTTTTTTTGTAAATAATGAATAAAAATTTAACTTCTTTTAAAACAAGCAGCAAGTTTAACTGTATTCCAGTTTGGTATTTAATAGAGTAAGACTGTACACCCGACTCCTCACATTTAAATTTATTACAGATGTTATAAAATAAAATGACATATCTCGGCTGATTTACAGGCAAATACTCAAGAGCGAGAACCGGATGTGAACGGGACAAAGCCCCGTCACAAAATGACCATTAACTTTCTTTACAAATGTTTCCGACACATGTGTTCCGGTCGAAAAATAAAATAATAATTAAAGTGCTCTATTTTTCGTCCAATAAAAATGCTTCCCTCCTAATTATACTCGCTTCGTTTCTCGAGCCTGTTAAGCCATAAAAAACGATATAAAAGGGGTCACAGGGAAGTTCAGCAGCAGTCAACAGGTGGCCACAAGGGAGACCAGTCACGTTCAGCAGCTGTCAGCAGGAAAGCACCAACCACCGTCAACATGCGTGAACTACTATGAGAGATCGACCAGATCCGAAAACTGGCTTATGAACTTTACCACAAGGTAGCTGTCCCAAACCCTCACGTTCCTGTTGAAATAAACCACGTAAATCTATTTCTGCTGTTGTCGTATTTCTTTCTTGCAACCATACGCTTGTCTATAACACAGAGGTGAGTCCAGGTACAAATACTAAGAGTCTGAACCTAAAAGATATCTGAACATTGAACATTGGTGACAGGGTAAATTTTGAGTGGGGGTAAAAACTTTGGAGGTACCAAATTATAGTTATTCCAGTGTCATTTCTTAAGCAGATTCATTTTGCAATAGTTTATATAAAAAGAAATAAAAAACCGAGGAGAAAGAAAGAAAGAAAGAAACAAACAAACAAAAAACCGAGGAGAAAGAAAGAAAGAAACAAACAAACAAAAAACCGAGGAGAAAAGAAAGAAAGAAAGAAACAAACAAACAAAAAACCGAGGAGAAAGAAAGAAAGAAAGAAACAAACAAAAAAAAACCGAGGAGAAAGAAAGAAAGAAAAAACAAAAACAAAAAACCGAGGAGAAAGAAAGAAAGAAACAAACAAACAAACAAAAACTGAGGAGAAAGAAAGAAAGAAAGACAAACAAACAAACAAAAAACCGAGGAGAAAGAAAGAAAGAAACAAACAAACAAACAAAAAACCGAGGAGAAAGAAAGAAAGAAACAAACAAACAAACAAAAAACCGAGGAGAAAGAAAGAAAGAAACAAACAAACAAAAAACCGAGGAGAAAGAAAGAAAGAAACAAACAAACAAAAAACCGAGGAGAAAGAAAGAAAGAAACAAACAAAAAACCGAGGAGAAAGAAAGAAAGAAACAAACAAAAAACTGAGGAGAAAGAAACAAACAAACAAAAAACAGAGGAGAAAGAAACAAACAAACAAAAAACAGAGGAGAAAGAAACAAACAAACAAAAAACAGAGGAGAAAGAAAGAAAGGGGGGGGCGAGAAAATCTTTCTCTTTCCAGCAAAAAAGCAGAATATGCAAGATTTCTAAATTCTAATCATATTTTGAATGTAGGGTATTCATTTGCTTGCGAAAATCTTTGGTCAGACTTATATTGTAGATGATTTCACATCAGGGAAGAGAGCCTGTTAATTTGTAGACCTCAGATATGCCGGCCATGCTGTATTTACTGAAGACCAATTCTTCTGGCACCAATTTAAGCTAATGTTTGTTTTTTTGATAGTGCAAAAAAAAAAACAAAAAACACAACAAAACAAAATTGGAAAAAAAAAAAAGGACTCACAAGAAATTACCTTTAATTCAGGTAGCCTGCATATTTCCTCTTCATCAAGTCGTATGTTCTGGTCAACAGTTTTCTCTTTCGCCAAGGTTTTAAATCGCTCATAAACTCTGAAATTGAAAGAAAAAAAAAATTTGGTCCCCCTTTTTACGTATGTTTGTGTATGTAAAATATTGATTGTTGGCTTATGCTGTTTTATTAGTGTATTTATGCTTAAATTTAGGCGAGTCTGATTATTCGTATATCAGTACATTTGTGTGATTGCTTGTATATGCTTTTACCTGTATATACATGTGTCTGACATAATTTTCTTTTGCTTGGTGTTTTTATGTTTGTCTTTATTCTTCTTTTATTATTTATTTTTCTTTTCTTTTTAATTTTTCCTTCTGTTTCCTGTGTGAATATCCGTCCTTATATTTGTGTGCTCATATATTTGATTATACATACGTATAATCAAATATATGAGCAGTCCTTTCAGTAGTCCTTTTATTTAAAAATTCTCCTCCCTATATACCTCCTTATTTGAATTCTGACTTCCATGTGTAGTGATTGGAGATACCTTACATCAGTGTCAAACTTAACTGATAAATTGGCACTTTGTTAAGAACAATAAATATATTTTTTTCTCCTAGTTTCATTTCTGAATAATTTTGTAATAATATTAAACTTGATGCTCGGTTAAATTTAGAATTTGACATTTGTAATTTTAAATTTAAATTTAACTGTGAAATTAAAACATAATTAGTTCTATTGCTTTCTAATTTAATCTAATCTTAAGTTTAATGCACTAATAGATTGTACTTAGGGTACATTGTCACGTTATTTTGATATAACATATACTTGTATTCTGATTGGTCATCATAGGTTATCTAATAGTGTTTCCCCTACCGAGGGGGTTTGGTTGGCCACCTAAAACAATTGGTTTACGCAGCAGACATTAACAATGTATCATTAGGGCCTGTGAAACAATTCAATGTGTGGGAGTATTTGACAGGTCCTACCAGTCAATGATCCCACAGGTGCATACATATGTAGAAGCAAGCGGAGGGCATTTTGAACAAGCGATTTGGAGTTACACACTCACAAGTTATAAGACAATTCTGTAATGGTATTGATACTTTGACATGTAGTAATAGTTAGCAAGCTTATCAATATTAGATCAATTACATTTGAGTAGTGATTTTGATTCACACTGGGTATTCCATACTTTCAACTTGGTGCCACATTTAAGCTATGCTTAGTGAATCGTTCACATTGGTTTCATTTTTGGAGGTTGGAGTAATGGGTATTTTACTTTAAGTTTGTCTTGACCTGAAAAAAAAAAAAAAAATTCCAATCTGCCTCATTTCCAAAATAGTTTGATAACCCCTAATCATGCAGTAGAATGTCAAAGGCAAATATGATTATTTGGCATTATCCATCTCCTTTCCAAGTAATCTGAGAAGCATTGCATTCAGCATATCTTTCACCCATGTGCCTAATTATAATTAGAAAGCAGATGGCTATTGTAATCTGTGTGTTTAGACATACCAGAGACTATTCTTGTCTCTGTTATATTGAGTGATCATTTTTAAATAGTTTTTTTTGAAGAGGTTAAAAATCATGCATTGAAGAACATACCAGATGTTGTAAATTTATGAAGATTAATGTTCCTTCAACATAGCTTTTTAAAATATGACAAACTTAATTGAGATTTTTACAGAGAATTCGAAGTACACATTAAATACTCCAGTTTATTTGAAATTTGAAAAAATTAATCCTGTACCGTGAATTATTCAGAAAAGTCAAAATCAACTTATCAGAATTAGAAAGTACTCAGGGCGCATAACTCCATAACTACTATACCCCCCCAAAAAAAACACAAGAGTTACTCCCCTTACACTAGCAATTAACCAGCCATTTTCAATACTATCGTTTGTTTTAATTCTCTTTATCGGTCCCAAAACTTAGTCAATAGTTTTTTGACTCATAGTCCCCCACCATCCTCCCACTAAATGCCATTGAAATTTACTGAAAACTTTCGGAGACATTGTGCAAACACACAAACATGGGTAAATAACCGCTGTCCTGAAGTGTCAGATTATTGTAAATAAAACTAAAAGTGTAAGATTTGCAATTTTGGTATTTATCTGTAAGTCACTTATATTCATTATTTGTAAGGTTCCTTATCGGTGTCAATGTCCCCTCCAAAAATGTGTGTTTGAAGTAATGTCTACGCGGAGCTATTGTGTTGCAATTTGTAGAAGCAAAGTATTTACATAATTAGCCAAACTTATTACCTTGTTGAAATTAGGAGTCATATTTGTTGAAGAAATGGACAGTTAACAATCAGTTATTTTTGGTTATACACTCACAAGTGGTAAGATATTTCTGTAATATTTCTGCACTTCAACATGGCATAATGGTTAGTAAATTGCTCACATTGGAGATAGATATTGCTATTTTTATTCACATAAGGGACAAAAGTGTTCATACGAGGACTAGTTTGGAATTCAGGGAGAAGTTGCATTTTGGTGACTGCAATAAGAATGGTCTGCAAGAATGTTGCATTATGGTGAATAAAACATTAAATGAGTGTGTTAGTGATTGAGCAATGAAGACTAACCCATCTCTTTTTCCAAATTTTGGCCTTGTGCCATATTAGATTTAAAACATCATTTACTATATTTTGAATATTTGCTATAGCCAAAAATAAATGTCTAAATTGTGACCTTGGAAACCTCTACTAGAGAAAGTTAAACTTTAAAATAGTTCACAAAATTAAGAAAAAGTCCAGGCAGAGAGAATGAGTTTGATATTAAGAAACAGGAAACTTGATCGAAACAAAGAAACAAGTACTGAACCATTAGGTTGGTTGGTTGTTTAGCAGCATATCAACCTCTGCGGGTTATTTAATGCCAAAATCTAAATATTTGTACACAATAATAATGATTTAATCATACAAGTTTAATTAATTTACCCATAGCTTTGGGGGGAAGGGAGGGAGAACAGGTCAATTCATATTTTTCCCCAAGCATTATTGTAAGTAAGTGAATATAACAGACCATTATGTAATATCAGTCCTCTTATATGGCAATGAATACTGGACAATCTCCTCAAAGATGAAGAGACTTGAAGCAACAGAAATGTGGTTTTACAGAAGGATAATGAGAATACCATGGACCAAATATTTGAACAAAATTTTAGAGAAAATGGAAACAAAAAGGACACTCATACTTATCAAAAGGAGAGAGTTGAAATTTCTAGAGTCATAATGATGGAAGAGGGCTTGGTAAATTTGATACAGACAGGAAAGTTTGAAGACAAGACGAAAGCAGCACATGGCCTACCTGGTGAGCCGGAGTGAATGGATGGCTGAACAAGATTTAGAAGAGATTGAAAAAAAAAAAGAAAAGTTTATTAGGCACTAAAAAGAACAGGAAATTGTCAATGTTCTGAAGGAACATGGCATATAGAAGAAGAAGAAAACTTGGATGTAGAAAATACTTGGTGGGAAAAATATCATTATCATCTCTGGGCCAAGAAAGAAGATGACAAAATATAAAGTGAACAAAAGCAAAACTTAATATATGGTGATATAAACTAGAAAACTGGTCTATATTAACCCTTTTACCAGTAAAATGCTAGAGTATAAAAAAAAAAAAAAAAAATCACCAAAAAGATGCTAGTAGAATAAAGCTTTTCATTATGTGCCATGCAGGATACACGCTTAGGTGATCATGTATCTTTCAATACATGACTGACGAGGCAGATTTTTTCCCCCTGCAGTAGGTTGCCATTTCTTTCTGCAGTAGACCAGTTGCCATCCAAGGCTATAGAACCTGGTCTGTCCGGCTATTTACCCATAGCTGGGGAAGAAGAAGAGGATTCATACCTTTCCCAAGGGTATTAGCACATAAGTGAATGTAACGTATTCGAATGGAATTCAAACTCAGCTTTCCGATTCCTCAATCCGAGCCAATAGGAGCAAATTTGCACTAGCCATTTGCTGTTCTTCACTGTTGGTTTGCTCTGTTATACAGGCAGTAAAATTTTACCCACAATGCCAAGGAACAGTGTATTGGCAAGTGGCCAGTACTCAGGATTAAACAGCTTAATAGAAACTCATTAAGAAGCAAGTTTACATCCACTTATCAGGGAAGTATGAATTGTAAAATTGAATTTTACAATCAAGTAAATTCAGATTCATTTAATTTTTAACTATTGATGCTCTATATCCTGATATTAAGCACTTTAATTATAAAGACTGCTTGCCATAAAAACATTATCTTCCAGGAATATCCTGGTCGACCTGTTTATTTTGGCAATACACTACAATACAACACACATGCATACAAAGTAATGAAAATATCCTAACCAATCTTGTTTCTCAAAAATCAGTATTCTTATGTTTGGTCATTGAAATGACTGTGATGTGGCTTAAGCCAAGAACTTTATAACACCTGATATTTGATGAAGGAATAAAAACTTGTTCAAAAAGAACAAGTTAAATTTCTCTGTAACATAAATTAGCAATGCCCCCCCCAAAAAAAAGTGGAAGCAATTTTGTTCCTTATTTAAAAAATAAATAAATAAAAGCATCTGTCACAAAAGCTCCATCTTTGTAAAGTATTGGTGAGCAGTTGGTAGAATACAATAGGTATTGTCTACTACTACAAGCTCTTAGTATAAACCAAGACAATTCCAACAGAATTCAGAGTCTATGATTTCCAGTCAACTTTAATCTTCAAAAATTTAACTGCAATGTCAATCACTATCTACTGTCTCCCTGGTTACTCTTCTATTGTTCCTGCCCCTGAGTAATGTTTGTTTTCTAATTCTCCCATGCCCAGTAACCCCTTGTATATTAGTAGCTTTACTGACTTGTTTACGGTGAACTTGATTAAAAGAAAAAAAAGATCTTTATTGATCAAGTACAGAAAAGTATATATCATAGCAGTATGTGGCTTCACAGTATTAAAAGAAAAAAAAGTTCAATCATAAGTGGACTATTTAAAGATCCTTTCATGAACACAAGAATTAAATCAGATATATTTAAACATTCAAAGCATTAGAGATGAGCATCTAGAAAGGAAAATGCAAAGGAAAAAAAAAAGAAAACTTACTTTAAAATGTCTGACCGAGAGAAAAATGTCAATTCCTGAAAGCAAAGGAAAAAAAAACATAAAAAGCAATTTCTGTAAATTGATCAGCAACACATGAGTGTTGTGCACAAGGGACTTCATAATATTTGTGTTAGACTTTACCTTGACTCCCTACAGGGAATTTATTGAAACTAAAAATGTTGAGCTGAATTCTAAAGTTACAATAAATTTTGGGAGCCCAAAATAACTGATTTTTTATTTTACCTCTGATACTATAAAATCATTAAAGTGCAAGATGATCAAATGAATAGGACAGAAGCAGCTGGTGAACTGTCAATAAGTTTTAATTAATAGTCTTGAAGAAGACATGAAACCTAACTTTCCTTTACAGTCTAGTTATGGCTGCCTGGTCACTTATACAACACATCAAGAATAATATGGCAGCAATTCTTATCAAGTTTCATTTGAATCAAATTCCTTAAACATTTGCTTAGGAAGATTGTATTAAAAAAATGTAAGGTAAATATTTTTGAACATGATGTAGTTTTTAAAAAATTTGTAAATATGGAAATGAAATAAAAAAAATTCAAAACATGAACCGCAGTTTTATTGCTTCTTCATTAGAAGGTAAAGATTCATGCATACAATACTGAACAACACATGGCAAAGTCTTTCATCAAAAGGAGATAGTTATAATACACCTGAAAAGAGTTTAAATAAAAGCTTAGGAGAGAAATAAAAATCTAGTTTGACAAGCTTTCAGTAGAGTAAATTCAGTCTTCAAGAAAAGAAAGCAACAATTGTTCTTAAAAAGAAATGTCTGCAAGCAATCCATCTTTCCAAGATTTTGAAGAGAGAGTCATTATTATATTAGTAGTATTAGTAATAATACAATTGATTACCAATTCCATAGATATGGGTGCAGAAAATGGAATTGGTAAACAAAGTTCAAATTCTAGATTTGTCTGTTTTATACAAATACCGTTGGGAAATGCATGAATTCCACCATTCTCTCCCAGCTATGAGTTAAATACCAATAATAGAAATTAAAAAATTATCAAGGTTATCTATTTAAAGTAGAAAAAAAAAAATGAACACTACAGTCATCATAACAGCATCACTTATTTGTTACCCCAAATCTTCAGCCATGCATACAAACAATTAGGATTTAGTCTAATTTTGGACACACATGCACAAGGAGGTGCTAGAAATCAGTATTCTCATGTTTTGGCCATGAAACCTACTAAAACATACCTTATAAAATCAATGTTAAGAAAAGGAGTCTTATATAGCATCATAATTGCAGTGAATTCAGTCCTCACTCCAAGCCTCATATTTTTGCCTATGAAATAAAACAAGTTTAATAATTATTTTGTATTCTTCATCATGAAATAATAGCAAGCTAGTCTTGCAAACCATTATGAGTTTGATCCTTAATGGGTGCTCCCATTCTTTTGGCCTTGTGCTTGATAAAGATAAAATTAGTAAATATAAAAAAACTGTAGGGTTTGCAGTGTCCAGAACCAGGAAAAAAGTGAATAATTATAAAACTGTAACATATTCAACAATAGCAATTTACACATTCTTTGGGTTCTGTCACTGGATCTAACCAAAGCCTTTATCCACAGTGCCATGTGTCCTTGAGTGTGAGTTCAATACCCGGTTAAGGCAGCAGAGAACTTTCAGAGGGAAAATTAACAGGAGATAACTGATAACCGACATCCGTTAAACATGGCACGTGCAACTAGAACAGTCTACCCCAGTGAGTGAAATAAAGGGTTCAGTTCGACATTCCAACCACCTGAAGAAGGCCGGAGCGTACAACGTCCGAAACGTTGTAATAAATATGGCGACAAAGATAAGGACAATAGTCTGAATAATGTAAATAATGTACATAATACCTCATCTCAGAAATATAGACAGATATGGCAATTTACAATTATATCCTATTGAAATTTTATAATGAAAAGTCAGAATGACTCAAATTACAAATCTTTATGTAATAAATCCAGCAATGCAGACTGTCAAAAATAACATTTTTGGATTGTGTTTCCAAGGAACATATCAGTGACATATGTGGTTAAATGAGGTCAAGTCATGTAATCTAGCCATATAACTTCAGTACATGTCAGAATTATGTGGCTTTGGGTATGGGATGTATAATATAGGGTGGCCAGTAAGCAACTGTGGTCAGACAATGTGTTGAAGCTATTTACCTACCCTCCCTATGGTGGTAAGATGTGACACAAAGTTGGTTTAACAGAGGCTTGCTGTATATACAATCCAAAGACAAAAACTGAATAGCCCCTGCAACCACTGGGGTCAATATACACCAATCTTCCCACTTTAGTACAAATGAGGAAGATGCTGCCACAGGGTTGAAATCACTAGGACTAAAAGCTTCCTTCATAATTTGAAGAGAAAGAGAAAAGTGATACTACACTTTGATCTGCTATTTTTCCCTACCTATCCCATCGTGATAGATGACAAGATCAGTTTAGTATGGGAGTACCTATATGAATAGAGAGGAAGAAAGTACAGATATTACACTTTGATCCAAGCCCTAAGACTGGAAAAAGGAAAATTTACCACCTCTCCATGGGTTTAGGGTGTGATACAAGGTCAGTTTAATGTTGGGTGCCCATATATTGGGTTAACCCTAACCCAAGAACAAAAATTGCACTGAATGACCACAGTCATGCCAGTGTCGACACCTAGAAAACATCTCTAAATATATACAAATCTGGTAGAAAACAATGGGGAAAGCTGTTCATCACAGTGTGATCTTTTAACTTAGTCATAATCACTGACCCATTCATACTCACTTATCAGTCATACTATAGACATCATAAATGCAATTTCTCTATGAAGTCCTAACTTAGTCCAATATGTGCAATTGGAGGTTAAACTACCAGAGACGAGGCATCCCTCAAAAAACTTTTGAGAACAGATATAACACTTTGATCCAAACCCGAATAAAGGAACACCTAAACATTCATATTCAAGTAAATAGCCTTAGCACTATAGTACTTAAAGATGTACTGAGGAAGACATTATTACATTTAGAAACAACCAGATGAGTTTAAAGATTTGTCCCTTATTCAACCACAGTTGATCAGCAGAAGTTTGTTGAAACATCTCTAGTTCTAGTCTCACAGGATATTTTAAGAGAAAAATATTTCCTAAAAAAAGTAGGTGAATAATCTTTTTAAATTTTAAGCGAGGTCAACACTTCATACTCCCAGCTAGGTGAGGGTCCAATACAAACCATTTTGTTTGAGGAATTTTAACCCCCACCACCACGCTCTTATCACGTTTACACAGGGATTTTTAAATCTATTGGGTAAATGTTATATGAAAATAAAAATAAATTTGTGGTACTAATGGATACATTTTTGAGAGCTTATACATACACTTTTTTTCTCACTAAAGATAGCAAAAAATAAATAAATAAAAATAAAATAAAAAAAATATCAAACTACTGAGTTTTCTTAGTCATGCATGACAACAAACAAACCAAACTTTAGTTTCAAATTTAACTTGGGGAGCTTTTGGTAATTTACAAAAAAAGAGACATAAAAAATAAAAAAACGGTAAAAATTAAAAATAGACCAGATGAAAAAACAATTTGAAATGAGACAATGTCGCCGTTGCCGCGTCGGAATTAAAGTCAGAAAACAAGTTTCGATTGAGAGCAGTTCTGTTCTTGACCGAGTATGACATTTAGAAAATTTATCATAGAATTTATTATAGATTATAAAAAGTTAAAAACCAATTAAATATATTTTATAAATTACTTTTTACGTTCATAAAAGGTTTTTGGACGATTTTTTAAAAACTTTTTTTCATTTTTATTGACATTTCTTACGTAACGCGATAAAAAAAAAGAGAAATGGCTTTTGGTCTTCTTATATTTTTGTGTTTTGATAAAAAAAAAAAAAAAAGATAATTCCTTCAGTTAACAATTTCATGAAACAGATTTTGGCATACGGCTTTTTTCTTTTCTTTTATGTCCGTATTTGAGATGCGGAAGTAAAGTAAGTCACTTTCTTTCTTTACCGGTTCTTTTCTTTTAAGATCATGACACGGATTTTAATAATAATATTAAAAACCTTTTTCTCAGATACAAATTTCGACACAGAACAAAAATAAAAACTATATATATATATATATATATATATATATAAAATAATTTACTATATAAAGAAAAAATACTGAATATTTATTTTGGGAGAAAGTAATATAGGCTTTTTCTTTTTTTACTCGTCGAATTTGGCTGTAGTGTAACTACATTACAAAGTTACCGAAACTTCAAGTGAAAAAAAATTATATTTAATAAAAAAAAAATACTCACCTCATAGGCATCCATTTCATCTTTATCGAATACTGTTTGTTTGTTTCCCATTTTTAAAGAAAAAAAGCGTTAGTCTCAGGTTTGTTTCTCCTTTCTAATTTGACTTACAATGGCGGTCAGAATTGTCAATAAAGTTAAGAACTTATTGAAGTCAAAACGAGGCTCGTCTAGCATACATTTAAAAAGTTCTTGCGAATGGGTTGACCAACAAGTTTGTTGTTAGTTACGTTAAACACAAAACTTGAAAAATATTTTGATATAAACTTTATTAAATAAATAAATAAAGTGCGACCGTTATTTCACGATCTTCGTAGAAAGCTGTTTTTTTCTCAGCAAAGAACTGTTCTCGGTGCTTTTTGCAGTCTCAAAAATAGAAGTTTTTCATGATAAAAGTTGGAATAATGAACAGTTTTTGAACACTAAGGTACACTATTTGGTAAACTGCAGATAAGTATAAAAAAGAAAGAAAAAAAATTAGTTGTAACAATTTTTGAAGGGTTACCAAAGAAATGTGGTTTTTTGTATTGATAAAAAAAATGCCTTTCTTTCTGTTTATTTAATGTTTTTTTTTAAATTAGTAATTACTGCCTTCATTTGGTTTAATTGGGAATTGTACTTACTTATTCAAATCAATAATTTTGTCCTTCAGAAGGAGTTCATAGTTGAAGCAGATCTTCCAAGTCTATAAACAACATCATCATATTCTTGAATAGGGGGTCATTTTACTTTCCCTATGAACTCTTGCATTTGCTATTCTTGTATCCACTTCTTATTGCCTGTCACAATGTTTAAAAACAACATTTAAATGAATTTATTAGATGGAATTAGTTAAAACTAAATGCTACTAATGCTGTCTGATGGCAAAAAATAGAAATAACATTTTAACAAACGAATTTAATATTTGTACATATTTTTTTTAATCATTTCACCCTATGCAAGGCAGTAAAGACACAAAGGGTCTTAGTGGCAGAGTGTGAAAGAATAAGAAAAAAAGTGAAATATTATTAAGGAGTGAGAACAATAGAAGAGTAATCAGGAAGACAGTAGATAATGATTGACATTGCATTTAAATTTTTGAAGATCAAATTTGTCTTGAAAGCATGGAGCTGGAAGAGAGTACTACAAATGAGAAGTATGATAGCAAAAACTACAGTTACATCTAGCCTATTCAACTGTAAATTGATGACACCTTGTTTTCAATCTAGTACTATGATTAAATTCATAAAGTCTAGGTACCATAGTGATAGGAAAGTGACAGAAGCCAAATCACCAGGTCATGACCAATAATATTGCTGATTTTATCAAGAATTTCTAAATATATAGCAGGAGCACCAGCCATATGTGGCAGCAATATTCAAAGCAAGGATAAATAGTAGACTTACAGATATGTAAGATAGATTATGGAGAGAAAAATTGTCTAGCAAGACATGGTGATTCCCTCTCTAAGAATTAACGTTACTTTCTTAAACTTAATACAGAGATCTGATGACTTTTTCAAGATGCTTCTGCATTCATTTTTAAAATAATTGAGCTTAACTATATAAGCATCTTATTTTTATTTCTTCATTTTATTAGGGTTATCAAATATATCAAAAGTATTGTTTGTTTTTTTACTGGCTTTTACTCAAAAACTAAAGACTATCTCAGACTCAAATATATTATTGTCATTATTAGCAGTTATAGTAGATTGATTGATTTTTTATGGCTTATCAACCTCTTGCAGGTTATTTAAAGCCAGAAAATATATTTTTTTAATTGTAAGAATTTTTGGAGATAATAATGATTTATTGATACAAATCCTACTAATTAATCCAGTGTTTCTCAAGCTTTTTTTTTTACTTCAGAATAACTAAAACTCAAAAAAAATTAGTCATGAAATTTGAAAATAAGAAAATAAAGAAATTTCCTGAAATAAGCATTTAATTTTAAGATATCACATTAAGTATGCCTCTGAAAACTGTGCATGATGTGTCTTTGTCAGTTTTTGAATGATAGACCTTATATTGAACAAAATATATTATCCCTTGAAGAAACCAAAGAGGAAAGGTTTATCTCCTCCTTATTAAACATTAAGGAATTTAACATCCAGTTTAAAATATCAAATAACAAAGACTTGACTTAAACAAGGAAGTCATGTGCTTGGTGTCTCTAGCTTTTTTATAAATAAAAATTTTTAAATATAAAAATAATTCATAAATTGCTCTTCTTTTAACTTGAGGTGCAACTGGCTACCTTTCAGGGCACATCAGTGCATCTGGGAACACCAGTTGAGAAACTTTGAATTAACTCATAGCTGGGATGGGGAGCAGAGATGGATTCATGCCTTTAACCAAGATTATTTGTGCATAAGTGAATGTAGTGAAACTGATAGGAATTGGAACTCGGCTCCATGTTTTCCAGTTCCATTATCCTTAACTCCACATGCACATACAAGCTTACAGCACCCGATATTCCCAACTGATTGTACAAGAATCGGTGTTTCAACTTAAATTGGCTATAAGCCTTAGGAGTTGAAGATTGTATCAAAGTTATATTTGTTTTTTTATGGAATTTTATTCCAAAGCTTATATCATGTACATATCAAAAGACCATCTTTGAGTCCACCAGGAAGAGTGCATACTACCCCCACCCAAAAAAAGAGAGTATGTGTGTGTGTGTGGGGGGGGTTTCGATTGGGGACCCCAGAGCAGTGTTTTATGACCCTCACTATCTTATCAACATTTTTTTTTCTACCTACATTTATATACTTTATAAATGAAACTAGGACTATTGACTATAAAAGGATGAAAAATGTTTGTAGATTTTGATATCATTTTGGGTTCTTTTATTGTTCAAATCCATGAATTTGTTTTGCTCATACTAAGTCTTGAAAAAAAAAACATTATATAAAATTCACTATTTTTTATCCATAATGTTAAAACTATTCAAATTATTCAACTTTTTGACAACAAAAGTCTCGAGTTGATGTTAAAAATTACCACAAAATATTGTTGATTCATTTTAAGATGGAATGATCTATTATGGCATATCTCTAATTTGTATTTAGATATATTGTATTTATTTTCAATTTTTCTAGTTGAATTGTTCACCTATATTTCATATGATCCATTAATGTACATAATTAAGTTATAATAAAATTAGTATTTTATATGAATATGATCTTATGAAAATTGAGATGTAATAGAGTGGTGGTAGTCTGGTATCATAGATTTGGTGTGTGTGTGGGGGGGGCACAAAACCCTTGCACTGGCCCTGGTCTCTGCTCTATTATCATCATTATATTTCAATTTCTGCTATGGTTACACTACCTACCAAGTCTGTGGGAAGATCTAAGGCAGGTAATGGTATGTTGTTATGACTACATTTCATTATTTGTTTTTCCAACTACCATGACATCACTAGAATTACATGGACAAAGTTCTTCTTAGTGTGGGGGCTGTACTTATCAAGACAATTTTTTTAAGCTGGGACTTCCAGTTGACAACAGTTGTGTTGCTTTTTTTTATTATTCCACATGCACTTACTATGACTGTTACTATTCTTGTTTACAATTTCCACATTTTTTCTATTTTGATTTCCAGGTCTTTATACTTCAGTAGTTTTTCAAATTCCTTGGTTGCTATGTTAGAGTCTGATGAGCAAGCCATATCAATTAGTAGGCAAGTTTTTTCTTTTCAGTTTTTGACAATTATGCCTGGCCTGTTTGTTTCAATCTTCCTGTCTGTAAAGATGGTGAAATCATATAGAATTGTGATGTCTTTCTGTAACTGGTGCTGGGTGATGTTCATACCAGTGTTTGTTAACATCTTTTTCAAAGTGTTTGAACATTGTCCAGTGTAAGTATTGACCCACTCTATTGGGACAATTTTTATATTCATTTGGCACAAGTACAGAACATCCTGAGATTAGATGGTCTATGGATTTCCTGATATTTGTCACAAAACTTGCATTTTGGATCCACACTATTATGTATGATATTTGCCTGAAAGTTTCTAGTGAAAAGACTCTGCTCTTGCATTGCAAGAATAAAGCCTTCTATTTCAGCCTTTAATCCAGATGCTTCTAACCAATGATGAGTATTAACTTTATCAACACTGGCTGTATTAGCCTCGTTCTGGTTATTGGCCATACAAAGGTTTGTCATGCCAACATTGCTGCATCTGTTCAAGAACTTTATCCTTGGCTTTCTTTTTCATATTTTTTGTTACAATAGTTGGTACTTGGGTTCTGTTTTGGTTTTCTGCGGAATCTACTAAATGCAAATTATTTTTATTATTAGTTCTTGATTTATTGTCTCATTAAAGTCTTTTCCCTGAGACATGAGGTAAAGGAAGGTTTTTCTTAGAAAGTTATTGAACATAGTACATTGAGAGAATTTTCTGAGGGAGAGGATAGGTGGATCATACCTTTTCCAGGAGTATTTGTGTGTAAGTGAATATAACAAACTCAACAGGAATTGGAACTCAGCTCTGCGATTAATAATTCCGAGCCAGTATCCAGTACACCACCTGCATATCCAAGTTTTATAAAACCTGGTATTCCCAAGTGGTCACCCATCTGACCAAACTCAATGTTGCTTAACTTCAGTGATTGTACAGGAACTGGTGTTTTAACATGATGTGGCAGTAAGTCATATGTAAACAATCTTTTGTATCTCAGATGAAGAGTGGTTTCCTGGGATATTTTTAATATATGTATCACTATTCTTTTTTATCCTATTCTAGTACTCCTATTATTACTGGAATAATGGTTGAGTATAAATGCTACATTCTTGCAATTTCTTTTTCCAGGTCCTTATATTTTGGAAGTTTATCAGATTCTTTTGCCAAGATGTTTTTATCAAATTGGATGATGATATCTATGAGATAAAACTTATATTTTTTTGAAGTCTTTTATTATTATATCTGACCTATTTATTCTCATGGGGTACTTCAACATGGTTTAATGGTTAGCAAGCTTGTCTGGCTAGATCAATTACAACTGAGTAGTGGGTTTGATCCTCACCTGGTGCTCCATACATTCGGCCTTGTGCCACATCTAAGCTACTCTTAGAAAATCATTAAACCTAGTGGCAGCACCTTCCTCATTTCATTAAAGAGGTTGAGTTGGTGTAATAGTAATGTCAGCATGTCAGTGGTTGCTAATAGCATTTTTTTTTAATTTTGAGAGCAAGCAACAATCTATAGTGACAAGTGAAAAATAATTTAGAAACCAAAATTAATTATTTTAATTGAAACTAATGCAAACTTTTTTAATTAATATTTGCTATATCTATTCAAACAAAATGTACTGTGGAAGGTTTAGCATGTTTACTCTTCCTATAACTTCTTTCAGTATTTGCTACTTACCTGGCACAAGAGTTAACCATTAGCCAATGAGGGTTTACTGAGGCATCATTAACACTCCCTGTGCTGTATGTGTGGCTATGATTCTCCTCATTTTAGATGGGAGAAGTTACTCAGCCTCAGGTTTTCCAACCCTGTGGCAGCATCTTCCTCATTGTACTAGAGAGGTTGGGTCAATGTAATACTAATGCCAGCATGACAGTAGTTGTGGGGGCTGGGCAAAAAATGATTTTTCTCCTTGGCCTGTATGCATATGGCACTCCCTATATTAAAACAACTTTGTGTCACATCCAGTTTTGGTGGGGAGGCCAGCTAAATATACGTGATCAATTGGCTTGTATAGTGTGGTTTGTATGTATAGTAAAGTTTCACAGCACTGTAAACTTGTTCACCTTCTAGCACTGTCAGGGTTTTGTATTCATAAGTTTTCTGCCTGGAGAAGATTATAATGATGGCATATCTTCCAATACATGGATTTTTCTACCCTCCTGTGTTTATATTTAAATTTATTTGGGGATAGAGTAGCACATTCAGATGTTAGATAGTCAATAGTTTGTACAAACGCAATATTCCGGATCTGTTCTATTCATTAAAACCAGGTGAACCCGTGTAAATTACATGGATTTAGTAATAAATTTTTTAATGTTGCACTCTGTACTTTTAACTCATGACCTTTCTCAGAGAGTTATAAAAAAAATGACACAGTCTCTAAATATGGCCTGATGTACAACTTCATTATTAATCTGAAATTATTTTCCATAAAATGTAATAGAAAAAATATAAATTTTCATGAACTACTGCCAAGGGCAAAAAGGCCCAGGGTTACATGAATTTTTGCATCACTTAATATAACACTAGAGAACATGGGTTACCCTCAGGTTGAAAATGGATTAGGACGTGTGTCACATGTAAATATACCTAATGGGAATTAGAACTCAGCTCTTGGTTAACAATTCTGAGTTCCATTACACCATCTGCACGTCCAGTCTTACAGCACCTGGTATTCCTAAGCAGTCACCCATCTAGTTACTGACCAGGCTCTATGTTGCTTAACTTTGGTGATCATAAAGAAACCAGTGTTTCAATGTGATGTGTTTGTAAGCCCAGGAGTTGAGAGAATGGCAGCAGCACAGAGTAAATGTGTTCCTGTTAGATTTGAGAAAGGAAAATCTACAGATACACATTGACAAGTCATTGTGGCCCTTTCAAACCATGCTGATCAAAAGGGTGGTGTGTAAAAAGGATGGTTTTTCTTTTGATACTACTATTAGTGTACAAAATTATAGACATTCTCCCCACATAGAAGGTAATATTATTCTGCAGAGATGAATAAAAACTTGAAGAGTTGAGTTACTAAAAGGAAATAACTGAAACTGAGATATCTAGAAAGGGCATGGCACGTGGAACTAGAACAATCTACCTCCGTAGACTAAATAAAGGGTTCAGTTAGAAATTTCAACATATATCACCTGAAGAAGGCTGAAGCGTACAATAAAAATGAGGATAACAGTTCAAACAATGTAAATTATCTATTTATAAATGATGATAGAAATATGAAATGCAGTCAAGTTGTCACACGAATAAATCTATTCTAATGTTGTGCCATAATATATACATATGTACACATGCTAAGATCACATAAGAACATAAGCAAAAGAATTGAATTTTTAATAGGTTTGTAAATATTTAGAGAGAAACAATGGTAGAAGTAGCTACAACAATAGTGAAATCTGCTAGTCAGATACAGAGATAATCCCAGGTCCTGCTTCCTGAGAAACTCTGCAAACACAGAATTAAGTAAGCTTGAATGTTCTTCTAGTACATCTATAGGGCCAAGTAATTGGTATTTGTTTTATGTGATATTTGTATTGTATGTAACACCATATCTTGTGTGTTTAATGTCATCTTTATTGATTTATTTATTGTTAACCTTCCATTTCCTTGTATTTGTAATACTAACCTTATTGAATGCACAATAAGAAAAGACAAATTATACATTCAGGCTATATCTAAAGTTCCCAATGTGGGGTGCGTGCACCACAAGAGGGTAATTTAATTTTTAAAGAGGGCAAATCAAGAATGAGTTATTAACAGTGAATTTTTTTCTAGTGAGTCTGTGTGCAAGTTAATACATACAGTGCATATACAATATGCATACATAAAACTATTTTCGTGTGTATCTATGTACATGTGTAATTACATATGTACTGTATATAATATATATACCAGGTGTAGCAGCAAAATTGTCCATCCCACAAAATGTTTAATATCTAAAAAAATCTTTAAACTAGTTTCTTTATACCAGGTTTTCAGATAAGATATTTAGCCATTTTGACACTATGTATTGTAAGAATCACTGAAAAACCTTTTGAGTTATTCAGCTAGAAATAGAACAGGTTAAAATTGTTTTTTGTCACCCCCACTGTCTTTCCAACTTAGTGATGGTGAGAGAAAGGCCTTCAGTAATGGTACCAACATTCATACTCTGGCTTCCATCTTCAAAGTCCATTCAAGAACCATCAAGGGAATGGTGAATAAGTTTTAAAAAAAGAGGGAACAGTAGAGAGGAAAACTGGATCAGCTAGTCACAACAGCAAGAGGGATTATCATTTCAACTTAGAGCTAAAAGATCAATTAGAAAAGATCCAACCCAATCCATAAGATGTTTGACACGTAAGAAAGGAGTTTCAGCTATGAAAGTCCAAAGAGCAGTGAAAAAAAGACTTGAAAATGAAATTGTACATGAAACCTGTGAGGCACCTTGTTACTCCAGGACAGAAAATTAGAAGGTTAGAAAGGGTGAAGATCATCTTGAATAAGTTGGAAAATGATCCTGAAAAAATATATATATATATATATATATATATATATATATATATGAACTTAATTTCAATCCTTTATGAGCTTCTGATCCTTAGATATGATTTATTAATGAGGAACATGTCATTTTTGTTTATGATCAATTTCCTCTGTTAAGCTTGGAGAGTAATTATACATTCTTATTGCTCAATGTAGATTCCAATAGTGTTATAAAAACCTTGGAAAATTCCAGTAAGATATCTTTAGTCATTTCTAAGCTACAACATTTCAAAGCTTAATCTAACAAATAGACAATTTTGCATTTACACAATTTGGACAATTTTGCTGTTACACCTAGTATATTAGTAACACAATATTTTTATAAATATTGTAAAATTAAATGATAACACTATTGCATATATGCAGTTTCAAGTTCTTCAGGAAAGTTAAGCTAATGTTTAGGCTTCATCCACATGAATAGGAATTTACTTTTTGAATATTAAGAATTATATATCATGGGGTTGTGGGGGGCATCAGGATTTTAGAGATTCTTAGGTGCGGCATGGTCAAAAAAGTTTGGGAACCACTGGGTTACATTTATATGCTTTAAAAGTGGTTTTATGTTGGCAATAAAAATTCATTGTAAATTAATTCTCCAAGATGGCATTTATAGAGTTACTTAACTTAGTGTGTAACAAATTCATGAAGATAAAAAAAAGATTTATGTTTTAAATTCATTGTTTTGTGTTATTTATTTTTACCTGGGCTCATATGAGTCTGTCAATATTGTTTGCGAGACAAATGTTCCAGGAGCTCATATCTGTCTATATTTCTGAGATGAGGTATTATGTACACTATTTACATTGTTTGAACTATCATTCTCATCTTTGTTGCCATATTTATCATAACGTTTCGGCCATTGTACACACTGGCCTTCTTCAGGTGGTTGGAATGTCAAACTGAACTTTTTATTTCACTCACTGGGGTAGACTGTTCTAGTTCCATGTGCCATGTCTAATGGATGTCAGTTATCAGACATTGGAGAGGGGAATTAACAGGAGATAATTGATAACTTAACTGATAAGAAAAGAGTGCTGGATCACTATGCAATAACCATCCTCTTATATGACAGTAAATGTTGGACAATCTCCCCACAGATGAGGAGAAAACTGGAGGCAGCAGAAATGTGGTTCTCTCAAAAAATACTGAAAATTCCATGGACAGAACAAGTAAGCAACAAGCAAGTCTTAAAGAAAATATCAACAGAAAGAACACTTTTACTTAGAATCAGGAAAAGATAGCTGAAATTCCTTGGACATAATGCACAAGGAGAGCTTGGAAAACTTAATAGGAGCATATTGAGGACAAGTGAGATATTGGAAAGCAGTGAGCCACTTATTTGATAAGATTGAATGGATAGTTGAACAGTGGGGTGGGAGCCTCAGGAAAGAGAGAAAAACTACTGAGGGCCACAAGGGATAGGAAATTGATTATCACCTATGACCTGAAGGAATGCAACGTAATGAAGTGTACTTGTTTGTCCTTAATTCCTTTTTATTTTCAAATTTGTTTTATTTTTAAGGATAATATTTCTGTATTTTTTTTAACAAATCTTCCATAATCAAAAAAACACTTTCCAGATATCCATGACTTCTTGGGATTTTTCTCTTGACCATACTTTATGTCTTCTTGCAATTGATAGTGCTTTTTTCTCTCTTTCTTCTACCACCATCTCTAGGAGGTCATGTATTTTTTTGTTCTGAGTTTGCCATCAACACTGTCATCTGTGTATCTTATATTGTTAAGATTACACCTGCTAATGATAAATCCTGGTAGGGACTCCAGCTCCTTTAGGATATTGTTGCTGTAGATGTTGAATAAATCTGGGGAGAAAACACATCCTTGTCTCATGCCCCTTTCTATTTTTGTATAACTACTGAGACTGAATTTTCCTAGTATAATTGATATCTGGGCTTGTCTTTTGGGTAAAATTCCTCACCAGCACCAGTGAGTATTGTTCTAATCCATATGAAAGCTAGGATTTTGAATGCTGATTTTCAAAAGAACACTTTTTTCACTTGGATTTTTAAAGTAAGATAATATTTCTACCTCCATTTCTCTTATTTAGCCTAATGCTAGGCTAAGTTAAGTAAATCTATGTAATAAATGTGAATTTCAGTGTGTCACTGTGTCACACTTTTCAAATTAAAGGGACACAACTCTCTAACTTTCAATAGCTCATGTTACAGAAATATTGGATTCCCAAGTTTTCATTACTGTGATTGTTTTTGGTGATTTTTTTAAGTGATTTTTGTGACAATTTTTTTTTGTACAATAACAATTTTTCTAACTTGGAAATAAATTTGAGAATAATCAAAATTAATTGTGAAATCCAGCAAAAGTCACTCATGAAATAAAAATAATTGTTTGTATGGAAATAAGGACCTACATACATCAAATTGTCTTGAAATTAATTGGTGGCAGAAGAATTATCATTGAACTTTTAAAAGGTAAGCTTAGATATTATTGCAACACTTAAATGCATTGATCAATTTTGTGTTCTTCCATAGTTTATTGTTGCCTATCACATATGGCAGCAGTATACCTCGCAAAAAGAAATCTCCACCAACAGAGGGCCAGATTGCAATCAAAGTAGACAAGGCTGCTGCAAGGAAAAAAAAGTCCTGTGCAAATGAAAACCTAGATCAAACAGCAGCCAGGAAAGCTTCCAATACTGAGAATATTCAAGAGACTCTCAAACTCCTGAACAAGCCGAAGACCCAATCAAGAGCCCTCTGCAAGAGCTAGCTTAAATGCCGTCTTTTAAGCTAGTATCAATAAAAATAAATGCCTACATGTTTCATTTGCTATTTTTAAATTGGTATCACCCCATGCAAGGCAGTAAAGCCACTAAAACACAAGGGGTCACAGGGTGTAGAAGAATTAGGAACAGAAACATTAATGAGTAGAAAGAGAAAAGAGTAATCAGGAGGACAGTACATAGTGATTGGCATTACATTTATTTTTTAGCAGATTAAATTTGGCTGGAAAGATGGGGCTGGAAGGGAGTTCCACAAGTGAGAAGTGTGAGAAAAGAAACTCTTAGCATAGAACTTACGGCTACATCTAGTTAGTTCAACCTGATGCCAGTCTAGTATTTTGCTTAAATTCATTAAATCTAGGTACCATAGCAAAGATCTCATCTGAACAATTACCATGAAGGTATTTATAGAAAAGGTAAAGAGAGGCGACCTTATGGCAGTAGGTAAGTGACTGAAGTCGAGCTGCCAGATCAGGACCAATAATATTGCTGATTCTTCTTTGGATATTATCAAGGAACTCTAAGTAAATAGCAGGAGCACCAGATCATATGTGGCAACAATATTCTAAGCATAGATGAATGGTAGACTTATAGATATATGTAAGATAGATTCTGAAGAAATAAAAATTGAATTTTGACTGCAGGATATTGAAAAAAGAATAAGTATTTTTTTTACTGAATTTTAGTTAATCTTTACTTTCTCTTGTCTTTTATCATAAACCCCTCAATGTTTATAGTGAGTCATGTGAAGTAGGAATAAAGAAAAAGTTTTCTAGTAGTAGGCTAAGTTTAGTGAATAAAAAGAAATTTTTCTTAAATCCCCTGAAAAGTATCACTTACTTATCATCTCATTAACATTAACACAGACATTCTTGAGGACATGTCAATCATTTAACTTTGTTTCTGAAACCAGTTACTAATGGGATAAGCAAAAAAAATGAAAGACAATCCTACTTGCACACACTAAACTTACTGATCTCAATATAAACCCAGGAAAACAGAGTTTTTAGATCAGTAGTCTCTTCCCTTTTGCCAGAAAGTAGGACAGGTTGATCCACTTCTCTAAACAGCAAAGAATTAATCAGGATTGTTATAAAGAAGCAGGAGTCCCTCTCTCTCTCTCTCTCTCTCTGTTCCAATGTACTGCAAATTACAAACTCTGTCATAAAAGAATGATACAATTTGTATTCTGAAAAAAAAAAAAAAAACCTTCCAAAAGTAAGTTCATTCTGTGTTTATTCATTTTAATTTGATTTGATTTCTTTGTTTAATGGCATATCAACTCCTTATTGGTCATTTAATGTCGAAATTTAATTTTCTTGGGAGCTTTGAACTAATAAAAATATGATATATTATTCTGCTTTCACAACTGAATACATGGTAGATGATACTCAGCTTTTGTGCATATACATGTTTGTATGAACATAATTACTAGAGGCAGTGATATGCATGTTTTATGTTATAGTTTTGTTGAAGTTATATTTTGGAATACAGGTTGATTACTTTAAGAAATTGTAGGATATTATATGGATTAATGTCATGAAGGGATTCTTTTACATTAATTGATATATTGTTGGTAATTCTACTATAAATAGGTATTGTTGGTCATTTTTTTATATAAAAATGTATTGCTGGTATTTTTATTATAAAAATGTATTTTTATACTTTCATAGAGTTTTGTTTTTGTTTTTTTTGTGGGGGTGGTGTCACTATTTGTCCATAACTGGGGCCCTAACAGGTGCTACCACCCTGTCAGAGTGGAACTGAGAACTAGAGGTGGTTCCACGTTCATGAAAACAGCCAATTTCTTGATCAGGGGCATTGTTGCCAGATGAAGTTTATAGTTCAGGACTAGTTCATTCATTTTGAATGTAAAATCCAACATTTTGTGCCAACCTTCACAGCTTCTAATAGGACTTGAACCCACATATACAAAGCCATAATAAATTTGAGAACAGACTCGAAGGAGTAGAAATAATTATTCATCTTACCACCTACCTACTCACAATCTTACTCCATTTTTTTTCTTTCGCAACTTTATAATAGTCTTAAATATCTTGAATCCTATGAGAGGATATTTTTATTAATTAGCTTTGACTTGTCTTTCTTCCATCTTAAGATAAAAAAAAACTAGCCAAAATCAATAAAAAGGAAATAATTAAAAAGAAAAAAAATATCTACAAAAGTTAAAACATTTCTAGCAGGCTGTTTATTTATTTTTATTATTTTTAAATTGTTTCATCATTTCTTAGCAAAGAAGGATTGGTCACTGGGTGTGGTAAGCAAGCAGATAAACCTGCTTGTTAATGAAGGTTAATGGCAATTATTTTTATATGTTGTTGTGGATAGTCTGGTGGGAAAAATGATTTTAAATTACCTCTTTTTTTTTTATTATTATATGTTAACTTGAATGCAATATCAGTTTCTTCTGTTTTCCTGAATCATGTTCCTTTACTTTCCTTTAACTCACTTCTTGTCACTAAAGTTTTCTCATTGTCTTTCATTTCTTGTAACCCTTGTGTCCTAGTAGCATTATTACCTTGCTTGGGGTGAAATGATTAAAAAATAAAATAAAAAAATAAATGTAACTAAATTCTTCTTCATGTACTGTTTAAATAATGTGTGATATGAATGCATGTTGACTTAAATAGAGGAATAATTTCACTTCTTGAACCAGGATGTACCTGATAAAGAGGCGTGTAAAATTATGAATTATACAAATGGGCAGCATTGGAATTACATGATAGACAGTTTGTGTCCCCTGCCAAAAGTGAACTAGAATTGGCTATTTCAGCCTCATCAGACTTTATATGGACCAGCAACTGGAGATCATCAATATCTAGTTTGTTTTCATTTGACAACAAAAGCTCATCCCATACATCCATAATGTCTTTTTTTAAGAGAGACTTGGCCACATATGTATAGTAGGTACCTCCACAAAAGACAGAAAAAAAAATATACCTAAATTTTTAAAAATAAAAAATCTTTTGTGAAGCTTTTATTTTAGTTTTAATTTCAAGCTAATAGATTAAATTTAATATTTCCAACAAGCAAAATACTTTGCTTTATTCTAAAAACTAATTTAAATTGACTGGAAGGAGTTTTTGTTGTTAAAATAGCTGATTATCTCCTTTTTTTTAGTCATCTTTTATTTTATCAAAGTAAATTGTGAATTTTTTTATTATTAAAATTATTTGGTTCCTCACTTTTAAATTTAACTTTTTATTACCATAATAAAAGATTTTGTAAGTTTATTATTCTATTATTATTATTATTTTGTTACTTTTTCTTGAATCTTTAGATAGCATGACTTCACTTTCTGTAATGACATTTCATTGACGTCAATGATTGCAGTATAATGAGGTCATACCGTATGTATGTGCATGAATGTGTTTATATTCTGTGAAGTTCAGAATAGAAAGGAAGATGGAATAAAAGTGTAGCTTGGAAAATTCATTCAAAATTTGTTTTTTTTATTAAACCAAGAAGAGGGAAAGGAGATTGGAACAAGTGGACAAATTCGAGAAAAGTGTAAAATAAACAGGGAGTCTAGAATAACAGTGGGTAGGTTGTAAAAATATTAAAATTTAAAAAGCTGACCAAGCTCGTCTTTTCCAAATACAAGAGTATGTGTCTACATATTTCATTACTATAAATATATTTAGTGGGTACACATGTTTGAGAAGACATCACTGTTTTTTAAATAATCAAATTAATGTCTACTGAAAATGAAACATTAATTTTGGTAGACATTAGTTTCACTGTTTAAAATATAAGGACACCTGTTCCCATTAAATGTAACATTTATAGTAATAAGCAATAATGTCAGATTAAAAATCTATTAGTTATTTGGAGATGTGTTTATACATATAAACAGTGTATACATAGGAATGCTTCAATGCAATATTCACACCATCATCAGAAAACTGTATTGAAAATTGCATTTTTTTCCACTTTACACTCACTCCTTAGCCTTTTTTGTCATTTTTCTTTTTCCTCTTTTCTTTCAGCTGCTGCTATTTGATTTCTGCTTTTTTCTAGATGTTATCGTTTTTAACTTTTGAGTGTTCTCATCTTTTCTTGAAATTGTATTTCGTTTTTTATATAAATAACTGATCTTAATGTTTAAATGATAAAGTAAATATTTATATATGTCTTCACTTGGTTATTTCATTTTCTTATTTGGTTAGGTGGTATCTTAATGTTATAGACAAGCGTATGGTTGCAAGAAAGAAATACGACAACAGCAGAAATAGATTTAGGTGATTTATTTTAATAGGAACGTGTGGGTTTGGGACAGCTACCTTGTGGTATAGTTCATAAGCTGGTTTCCGATCTGGGTTGATCTCTCATAGTAGTTCTAACTGGTTGGTGTGGCGCTCCTCCTGCTGACTGCTGCTGACTGACTGTAACAGGTCTCTTCCCTGGCCTCCTGTTGACTGCTGTTGTACTTCCCCATGTGACCCCTTTTATGGCATTTTTTATGGCTTAACAGGCTCGTAAAACGACGCGAGTATAATTAGGAGGGAAGCATTTTTATTGGTCAAAAAATAGAAACACTTTAAAATATTATTTTATTTTTCGACCGGAACTCATGCGTCAGACCTATGCGTAAACGACGATAATGGTCATTTTGTGATGAAGCCTTGTCCCGTTCACATCCGGCTCTCGCTCTTGAGTATGTTAGTTTATTTGCCTGCAAATCAGCCGAGATATGTCTTATTTTATTTTATAACAAGGCTCCCCCAGTTCTCGGTCTGATTTACAGTGAGCGTTATTCGTGTATATTTGGGTGATTAATTCATGATAAAGTCTCTGAAGCGTGTGGGAAGTTGTTCTCATGTTCTTATTGACATTTGTTTTGGTATGGAGTTATTTGCTGAATTATGTTTCCCAGTGTGATGTGGAGGAGAATGATCCTGGTGACTGTTACATGGTGGAGGCAGAGGGATTGTATTACATAAATGTGTTGGACGTGGAGCCAGTCGTCGGATATGTGCATGGTGAATCCAGATTGTATCACCATTATCGTTTTGCACCTGACACATCATATTGTTTGTTTTTATAATGGTGTAATTTCCTATCCAGGGCAGATGAGAGGATTGGGCAACAGTTGAGTGTGGCCGGTGAAGTAAAACCTTGTTGCCTACTTGTATTGGGTCCTTGTATGTGAGGCGATTTAAGTTAGTCTCAAGTTTGTGGTCAGCTTCATCGTTGGCCAGGGTGACGTGGTGGTGAACCTGCTTTAGCAGGGCATTAATTTGCATTCCATATGCTCCAGGATCGTCACTTGTGATTTATTTTCTGTGTAGTGTAGGTAGGCCGATGTTGGGGTGACGGCCAGTAATGGCATAGTGCAGGGAGACACAGGTGGCGCTGTTGGTCGTGGCATTCATGGACGAAACGACAGATTCTAGAATGTCTGTCCATTCACAGTTCCTGTCTTCGCATAACATATAAAGTGCGTTCTTCATCGTGCAATGTTGTCTCTCGATATTTCCTGAGCTTTGCGGGCGCCAAGGACAGTGAAGTTTTGAAAACATATCTGACCTGATTTTTTCGTGAAGATGTGTCTCTAGGAATTGTCTGATTCACACTAAACAGCCGATAAGGCTTTGTAATTCCTTTTTTGATGTTGGAGGTTTCATTTCCCTGATCGCACGAACGTATTCTGGATCAGCCTTGAATAATTCGTTGTTTACTATGCGTCCGAGGAATTTTGCCTCTGATGCAAGGAAGGAACATTTATCTGGATTCAGCTTGAGTCTGAATTTTCGGAGGGCAGTAAAAAATTGTTCGAGGGAGAGTATGTACTTCCTAAATGTCCTAGGTTGTCGTCGATATAGGAAGAAATGTTGTCACGGGATGTGACCGTGGCTAGGGCTTCTGCTATGCAACGGGAGAAGATTTGTTTGGCAGATGTAAGGCCAAAGGCCAGGCGCGTGTATTGATAGCATTGGTCCTTCCATGTAAATGCTGTTTTGTATTGGTCTCGCTTGTCAATCTCAATTTGCCAGTAGCCGCTGCGTAGATTGAGGGAAGTGAAATATCTATTGCCTTTGCCGATTTTGTTGAACAAGTGGTCGATCCTTGGCATTGGGTAAGGGTCAAGATCGACTAAGACCTTGTTGCGAGTTCTTTTAAAGTTAGCGACAATGCGAATCTATCCGTTTTTCTTGCGTACGGCAAATACAGGGATATTGAAGCCTTTGGGGTCGCTGCATTTTTCAATGATACCTTCATCGGCCATGCGATTAATTTCGATATCAACGTCTGCTTCCAAAGCCTGGGCTATCGGGTGTTGTTTCTGGCTGCGAGACTGGCCGTTGGTTGGTATGCGGATGGGTCGGATGAATGTGCCTTTGCTGCTGCTTTCGGTGCCGATAATGTCAGCGTAGCGAATGAGTAAGTTTGCAGTGGCCTCTAGTTCGTCTCAGTTCGGGTGGTTTGGTAGCGATAGCCCCGTGCTATGCTTTAGCCAGGTTAACTTTTGATCCAGTGTCTGGATGTTGGGCTGTAGTTCCATAGTAGGCTGGTTTTGGATGACGCCTGCTTGGCCGCCATATGCTGGATCATTGGTTGACGATGACGGTGATATGATTGCGGCTGTGTGTGTTGTGTATCCTGAGGAAAGTGTGCGTCTGAATTCTATAGTCGCATTTTGGTTGTCGATTAGATAGGAATCGAGCGTGTTGTGACGTAGGATATTTTGGCCGATCAGGATCGGTGTGATTTGGGTAGTTACCAGCACGTTAACCTTTTTGAATGTGGGTGAGTCTCGACTGCTGATGGTGATGTCGCAAGTCAGTTCGCCAACGGCGGTGGTGCTGTCGTTGATTCCTTTTACTACGACGTCGGAGCGGGTCATGTGTTTCTTGGCTTCTCTGGATAACTGAGATATTGGTAAGATGCAGGTGGAGCATCCAGAGTCTAGCATTGCGACGCCAGAGAAGGTGATGTCCATGAAGTTGAAGGTGGACTGGACGAGCGGTGAATGGTGAGCGAGTCCTTGAAAGTGGAAGGTGTGATGGCTGACGTAGGGGCACGGCGAACGAGGCATCACATCTCGTCCTGCCCGAAACAAAAATCCTGTTCCACATCATTTATGGCTTGTATATTATCATTCGTTGCGGCGATATGGGCCTGTGCCCGAGTGCGAGGTGGGTGGCTATATAGGCAGTTGCGTTCATGGAGGCAGGGGCGACCTCTGAGGTAGTTCTTGCACATGCTGATTCGTGGTGTGTGCTGATGGTTTCTGCGTGTCGGATGGTGGCCATGTTCAGGAGGGTTGGTGACGCCCGTCTGCTGTGGGTTTGGTTCTTGCTGGGTCGGAGTGGCACGTTTCTTTGGTTTGACCGCTGTGGTTTCTGTGTGAAATACACAGTGTCGTGCGAAGTTGTGTCATTGGATTTTACACCGCGATCAACGTATCTTTGAGCTTCAGAGGCTATGCCAATGTCTGAATAGTGGTTGTCCATTGTCTTGACAAGATGTGGGTAAAGATTTGAGTTCCAAATTTTCACCTTTTCGCTCATTAGCATAGCGCAGATGATGGAAATAAGTCCATCGACTGTTAAGCCTGTATTTTTGTCTTTATTGTATTTGTTTTTTATGTGGACGGCTGCCTCTCTAAGGGTGTTTTTGAGTCGACCTGCGAAGTCTGTTAATTTTTCACCGTCTCGCCGTTCCAGATCCCAGGCTTGACTGAGGTGTTGGAAGTTAGTCATCAGGCTTCCGTGGGCTCCTAATAAGTATTCCTTTAGTTGTTTGAAGGTGGATATGTTTTTTTGAGTTAACCATCTGCTGAAAGATACTTTGGTCCAGTAAATCTTTAGCAGACTTGACGAATTCGCATTCCAGGCTGGGATAGGTGCTGAGTTCTGGCGTGACGTGGATTGTGTATGGTTTGTTTAGAGCCGTGATGAATCGGTTCACATCGTGTCCAGGGTGAAAAGTTCTCTCTAGCTTCAATATGTCGCGTATAGTTTGTTGGCGCATCATTAAGCTGTAATCGCCGTTTGTTTGAGCGGTGGGAGGTGTTAAAGTAGTTGATTTTAGGACAGCATGTCGTTTATGTCGGCTTGAATTTCTTGTATCGTGGCTTCGGAAGGCTGTGTTGGTCCCGTTTTCAAGTTAAATAGTAGTGTTTTCTGTTCCTTGATGAGAGTAAATAGTTCGGCTTGGGTGAAGCTCATGTAGTCGTCCATATTTCTCTTGCTGTACGCTTCTGACACCAATGTTATAGACAAGCGTATGGTTGCAAGAAAGAAATACGACGACAGCAGAAATAGATTTACGTGATTTATTTTAATAGGAACGTGTGGGTTTGGGACAGCTACCTTGTGGTATAGTTCATAAGCCGGCTTCCGATCTGGGTTGATCTCTCATAGTAGTTCTCACTGGTTGGCGTGGCGCTCCTCCTGCTGACTGCTGCTGACTGACCGTGACAGGTCTCTTCCCTGGCCTCCTGTTGACCGCTGTTGTACTTCCCCATGTGACCCCTTTTATGGCGTTTTTTATGGCTTAACAGGCTCGTAAAACGACGCGAGTATAATTAGGAGGGAAGCATTTTTATTGGTCAAAAAATAGAAACACTTTAAAATATTATTTTATTTTTCGACCGGAACTTGTGCGTTGGGCCTATGCGTAAACGACGATAATGGTCATTTTGTGACGAGGCCTTGTCCCGTTCACATCCGGCTCTCGCTCTTGAGTATGTTAGTTTATTTGCCTGCAAATCAGCCGTGGTATGTCTTACTTTATTTTATAACATTAAGTACCATTGAAATGCTCATTCGAAGGCGGCTTGACACACTGGGAAAGTTGGTGAGTGAGTACAATCTATCAGTGGATATACAGCTGGTTAGATCAAAGTGGAACAAGACACATAAATTAACAAGGGTGCCGCAGAGATGGCTTGACGCTTTTAAGAAAGAGGTAGAGTCGGTAGGACATGTCTGTGTAACATCAGCGAGCGACCGTAACTCAAATCTACTAAAATCTGTGCATTGCCAAAATGGACATCCCAGTGTAAAACGGACTCTATATTTCATGAAAGGATTGATCCCTCCATATCCAAAGCTGCTGCTAGGGCAGTCGTCAGAGAATGCAAGGAGTGTCAGTCCATCGACCCAGCACCTGTGCAATGGCCAAAAGGACAACTGAATGTGACCAAAGTGTGGCACCGTGTTGGAATGGACATCACCCATCATAATGGAACTCACTATCTAACCCTGATTGACTGTGGCCCAACCTGGTTTACTATTTGGCGACGTCTGCGTCAACAGGATTCCACAAGCCTGATTGACCACTTGCGGGCGTTGTTCTTTGAAGGTGAACCTCCGACGGAACTCCTCACTGACAATGACACTGCGTTCCGCAGTGGACTATTTAAAGATTTTTTGGATTCGTGGGGAGTCCACCTAAGATTTCAGTGCGCATACGTCCCATCAGGAAATGGCATAATCGAGCGATGCCATCGGAGCGTTAAGAGAATCGCTGCTAGGAAGCAGTGTTCCATAATGGAAGCAGTGTATTGGCACAACGTTACCCCAAAGAATATGTATCACCGTTAACTGCGCCAGCCAACATGATTTACCGGTACAAAGTCCGGCTAAGAGGTACTGACGCGACGTGTTCAACTGAACAGATAAAAGAACGAGCGCCGTATGAACTGGGCGATCGCGTGTGGGTAAAAGCCCCACATAGCCGGTGTACAATTCGGTACCGGGTGGGGCATGTCACTGGAATCAGTAACTCGCGCTCTGTGCTGGTTGATGGAATGCCAAGACACGTAAAAGACTTGCGTCCCTGTGTAGGTTCAGACACTTCAGCAAGTAACACTAGCAGTGAGTGCTCAGAAAGTGAAAGAATAATCACAATCGGAGTTAGGGCTAGTACCTCTTCAGATGGCGAAGACTCTGTGCATGAGGTTGTCAGATCAGAAGAATCCTCAGAAGACGTGTCTTTAGAACGTACCACACAATCCCCTCCAACAGTCGCCCCGCTCAAGAATAAAGAGGCCCACCACTGGGTGTCACTTATGTGACAGCGGGGGGAGTATAGTGAAAGAGATAATCAGCTACTTCGAAAAAGAGTTCGTGTTTTGTGTGCGATCTGCCGAAGAAAAATTACCAAAAAGTAGTTACCAAAAATCTACTTTAAGGACCAGAATCAGAAAGATATCTCGGGGAACAAAAGCCGTTGTTTTTCGCTTATATGGACAGATTGGATTTTCTGAGTTTGGTGACGAGATTTTATTTTTTGTCTTACCGTTTTTTTCGTTTGTGTGACTCCTTTTTCATTGCATGTCAGTCTCTATGTCGGTTATTCATTTGAAATTTCTGTGCGTTACATTGTCTCAAATTAAGTGTGGTTACGTCTTTTAATTGCTGTTTTGTATCCATTGATCCTATATTGTTTTCTGTGACTTCTTTTTGTGTTTGACCGGTGTTTCCAACCGGTGTTGTGGCAACGCCAACACTATAGCGCAGTCCCAACTCCAAGAGGAGACACTCACATCAGCAACCCCTTCGGTGTGGGCAGGTGATAAACCAACTCAAAAAGGACCCGATTATTACAAGGGACTCTCGGAGAAGTTTGAAAATTTTGTGAAGGAGAATGAATTGGTACCGGTGCCATCTCTACTGGAAGCGGTGAACACCAAAACTATCTCCTTGGTAACTACAGACGTCAAGACTCGCAAACTGATTAGAGTTAACAGGGACATAATTGAGGAAGCAATCAAAAGCGTGAACATTGGGGCTAAAGTTTTAGCCCGAAGGAGTAGAGCTATGTGTGATATCCTGCTGGCATCAGAGGATGCAGCTAAGTCACTGGCGGGAGCATATTGACAATCAAGTCAGTGAGGCTCCAAACGGAGTACCTGTGAACAAGAAAAACAAAGGTAACTCTGCATGGAGTTCCATTGTTTATTTCACTTGACCACTCGGGCTTTTTCTTTTTAAAATTTGGCGAGGTAGCCAGTGTTTCAGCCGTCAAAAGTAAGGCCGGGATAGCTACTGAAGATGTCATGGTAATGGTTACCAGGAAAAATCTTTTGGCTATTCCAAATATACTTACTTGTGAAGGACGTCCCATCTACGTGACTGTTGAAGGTCGGCGCCCTCTCTGTTGGGCCTGTGGAGCTGCCGGTCATCTATCCAAAACGTGCCCTGGGAAGTGACCGGAACCGCAATCGGAAAATACAATGGCCAAGGAAAGCACTGAACCATGTGCCAAAGTAGGAAAAAAAGATCCCGGAGAATGGACGGAAGTGGTGAAGAAGGGAACAAAATTCGCACCCTCTCACATCAACAGGACATTCCAAAGGAGACTAAGAAACCCAAAGAGCCTCTGCAGGAACAGAAACGCGACCAGCATCAGCAGCAACAAAAGGGGCGAACAGAAGACCCAATTGGAGCAGGAGTGTCAGCAAGGGCAGCAAAAGGAGCAGAAACAGGAAGTGGAAATGGAGGAGATGCCCCTACCGCGGTCTACCTCTTTAAAAAGAAGGAGAGAGGATGAAGAGGAAAAAGTGTCCAAGAAAGAAAAATGGGCTGGTCGAAGCAGGACGGAGAAAGCCTTGGACAAAACCAAGTCAACTCCGTCCCTGGTTCCCCAGTCAAAAACTGGAAAGCAAAATAAGGAGCCTTTCTTGTTCCCCTATTAGGGTTCCACTTTCCCCACTTATCAACACTCTACCAGCCCCATAAAACCCTTTTTCTGACCTTACCCCCCCCCACACACACACCAACTTCGCGCCTCCCAGATTTCCCCCAAAAAAGAAGAGGCTATTCACTAGAGGCGAAAAGACATGTCAAGTAGACAGGAAGACTATGCAGCGGGGCCTTTCCTCGCAACAAAAAGGTCTTCTAAGGCCCCTCTTTAAAATGACTTCGGTCGCTGGGGTGTCAATAGAAGACCCGAGAAATTTCCCGAAAGCCTCAGGTGTCCTAACAGTGATTAGGGACGTGGGGAGGGGATTAACTATATGGGATCACCTTTGAGAGGCTAAGGAGGCCTTTCCAAACATTAGAATTGGGGGAAATGGGATCTCCTGATTTGAAAAAATTGCAAAAGTTTTTGCGCCGGGTGGGCCCCCGTTATACTCCATCCCGCTTTATACAGGGCTCTAAAGCTAACATATCCCTAGAGCTGAAAAGGTGAAGACGCTTAAGGCTAGTTTTTCCACCTAGAGATAGCCTTAGCTTGGGGGGGGGGCTGGAGCATTTGACTAGCGAGCGCTACATGGGCCAGGTAATTAGGTTTAAGCAAAATGTCTTCCGAACCGGTGAACATGGGCACAGAATTGCGCAAGGAAGAGATCCGTCGAGGGTCCGATCGGTACATTCGTGAAGTCAAAACCCCGGAGGGGCACACTCTTCGGGCCACTGACCACATGTGCAAGGCGTTTCGGCGGCACTTCGAGAACCGGTTTACTAAGGAGCCTGGTCTCCGTGAGAAGGAGTTTCGTAGCTATTTGGCTGACTTTTCTCGGCTTTCGTCGACTGAAGCGGCTAGCTGCGAGGGAGAGATTACAGAGGGCGAAGTCTACGTGGCATTGAAGAAGGTCGGCAGAGGTAAGTCGCCCGGTCTGGATGGTTTGCCATATGAATTGTACTTGAGGCTGTCGCACATCTTTGTCCCTATTTGACAGTTGTGTTCAACAACTGGTTCCGGCAGGGGGCCATCCTCGATCGGTTCACCAGGGGTGTGATCACGCTGTTGAAAACGAGCAAGGGTGTTGGGTGGGAATTAGATGATTACAGACCCATAACTTTTTGGCCAAGATCCTGCAGGAGCATTTGCAGTCAGTTGCTGAGTCTCTGTTGAGTCCTAAGCAGACTTGTTCTGTGAGGGGCCGAACAATTCAGAGCAACCTGCATCTGATCCGCACGATCATAGAGGGTGTAAAAGACGACGATGAAACCGCGCTGATTAATTTAGATCAGTCCAAGGTATTTGATAGTGTTGATTATCTCTACCTTGCTGCTGTCCTGCAGGCCGCCGGATTCGAACCTGACTTCTGCCGCTGGATTAGCCTTCTGTATCGCTCCCCCAGTGCTGTGGTACAGGTGAACGGGAAGCTGTCGGGCAATGCAGCGCTGTCTAGGTTGGTTTGTCAGGGTTGTCCACTGTCGCCCCTATTTTATGCTTTGGCATTGGAGCCTCTCCTTCGCCGGCTGAGGGACAGGGCGTGTAGTCCGACCCTACGTAGAATCGCTGTTCCTGGAGGGGCATGAGCCAGGGTTTCCACGTACGCCGATGACGTATCTACTTTCGTGTCATCCCGCAGCGACATTGAGGTGGTATTGAAGGCGCTTGATCGGTACGAAAAGGTGACAAGGGCTAAAATAAACGGTGATTAGGTGTCTGGAAGGGGGTCGATCTTCCGGGAAGCTTCGGTTGGACGGACGGTCCTATCCGCATTCTTGGAGCGTGGTTTGGAGCCGACCTCCAGCTGGAGAAAGATTGGTCTGAAGTACGAGCAAAGGTCGACGCGGCCGGTCAGACTTGGCGTCGACGGAGGTTGTCCGTGAAGGGCAGGGCGGAGGTGTGTGCTACATACGTTTTCTCAATTGTCCTTTATGGATTGTCCGTACTTCCTCTCTGTAAGGATCATAAGAAGCCGCTCGAACGCTCGCTGTCCTCCATTTTATGGAGGGGACACAATTATCAGATCGAAAGGAAATTCGATTATTGCGGGAGTTGTTAGGGACGCGTTCCCTTTCATTACTATCAGTCCCCCCATCTCGCGGGCTGAGCGCCGTCATAAGCCCCAGGATCAATCGGATTTCCTTTGCGAGTGTCGGTACGCCTTGACGATCATTCCTCGATCCAGTGAAATTTCACGGCCTAGCAAGGTCTTCTATTGTTATTTAGTGGAGGGGGGCGCAACGGATCCTCTACGTGAGCGGCTCGACTTGTCGGAGGAGGAGTTTCGCTATTTCTGGTTTTGGACACCAGTGGCGGATTATGTCAGTAACCCTGAGTTTTCGCTTAACTGGTGATTGGCTCGGAATCGGCTGCTTCTCAATGACAAGGCCTTCATATGGGGCCTGGCGGATTTGCCAGAGTGTGAATGGCGTGACCTTGGATAGAAGAAACGGCTTCGCACGTCTTCTACTATTGTCCCCGAGTCCACCCCTTATGGGACCATGTCGGTGAGTTGACGGCACCTCTCGCTCCCGAATAGTTCGTGCTCATGGATCGCGCATACGCGTGTGATAATGTGTCACCCCCGTATTCTGGGGTGAAACGAATGGTGTTTCTTACGCTGTTGGCCACGGCCCGAATGGTGATTTGAACGTCGCGACAGGAGGAAGTATTGCCAGGCAACCGTCTTTCTTATCAGGATCTGATTCGATTCTTTGAGCATCAGTAGAACTGATAGAAAATGTTTGCATTCGACAGTCTTCAGCGAAAGGTGAGTGAAAGAGGCGAACTTGGTTCGTTTGAACGGGGCTAGCCTTGATGTTCTATTTTAGGTCAACCAACATCGCATTGGGGTGGTTTCCCGTGGAGCCCTCCCCTTGGTTAGGTTAGACAAGCTAGTTACCTAGTTAATGTGAGTAAGTGTTGTTCCTTGCCTGTTCCCAGCTGCCTCTTTGGTTATGATCCAAGTTGAGATTCCCAACCTCCCCAGTTTGTTTTGTCCCCCCTTTTTCATCTTGACTGGGTCAGCTTTTATATTTTCCTTGCCTGTATATATTTTCTCCTTTCTCACTCCCTTAGTGAGAGAGCTTCTTGATTTTGTCCAATGGGCAGAATACAGGGGCCTCTCCTTTTTGAGGGTTGGACGGGCCCTACTAACATCAGTTATGTTTAATTTATTTTGTGTTCGTGTTTAGTTTGTTTTGGGGTTCATTCCCTTCCCTCTCATTCTTCATCTTTAGATTTTTATATATAATAACTTATTATCATTAAATTTTTATGGCATGGGGCGCGTTTTGTAGGACCCCCTTGAGAGTATGCGGTATTGTGGTGTATGGAAGATTGATTGGTGACGGACGAGTTTTTATGGTGAATGTGGAAATTGTAATGAATGAAAGGGTCGTGAATCGGATTAGCTAGGTATAAGATAGTGACGACCAGCTTCAACCCCTCCACATTCTGGCCTTGTACCGTAATTGTATTTTTATACAATAAATCTTGATTGTATTTTCTGAGGTTGGTGGACGAACACGCGTTTTTGCTCGTGAGAAGTGAAGGTTGTATGTGTGACCCCATTTTGTCGTTTCTACGTTGCCTGTTACAACGGACTACCGTTTGAACAGTGATTTGGCTACAAGTGTTGCGGTCGAGAGACAGGAAGAAAATCTATTGCAGATTTATTGCTACTATAAGTTAACAGTCTTTTTTTTTCTTTTCTTTACAAATACATTCTTGCACAAGTGTTTGACATACATCATCTTCCTTTTTTTCCCCAGGTAGCTTTCTCTTTCTTCTAATCCGCTTTTCCATTTCCTCGCACTTTGCTTTAACCATTTAAGACACCAGCCTATCCCTGTTTTGGTTAAAGAAAATTTTGGTCATATTCATGTGGGTTACACACACACACATCCAAACCAATACCAGGTTATTGAATTTTCTTTTGGATGAAATTTATTTGTCCCAGAATTTCTTCCCAGTAAAACAAATGTGACATGAAGGAGAAGTTTTTATTTGAAAGCAAAATGATTTGTGCATCCCCTCTTGTTTGAAGATTTTCTGAAGATGGGGTTAATGAATCGAGTGCCTGAATCACTCCTTGAAGTCCAGTTTTCATTGCACGAATAGCTTCATAGCATGCACTCCAATGGGTAGTTACCGAACGCTTCATCACGACCTTCACATGAAAGATAAAACTTCCCACTGGTGATTGGAAGAGAAGAAAAATGTATAGTCTCTCAATCACTCCGAAAAATGTAATGGCACTTGCATTCACAGCTGAGGCATGAACACCGAATAAATTTTAATTCAGACTATGATTAGAACATGGAACAAATTTAGCTTTCCCATTTATGTTTCATAGAAGATGTTGAACACCACCATGAACTCCAGCCATACTAGCCATATTGTCAAATCTCATCCTACATTTTTTTGAAATCAAGTTTCTCTTTCTCCAGTTGATCCAAAATCATCTTCTTGGTATCAAAAGCTGTCTTCACTTGTTCTGTGATAAAACCAAGAAATGATTCCTGCACCTCCACTTCTTTGTCTTCAACAACGACATATCGACAAATGAAACTCATCTGATCCATATAAGAAATGTCCGGTAATGCTTGAACAGGATCATATTTGCTCATAAATTCAACAAGTTCTATAAAGTTACCTTTATTGGAACTATATACATCTTCCCGATGACCTTTAAAAGGCAGTTTGTTTCGTCAGAAACTTCACGACATCAAGTAACCATGTTAAAACCTGTCTCCAAATCTGTCTTTCTTTCATAGTTTGTTCTTGTAATTTACTGTCAAGGGTTTTACTTTTATTAAAAGTTCATTTCCTACATCTTCCATTCCGTGAAAGTTTTTTTTGTGGTCAAACGAATTTTTATGTTCAGGCATTTTTTAATTAAGCTTTCAGAACTTTTCAAATCCTGGATTTCTTATTAGACTTGATTTGCGTTGCACTGTCTTCAGGATGAGGCGACAACAGAAACAATAAAGAGATTTGTTTGTCTTTGAGTGCAGCAACTATGATCTCAAAACAGTCTCTCTATTCTCCATAGTTTTTTAAAACCAGTGTTGTAGCATTACCCACGGACTATTTTCCCCCGGTCTT
Source organism: Acanthosepion pharaonis (assembly GCA_903632075.3). Classification (NCBI taxonomy): domain Eukaryota; kingdom Metazoa; phylum Mollusca; class Cephalopoda; order Sepiida; family Sepiidae; genus Acanthosepion; species Acanthosepion pharaonis. The sequence goes on from CAHIKZ030001236.1 coordinate 171,696, forward strand.
ACAGTCGGAGCAAACGGTTCATCTTTGCTTTGAAGATCAACAAGCAACTGCCATGAGCAAATTTGTGGTCAAAATCCGATGTCTTCGTACACAGCAATCTTTGCCTGTTCTATTTCTTTATTTCCAGTAACTTCATCACTTCCTTTTTCATACCTGTCTTTACAGCTTGCACTGGATCTCTCATCCTTTGGCACATCAACATTGTCACCTTCAATTTCTTTAACAATGTTAATTCCTGCAGAAAATTCCTCTTCATTTCTATATTTGTCTCCACCATATTCACATTTTCTCCATGTTCCTTCCCTCCTAGTTTTGATGTACATTCAGCCTCCTCATCTTTGTATTTTGCTTTAACTTGTTGCAGCTAAAATAGGTGACACAAAGGCAAGGAGATGGCAATAGCAAAGAAATATGACAAACGCAGATGGTCCGTTGTAGACGATGGAAATCGTGTCTTTATTTGCGAATGGTGGATGGTAAGACGACAGAGGTCGTTTGTTCGGGAACGGTGTCCGGACGTTAACGGGCGCTGGACGTCAGTGGGCACTGGATTAGATCGTCAGCGGGTGCTGGAAGGTAGCGGGACGTCAGTAGAGCGCCGCAGGGGTGAGCTGGAGGCCGCTAGAAGCTGTTGGGGTGAGCTGGAGACTGCAGGAGTGCTGGAGGCTACAGGAGTGAGCTGGAAACTGCAGGAGTGCTGGAAACTGCAGGAGTGCTGGAAGCTGCAGGAGTGAGCTGGAAGCGGTAGGAGTGAGTTGGAGACTGCTGGAAGCTGCAGGAGTGAGCTGGAAGCGGTAGGAGTGAGCTGGAAGCGGTAGGAGTGAGCTGGAGACTGCAGGAGTGAGCTGGAGACTGCTGGAAGCTGCAGGAGTGAGCTGGCGTCTCAGAGGGAAGGCAGTAGCAAAGAGTGAAGTGAGTGGAGCCTTGAAGAGTGGTGATCGAATGACTTTCGGAAGTTAGCCCTGAAAAGGACTGTTTGAACAACTGCTGCTACTGCTGCTGGGTCCCGTCAGCTGCTGGGCTTGGTCGACTTGACTGAGCGCGTCAAAGTCGCGAATCAGGGAGGCTTCCTGCTCCCTGGCTGTTTTTAGGGAAGTGTTTGTCAATTATTTTGAAGAATATTTTCCCTATTTTTGTTTTTATTGTATTGTTGTAGGACGGGGGTGGGTTGAAACCAAATTATATTTATTTTTCTGTTGTTTTTGTTTGAATTATTTTCGTTATTTTCGTTTTTGTATTCTAGTTTGTTTGAATATCTGCTCTTTCTTAGGGATTCCTGTTTTTTTGTTTTCAGTGAATATTTTTAAGCTACTAGAATTTGTTGAAATTCTTTTATTTATAGATATAGGTATTTGTCTGAATATGTTAGTGGGGTAGTTGGAAGTTTTGTTAATGTATATTGTGTTGCTATTTGGTATTCTATATGGTTTGCTTGTCCGGTGTTTAGGTTGAAGGCTATATCTAAGAAATTTACCATTGTTTGATTGGATTTTATATTGATTTCAAATCCTACGGTTTGGAAGTTTTTTTTTATTATTTATTTTCTTATTTGGACTGTAGCTCTGCCGTTGAAATTTCTTAAATTTAATAGTCCCTGTATAGACCTACACCTTTAAGGAACCATCATAGCTACCCAATGTTACGTCAAAAATATTATTACTATTACAACCCTTTTTGTCAATATTTCTTTTATTGTAGTATAATATAGATGTTCATCAGTGTTTTATTATATTTATATCTTTATTGGAGATAGTCATGTACTATTTTGCTAAGTTTAATGCATTGTTTAGTGTATTCTCATTATATATATATATGTGTGTGTGTGTGTGTGTGTGTGTGTGCATATATAACTTTTAAAAGCTGAGTGCCGGTCTAACAATTTCATAGAAAATGCAATCTGCAGGGATCAAATCCAAACAGAGATAGTTAGTAGCCTGTTTTCCCTAATGCCCTTAAGAAAGGTAGGGATCTATCTCTCTTATTAGGTCAGGTCAGTTTCCTATTTATGTAACCCAGTGCAACATATTGCATATTTGGAAAGGAGCTGGGCACAGCTAGTTAACTCCCATTGTTCCAAGAATTGCCAAAATGAATCTATAAATAAAGTATACAAGATCAAGGAATATTTTTATTTTATGGCATATTCTCCTGGCTTCACTCTAAACTGATGCCTTTTCTTTTATGTATATTGTAACCTTTTTGCTAAAAGTTTGTATTTTCTTGATTTCAAATGATAAATTTTTCAAATACATATTAAAAGTATTTCTTTTGTAAAAACATAGTAAAATTATATTAAATGCAGGGTAAAAGTTTATTTTTTATAATAAAAGTATAAATAAATTTGGAGTAAAACCTTTTATTCATATTTATCAACACTGATATACACTGTCAGAATCGGACTATGATATGTAAAATGTAAATGTATCATTAATGATTTTACTATAGGAATATACTTACCTCATGCATATATTAACTCTATTCTTTAACTAATATTTGCCTTAATTCCTAAACAATGTTGATCCTTTTCATACTGGTTTTAATACATTTGTATTATAAAATCATAATTCATTTATCTTGAACATATATTAAAATTATTCTTTAAATAATACTTTGCTTAATTCTTTTCTTCCAATGTATATCATTGAGATTTTTAGGTAAATAGTTAAATAATTCTATACAAATTTTGGCAAAGTTTTACCTTTGTACCCACAAAAAACAGTGTGTCAAACAGGCAGTTTTTCACTTGACACTGCTATTACTATATACTCCCTTGACTTGGTAATGTTTATCGTTTTAAAAAAATGATGATTAGAATTTTAATAAAGCCCAAGCATGAAAGTGGATTTATACATTTCCTTTTTTCTTGAGAATTGACAACAAAGATATTAAACACTATTTATTAGTGTAGTATCATATGCAAAAGAGATAGTAAAATAATAATCAGGAATAGTAAAAGAAAAAACAAGGGTATACGACCTCTTTGATTCAGGGAGGTGTAGTATGATGCACAAATGAGATAGACAAGCATAAATAGAGAACAACTGGTGAACAAGATAGCATAAGTGAACCCATTTGCTAATGTAACATGTAGAACTGTGCTACAACTGCTACTACACAGAGAGATATACCAAACATAACAATGGCATTGCCAATAGGATCCTTAAATTTACTAGAAGACCCAGAACACTTAGAAACATGGATAAGAACTTTTGCTGCATTTGCAAGAGTGAAAAAATTAAGAGCTACAATGACTGAAGGAGGAGAGAATGAGATAAGGGATTTATTTCTTGCTACTGCTGGGTGTGAATCTGTGAAGAAAATTTTGACAGTGTGTTACCCAAGTGAATTAGAAGAAATGACATTTGAAGAAATTGTTAACAGTATAAAAAAGAACATAAGACCAAAGAAAAGATTGGCCATTGCTGAAAGAACATAGTTTTTAGAGACAAGACAATCACCCAATTAGTCCATTATACAATACTTACATAAATTGAAAGAACGAGCCAAGTATTGTAAATTTGAAAAGTTGGGAGCACAGAAAATGACTATAGAGGACAAATTAATTCTTCTCAGAATAATTGAAGACTAAAACCACAAACGAAAAATACTGGAATTTTTACAGAGTAATATCATGAGTTTGGAAGCTAGCATTGTGTTTTTACAACAGTCAGAGTTGATTAGAGAATTTAATCAACCAAAAGAAGAATTCAAGATGTACAGGATGAGCACAAAGTCCATAATTAAATGTATATACTGTGGAAAAAAACCATGAAAGAGACAAGTACAAATATCCAGCTCTAGAAAAAATATGCTTAAATTACGAAAAAAGAGATCATTTTCAGAATGTGTGCAAATACAAAAAGTAAATAGAAAGAGTCAAAAAAGTACAAATCCCCTCCAAAGAAGAAGCTGACATATTTACAGTGAATATGCAAAAAAGGAGGAGAGAAAAAATAAGGATACATGGCCAAATATTTAGCATGCAAGTTGATACTGGCAGTGAAATCAATTGATACCAAAAAATTTCTGGATCAAATTGGGAGGACCTAAATTAAAAAAAAAACAACATCCAATAAAAAAACAATTTGATGGAATGACTATAAAAATAATGGGTACATTTCAAGGCAATTTTGAAACTGATAAGTGTTTTGAAGTAATTCCGACTACAGTTGTAGAATGCGAAAAAGATCATGGATTATTAGGAATTGATGTATTAAAAGTAGATACAGCAAGACTAATCAATTCTATGAAAGCAGAAGAAAATGAAGTTGGATTATTGAAAGGCCATAAAGCAAGCATTTGACTAAAAGAAAATTATCACCTAAAATATATAGAGTCACGAAAAGTTCCAATTCATATCCTACCTTTTGCTAGTAGCCAAGTTAAAGAAAATGATACAAGGCATACTAGAAAAAGTAACTCAAGGTGGTAGCAATTAGGCATCATCAATAGTAGCGATAAAGAAACCTGATGGAGATTTAAGGATTTGTCGTGATTACAAGATAGGGGTAAATCGCCAGATATGTCCAGACTCTTTTCCTTTGCCAAATATCGAAACTGCGAGTCACGAGTTAGCAAAAATGGAACAATTTGCAAAAATTGATCTCAAGGCAGCATACAACCAAATAGAAATTGATGAGAAATTCAAGGAAATCACCATGATAAACACCCCTATAGGCTTACTTAGATGGACTTGTTTACTGTTTGGGGTAAATGCTTCAAGTCATATATTTCAGAAAGCAGTTGAAAGAGTCTTAGGAAAAATAAAAAAATACGATAATATACCAGGACAATATATGTGTAGGGATGAGAACCAGAGAAGAATTGAAGTATAAAACTGAGTAAATTTTAGTGTAATTGAAAAAGGCAGGTATGACTGTAAACAAAGACAAATGTAATTTTGACTGTAAGAAGATATCATATTAGGATATCAAATATTGAAAGAAGGCATATCACCCAATGATAGACTAACAAAGAAAATAACAGAAATAGCTCCTCCAACAAATAAAAAGGAATTCGAATCCTTTTTGGGGCTAATAAATTTTTATAGTAAATACATACCAAGATACAGAAACATAATAGAGCCATTTGCAAAATTACACAAGAAAAACAATGAATTTAACTGGACACAAAAAGCAAACTATTGCTTTCAAAATACTAAAGAAAATGCTGAGGAACAAACCAATAATAAAAGTTTTTGATCCACAAAAAGAAGTAAAATTAACCACACTGCTATTCTGTCACAAGAAGAACACCCAATCATGTACATATGAAGAAGGTTAATGTCAGCAGAAACTAACTACTCAAATATTGAAAAAGAAGCACAGGCGATTGTATAGAGCATGGAAAGGGCACAAAAGTTTTTGATAGGAAAAAATTTGTTATTAAAATCAGACCACAAACCATTGGAATTCATATTTATCCTAAAGAATTGCCAAAAGTCACATCATCAAGGATTTTAAGAAGGGTGATAAAGATCATGGCATTTGATTTTGACATATTATATGTAAAAGGGAACATTATCCCTCATATAGATGCTTTAGCAAGATTACAGTTCAAGAAAGAAACAGAAGAAAAACAGGAAAATGCTGAAGATAAAATAATACAATAGGTAGAAATTGATGTTCTTATTCTAAATAGACACAAAATAATAAAAAAGCAAGACCCAATATTAAGCAGAATAGTAGAGAGAATAAAAAATAATGTATGAAGCAATTGTTCGATGGCAGAGTGACCCTTTAAAGAAATGAAGCAGAAACTAATCATAGAAAATGGTATAATATACAATGGGAATATAATAGTAGCTCCACAAATACTGAGAAGGGACATATTAAAAGGAGTGCATGATGACATGCATTGTGGCATAACAACAACACAAAGAAGACTAAGGTTACAAGCCTGGTGGCCAGGATATTCAAAAGATGTAGAGGAATATGTTAAGAGATGCCCAAAATGTGTGGAAATTAAAAATTTAAGCAAGCAAAAATTCACTCATGGCCTAAGGAAGCAGAGCCATGGGTTAGGGTTCACATGGATCACTCTCATATCAAAGATAGGGGATTCTTCTTAGTATTAGTGGACTCATTCAGGATGACCAGATGTTGTCAGAGTAAGAAACAGAAAAGCCACCACAATAAAGCAAGTACTAAGAAATATATTCTCAAGGAATGGAGTACCTCAGACAATAGTCACTGACAATGCACCTGAATTTTACAATGAGAATTTGTGTGCATGGTTAAAACAGATTGGATGCATACAAGACACCACCATATCACCCACAATCTAATGGCATTGTGGAAAGAATGGTACAAACAGTGAAAATGGGATTAAAAGCATTCTCACCACTTAATGAAAGCATAGAAGCGTATTTACCAAAAAATGCGCTTCAGTTACAGATCCATTCCACATGCGGGAAGAAAACTGAGCCCTTTGGTATTAATGGGAAGACAAATCAGAGCCGCTATAACTATGTCCTTTACAACGAAAGAAAAGGTATAGTATAGAAAGAACAAAGAGGCTGATCCAGAAGAAGCAAATTTCCTGATACAAAAAGGACACAATACGGCTATACTTGAGAAAAAGGGACAACATATACTGGCACATGCAGATCAGTTGAGAAGCAAAAATGAACTGAGTGACATTGAAATGAAAGATCAAGAACAAGAAAGGACAGAAAGTCACAAAAGTAGAACAGAGCAGGAAATGGAAGAAAGTGAGAATGAAAAGACAAACAAGAGTAAAAAAGAAAATGAAGAGAGACTGAGATCACCATTAAAGAGAAAACAAGAAAGACAAGAGAAAGGACAGCACAGTACAAGAATAATCAGGAATAGTAAAAGAAAAAAACAAGGGTATACGACCTCTCCGATTCAGGGAGGTGTAGTATCATATGCAAATGAAATAGACAAGCATAAATAGAGAACAACTGGTGAACAAGATAGCATTGCTTAGCAAACCCATTTGCCTAACATAATTTGGAGAACTGTGCTACGACTGCTACTACACAGACATACCAAGCATAACAATTAGATTGTTTATTTACAATAATAATTTTATATTTACAAGATTATAAATATATGTGAACCAACTCAATATTTATTATTTACCATTTTATAAAAAATAAATATGAAAATAAATTTTTTGATTTATAAATTTATAAAAATGTCTAAACAAGAAAATTTAAACAAACACATAACAATGAGTAACAGTAATTATAAATTTTGAAACCCTAACCCTGGCCATTATTTAATTTGATTTTGTCACGGAAATTAAAACAAGAAGTATTCTGAGATATAAAATAATCTAGGAAGAAAATTTATCTCATAATGGATTAATAGACAGGTATATATAGGTGCATTTTACATTTGAATGAAAAAGTTAGATAATAATTTCATTTATACTAGAGTCAAAAAGTTAGACATTGGTCTGGTTTATTCTAGCATCAAGACAATAGACATTGGTCTGGTTTATGGTAACATGTGAAGAAGTTCTTCTGGGAAAAAGAAAAAGTGGCTGAAAGCTTCAGGACGATAGATGATGATATGCTTGAGGTATCTTTGTGTGATTCTGTTATTTTCACCTTGATTCTTCATGCAATTAATAAGGTCTTTTGCTTTTGGTATAAAGTTACTTACTTTAAGTGTAGATTGTACCTTTTTGAGAAATACTCCTATCAGAGCAGAATAGAAAATATTTTGCTGAATGTTGCTGCTCTTGTTTGGCATTCAAACTATGTAAAATGGAAACATATCATGTTTGTCATAAAGCTTATAGACAAAGATGTTGTTTTCAATTGATATGTCAAAATTTAGAAATGACTCATATTGACGCTTCAATATATAAGAATCAAGGAAGTAATAGAGAGATAGAGAAAAGAAGGTAAGTAAAATATATTTAATTTGTTTTTAATGAAGGAAGTGATAGAGAGATGATAAAAGGATTTTGGGAGAGAGGAGATGAAAAAGAGAGAATGTCATATCTCTTATCCTGAGTATTATAAAGGATACTAATTAAAATAACACAAAACTCTCACTTTTGTGTGAAATTTGAAAGAAATTTACATTTATTAAATGATATAAAAAATAATAACAGCTAATAATGGCACAGAATACAAAATTTGCAAAACAAGTTTACACAAAATTTTCCTTTATGTGCCAAACACTTAAGCAAGATAAGTTTTAATTACAATTCTGTCAAGCTCATAAAGCGATTATAATTATTATCAACAAAATTTTCAGTTATTTCTACTCATTCGTCTGTTGAAAGGAGTTGAGTAGGTTTACAGACATCACTGGGTTTCTTTCATGCAATTGTTCAGTTTTACAGACTGAGATTCAAATGAGATAAATCTTGTATTTTCATAAAAGTTTAAAATGAGAACTAATACATCTAATTTTGTGACAAACTTTCACAAACAACAACAGAAAGATAATTGTATATCTGTCTAAATTTTTAGAAACTTCTGATTTCTCCTTTCTTTTCTTTTTTCTGTCCGTTCTTTTTCTTTTGATACTTCCATTTTTCTTTTTCTGTTACTTTCTTTTTTCTGTTTTTGTCATTGGCAGTTTTTTTTTGTTTATTTCCAAGGACCAACTTCCTTGTGATTGTTGAAATCCTTCTGCTTTCTACTTTCTTTACTTTTTCCTCTAATTTCAGCAACTAGAACCAGTAATGTCTACCTTGTGAATACTGAAAACCCTCTGTTTGTCAGACAAACCTCTTAAATAGCCACAAATCAGCCCCCAAATTCAATACAAAATTGAAGAAAGCATAAATCACTCTTCCCGTTAGTTAAAAAATCACAAAATGTATCTGTTTAAACCACACTCCTTTGCAATGTTTATTGTAGCAGGTTTTGAAACTATCAGACTTGAGCCTCTTTTTTACAAATTTGTAAACCAAATTTTTATACATGTAACCTTTTAGAAAGGCTTCATTTTGGTCGTATTTTTACAACATCAATTTGATCAAAGTTTTACACATTAAATTTTATACAAGCTATTTTTTATTAACCATCTGGATTCATTTTAGCAATTTAAAAAAAAATTTTATTTAAAGAATACATGTTAGTAACTTTCTTCTTTTAATAAATGTTTTTAAACACTCCCCTCAAAAGAAAGTGTAATAAAAAACCTAGTCTGTTGTATTATTTTTAGATAATTTTACATTCCTTTTTTATTATATAATTTTTTATAGAGAGGATAAGTAAACTATATTTGTTTTTATTTCTATTTCTAGAATCAAGAAAAAGTGATAAAGAAATAGTAAATAAAACATGTTTAAGAATTTTTTTTAGAATCAAGAAAATGATAGAGAAGATAAGTGAAATAGATTGTGTTTAAAGTTCTGAATAAAGATATTGATAGATAAGTAAGACAAAAAGAGAAATACATTGATAGAAGGCAGTGAATTAGTAGGTGCTGAAGCATGTCTGAATCTTAAAGAGTTCATGTGTTTCATTATGTGTAGCGGAAATATGGGTCAGATGATCATGAAGCTTGTATGGCAAGTGAAGAAGCTTGTAAAAATCTAAATTTGGAAAATCGTTGTTAGTGTTGAAGCCAGATCAGGTGGGTGCGATTTGTAGATAGGTTCAGTGGCTAACATGTTACATATATTATTATCAATTGCCATCAAAAGAGGGCGCACATGTTAGGCCCAAGTAACAAGTTTATTATTACAAAGGATAATGACAAAGGTCTCTAAAAATCTGCTGGCCATGACACTAAACTAGGTAGCTTTTAGACTTTGAGTATGAGATATTAGATACAGAATCTGTTCTTATTCTTATATTGGGACACATGAATATTGCTGATGAATATATTGCAGAGTAATTTCTAGTATTTACTTTTAGTGGATACTACTATTTAAATGTTATTGCACGTAACCTTGATAAGAATAATCAGGAAGTCCTACTGAGATATTAAATTCATTTACTCTTTTTAAAAATACATAATGAACAATAATTGTTTTGTATGTGTACGTAAACATACAGGTGAATTGTTTGGCTATTACTAATTTATATCTCCCGAGTGGGAATTAATTAGAAAGCGGATACAGTGAAATATCATCCCTTTTCTTGTTGTCATCTTTTCACTAACTGTATTTATGAATGCATTTATAAATAATATAAAAGTAATGAAGCAGATCTAGATATATTGGTCTAGAGAAAGATAAGAATATATTTAAATATATATATATATATTTCTATGTTTTCTTTTTAATATGTAAGAAGTGACGAGTATAATAATCTTTTTTCATTTAATTTAATTAATTTATTTGTTTTGCTAATAAATATTAATGGATCAGGTTAATATTTTGCCTTAAAAAGTTAACTTATTTTGACAGTTGTTTTCTATGTGTCAGTGATCATTTTGGGGGACAATTGTTTTTCTTCAAACCACAACTTCAATACCAAAAAAAAAATTACTGAAAAGCTATTTTGATGTCAATGACCAGTTTCCTGGATTTTTATATTTTCTCTCCCAAACGGACTTCTATATAAGATCTTATAATTAACTGAAGACAAGTAAGTAAAATATATATATATATATATATATAAATTTTGATATAATGTTGTTTATATTTATTAACTAAGGCTATGCCAGCAAGAAAAAATGATATCATTATTTATGTCTTTTTCAGTTGCTTTTCATTGTGAAATATTTAAAAAGTTTGAATTATATTTTGTTCTTTTTGATATTTTCTTTCTTAAACTTTTTCTTTTGCCAGTCAATATCTTTTTACATTCAAATCATCCATGCTTGTAAAATAAAATAATTTAAGTGACAAATTCAAATAATCAGTTGTTTTGTTAAAATTAAATCAAAATTTAAATAAAATTTTACATTGTCAAAAGTTTAATAAAATTTTTTAAAAATTATTCTTTGAAAAAATTGTAATAGTGCTAGTTTTAAAAATACTTTAATTTTATTTGAAAAATGAAAGCTAAAAGTAACACTTTGATAAAAACCTTCTGGTGTAATCACTTATGAAAAAGCCTCAAAGAAGTGATAGTTTTTAAACTTCAAGCTGATGACTATTTTGTTAAAATGTAATTCAATGTTTGTTTTTAAATGATTTTAATTCATTACTTGAAAAAAAAAGTATGATTCATTGACATAATTACAAAGTTAAAAAAATGTAATTTTCAAAAGTTTTATTTTAGCAACAGGTTGCTAACTTATGTTTTTTCTGTTTACCTCCAGGTTAGAGGTTCAAATCCTAGCAGGGTTCACTTAAAGTCATAATTTATTTGCTTTAGTGAAACAAAATGAACCAACTTACGAATTGACATTGGCTTTTATATTAGATTCATTTACTTTGAATCATTTTATGCATATAGATTTTACAATAAAGATTTTGATTGTTTAAAGAAAAAGTCATTACCTTCATCTTTGAAGATGATTTCTTTTTCTATAAGAGTGCAGTCAGAATTTATTTCAGTTATATAGATGAGTACAGATGTGTATTCATGTCTCAATAATGGGAAAAACAGAGACCATTGTATTCTTTTTCATCAGCTATTATCTTTGGCAAAAAATGTCTTATTATTAGTATGCCATGTTGGTTGGAAGGAAAAAAGAATGAGTAAGTGAGAACTTAGGCAAATCACTCCCTTATAAAATACCTTACATGCTTAGAGAGTAGAAACACTAAAGAATAGTTAATCCCATTGTGCAGATATATATATATATATATATATATATATATATATATATATATATATATATATATATTGTGGCTGTCCTCTTGGTTTTCGAGTGTGACCACCTCCTTTATTTCATGTCCTCACCCCCCTCCCACTCCCCTCAAATTCTATGTATTCGCAGGTGACTACACACAAATATACATACATATATTTATATATATATTTACACAAATATACCTACATACATATATATACACACATATACACACACATATATACACACACACACACACACACACATATATATATATATATATATATATATATATGCACACACGCATACACACACAACACATACAAATATATATAAGTAGCACAAATTGAGTGCTGTTGGTAATAAAACAGTTCTCAATGTATAATAAGATCTAAAATTTGAGTTGTGCTAAACAGTGAGGAACAGTATATTTATTATTAGTTTATATATATATATATATATATATATATATATATATATATATATATATATATAGATACATAAAGTAGCCAGACAAACCTACCTAGGTTTCACCTAAACGGATCGTCAGGGAAAGTTTGGCCAAACTTTCCCTGACAATCTGTTTAGGTGAAACCTAGGTAGGTTTGTCTGGCTCACTAGGTGTATCTAGGTCTGCTCTACGGTTGTATTGAGCTTTTTTGTTAGTTAGTTGTTACTGTATCGTTTTTTTTTTTTCTTTGGGCTTCAGACCTGCATCTGTGCGATTTTTTGTCGGCAGAAGTTCATGTTTGTAGCTCTTTCTTTTTTTAAACCTTTTTCCTCGAGATTGATTTGATTAGCAAATCAAAAATTGAGGTTTTTTCGAAACGAGTCTCGTTATCTATATTTTATATATATATATATATATATATATACATATATATATAATGGGCACTGATGAAAAATAAAATTGTAGCATTCTAAAGAAAGTGTATGGTGGTATGCATGTTTGGGTTGCCAAATATTCTGATAAAATTTTCAACATTGTCAGCTATCTTGAGATGTAATTACACTCAAAGAAGTGCACAGTCTGTGTGCGGACTTTAGACAGTGACACATTCTGCCTTAAAGTTCACTGATTGATAATTTAGTACAATCAGGTGTCATGCCACAGACACCCACGTGTGCTACTTTTGTTCAATTAGAGCTGTTTGAGAGTAGTTGGATTGTGGGTGTGGCAAGGCTGATGGTCATTTTTAAGAATTTCTGTATAGGTTAGACATGATATGTCACTGGTGCTTCAATGTTGATAACAATTGCAGGTGAGGTTTTGAATGGTCATGTATTGATTGATTTGTTTTTGTTTTTTATGGCTTTCACAGATTATTTAGAACCAGGAATTTTTTTTTTAATTGAAAGAATCTTTTTTGGAGATAATAAGGATTTACTGATACAAGCCCTACTAATCAACCCATAGCTGGGGTGAGAAGAGGTGGATTCATATCATTTCCAAGCCCATTTGCATGTAAGTAAATATATCAAACCTCACTGGAATTGGAACTCAGCTCTCCAAGTTCCATTTCATAGACATTATCCATTACACTACATTCACATCCAAGTTTTCAAAATCTGGTATTCCCAAGTGGTTACCCATTTAGCTACAAACTAGACTTGATGTTGCTTAACTAGTGAGTGTACAAGAACCAGTGTTTCATGGATGGCCACATAGTACAGATGCTCATTAAGATCAATATATTTTAAGAGTAGCAGTGGTGTAATGTGTAACATTCACAGGACAGCCATAAATGTAACTGTTGGGAATCTTCTACTTTCAGAAGGATATGAACATGCATGTTGTAAGCTTGGTTGCCACTTATACTACAATACCATTGTACATGTCTCCAGTGATGTTACTAAACATGGGGTGAATGAAGGAATCATAGTGGTTGGTGATGTGAGTAATGATTATTTGTATGTGTAATGTAGACATGGAGAGAAAAATCTTTCAGAGAATATTTGCTAATAACACACAGAGCCAGCACCTGGTATTATAGTGTGGGGTGCCATAAGTTATAAATCTCTTTAATCTTTGTAAAGGGAATTTTGAATAATGTCATGTATCTCCTGAACATTATACAACTATTCCTGCAATAAAATGATGTTTTATTCTAGCAGGATAATGCCTATCCACCTCATGTCCAGGATATTCAATATACTGCTTAATATGTTCAATAATTTTCTTAGCTAGTATATTTGCCAAACCAGTCTCTACCATTGAACAATATGATGGGACAATGCCTGTCTCATTTATTTAGTCATCCTACAACTTTTGCTGTATTTTGTCTACAGATTCAAATGGTATGGAATAATATATTGTATGATTATAACCATGAGAGGGAACAGATTCAAGTGTTGATGTCCAATAAAGATATACAGCATATTAATGAGGTTTGATTACTGTTCATACCTGCAGCACTTATTTTGAAACCTATGCACAAATTGATAGCCATGTTAGTTGTAGGTTTGTTCTTGAGTAAAGTGAAAGACATATTCAAAGTCTTGCAATTTCATCAGTATGTGTGTGTGTATGTATGTATGTATATATATATATATATATATATATATATCGTACTTTGTGGAAAGTGCTCAGTATTTGGGATAGAGCTAATATGTTCAGTTGCATAGATAGTAGTTGTTTACAAACTACTATCTATGCAATTGAATATATATATATATATATATATATATATATATATATATATATATAAAAACTTAAACAAATAAGTTGTAAAATACCATCATGACAAATCTGGATATATATACTATATACAGTGCAGATAATGTAATATACTTTAGTCTAACCAAATAAGAACTAATCCCTGAAAAATCTAAATAAATAAACAAAAAATCTAAATAAATAAACAAATTAAGAAACTATGAATATACCCAATTAAATATAGGTACCTCCAAAAATTTTCTAAAAAAAATAAACTGAGCATAGCATGATGAAAAAGGCCAGAACTTGATAAAAACAAAGTTTTATCATCATTAAGAGGAGACCCTAAGTAATTTTTATTAAATTTTTTAATACTTTCTAGCATGTTCAAAATAAAAAATGCAACAAAACTATGACATTACTTAATTAGAATAACATTTAGTTGCTTTTATAAGTAAGATCTAATAACGCCACTATATTGCTTTAAGAAAAGATTTTTACAAGAATTGCTTCATTTTTTTAAAATTTTAATTACAAAAAATTTATTAAATTTTAGATCTTTTAAAATTCTGCATTAATTTCAACAGTTTTGATGATATTATTGTTAAGTGAAAACTATACTAATCATAAATGGAAAAGTTTAATACAAATCATTAAATACCAATATTTTGAAAATAATTTTGAATTTTTTTTATTAGTGTATAAATGTGCCAATTTTGTAAGTACAGGTAACCATACACAAAATTATCAAAAAATAATAGTGATGACTATAATAAATTTAAAGCCCAAATTTTTAAAATTCAGTGAAATATTAGATTATGAAGAATGTTTTCCTAAATTTTTAAGATTACTGAATACTTAGAAATTAAATAAAAAATGCACTAAAAATGTGTCATTTTCTTCAATTCCATTTTACAAATAAAGTCTGTGTAGAACAACATTAGATCTGTCATCACCTCATCAAACATGGCTACTGTCAGTTAAAAACATGGATACTACCAGGTTTAAAAATGCATTACTGTGATAATTTAAATTTGAAGTAAATAATATTTGTTTCAAATCAGATTAATTATACTTTCAGCTAATATTCCTCAAATGAAATTTCAAAAAGTATATTTTATTTTTGGAAGATTATTTAATAAAGAGAATTATATTGTGATGAAAGATGATTAAAAAGTGTCTAATCAGCTATTTTAGAAAAAAAAGAAAAAATGAAATTTTTTCCAGTAGATTTAAATTATTTTTTGAGACAAAGCAAAGTATTTTCCTTATTGAAAATTTAATCTATTAGCCTGAAATTAAAACTAAAATTAAAGCGTCAAGAAATATTTTTCTTTTTTAAAAATTAATTTTAAATGTTAGGTATCACATTTTTTGTGGAGGTCCCTAAGTAAATGTAATAATAATAATAATAATCAGTAACAAATAAATAATCAATAATAAATAATGAGTAAAAAATTAGCAGACAACATTATAAATTATTTCTATTCAATAGCCTCTGGAATTTGAAATATATTTGTTATTACCTACCCTATAATTGCTTGGATAATATAAGAGACCTTGCTACCCATAATTCACTATTGACCAGCATGTATAAATAGTGAAGCCAAAACACAACAAACATGGCCTGAAGATTGCATTCAAGCATGAAACAGACTGTTGCTGCTCATTATCCACTTTTATACTTACATATGCTGTATCCCTGATATTGAGCACTTTTTCCCCATAAATATAGCATACCTTAAAAACTATATTTTTATCATATATATATTATAGTAAGCCTATTTATATGTATATATATATGGACATACTTTATTTTTAATGTTCGAAAAACTGACAAAAAAGTGAACAGCTTGCACATGTTAACCATTAGACCTTTACTTTGCCACTGAATTATATGCAGATTCAACTCCCTAACTATTTTAACAGTCATCTCATTCAGCTGTTACAAGCTCCCCTATCTTTAACTAAGGATGACATTTCTTTCATTTTTTTAAATACAGGAATCCCTCAATTAGTGCAGCTAATATATACATTGGTAACTATAAAAAATCAATTTTCAATTACTATGGTTAAATTGAAGAATATTTTACTGCACTAATCAAGTATTATGTATGCACTAATTGAATTTTGAAACATAAAAATTTTAGCACACTAATTAAAGATGCATTAATCACAGGATGCCTGTACTGCATTGTATCCTAGTTTATATAATATGTACAAAGCAAGGATTTTTTTAAAACAACCATAGTGTGTTGCTATTGTACCAGATTGTTATGAAAGACTAGGTTTAATAATTACCAACTATGAGTTTATTAAGGTATAGTCATACATTTTACCCATTAATTATTGGAATGTACCAATAGTACTTCAATTTTCTTTAATTTTCAGCATGTTTTTCATTTTTAATTTCTTTCATATTTTCTTTTTCTTTTCAAAATAACTGAGGCTTCCCCCAGTCATTACAATCTTAACCTGTTCAAGTCTAGGGTTAACACTTATCTTCCTCACATACCCACAGAAACTGTACCTCTCACTTTGTAACCCTCTACCTTGAATGGCTCTTGGGCCTTGTACAGGCTGAACATCATTGTGTAAAAAAAAAAAAAAATGTGCTCTTTTACAAGTGTTGTCTTGAATAGCCATGCCAGTGGGAACTTTTCAACTTCTAAAAGAAGTATGAGGGTTCAAATAAATGTTTAACTTTTTATATAAGTTTAATTAATATGCCAGTTTGGATAATAATGCTGGGAAATCTTTTGAAAAGTAGTAAGTATACTGTACCAGATAAGCACCAATATGGGGGAAAATTGAAGGAAATAATTTAATCATGCTGGCACTTGTATTTGATACACAAGAGTAATGCTCTAGCTTGTGTTAGATTTACGGCCACATCATATTGGAACACCAGTTCTTGTATGATCACTGAAGTTAAGCAATGTTAAACCTGGTTAGAACTCAGATTTCCAATTCCCATTGAGTTTGTTATATTCACTTATGCACAAATAACCATGCAAAAGGTAAGAATCCACCACTTCTCCCCCAGCTATGGGTTAATTAGTAAGACTTGTATTGTGACATTGTAAGAATGCTAATAATTTGAATACAGAAAAAAGGGTTAAATTAAATTGAAACTGAACACAAGAGAGAAGAAGGTAGATTGAAGGACATACCAAAAACCAAAGAAAATATACATTTTTTTCTTATTTTGTGAGTAAAGGGCCTTGCTAGAAGATAACACTGAAGTCCACTTAGGCATCTGGTTAAACTGAGGTTCAAAGGATGATGTTGGGTGGGGGGAGTGTGATAACAACTGTGAACTGACCAGGGCTGGCATTTTTGAACAGAAAACACCAAGCTAGTTATAGATAATAATTTTATGGCTGCAAGTAGGAGAAGAAGAAAGTAAGAAAATGATTCTATGTCAATTGTTGATAGGGATGGAGGATGAGCATATCACTAAAGAAATAAGATCTCAGAGGGTGTGAATATCACTAAGCAAATAAGATCTTGTTGGATACAATGCGGAATCTGAATGATGATAACAGTTTAGTCAAGCCTTCTCCAAAGACAAGGAAAGAATTACAATTATCCAAGATGAGAAATCTGGAAAATATCAAAAAATTATTTTTTATGACTAAGGACATTTCTGATGATGTGACGTTGAGACAGATAATTTTAATTAATGAATGCATGCTAGTCATGACACCCAAGGGGCCCTGATTGGTGAATGAGAGAGAGTGGGAGAAAATGGACTAGGCCATTGAGGGGTGTTGGTATAAGGTACAAAAAAGAAAAAGAGGGAGTAAGTAGGGTAGGCCGATGCCCTGCTACCACTACTCTTCAGAGGAGGGGTTTCCCAAATTTGGACATGCAAATTGCTTCCCAGGACACTGTCAGCAGAGAGTTCTGACTGGATATTTAGAAAATCCTGGAACACCAAATTGTGTTGGACCTCACACTGATGTTGGGCGAGGGTCCATCAAAGCATTCGATTGGAAGGGAATTGTCAGTAGTAGCTGAGGCAGAGACATGCTTCCATTACACCATGGGGAGACAATTGCTTAGATAAATTGAGCAGAGTGTCCTGATGAAATTAGAAAGTGGAAGAATTGGAAATCTCTATATAATGACAGTAAGAGAGAGAGATAGTGAGAGAGAGAGAGAGAGAGAGATAGATAGATAGATAGAGAGAGAGAGAGAGAGAGAGAGAGAGAGAGAGAGAGAGAGAGAGAGAGAGAGAAAGAGAGAGAGAGAGAGATGAGTGCTTCATCAGCATTCCGTAATTTGTTGTCTGAAGAAGTCTCTGACTTAAAGTTTGAAACCTTGACTGACTTGGAAATGAAGAACAAAGTGTCACAAAATTAGACTACAAGGGAGTGGTCATTAGCCTGCATGCTTGTAGATTCTTATACGAAAGAATGATCCTGTACAAACCTCAGTTATATAAACCTTGTTTATTTACACAACTTTCTTTTTTTTCTGTCTTATGACATCATTCCACCTGAATGACACAGATCCTGTGATATCTGGCAATGATTTGATCCTTGCCTACTTCATGATTGAAACAAACATAATGTGGGACAGCAAGAGACTTGGACTGAAGTGACCAAATCCACAGCCACAAGATTCAGCCACGAACATACTGTTGACTGAGGATGGGTTGGCGTTGTCATGTAGCACATGGACCAGGATGTCTTGCAGTGTAATAGTATCACTAAACAATTATTATCTAAAAAAAAGAATTCTTATAATCTAAAAAAATATTCTGGCTTTAAATAACCTGTAAAGGTTTGATAAGCCATAGAAAATGAATGAATCACTGAAATACTGATTAGCTACACAGGCATGTCTTTTAGATTTGTTTACATTCTCTGCAATGGAAATGTATAGAAACTACCGCGGTCACAAAGTGAGGGATCAGTTTATATATTGATAGTAATATAGAATTGATCCTCCACTTTATATCCGTATTATAATTTCTTGTTTGTTTATCAAATTTTGGTTAGGTATGAATCCACCACTTCTCTCCCTGAATATGCTTTAATTATTAAGATGTTTATCACTAAAACATTATCTCCAAAAGGAAAATTCTTACAATCTAAAAAAAAATATTTTCCGGCTTTAAATAACCTGAAAAGGGTTGAATAAGCTGTAGAAAACAAATCAACTAATCAATCAGTAATTAGCCTGGGTTACAAACTTTGTCAAATTATAATAAAAGAGAAAAAGAAAAATAATATATATATAATATATATAAGTAGTACTTTTTTATTTAATTCCTCTAAATACACAATATATATAAGTAGTACTTTTTTATTTAATTCCTCTAAATACACAATATATATAAGTAGTACTTTTTTATTTAATTCCTCTAAATACACAATATATATAATACTTTTTTTATTTAAATATATATATAAGTAGTACTTTTTTTATTTTTATTTAATTCTTTTTATTTAATTCCTCTAAATACACAATATATATAAGTAGTACTTTTTATTTAATTCCTCTAAATACACAATATATAAATACTTTTTATTTAATATATATATATAAGTAGTACTTTTTTTTAATTTAATACACAATATCTAAATAGTACTTTTTTATTTAATTCCTCTAAATATATATAATATATTTTTTTATTTAATTCCTCTAAATACACAATATATTTAGTACTTTTTATTTAATTCCTCTAAATACACAATATATATAAGTAGTACTTTTTTATTTAATTCCTCTAAATACACAATATATATAAGTAGTACTTTTTTATTTAATTCCTCTAAATACACAATATATATAAGTAGTACTTTTTTATTTAATTCCTATATATAACACTTTTATTTAATAAATATATATATAAGTAGTACTTTTTATTTAATTCCTCTAAATTTAAACTAAATACACAATATATATAAGTAGTACTTTTTTATTTAATTCCTCTAAATACACAATATATATAAGTAGTACTTTTTTATTTAATTCCTCTACAATATATATAATACATTTTTTACAATATAATACACAAAATGAGTTTTTTATTTTTTTTACACAATAATTTGTACTTTTTGATTTTTTGACAATTATGCTAGTATTCTCTTAAATCAATATATATAAGTAGCTTTGAATAAAAGTAGTACTTTTTTTAAATCATGTTTTTATTTATTTATTTTTAGCAAATTCAATTCAAGTTAAAATCTACAATATATATAAGTAAAAAATTCATTCTAAATTTGTTTCTTTTCATATTTGTACTTTTTTAAATTCATCTGATATTAAAGGAATTTAAAAATACACAATAAATAAAAGTACTTTTTTATTTATTTTAAAAATATTCACTTTTTATTTAATTCATTTACACAATAAATATATCTAGTACTTTTTTAAATTCCTCTAAATACACAATTTATATAGGTGTCTAAATACACAATATATATATTGTACTTTTTTATTTAATTCCTCTAAATACACAATATATATATAGTACTTTTTTGGACTAAATTTATATATAAAGTACTTTTTAACCTCATCTTTTTATTAATTACAAATATATAGTGATAATGGTACACAATATATATAATACTTTTTTTTATTTAAAAATAAAATTGAAACAGTTTTTGTTTTTTTTTCACAATTTGTCCTTATTTTCTTTAGGAGCAACAAAATTTGAATCATGTTTTAATTTTTGCAAATTCAATGGTTAAAATCTATAAAAATTCATTCTAAATTTGTTTCTTTCATTTTGTATAAATTCATCTGATGTTAAAGGAATTTAAAGCACAAATGAAACTATTTTAAAAAAGTTTTAAATATTGCAGTGTCATTTTGGGTGTCTCATATTGCATGCAAGTATTTTTTAAATTTTAAAATTATCAAATTAAGTGAAATCGTATATTTTAAATAAAAGGAAAATGTTCAAGGGTTAAATAAACAATGGTCCTTACCAATAAATAAGTTTTAAATGTTGATATTTAATGTTCTCTTCTTTTTAAATTTTAAAATATCATAATCAAACTGAAAATGTTAATGAAATGCTAAACTTAAAGTTTAAATGAAAATGAAAACTAAACTTAGTTTAATGAAAACTAAACTTAGTTTAATGAAAACTAAATGCTAAACTTTGTTCATTCAGCTTTTTATCACATTTACTTTTTATCAGAATTCTTTTTAATTGTCCTACATTGTGTGAGTAGGAATTTTGTGAAAAAAAAATATTGTATTTAAATAGACTGGACATCAAAATTTCAAATTAGATGTTTAGAATCTTTGTATCTTTAATGATTTAATGTAAATTGTTTCCAGTATTTGTTGTATCTCTCCAATGGGACTTATATATATATATAACACCAAAAACAAACCTCCCCTTGAAAATGGCTAGGGAAGTGGTTGAAAGTGTTTGGGACAATGAAAATTATCAAAACTTTCTGTCCTCCCTTACTCCTGCAAAACAGAAAAATGTAAGGATGCTGGAAAAATTAAATGAAAAATTAATTAAACTTTCTTGTCTTCCATATTTAATGAAAGATATTTTAAAGAAAGGTTGATGCCTAAGTATACATTAATATAATATATACAGGGGGTCCTTGACTTACATCAAAGATCCGTTCCTATGGCACTACTTTACCTGATTTTTAACATAGATTGGAACTCACCTACATAAACACCCACAAGTCTGCCTTACACTTGGGAGCTATAATGAAGCACAGAAAGTTCCCCCCTAAAATTACACAAATGAAAGATAGCGAATGTAGCACAATCCAATATGGCGTGCAGATGGTGAAGAAATAATGCCATCTTCCTCATATAGCGTTGTATGACGATATATTATGGGAGATGGCGCCATAAGCACAAAATACCATACATCAGGTCAGTTGTAACCCAAAACCTTTTTATATATATATATATATATATATATATATATATATATATATATATATATATATATATATATATATATATATATATATATATATATATATATATATATATATATATATATTAGGAGGCACGGTGGAGCAGTGGATAGCGGCTTGGATTGAGGAATCGCAGAGCCGAGTTCGAATTCCAGTCGAATCCATTACATTCACTTACGTGCTAATACCCTTGGGAAAGGTATGTATCCTCTTCATCTCCCTCCAGCTATGGGTAAAATAGCAGGACAGACTGGGTTCTATAGCCTTGGATGGCAACTGGTCTAGGAGAAGGACAACTCTGAATTCAAAACCTGCGGAGGGTCGTTTGGGAACCTTGTGGCATGCATTCGGTGCACCAGGTTTCTATATTCGTCCCTCAAAAAGTGTGGCTGGTCCTGCACGAGGCCTTCACCACTATAATCAAATCTCATGTGCGGTGTCGGGATGTCGGTTCCTGGGGACTTATCGGCTGACCCTCATCGTTTAACTTGACGGAGAGTCGATTATATATATATATATATATATATATATATAAGATTTTATGGGCATGTGACAAATTGGTTAAAATGTTCACTTTCTCACCATAAGATCTGGGTTAGAATCTCACCATGGTCAGTTTGTCAGAAAGGTCACATCTTGATGTTATCAGTCTGGGGAGGTGATCCCAGCAAGTGGCACATTTGGAAAGTGCCTGAAAACCATACCTTAGGTTGACCCAAGCTTTGTGAGTGAAATTGGGTAGATGGGACTCTTTGGGTAGCTGTCGATGATTGTGTTAGCATGAAGTCACAAGTCATTGTGACTGAGGGCTTGCACATGCTGGCATTGTTTAAATTGTTGGTCATGCTAGATGATGAGCTCTCTCCCAGAAACTCTAACTAATTTCTGCTCAGCATAGTTGCAGTATATACCACAGGTGGACTCTGTGGATGTTGTGGATAGAAGTGGCTAGCCATTTAATTTAATTTTAAGAATTGCCTATTTAAGGAAAACAAGTTTAAGCATGTACCCTTAAATAGGCACTTTGAAGTTTGCTCTGTCAGATTGGCTCAGTGGCTGAAACTGTAGAGGCACACTTTGGCTAAAAAGTGATTTTCATCATGGAAGTATATAAGAATATAACTGAACCAGTCTGAAGAACAAAGGGCTGAAGTTGTGGTAACTTGGTAAGTTATTTATATATCAGAATAATATTTTATATATATATATATATATATATATATATATATATATATATATATATATATATATATATATATATATATAAACTTCTCAGAATGTATCTGTAGAAAAAAAAATGATTAAAATAGACACTAGGAAAAACAACAAACTTAGTCTTTGCTGATGTATTTCATCAATCTGATTTTATCAAGGCATATTATTTTGTTTTCTGCATAGTATTTAATATAAACAAAAGCGAAATGTTAGTTAATTGAAATTCAACAGTTTTATAAGACGTTCATAAATATTCATCAAATTATTTTGAATTTTGAGTATCTAACAACATTTCACTTTTGTTTACATTAGATACTATGTTTACATTATTATTTACATTATTGTTTACATTAGATACTATGTACAAAACAAAATAATATGCATTGATAAAGTCAGATTGGCAAAATGCTTCAGCAAATACTAAGTTCATTATTTTTTCTATTGTCCATTTTAATCATATATATATATATATTTTTTTTTTTAGCAATGCCATTTTTTGACCCATCCCCAAATATTGACAGCACAAATGTGGTATTTTAGTACCACTAGGGTTTTACATTTTCTTGCGCAAATGTGCCAATGTTAGGCATCTTTTGCAGTAGTTGTTACATAGATGTTACATAACATGTAACAAATAACTTATCTATGTGTGTGGTGAATTTTATAATATATATATATATATATATATATATATATATATATATATATATATATATATATATATCCAAACAAGTTTGATTAAATTAAAAGAACTGACAAGTTGAGCCTGTTAAATTATGTATTATATAGGACAGATTTTATAAGTTCTTTTTAATCAAACATGTTTGCTTGAAGACTTTCTGATTAGATATACCTTGTTTATCATATATATATATATATATATATATATATATATATATATATATATATATATTTAATGATATTTTTGTAGGTACAAATTTAATGATCGAAATAAAAATATAAAATTTAATATTTCGAGACATATTAAAAATGGGTGAAGCAACCAGTTTCACTCCCGCTCTTCAGGCTTCAACGGGAGATTTAATTTAAAATTAAACACAGAAAAATGTACAATAAAAGGAAGTTGTGGAAGGAAAAAAAAAATAGCAAAAGGAACTAGAGACAAATGACAGCGAGCCCCAACAAACACTCACGTTGTTTACACAAAGAAGGCTTATGGGACCCGATGTAAAGTGCCTCCAGAACCTTTAGATGAAATAAGGAGTGAGACCGGGACAACACAGTGAACCAGTCAACACTAAATTTGGCTGCACAATCTCTGTTCTTTAATAGGTGTTCACATATGGCGGAACCATAGGTGTTCGGGACGAGTCCATTCAATGGCAAGGTGTGATTTTTAATTTTTGTAGAAATGTGTTGTTTTATTCTCATGTCTAAGCATTGAGTTGTTCTCCCTATGTAGTCGGCTCTGCAACTACAAATGTATTTATAAATAATTGAATTAATTTGATTGGGAGGGAGAACGTCTTTACATGCAGAACGAAACATAGGCCGAGTTTGAACACTTTGCATTTCTGCTTTGTTCTGCAGTTACAGGTTGGTGTTGTGGGTATTTATGGTGTACTGTTGATTTTCCTGTTGTGTCTTTTTATGCTTTATAGCATGTTTTCAGTAGAGTTAGAGCTAACATTTAGTGTATTTCTGTTGAATATTTTGGGTAGATTATTTTGAGAAGAATTTCTCAATGAGATTTATGAATATTTTTCTTGTATTTGTTGACACATTTTTATTATATGGTGAGTTGAACCATATGTTATTTCATTTTTTTCAATTTTTTTTGTTCTGTTAGGTGTGAATGTAAGTTTTGCTTAAAAACTACTAATTTACATCATAACAACTGGAGCCATTCCTATACCACCTACATATTGGATCACTTTAAAATATGTTTCTGGCATTTAAAATGTAAAGACATTTTATTTAGCATCTCTATTTCTTATTTTAATGATAATTACATCCTTTAATTATAAAGAATACATTATAATTAAATTTAGAAAGAAAATGTTTCAAAATTATATATTAAATCAAAAATCAAAATTCTTATAAAGAACTGATACATATAATTACAAACAATAATTATGTTATATCTAATACTGAAATGTTTTATAGAAGTATATATGATTATAAAATATTGCTATAACATATAAAATAAATATACACTGACAGAAAATAAGATTGTAATATTCTGGATATATGTTGTAATTTATACAAGATTTAATGTACAAGTAATAACAATAATCATAAGAGTTGAATATATATATATATATATATATATATATATATATATATATAATTACATACAACTTGATTGGTGAAACACTCTGTACTTGAGTCAGTATAAGCACATCAGATCTAATGATGGTTTCTCCTGCGAAGGGGGATGCATATTCGATTTTCTGCCAGAAAGCACATATTTTTCTTTAATAAGATTTCTCAAATATTTAGGCCAGTAGATGAAAATAAATAAATATACTGTTTAATAAATAAATGCAAAGTCTACTCAAATATGGTTATCCATTAAAAATATGATTTAAGTAATAAAATCTGTTAGATTAATAAATAAAAACTCCATTACTTCTTTATAAATTACATACATTCATAGTCATGTTTTTTGTTGAGACAGGATGGCAATTAATTTTGCATAAAGCAAGGAGAGTCATGCCTGACATAGAATTTGTCATAATGATTTGAAGGAAATTTTTACAAGGCTAGATGCTCTTCTTGATGCCCAAAATAGCCACTCAGAGCAGTCCAAGTATGCCAAGTGTTTTTATCGAGACACCATCTCTAGGGAGGTTGTCATTCAATTGCTTGAAACACCCATACTAGCTTTTTATATATATATATATATATATATATATATATATATATATATATATATATATATATATATATATATGCATACATACATGCACAGGAATAATGATATATAATTTTATATAAAAGCAACAATATTTGATAAAACATGTATGACAAATGTTGGCTGTTGGGCTCCAAAATAATGTATCTGTCAGAAATATTCAAACTCAGTATTAATACATTGTATATTCTTCTATAGCATTAATACATCTTGTACTTTTACATGCATACGATTGTACAGATTCTAAACACCATTTCTTATGATACATTATTCACCACCACTTGTACCTAGTAATTTTCATGTTACACAACCCTTTTTAACATAACACATAAAATGCTTTCTACCAAAAACTTTTAAACAACTTGTCAGTATTATGACTTATTTCTTCCATAAACAATCTTTCATAATTAGAACAGTTACTCCACTTTAATCTTGATATACACATTTCGATATTTCTCTTCTGTTTACTTTTGAAGATTCATTAAAGGTTTTTCCCATGAATCAGTTGTATAGTTTAATTCTTCTTTGCTAAATGACCTTCTTTTTCAAGGTTCATCATTATTAAATAAATTCCCCAATACTGAATTGACAAAATTTCTTTGTATATCTTATTTATAGCACGGGCATGCACGCTTTCACATAGACAAACAACCAGGGTAAACAATTTCTCTTAAAAGAAAAAGTATTATTATTATGAATCATATGATAATTTCTGAGTTGTAAGCAAGTATTTATCATGTAATTATTCACTACTTGATACAAATCTTGGATCTAGAGAAATTTAATATAGAAAATTGGCCTTGTTGTTTGAGAATTAAATTGTCTGAACAAAAACCGATTATATTTTATTACCTAGAAAACTCATGGATCTAAAAGACCCTCCCCCATTTCAAGTAGGAATATTAAGAAAAAATTGTGTTATAGTAATGTAGATAAAATAGGAAATGGATGACCAGATTTCCTCTTTCCTTATTTTTGCCCTTGTGTTTTATTTGACATATTTGTGCCACCAATAAATATGATCATATTAGCAAAAAAGTGTTGGATGGTACAATGGAATATTACTTGAATTTTGGCCTTTTTTTTCCTTACTTTCCGCTTCTTTATGGAATTGACTTCATTGACCAATATAATCTTAACCTGTTCAAGTCTAAGTTTAACTGTTATCTTCCTCAGATATCTACATAATCTGTGACTCTTACTCTGTAACTCTCTACCACAAGTGGCACATCATTTAAAAAGAAAATATGCAGTGCAAATTTATGAAAGACGTTTGTGAATTTAACAGATAAACATTAAGACTAATTTTATAAAGTAACAAGTATAGTGACCGAGAATAAATTGCATATATTAGAAAATACTGAATTTGTGAACATGTGAATGTAATTCTGACTTCCATCACCAAATACAGGTTTTTTGCATTGACAAATATACTTATTTAAACTCATGAATATTCGACTTAGTATTTATGTCTTTATTTACTTTCAAGAAGTTTTGAAGGCAATAAACAAGGTGAATATCATCATTCTTTTGATGACAACAATTTTGCATCTTCTTAATACTATATGAGTGGCCATTGAAGGAAGTGTCGAATTTAGATATATGATAAAGACCTCACAATCCACAGTGGTTTAAAAAATTTTCCTTGCATAAGATCTGCTGGTGTAAAGTTTTAATGGTTAGCCTCAAGTGCTTATGTAGCGCATGGCCACATGAAGGTAAAGTGTTTTAAATCAAAACTTTAAAAACAAACTCCTTTTAATCTTTTTTTGTTGAGAATTGTAGTGAGTCCTGATAAAAATAAAATAAAATATGAAAATATATAAACAAAAATAAAAAGAATTCAAGTTAAAATAAGGCAATTACTTTTCTTTAAAACCCTTTTCTCTCTCTCTCTCTCTCTCTCTCTCTCTCTCTCTCTCTCTCTTTCTCTACTTCTCTCTCAATTAACAAGAAGGCAATCTTCATTTAAAAAGAGGGAGAAGAAAAAAATGACTGAATCCGAGCCTACTTATTTATGACTGTAATCTACCAAAATAAGACAGGCTCCATGCATAACTTCCACTATATAAAAAATGAAAAAGAAAGGAACACAGGAAATAAAATAATTTTGGCCAATGAAAATAAAATTAACACAAAAAGTCTTTTGATGTTAGCTGAAACCAAGGTTTGTGCCAGAGTCTGTGAGTTGGCTCAAAAGGATATAAGCTCACATCTCTTAGGTGAGAGTGATGACAAGATGCATGCCAGCTAGAGAAACCAACTATGCATAATGTGTGAAGTAGTTTTAAAATGTCATCTGCTAATAATATTCTGTCCTTCTGAGGACTGAGAAAAATACAGTAGATTGACACTGACCTATTTCTAAGATGACTATCACCACTAGCATAGTCTGACTTCAGAACAAGCCACTATCAAGCTGAAATTAACTTCCTCCAGATTACTACCAATATCTGACTTATAAACAAGCATTTTGCTACACCAAATATCAAAGGACACACTCCACTCTAAATCAAATAAATAAAAATATATTATTTATTTTATACCCTTGAGTCAGTTCATTTTATTCCAAAGTTTCCATTGCATAAACACCAAGAATCCTCTGATATACCATAAAATAATTTTGTATCTGATTATTATCTGGGTTATGATTGAAGAGAATGGTGTTTCAAATTAGAATTTTAAAATTATCCTGATCTTCCAGGGTTAATTTAGTTATTAGAGATGAGGACTGGTGATCCAGAAGTTTCATTTTGAATATTGATTTACTGCAAAATCTGTTTGCAAATCCCCTTCAGAAAATGAAAGAAAAAAAGGCAGAACATAAGATATGACAATAACCGCAAGTGGGAAATGTGACTCTGAAAAAACAACAACCTGTATAAAGAAAGAAAGATGTCAGCTTTTGCTAGGAACAGATTTATAACATTCTTAAGAGATGGAAGGATTATTTATCAAAAGTAAGACATGATTGTGCAAGCAAATCATTCACTAATAAGCTGGTCTGTCACTTTTATCCCACATGTGATCGAGTAAGCATTAATTATAATGAAAAAGAATCAGATACACTAACCCTAACATAAAATAAACATTTTCTTTTTTGGGTTTTGTTTCTTAATCACTTCAGCACTCTTTTCCCTAAATTGGCTTTGTGGAGGAATAGGTTACAGTGATCACCTTTCAAGAGGTTAGGATGTTCAAATGATCATTTTGATTCATGATGAAAGGGATCATTCTAATACCCTCACCCCACCTAGACTCGTTTAAGTGGGAATGTTTAAAATAAGTATAGATTAGAACCCATGGCTAATTCTGCACATTCAAAGAAGCCATCATTCTTCCATTTGTTTGTATGGAACCATTATCAGTTAATTGCTGGTTTGAACAAAATGGACTTCTTACAAACTGCACGGCCACTCAAACGGAATGTGGCACAAGGTTGAGTTTAAAGGGGAAGTGGTGCATACATAGACTAGGAACAAGAACTTCTCTTGTCTCTTTGATATTTTCTTTTTAGATATGCCCTAGGCACCAGGCAATGTCCCTAGAAAAAATAATGGTTCCTTTGATATTTTTTTAGATATGCCT
Organism: Acanthosepion pharaonis; assembly: GCA_903632075.3. Taxonomy (NCBI): domain Eukaryota; kingdom Metazoa; phylum Mollusca; class Cephalopoda; order Sepiida; family Sepiidae; genus Acanthosepion; species Acanthosepion pharaonis. Next base: position 201,633 of record CAHIKZ030001236.1, read on the forward strand.
CAGAAACCCAGTAATGATCCTTATCCCCTTCAAGGAGACAGATATTGCCTGGGGGAATGTCCCCTTGGAGTTTGAGCACATTATATTGAATTTTAACAACTGGACAAAGTAAGTATTTTATTAAGTTTTTATAAGTTTTATCTAAACCTCTTTTTAAAAGAATACTGACAAGAATTTATATGACATGACAGATTTGATGATAATGCATTTAAAATTAATCCATTCAAATAAATGAACAATATTTTTTTTTTTATTTTGGAACTGAAATAAATTCATATCACTTTCCTACTTACCTTTTAACTTTCTCTAGTTACAACCCCCCTCGGACCATTTTTAGAATGGAGGATAGTCAATTGACAAAAAGAAATCTTAATGGCCACTCTAGGGGAGACAATGTTTAAGCAATTTTCTTTTCTCCTCATAACAAATTATAAACCCAAAATAGTTGTTCCTGTGATTGACTTGCATAATTAAAAACTTTGATGTCTTGCTTTTTTATCTCCAAGTCATCATGCTGTGATGTCTCTTTATGAAAGATTATTTTTAATGGGTCATAATTTCAAATGTGAAGACCATGTCTCATTTATTTGAATTTTATTAGTAAAGTCTATTTTATTTTCAACTGCATTATTTTTGGTTTTCAAATATAAGATACAATTCTATATATTAAAATACAGTTTGAATTTTGTTGTTATATTTTATTCTGGTTATAAATCTAGAAAATTTCTCTTTGTAAACTAGTAATGCCATGAAAATATTTCTTGGTATCAGTGACGTAGCTAAGAGGGGGCGAGGGGGGGTGCGGACCGCCCTGTGTGCCAGCACAGGAGGGGTGACACAATGTCACCCCCAACAAAATTTTTCAATTATTGGTACTAATGATAAATATTTATTGTTTTTAAATTACCACTAAAACTAAAATCATAATAACATCAAAATATGATGTAAATTTATTTTACTTGTATAAAGAAAAACAAAAAAATAAACTTTGCATAAATTCTCTAGGTAACCTTTAAAAGAATGCAGTTGATTTACAATGTCCTGAAGAATGCTTAAAAATTAAATAGAACATTTTTGTCAAGAAAAATACTTTCAAACATCATTGATAATTAAATGGTAAAATTAAATTGGACACCGGAAAATTAGCAACAGAAAATTACATCAACCATGAGCCAGTCAAGACTGTCGGATCTGGCTGTGCTGTCCATTGAAAATGAGTTTACAAGACAAACAGATTTTGACGATGTCATTGACCAGTTTGCCACAATGAAAACAAGAAAACATTCATTCTAAGACCATAGAATCGAATGTCATTCTTTTGTGTATTGCCATGTTTTGTATTTAGTTGTTCTGAAAGTGAACAGTTGCATTTTAAAAATCTTTTGATTTGAACTGATTATTTTGTGGTATTGGATTTTATCTTGGATCATACATGTAAACAGTAACGTACCGGTCAGTAGAGTAAAGTAGAGGTAGAGCATGTATGAAAATTAAGCTACAGCTAACCATTCCGCATAGGGTGAATCGGGGTCATTGGGGTGACATTTGAGCGGACCGCCCCGGGTGACGTTTACTCTAGCTATGCCACTGCTTGGTATACAGTATTTTTTTTTTATTATTTCCAATATGGAGACATTACTTTGTGGATATTTGAAGGGTTAAAAAAATGTGGCTTTGGAATGTTCAACATGTTCACAAACAAAGAGAAAAGAAAAAAATAGCAGATAAAGTGCAAATACAAAATTTTTATATTAAAAAATTTGTTGAAGTAATTTTACATTTTTTTAGTCAACTTTCTTCTTTTGAAGACAGTTTTCCCAGAACTTATATAAGCTAAACAAAGAAAGAATTCTTAATGACTGATTTTTCGACTTGGACATCCACTTTGACTGACTACTTGATATGTCTTTTATTTTTATATGATGCACAGACAGAGTATTAAACACAAGTATACAGGTGAATATTTAACAGAAAAATGTTAGGTTTTATTTAAAAGTGTGTTAGTTGAAGAGTATAAAGTTTCTAATAAAAGCTGAAACTTTGCAGATTAATCATTTGATATATTTTAAATGTTATCTAAATTTTATCTTTTAAGTTAAGTTTTATCCACTCAGTCAGGATATTGTATCTGATTAGTGATTTTCAATAAAAAGGGTTTTTATTTTTGTATGAAACTAATTAATAGAACATTTTCTAATAATGTGTCCACATCACAGATTGCAAATGAAGACTACGCCTTTGGTGAGAGAGAAGCTCAGATTTCAGTTCTTTGGCAAGTTTACCTATCAGGGGTCAGCTGTCTTACTCATTAGACCATGAAGATCATTGTTTACAGAAACTCAACTATCATCATATAGATTTTATTCTTTATTTTTCTTGAACAGTTCATGTCATCATCATTTTTTTTTTACATGTTTCATTGAATACAACAGACAAAGAATGTTTTGGGATTGTTTTATTCAGTTTTTCTTGCATTCTTAGAGTTTTCTTTTCTGAGGTCTAAGAGTGGGTAGAAACTGTCAGTAGTGATTACTATCCTAAGTACTTTTGGCTAATACCATAGCCAATTTTCAAGTAGGAGGGACTTAATTTCTGTTGTTAGCATATTTTGTTATCCTGTGTTGTATGAGAGTACTAGTAGTCTTGTTTTATCCATATTGGAGATTTTATTTTAGTGATCAAAACACAGTCAAGATTCTGTGATTAGTTTCAAAGCAAGTAATGTTGAGTGTAGGCCTGTGTATTTTTATAAGTAGTGTTTCCATTACCTTTAATCATTTCTTAGAACCCAATCTCTTCAATGTGTCAGTATTATTTACAAAGATTTTTCTTATTGATGAGAGGAGTTGGGTGAGAATTTTTATGTGCTTTCTTATTGAACTAATATTGCTCAAGTGGTTGGTTAGATGCCTATTAAAGAGCTTGTCATGTAGTTAATGTATATATTTTTATCTTTGCTGTCAGTAACACAGTCCGGTAAAGGGCAATTGAATTTATAGACTACTAACCAAACCCATGTAAATTTCACAGATTTACTAATAAATGTTTTAATGCTGAACTCTGTACTTTTCAACCCATGACCATTCCCAGAGAGTTATAAGAAAAGTGACACAGTCTCTTTTAAAAATACTGAAATATCATCAACAGATCGTTAGGTCACAAAGTATGATTTACCCCTCACTACAAACAACTGTCTTTATCTAAGATGATCTCCCCTCTAATCCTTCTCTGTGTTGTACTCTCTTTTTATCTCTCTACATCCCTCTCTCTTTCTGTTTTACTCTCTATGTCCCTCTCTCTTTATGTTTTACTCTCTATGCCCCTCTCTCTTTATGTTTTACTCTCTATGTCCCTCTCTCTTTATGTTTTACTCTCTATGTCCCTCTCTCTTTATGTTTTACTCTCTATGTCCTTGTTTCTTACTGTTTCCATCTTGGATGCTAAACACAGTCACAATTCCCTCAGTTTGTAACAAATTCATGAAGACAATATCAAAGAAAAAAAAAGAAAGATTTTAATTTCAAAAGGTCACTTGCTGTTCAGGGGTGAATTTGCCCTCAGCAGATCTTTAGATCATGAAACATTCTTTAACCCCTCACTACAAACAACTGCCCTTATCTAAGATAAATCTTAATCCCTTTCTGTGTTGTACTCTCATTTTGTGATTTTGTCTATATCCCTCTCTCTCTCTGTTTTACTCTCTATGTCCCTCTCTTTCTCTTTTCCACTCAGATGTTCAACACAATCTGGGTTTAAGAGGATTAGTGTGATACACACTATACATAGGTAGATATAAGCATATTAATATACAGATATTGGTGGTCTGAAATTTGGATTTGATAGGTGGTGTCAATTATCAATACAGAATTTTTTTTCTAAAGTTCAGTTGTGCTATTGATTCTGTAGTTATTTCAGAGGATGAGCCCCTCTTTCCATATCCATTGTGATCCTAGGCCTTAAACTAAGAAAGCATTTCTTGGCAGATCAATTGGATCAAGAAACAGTATTGAATACTCACCAAATTCAGCTGTCGACCTATTAATCTTCTACCTCTTTTTGGCAAAGTACTAGAGGTTCTAATCAATTCAGAATTGGTTAAGCTAACAAGATCTTCTATCAGACAAATAATGACTTTCACTTCTCAAAACCAACTGTTGATATATTAATGGCTATTGCTGAAAGAGTGTTAAGCTTTAGATAAGAATGATGAAGGTTGGATTGTCGCTTTCAATATCTTGAAGGCATTTGACAGGGTTTGGGATGCTGGTATTCTTTACAAGTTGAAGTATTATAATGTTTCTGGACAATTTTTTGATTTGATACAATCTTTCTTATCAAATCATGAAATGATGGGTGTCTTAAATGGCCACTCTTCTAGATTTTTCAATATAAATGTATTTATTCTGAGATCTACTTCTGTCCTGGATATGATGATAAACTACATCTGGCAGCAAGGCCTCTGATTGGGAGGTTTTGAGGAGTGTAGAACCACCTCTTAATTGCTGTTGTTCCCAGGTCCAGCTGTTACAGGCAAATAGTTAACCCTCAAACTAGGGTCAAAGCATTATGAAGGTATAAAAATGCATTTTTTTACCTTCATAGTGATTCTCCCCTTTACCAGCAATACATTTTTGAAGAAGAAAAACATTTTTTACCAGCAATGAATACATATTCTATTCATGCAAACATATCCTAAAAATCTTGTCAGTATTAAATAACCCATTGAGGATGCCATAAAACAAAATAAACTGGAATTCTCAGATTTACTTTGTTCTTAATTTTTATCAATGAGCTTCCAATGTCATCAGTTCTTGACTTGGTATTTGTTCCAATGGCATAACTGTTGTCTTAATGGTAAGTCTGGTAGGTTTGAAATTAGCAACCAATCTTGAAAATGACCTCCAGTCTGTTGTTAACTGAAACAAAAAATGGCTTGATGATTTTAACATCTCCAAAACTACATTTCTGTTTTTTAATGATCTTAGAGAACCATTTTTTTGTCTTCTATCTCAGCATGGCTGATGTTAACCTTCAGGAGAGTAACTTATTGCACTTTTTCAGTCTAATGCTTTCTACTTATATGAATTGGATTATATCAATTGCTAAGTCTGCTGCTAGGAATGTTGGATCACTGTGTCATGCTAAGTAGTTTTTCTATTTTGAACATTTATAAGTCTACCATTCATTCATGCATTGAGTATTGCTGTCGCATCTGGGCTGCTGCTTCTGCTATGTATCTAGAGATTTTTGACAAAATATAGATAAAAACATACAATGTTATCATTCCTGAATTCTGCTTCAGTCACTTTTCCACCGCCATATTGCTTTTTCTATAAATATTTTCATGGCAGTTTTCCTGATGAGCTTTTCTCTTTGGTAACTTAATGTCCTGAATTGTCCAGCATTCAGTGGCATATAAAAGGATGGATATCACATAGCAATTCTTTTCTTTGTTTCTACTGAAATTTTTCTATTTAAAAGCACTTAGATTTTGGAAAGCATCTTTCACTTGTCTAATTTCAGTGTCACATTTTCTATCCTCTGTTAAAACACTTCCCAGATGTTTAAACCTATGTACTTATTTGATATCTCTAATTTGTAACATATCTTTGATTTTTAGAAAAATGTAGAATTCTAATATATGAAGAAAATCATATAAAATGTAAGATAAATTATATGGATCAAGTTGATTGCTATTGATTTTCATATCTGTGGCAATTGTGCAGAGTCTCAAAATGGAAGCTCTAAATTATTCTCTCAGACTAGTCCTGAATAATAAGCAAAGGTCAGTGGAGGAGTTTGCAAGTCTGGGAAGGATTTAAGAGATTTATTATTTGGAATTATCTAACTTATATGAATAGTTATGATATCAAAACTGAGAAAAGTTGTCATGGCAAGATAGATTACTTCCTACTTTTAATTATTCCCAGGAAAATAGAGGTAAGAAATTTGCATTATGAAAGATAGATGAGAATTTATGCAAAATGATGGCCTTTTCATGAGAGGTCAATGCAAATAAATATATTAGGAATGATTGAAAAGAAAAGAAATGAAACATTTGCTTAATAAGCAGATGCGAGCGGTTTTATATTATCCAGTCTATTATATTCTAGATTATTTTGGAGATAATCTAGAAATGAGTTCTTATTTGTCTCATTTTATGAGAGTAGGCATTTTTATTATTAAAAAAAATGAACTCTCCCATCATATTAGATGTATGAGGTTCCAGTAGCCCATTTCTTTGAACCAAACAACCAGATTACCTGCATATATTCAGTCACTTTACCACTACCATAATGTAGATTCCCTCTGCCTTTTCTATAAATACTTTCATGGTAATTGTTCTGATGAACTTTTTTCTTTTTTTTTTTTTTTTGCATTTATAATAGATATTTATGCTAAATATTTTTTTGGTTTCGGGTTGGCTTATTTTTATATATTTAAAAAAACAAAAAAAAACAGTAACCCCTATTTATGTTTAATATAAAATATAAATCCCAACTTTAAATAAAAATTAATTTTTTTCATGCATTTTCAGATCTGCCTATTTTATTATATTTTTTAATGAGTACCATTAACCCCTGTTTATTATAAATATAAAATAAAATATTAATCCCCATTTATTTCAAATATAAACCCTGTTTATTTTAAATGCAATATATATATATATATATATATATATATATATATATATATATATAAATATATATAATTTTTAAAATAAAAACTTATAATGCCTGTATAATATATGGACCATGCCAGTATTGCGTTAACTAAATATTTTTATTAAAATTTAAACTATGTAATGGGCAGTCTCTACTCACTACCTGAAGATTGGATTGTGCATGTAACTCCAAGTCATGCTATTGTTGTGGGATAATATGTATATTTATTAATATATACTTAATAGCTCTGTTATATTATATCAAACACTATTTTATTAACACCAGCACTCAATATGCAATATATTATACTCATATATATATATATATATATATATATATATATATATATATATATATATAAATCTTGAAAGTCTTGGAATTCTTTTTTTGATCCCTTTCTTTTGTGGATTTGCTTTGATCCAACCCTGACCTAAACACAGCTTTTGAACTGAAGGCAAGACACTTTTATTTAAAATTGCCTGATATCTTCCAGGGTCCATTCTGTTGTCAATGCATACGATTTTGCTTGTTAGCAAAGTACCTCAAATAATAATGCTACTGCTGCTATGTTTAACTATTGACACCAAATTCTTCTCTTTAAAGGTCATATTAGGAGCTTGCCAAATATACTATCCATCATTCCTCTCAAAATGATCTAGTTTTATCTCATCTGACAATAAAACCTTTTGCTAGAAGGTTTCTAGCTTATCAATATTAGTCTTGACATAGTTGAGCTGAGTTAGTTTGCTTTTTTTTCCAAAGAGTTTTTTAAAACATTATTTTAGAAGTTCACTTACTTTTGCACACCACTGTATGTGTATGTGTATGTGTATGTGTATGTATATATATATATATATATATATATATATATATATAGATATATATATATGTATACACCCACATCCATATATATGGAAGACACTGGTTCTACAGTGAATTATTTTATGTTTTTAAACTCCTGGATATAATTTAGTATGTTTTCCAATCCATATTTAATTTTCTTAAGACCTGCTTGCCAAGTTTGCAAAGATACAATTATAGTTGGTTGAAAATATATTTCTCACTGTGTGTTTTCATTTTGGAACAAAAACAGGAAAAATGTTTATTTCATTCACTATAAAAGTGAAGACATTTAGAAGGAAGAAGACATACAAGTCATTCATGAATATATTCTTGGCATTCACTTTTAATTCATGTTAGAAAGTACAGAATATCATTGTTTTTATTGAATCAATATTTTGTCCCTCTCATTTTTATGTCTATATATTTTTTGTGTATACTTTTAGAAACGATTTAGTCATTATTCTGTAGTTTCAAATTTTAGTTTAATTTTTAGTTTCACTGGTTTTTCAGGTACAACTCAAAATTACACTATTTCCTTGTTCAAGATATGCAAAGAAAAAATTCTGTATATAAAATACATGATGTCTGGCCAAGTGGTTAGAGCTTTAGAGTTCTGACCAAGAGACCTAGGTTTGAATTTTACTGGGGCTGATTTGTCAAGGAGGTGACATTTTGATAATATCAGCCTGGAGAGACAATCTCATTAAATGAGACCATTGGGACATGCCTGAAAACCATTACCACAGCTTGATTTAGGCCTTGTGAGTGAAATTGGATAGACTGTCATCATTTGTGCTAGCACAGTCACAATTACTCACCTAATGGAGGGATAGAAACTTTTAATCATTCATTGACAGATGATATCTCAATAAAAACACCCATCCTCCTAGCAACCTGGCTATGGGGGGGGTGTATTAACCAAAATAACATGCAATGACTAAAATTCTTTACAAAAAGGTTTGTGATGTGGTACAGATAGAAACAGCATAATATGATATAAAATAACATATTTGATGGCATATAAAACCTCCACCTTATTTTTTTGTTAAAAAAGCCAAACATTTCTTGGTTTTATAAGCCAAGTTGTCAGAAGAATTAAAAAACGTATGATTTTCCTAAAGGCAAATTTAAATTAGGAACATAAAAAAATGAAATTTTGAATTTAGGATTTAATAATCTTACATTTTTTCAATTCATTTCACCCCAGGCATGGTAATAAAGCCACTAAAATGCACTGAATGTAAGAAACTATGAGAAAAAGAAAACATTATTAAGGAGAGAGAACAATAAAAGAACATCAGTTAAGAAGACAGAAGATAATGGCTGACATTGCGTTTAAATTTTTGAAGATCAAAGTTGACTGGAAAGCAAGAAACCAGAAAAGAGTTCCACAAGTGAGAAGTGCAAGGAAAAAAATGTTAGTATAGAACTTACAGTTGCATCTAGCCATTTCAATTGTAAATTGATGCGACTTAGCTGCCAATCTAGTACTGTGCTTAAATTCATATGGTTTAGGTACCAAAGAGGAAAGCTCATAAAAAAGTATCATGAAAATATTTATAGACAAGGTATAGGGAAGCTATGTATTTTCCAATTAACTAAGTCAGCAAAACAGAAGATTTAAAAAATTGGATGATGTTTATCAAGAGGAATTTGTTTTAAAAAGATAAAAATATATTAAATTGAAAACAAGATAAAAATCTTACTTTGCATGTAAATATGTTACATCTACTGAAAAGATGTCAAAAATTTTTTTACTTTTATAGTCATCCTCAAATTATTTTTCTTCCCTTTCCTCCAAAAATGTTTGAAAAAATATATCCTGAATCTTATAAGTAAATCTGTTGTATCTGGTAGATTAATGTTGGTTCAGACAACTTAAACTTGGTAAACATTAATTCACTTAAAAATATCAATATTTGGCCTAACTCCATAGTGCTGTAATATTAAGTACAAATCAATGATTCCTATATGCTATCACATATATAAAGACAGAAACTCCTCTGCAATAGCATGATAGCAAACTAGACTTGTAGGCCATTGTTAACCCTTAAAAACGTGCATGCCAAATAGAGAGAAAAATGAAAAAAAATCATTATTTTAAAAGATACTTTTGTGCTTATTTTCACTATAATTAGATACAAAAACCATAAAAAATATTTTAAAAGTAGAGTATTAAGAAATAGGAAAAATTCATTGGAAATAAAGAAAATAATACGGAACTGTTATGGGATAACTGTCCTTCTGTATGGTAGCAAATACTAGACAATCTCCTCAAAGATGAAGAAGAGACTTGAAGTAAAAAAATGTGGTTCTGCTGAAAGATGCTGAGGATACCATGGGCTGAACATGTGAGCAACAATTAAATTTTATAGAGAATGGAAACAAAAAGGAAACTTGTACTTGATATCAGGAAGAGGGGTTTGGAATTTCTAGAGTTCATAATGAAGAAGGAAGGCTTGGAAAATCTAATACTCATGGGACAGATAGAGGGAAAGAGAGACAGAGGAACTTTTTAAAACTTTAAAATTTTTAAGAGCTACAAGGGACAGGAATATGTAGAATATAGGGAGGATTGAGAAAAGGACAGAAGATGAACAGGATTCAATAGAAGATGACGATTAATGTTGCATTTAAATTTCTGAAGATTGTAGTTATCAAGGAAGCAAGTAATGGAATGCAGTTCCACAGATGGGAAGTATAAGAAAAGAAGCTGTTGGAGTAAAAGTGGTGGTTGCATTTAACTATTTCAAAAGTAAAAGGGTGGGACCTAAATGCCAATCTAGTAGCACACTTAAATTCATATAGTTGGGGCACCAGGGAAAAAAGCTCATTAGAGCAGCTGCCATGAAAATATTTGTAGAAAAGACAGAGAGAAGTCACTTTGTGGGGAAAGATAATTCACTGCCCACAAGGCTATTTAAACACTTTTAGAACATATGCTTTCAGAACACACTTATGAAAAAAAAAGAAAAGAAAAAAAAGAACCCTGAAGACCCTGTTACTCTTGAAATCTAATCATAAACAGAGTGAAATTGAGAAGTTGCTTCTGACAAGACTTGAATTTGGATTTCCACACCTCAGTAATCCATCTTTTGGTCTACAAAAGCTTTGATTAGTAAATAAAAGATAATTGTCTGTTCACTCTGAAATCTCTTCTTTTCTGATTCCTTCATTATGTACTCTAGAAATTTCAACTATCTCTTTCTGATGTTAAGTACAAATTTCCTTTTTGTTTCTATTTTCTCTAAAAGTTTGCTGTTGCTCATTTGTTCAATCCAAGCTCTTCTCAGCATCCTTTGGTAGAACCATATTTCTGTTGCTTCAAGTCTCTTCTTTGTAAGGAGATTGTCCAGCATAGAGGAGGACTCATATTCCATAACAATTCAGTACTCTTTTCTTTGTTTCTAATTAAAATTCACAATCTAAATTCTCTATCCCTCGAGCTCCATTCTTTAGTGCCACCAACTCAGACCAAAGACCCACCTTGAATCATTTTCATTTCCTGTGTATTCCTTTGGTAAGAAGGTCATCTCATTCTGAAATCTCCTTCCCAAGAAACATTGCTTTGTGAAACAGACTCCAGCATGAATGCTTCCCCAAACACTACAATCTTCATCTCTTCAATTCTAGGTTCAAGCATTATCTATCTCCCATATCTTCATAATCTTCCCCTTCTACTTCTTCCTCTTACATTCATATCACACAGCTCATTCAGTAACTCTCTATCTTGTGTGGCTCTTGGGGCTTGTATTGGCTGAACTAAAATTAGGGTTAGTGAGATATAAAATTAATGTTATATAAATGATTATGAATTTCTTTTCATCCTGGTCAATGTACTGGTCTTACCTGTTTAGAAATATTTGTTTTTGTTAGGCGAAATAGAAAAATATGTTAATTTTTATTTTTTTTGGAGATTTTATGATTTCACTCAAGCATTTACCTTTGGTCCAACTCCTGATGAAGAAATTATGTTAAAAAGTCTTTTTCAAAAAATTCAAGTACTTTTTTTTATATCTACTCTCTTTAGATTCAGAGGATGAAAAGAAAGAAAGAAAAACTATTTACATCTACAATGTTGCTATTGACATAAGACACCGCCCTTTACACATACACAATATACCATTCATTCAACAACAATAACCTGATGTAAATTCCTCCCATTCGAAATAAGTTATTAATTTTTACTTCTTTTATATTCTAGCTTTTATAGGCTTTTCAAAACCCTTTATAAAGTATGAACATAATGTAGAATGGAATTTGAGGATTGGACAAACAAAGGCACACAGCTACACATTTTATGGTCTTAATTTATTAGCATGATTAAACAGGAAATATATATTAAGCTTGGCATCATTTAAAGGCGAAATGAAACAGAGAAATGGAAGTAAGAAGATTGTATTGTAACAATAACCCAAGTGAGGAAAATTATCTTGCCTTGAAAATCAGCATTTGATATGCTGCTTTTAACTGAGCTCAAACTCAGTCTAACAGCTGGACATATGCATATATCAGAGCATTAACAGTAAAGTAACAGGAGCAACTTGGGTTGAAGTAATTATCAACAAGTTAAGAATGGCTGGCTGCTCCTTTTGAAGTATGCTTGTCTGCATAATGGTTTCAGTGCACTTAATAACAGCAAACTCTACTGATGTGAGTTTAAGCCTCATCTGAAGCTGTTACTTCAGTTTGAATTTATTGTAACTTGATGTAATGACTGAAGAATGAATAGAGGCTAAATAGCATTGGTAAAAATGGAGAAAATCAAAAACAGTTATGAAACTAGTAAGATATATAAAATAAAATATATAGAGTGGTGAAAAAAAAACCTTTAACCACTGAATTCAAAAGCAATGTTCATGTTTGTGTACTTTAGATGATCTGGCTTCTGAGTTAACAATGAAGACAAAATCAATTAGAAAGGGTGTGTCAGTGATGAAATGGATATTGTCTTGAAATTAAAAATTGGAGAGCCCAGTTTGAATTCCATTCAGGTTTTTCATTCACTTATGTGCAAATATCCTTGGAAAAGGCATGAATCCATCTCCTCTCTCAGGGTATAGGTTATATCAGTGGTTCCCAAACTTTTTTCTCTGGGACACATTTTCTGAATGAAAATTTACCTGCACCTCATCAAATTTTATGTGATAGAAAGTACATTTAAAAATAAAATATAGAGAGATGTCTGAAGGGACATAATTGCAGATCCAAAGTCATAACATTATAATTGATAACTCTCTACTCCAATTTGCAGACACTAGTTACTATATTCTTAATACTTGATACTGGCAAACCAAGTTCAAATTTCAGCCTTGTCTGTTGCATTCACTTTAGCACAAATGCCATTGGGAAAGGTATGAATCTATCTCTTCTCTTTCTCACCATCTATGGGTTAAATAGTATGGTGAACTGTGTGCTTTAACTTCAGATAGCATCCAGTCAAGAATGTTGCCATAAAAAGCAGCAATAATAGGATGGAATAAATCTAATAATAAAATAATAGTAATAATGAAGAGTGTATTGAACTAGAGTCTTTTGATAAAAGTTAACAACAATAAGATGGAGTAAAACTGGTAATAAAATAATAGTAATAATGAAAAATGAAAGATTGAAAACGAAAAAGTTATGGCTCTTTCAAACCCTTCAGTTTTTCAGTGGCCATCCTATATATCTAAAATGACCAACAATACATTATTTACATTATTCGGACTATTGTCCTCATCTTTGTCGCCATATTTATCACAACGTTTCGGCCGTTGTACTCTCCGGCCTTCTTCAGGTGGTTGGAATGTCGAACTGAACTCTTTATTTCGCTCACTGGGGTAGACTGTTCTAGTTCCACGTGCCATGTTTTGATGGATGTCAGTTATCAGTTATCTCCTGCTAATTTCCCTCTGAAAATTCTCCACTGCTTTAACCGGGTATTGAACTCACACTCTTTGGGTCCTGTCACTGGTTCAGTTTGACATTCCAACCACCTGAAGAAGGCTGGAGCGTACAACGGCTGAAACATTGTGATAAATATGGCGACAAAGATGAGAACAATTGTCTGAATAATGTAAATAGTGTACATAATACCTCATCTCAGAAATATAGACAGACCAACAATACGTTTTTAAAGATGACAATCAATACAACACTAAAAAAGTCTAAAAATACATTTTATAGTAAAATTACCTGTAATGAATTTTTATAGAAAAATTACCAATAATACATTTTTGTAGTGAAATTACCAGCAATATATTTAAACAAAATTACTAACAAGACATCTTATCATCTACAAACTATATATCTAAAAATCATACATTTACCTTGAAAGTATAAAATTATTTACAAAATATTTTTGATTTCAGCATTAAATAACCCATAGAGGTGTTGATATGTCACTAAACAAAATACTATATCTGCTTCAAAAATCAGAATGAAAGAGATTGTTATGAGTTGGGAATTAAGGTAAATGTTACTGACCAAATAGGGTCATTACATGTATAAAGTTAAAGCATTGCTAAAGATTTTACAATAAAAAATTAATTACAAAAGATTTCACTATAAAAATATATTACAGTCAACTGTATATATGTAACACAGTCAATTCGATTTTTTTATAGTAAAATTCATTTTAGTAATACTATGAAAATCATGAAGAAGGGAATTATTAGGTGTTGGTTGATTTATGACACGTCAATTTTTTTGTCTGGGGTATTCAGTGAAGCTTGAATTCACTACTCAGTAGTAACAGTAAGTAGACCAGCTTTGGCAACCATTATCCATGCTAACAGACCTAAATTGTTAGTCAGAAATTTATACAAATTTATACAATTTATGGCTATTATTGGTATAACATGATTTTATACTTAAGAATTTCAATCATGTTGGTAGTTTTTAAACTTAATCCTGTCACAAGGTGTAATATAAAAAGCAAAAAAAAAAAAAAATAACAATGTTTTATAAATAACTACTATAATACAACTTTATTTTAAATTTGGTGGAATCCTAATTGTGAGTTTAATTTCTAGGCTGGATAGTCTGTATTTGGACTCAGTGAAAATAGGGACAAGCAATACTAAATAACAACTAGAGGAGATATCCCTAAACATGGTCAGTGAAATGAGAACAATCTACCCTGTAGATTAAATAAAGGGTTTATTTTCAAATTTCCTGAAGGTTACGTGGTTCATTTAAAAATCTGATGATAGTTGGTGGGTACAATGGCCAAAGTGTTGTGCTAACAGCAACACAGATGAAGATAATGGATGGCATATAAATAATTGAAATAAATTTTTTTATTATTACATAATCTCCAAAAGCATATTTTGTGTGTTTGGACTATGCAAACAACAAAAGTACTATATATATATATATATATATATATATATATATATATATATATATATATATATATATATTTGTGGTGTTTTTAGTGGAAAGTTCTCAATATCTGTTATAGAGCTAACATATTCAATTGTATGGATATTAGTTTATAACCCTGGGTTTCACACTTTTGCGGTCGTCAGACAAACTGGTTTATTTTTTAAAAAATGGATCTATTTATGCTTATCTGTGTTTGGTGGAGAGAGGGTTGACACTGAAACAGAATGACAATTGTGTATATATGTATGCTCAAATGTATAGATGTGTATCTGTGCCTAAACTTGGATTGTCTATATTGGTGTATTTGTATGGACTAAAAGGCATACACCTGTATGTATGTGTGTCTATGTATGTGAGAGTGTCATCCAAAACAAACACGGAAGATAATTCCCCTCATCCACCAAACACAAATAATTAAGCACAAATAAGTATAAATAGATTCATTTTTAAAAAAAATAAACCAATTTGTCTGATGAACACAAAAGTGTGAAACCTAGGGTTGCAAACTAATATTCATAAAAACTGAATCTATCTATCTATCTATCTATATATATATATATATATATATATATATATATATATATATATATAGGCAGCATATCTTCATTCAAACATGTTTCATTGAATAATATAGACATATTGTGTCTACTTATTTCTATACTGATCCTTTCCAGTTGTCTAATCAGTTTCTTGATGTTAAGATAAGGAAGGTGCCATAGGTTTTTTAACCCAAGTACTTCCAGCTTTTTCTGAGATCATCTTCAGGGATTTGGAATCTGGTAATCACATAAAAATATTTTAACATATCATTTCCCCCTTCTATCCAAATATAGAATATTTCTATGAAATCTTTTATAAACTGAAATAGAATAACACAAAGAAGCCATGACAATTAATTTATATGGGAAAATCTGTTGTGCCTTCCCAGACCCAAAAATAACTTTACATAAGATTTTCATGACGATTGACAGTGCTGAAGGCATTACTTAAATGTATGAATTTAATTTCAAAAGGGAATGTAAGTTTATGGCAGGTTTTGCAGAATGTTTTCAGTGCCAACAAAGAACAGTTACGATAAAAAAAAAAAAAAAATGCATGCAGCTAAATATTCAAGTATAGAGTTATATTCTATATTCAAGAATAGAGTCATATTCTATATTCAAGTATAGAGTCATATTCTATATTCAAGAATAGAGTCATATTCTATATTCAAGAATAGAGTCATATTCTATATTCAAGAATAGAGTCATATTCTATATTCAAGTATAGAGTCATATTCATATTCTATATTCATATTCTATATTCAAGAATAGAGTCATATTCTATATTCAAGTATAGAGTCATATTCTATATTCAAGTATAGAGTCATATTCTAAGCCGTCTACATCAGCTGCAGGAGGTAACAAATGTTGACCTTTGATAGTGAGGCAGACAGACATAGTAGAAAGTTATTTTGGGGGGTTTGGGAACACTCAAAAGATTTTCCATATAAACTATTGGTAATTGCTTCGTTTTTTTCAGACCATTTTGGATTGTGGGGAAAACTGTTCTGGTGTAGTGTAAGTCTTTTGTAAAAGCAAGGTGGCATAACATTAACTTTCAAAAAGTGGTGGATGCCAACATCTTTTTTGAATAAATTATCAGTAATAATAATAATAATAATATATGGAAAATATGCAATTATTATGGGAAAGAAACTGCAATAAACTGGTAAGAACATCACCCAGACCTGGTTAAAGAGATAGGACCTGTAAAAATTTAAAATATACACAGAACAATTAAAGCTAATCATCCAGACATTGTGATCAAATACCACAAAAACAGAACGTGCTTTCTTATTGACATGGTAGTCCCTGCAGATTGTAATCTGTAATTTGGAGATCTTCAAAAAACTATCAAAATACAAGGTTCTTGAAGTGGAAATCTCAAAAATGTGGCACATGATGACATCAATAATTCCAAATTGTAGTTGGAGCCCTCAGATTGATTGGAAAAGATTCTGATAGACTCAGGGAAGGGATTTCTGTTAGTCCATGCCTTAAAGAAATATAAAAAAAAAATGTACTTTTTTTTACAAAGATGATCAGTGGAAAATACCAGGAAGCCATTTTTGATTTTAGGTCTCTGGTTGGGACCCAGAAGGAAATGTGTATACAACAGAAATAATAATAATAATAGTAAAAGCCTTGTTGCTCACATGTTCTGTCTGAGGTATCTTAGCACCTATCTGTAGAACCACATATCTGACATCTCAAGTCATGTCTTCATCTCTGAGGAAAAATGTCAAAGCCATATAGGACGCTTAGTATTATATAGCATTACAACACTCTTTTCTTTGGTTATAATCAATTTTTTCTGTTTTCTTATGTGTCTTCAGATTTCTGTGTCACATTTTCAATCATCTGTCATAACACTTCCCATTAAATAACTAATATTTAACTGGGTTATTAGTTTATTATCAATTCTTACTAATTTCAGACTGAAACAATGTGGGATACATAAACCTTAAAATAAATGAAGATATAGATAAAAATAAAAACTTTAGGTGAAATTTATTTTCTATAATAATTTACTTAATATAAAACTCAAGCATTCAACTATTTAACATGAACCACATTTTCTCTTGCAAATAAAGATTTTGTTTTTGTCAAATAAAATTCTTCTTCTTATTATGCTGGTTCATTAGTTTGAATATGTCAAATGAGTTAATTATAATAATAATTTTTTTTTTTTAAAACTTTTCACCCCCAAGCAAGGCGGGAGTGCCACTAGCATGCAAGGGGTTACAGAGAGTGGGAACAAGAGTAAAGAGGCATGATAGAGGAAAGGAGGAAAAGAAGGACAGGGAATAGATCAGGGCATCTAGAGATGTCAATTGACATTACATTTAAATAATTAAAGATTATAGCTATCAAGGAAGCAAGTAAGAGGAAGGGAGTTCCACAGATGGGAAGTGCGAGACATGAAGCTATTGGAGTAGAAGAGACATCTACATTTAACTGTTTTGACAATAAAAGGGTAGGACTGAGATACCGACCTAGTAGCACATTTAAATTCATTTAATTATAAGAATAATATATATTTATTTATCAATCAACATTGGTCATTTATGATATTAACATTTTTTCTATCTGAATTTCATATAAAAAAGCAATAACTGAGTAGAAGGAAAGCAAGAAGAAAGAATTAAACATCAACTGCAAGAAGACAGAATGCAAAAGGAGGAGCACAAAATGCAAATTACAAATTGGAGATACAAAAGTCAAGCAAGTACAAAAAATTGAAATATCTGGGAACAGAGGATAAAAATTGGGACACTGAAATCCAAAGATGCATTGGGATAAAGATTCATTCCAAAAAGTTAAGCTGAGTATTAAGTGACAGAAAAACAACTTTGTTAGAAACAAAGGAAAAATGTACTGAATTCTCATGTGATATCTGTCCTGCTATATAGCAGTGAATGCTGGACAATCTATTTGCAGATAAAGAAGATGTTTTTCTACAGAAAGTTGCTGAGGATACCATAGACCAAACATGTGAGCAATGATAAAGTTTTAGAGAAAATGGAAACAAGAAGAAAACTTATACTTAACATTAGGAAAAGACAGTTGAAATTTCTAGGGCACACAATGAGGAAAGTGGGCTTGGAAAATTTGATACTCATGGGATAGACTGAAAACAAGAGGGACAGAGGAAAACAATGCATAAACTACATTGTGAGCCTGAGTAAATGGATGATGAAGAGTAATAAAAAAAATGACAATATTTATTAAGAGCGACATAGGACAAGAAACTTTGAAGAGCCATGATTGTCTACATCCTGAAGGTGCATGGCACATAAAGAAATGAGACAATGATATCAGGCATGGCTGATCATTTATGAAAGGAAAAGGGTCGTCATCAGCTCCTGTGGAATGAAGTGAAAATACTGGACAAGAAAGAACTCTGGAGAGTTAGACATCTGAAAGAATTAGTACATATGCTAAGCTATGAGGACCTCCTTAGTATGCCTAACATAGAAATAAATACAATATGGGAGCCACTAATAAAGAAAGAAAGAGTAATGACAGCAAGTCTTCAGCAGCAGCAGCTGTAAAAAAAGAGAAACCTTCAGTAAGTGCAGTCAAACATGACAAACAGAATCAGCATCACTCATCAGCAGGCAGTTTAGGATTAGGGCTCCAAGTACTCTTAACTTTTGTAATCATAAGGGAGGGATCTGAATGCAGAAGCTACACTGAATATCCTCCACAATGGTTTATCAATGGTAGCCATCAGCAGTTCTGGTATAGTCATACCTGTCCATTGTTTGACGACGTCCAACCAGTTTTTTGTGTTGACCTTCAATAGTGGCTTGCATGATGGTTTTGCATAGGCTGTCATGTCTTGTAACATGTCCAAACCACACTATTTTTCTGTTTAACAGTGGCGAGAAGAGGCTCCTGATGGTCCACAAAACTTTCAACCCATTTCCACACAAACTCATTTGTTTTATGTTCCCAATAAAAGATGCAAAGGAATTTTCTCATACATTTGTTCTCAAATGCTTGGATCCTTCTCTCTGTTTCACATCTATATAGGAGAATGAAGACTACCAGTGATTTGTACAGCCTGTACTTCATTTGAAAGCTGATTTTGCTCCTCCATATTCTTGCCAATTTGACCATTGCTGCCATGGCTGCAGTAATCCCTGTGCAGATTTCTGAGCTGACCTCCATTCCATATGCATCTGCTCTTTTACAGAGTTTGTTGGTCAAGTCCTGGAGTTCACTGTTACTACCTGCTATAAGGCCAATGTCATCTGCAAAATGTAGGTTGCAGGTGGGTCTACCACTGATAGAAATGGAAGGATCATGGTTGTTTAGGGTTTCTTGCATGATTCTTTCTAGAAATAGGTTGAACAATGTGGGTGAAAGTATGTCCATTATCTAGATTGAATTCCCTAAGGATTTGCCAAAGACCAACATGCCATATACAATCAAATGCTTTTATAAAATCAACAAAGTTGTGGAACATGTCCTTCTGATGTTGCAGGTGTTTCTCTATGAGGATCATAAAATTGAAGACCTGTTCCATTGTAGTTTGTCCTGTTCTAAAACCTGCTTGTTCTTCTGATAGCAGTTCTTCAGCCTTGGATTTCAAAAGATACAAAATGATACTTAGCAGGATTTTCACATTCTCCATCCTCTGTTAAAACACTTTGCAGATATTTAAACTTCTTTGATGTTTATATCTCCAATTTGTAATTTTCCTCTTGGGATTTTTCTCTTGATGATGGCCATATTTTTTGTCTTCTTGCAGTTGATGATGAGTTCTTTTTTGCACTTTCTTCTGCTTCAGGAGGTCATGTAGTTTTCTTTCCAAGTCAGCCATCAACACAGTCATCCATGTGTCTTATATTATTAAGATTACACCCCCATTAGCCTATAAATTACTATAATGATTTTATATTGGAGAGGTTATAAAAATTCAATGGGAAATATTAAGAATATTAAAGGATTCTTATTGATATTTATGCTGCATAGCTTACTACATAATCAGTGAGTAGAAAGGTTATATTGCACCAATCTTGGAAGTGGGTAGGGCCTAAGTGCTTGCCTGTAAAATCAGTTTTTTGAAACGCTGACATTTTATCCAGGCTTGAACACAGACTACTAGAGGAAACTGGAAGTATACAACTCACTCAGCTATAAAATGGACTTAAGCAAAACATTTTTCCATATTTGTGGGGTCATTTGCCCTAGAACAGGGCTCCAGTCTAATTTCTTTTGCTATTGTCCTAGAACCATCCCCAAAAATAACTTTAATTGTCTGGAAAAAATCTTAAACCATCCTGAAATCAATATGCTGTTTTCATAACTTTGTTATTATTAAGTAGCATAATAAAAAATAAAAAAAAAAACATTAAAATTTTTATGATCCATCCATCTTTAAAATATAGCCTCTGTGCTCTGCAACCAAAACTCCACCATTTGGTCACTGCTTTTCCTGAGTCATATTGCTGAGTAGGAGGGATTT
This sequence comes from Acanthosepion pharaonis, assembly GCA_903632075.3. Taxonomy (NCBI): domain Eukaryota; kingdom Metazoa; phylum Mollusca; class Cephalopoda; order Sepiida; family Sepiidae; genus Acanthosepion; species Acanthosepion pharaonis. The sequence continues at coordinate 222,530 of CAHIKZ030001236.1, forward strand.
GAATGGAGATTTGCAGGTGGCCATTGAGCATTTCAAGTTAAACTTATGATAAATAGAAAGCATAATGCATAAATATTCTTTGTTAATGGTGCATTCAAGATTTTTAACCAAAAACTGCTTGAAAAAAAAAAAACTGTGGAGGGAGTATCCATTGTCAAATGCAAAATAAGTAACAGAACTGTCCAACAAACAAAATTGACAAAGTTTGCAATAAGCAATAATAAGAAAAAGAAAATAACAGGGCAAAAAATAATATAAAGCAAGCAAACAATATATGCAAAACAAATTAACAGTAATAAGGCAAAGCATCAGTAATATGGTAAAAAGTTCACAAATTACGAATTGTGGTTGACATACAAGAGCAAGTTTGGATAAACAAATGTAGCATTCTGACTTGATGACAAGACAGACTGGGACTGAGTCATATGAAACCAGTTTATTTTATTGGCTTTTATTGGCTTGTAAGAAATCCCAGCATTGTGTTGTTCTGCCTATTAATTGGGGAGGGAAAGTATTTTGCAGTGATTTCAATAAGAATTGGAACCAATATAATTTTCTTACTTTATTAAAGCAAAAGCTTACATTTGGATATTAATCTTTACATACAGAAATCTATAATGTAATTATCTAAATTTAGGTGCAACAACCTTTAATTTTCATTTATGTTTCATTTACCAGTTTAAAAAGGAAGTGCTTAAGATTTCTTCCAATTTTTTCTTTGTTTGTGTGCATGCATACTCCATTTATTAAAAGCCTTTTTAAGAAATCAGTTGTTTTTAGAATAAATATAACAATTTTAATTAAGAAAAACCTAACCATTTGTCTCAAATTAATGTCTATCATCTCTCAGATGGCATTAATCTCAAAACCTAGAGAACATTCAATATAGAAATATTGTTACTCATTTTCTTTCTGACTGAATTTCTGTGATAAGGAGTTATCATTATTTAGACTATTTATTTTCAGACTATTGTCCTCATCTTTGTTGTTGTTATCACAATGTTTTGGCCATTGAGTCCTATGGTCCTCCTTAGGTGTACATCAGTCTGAGTAGCCTACAGGGAATTCTGAACTGAACCTTTTTATTTAATCTATAGGGGCAGACTGTTCTCATACAACTGTTCATCTCTAAGGATATCATCTAGTTCTTTAGTACTTCTCAGTTATTGCTTGCCCATTTCCACTGAGTTCAAGTACACATGTAGATTTAAACAAATGATTCAGTTCAGAATTCCCTGTAGGTTAACCAGAGTTGTGTAGAAAGACTGTGTAACCTTCGTTATATTATTATTGAAACATGGACTCGTCCATCTGCTATGAGTAGAATGACTGTAGGCAAAAACGGGCTGCTAACTACTATATTTTCAATCCATGTTCTCATGTGATTAACCTTCCTCCCCCTTCATTCAACCCTTTGGTTCAAGTGTTTTCCTTACATCTAGCAACTATGAGTGTTATAGAAACTTTATAGCATCCAGATTGATATACAACTGAGGAAGGCCAGGGAACACAATGGCTGAAATATTATTTATAAAAGCAAGAAAGATGAGGACAATAGTTCGAATATAAACAGTGTAAATATTGTTACTCATACATCAATTATCTCTTGCTATGAATTGTGGGAAAATTTCAATTGGATCATGAAAAATGCAATAAAAGTTGTTTTTTCCTGTGAAAATTATTCACTTCTAATAAATGCAAAAGAAAGTAAATAATAAATTCTACTTATCATTGATGTATAAAAAAAATTATATATTTTAACAATTTTCTGTATAGTTTTCTTTTTAAATTCTGAGATGAATTATTTTCATTAGAAATAATTTTTATTATGAACTTTTTTCTTTGGCATTTTATCACAATGTTTTCTCATTGAATCATGAGACAAGCTCAGATAATTTGTTTTTTTAATGATGTTCAACCTGTAGGAGGCTCGAGGGCCACTCGAGGTAGAGGGTTACAGTGTAAGAGGCACAGTTTATGCAGATATGGTGATTTTTTTTAAGCATATCTTAGATTTGGTACAAGGCTGAAAGTACTTGGCATCCAGTGAAGATTGAACTCACTACTCAGTCGTAACTGATCTAGCAAGACAAGCTTGCCATTACACCATATTGAAGTGCCCAAAGTTATGCAAATATGTGGGGAAGATAGCAGTTAACCCTAAAATTGAATAGAGGTTGAAATTGTATTAATCAAGGAAGTAAGCTTTTGGGAGTCAGTTCCACAAGGCAGTGGTTCATGGGAAGAAGCTGTTTGAGTGGCACTTACATCTCACTAAAGGAATACAAAGGAAATGGGTGCGATAATGAGCATCACATGGTGGGTCTTAGCGGTGAAGGTTAGAACTGGTGGAATTAAAGAATGTAGTTCATTTGAATTCCATTAGAACAGTCACAGTGCAACGAGAAGCTTGCAATGTCTGTGAAAAAAGGGTTGTAGGATGGAAAATAATTTGTCACCAACAAGGACATGGAGACACATTTGGACTCTATCAAGAGTGGAAACTGAAGACTGGACAGCTCCTCCTGCCCATATATGGCAGCAATGCTCTATTTTCTTGGGATGTGCATTCTGGTGTAATGGATAACAGCTCCAAATGAGAAAGTGAAGAGCCGAGTTCAAATTCCAGTTGATTTCATTATATTCACTTATGCACAAATACTCTTGGAAACGGTATGAATCAATCGCTTCTTCCTCCAGCTATGAGGTGAATATCAGGATAGACTGTGTCCTATAGCCTTGATTGGCAACCAGTGTATTGCAGAAAGAAATGTACTGTGGGAAAATCTTCTGCCTAGTCAGTTATGAATCAAAAAAGACACGATCACCCAAGTATTTATCAGGTATGGCACTTAACTGACTGACTCCATTTTCAGGCTGATCTAGCTCTTGTAAAGGTAGAGTATAGCAGGAGGAGTTGAGTACTTGCTGGAGCAATACAGAGAACTGACTATTTTTCCAGCATCATTAGTGATGGATCATATGTAGAAGTTCTACTCAAGGCCTAGGCTGAGTTTAAGTCTGAAAAGGCACTGAAAGCACAGGGCTTCCCGAGGGAACATCTGTTCATCATGATTGGTGAAATCTTGGGTCTGATCAGCAATGGCAGAATGAAAAATAATTAGGTAAACTCCAGGCAATTTCAAATTGAATACTTTATTTAATCTACAGGTGTAGATTGTTCTTATTTATTTCACTGTCCTTGTCTAGGGATATATCATCTTTTTTTTTTTAATGTTGCCTAATCAATTTCTCATCCTGTTTCCACTGAAGCTGAGTCTGTACTACCCAGTCCAGAGATTGAACTCACAAATACTTAGCCAGTAAATTCATGAACCAACTCTTTTATCTATAAAACTATTTTCCCATGAAGCAATATCCTGATATATGGTTGTTTATATATATATATATAATTATTATCTTTATTATAAAAGATAATAATAAAAACATTGGAATCACTACACAGAAACTTTCATGTTTCAATAATTTGATTGTACTTCTTCAGGTAATGGTAAGTAACTGGTGATTGTATATATATATATATATATATATATATATATATATATATATACATATACACAAAGTTTGTCACTTGATATACTTTTATCATCCCGACTCTAGAGTTTATATATATATATATATATGCTTGAGGTTATGATGTGATTTTAAAAAGTGAAATTACTGAATTTTTGTTACAAATATAAAATGAAAAATATATTTAAAAAGAAATAATCTAGTTTGGATTTGTTTTTTATGGCTTATCAAAATTTACATTAAAAAAAAATTTTTTTAACTGAATTTTTTGTTATTCAACTTTTCAAATATAAAAATGAAAATATATTTAAAAAGAAATAATCTAGTGATTGATCTTGATGTTGCTTAACTCGCTGATTTTGTTTTTTGAAATGGCTTGATCAACCATTTGCAGATGAACATAAAATTTAATCACCTGAATAGATGCTTTTGAACTCTGTGCAAAGCAATGAGGAAGCTCCATCCCAAATGATCATTTCAGTTCTGATCTCATTCTCATAAAATTGACTTAGTCACAATGTTATGATTGTTGAACACAATGATCAGTTCTGGCTCATGACTTACACAATAATGATTGTTGGTCATTATAAAATTATAAAATATACTGTGTTACTCTGTCTGTTCATTTTTATATACTTTTCAATATGTAATATAAGATAGTAGGAAGACTTCAGCAATGGTAGTAATCATAATAATATAACAACATAGCTGGAGTTTTCTAAAAATTGGTAAAATTAAAAATGGCCAATAAAGTGACATATATTAAAACATTGATCACACAAACACCACACTTTCTCATAGATTAACTTGTCTGTTTTCTAAACTTAATGTGACCATTAACATAAGACAAGTATTAAATAATACAATACAGCATAAATTCTAAAGCAATACTTAAAATATTTGAGGATATTAGTATCTGTTGATATTTCTGAGATGAGGTATTATGTACACTATTCGCATTATTCAGACTATTGTCTTCATCTTTGTTGCCATATTTATCACAACATTTCAGCTGTCCACTGCCTTAACCGGGTATTGAACTCACACTGTTTGGGTCCTGTCACTGGATCTAACTAATGCCTTTATCCACTGTGCCATGTGTCCTTGAGGACATCTGTGTATGAATTTCTGGGTATTATAAAGCTAATGTCTTCAGCAACCAATTTTTTTACCAGTGCTCATATTGCAATTTTTGCTGTTATTATTGCTTTTCTCTGGCACTCCTTATTACTAGTTCCCATGGTTGAGGATATTACTATACAAAAGAAACAATCTGCATTGAATAAGATATCCTTCACTATAGGAGATGGCATTTTAAAATAAATTGAAAATAATTATATGTACAAAATATTTATATACTAATTTCTGGCATTTTAAATCTCTGTAAAATCATACTCACACATGATATCCATTATATGACACATTTATAATTAAATTTAAAATGTAATATTCTAAAGAATGCCTTGATGTAGCTAATATCTTTTGTGTGCATTACCAACTATATTTAGTTGATGATAATGTTTGAGGCAGTTGTAAGTACTTAAGCAAAAACAGAATATATCAGAATGATATCAGTTGTGCATTGTCATATGGTGAGTCAGTGTGAACACTGGCTAAAGCTTCACATGGCAAAGGGACATGAATTATCAGAATTTGAAATGGGCATGATAGTGAGTGCCAAACAGATAGGATAATCCATTTCTGAAATTATAGGAACATTTGACACTCACAGTTGAAGATGTCATGCGTGTACAAAGAATGCCTGATGGAAAGCATATCACATTTATATTCAATGAAAGAAGTACCAATACTTATCCAGCAGGTTACTTTAACATACCTTTCATGCATGGGAAATGGGTTTTAATGATTGATTTGTTTTTTTTATGTCTTTTCAACATTTTGCAGGTTATTTAAATCCGGAAAGATATTTTTAAATTCTAAGAATTTTTTGGAAATAATAATGATTTACTGATACAAGTCTGACTAATTAACCCATAGCTGGGGGAGAAGTGAATGCATACTTTTCCCAAAGGTATTTATTTGTAAGTGAGTATAAGGAACCTGACTGGAATTGGAACATGACTTTCCGATTTCCAATTCTGAGTCATTATCCATTACACCACCTGTATATCCAGCTTATAGTACCTGGTATTACCAAACAGTCACCCATCTAGGTACTGATTAGCATCTCAGTACTGTTTAGACTTGATGTTGCTTAACTTCAGTGATCATATGAGAACTGGTGTTTCAATATGATATGGCCATAAACTCATGGGATATAGGAGCAGAAGATCCACCTTGCTGCCCCTGTTAACACCTCAGTATCAGATACAGCACCTCACCTAGGTTCACAACTTTATTAATTGGATTCTTCAGGACTGGCAATATGTATTATGGTCTAAAGAATTATAGTTCCAGTTGTTTCAGGCTGATGGTAGGATTTGGGTATGAGGCAAACCCGATGAGGCCATGGACTCCAGTTGTCAACAATGCTCCATGTAGGTTGTTGGTGGTTCGATGATGATGTAAAGTGTTATTCACATGAGATGGATTAGGTCTGCCAGTCTGCCTGAACATCACTGACAAATGACTGCTTTGTTGCACTAATTTGTAACCACATGCATCAATTCATGGACTCCATGTACCTTAGCAAAAATAGGTTATTCCAGAAGTTTCCACTGTTTTCATTGGGCCAATGGTTTTCAGAATTGATTGGAGAAGCCTTCTGAAGACTTCTGATGAATGCTATATAATTATAACTGTTAGGTAACTGTGGTCAGCTCTCAAGACAGCATGGCTCAAAATCTCTCCAGAGGTCTTCTGACCACTTGTGGAATTAATGCTATATAGAGTTGCTGTATTTTACTGAGCTAGAACAGGTCATACATGACACTGAGTACCTATGTCATGACTTTGTGTGTGTGTGTGTGTGTGTGTGTGTGTGTGTGTGTGTGTGTGTGTGTGTGTGTGTGTGTGTGTGTGTGCATGTGTGTATATATATATATATATATATATTACACAGAGGATGTGATGGGTAAATTAATGCCATTTTATATTTTTAATTTTTTGCGCATGAGCGTTATTTGTTTTTGATTTTGCTAACTACACAGTATAGTAGGGTCAGTTGGGCACTATCTGTGAGAAAAAGAACACCATGATGCAATACATTCTGTTAGAAATATGCAAAATTGCATGCTGTACTGCTTGGCATTCATGCCGGAAGCTCCAATACACACATTTGAGAGTGTTTAGGTATCAATCTGAGGACAGTGGAGAGGATTCAGCAAGTTGGATGAGTCTAATGGTGATTATGAAAGTGTTTGGAGTAATCACTAATGATGGTGACATTATGCCTCCATTCATCTTCCCACAGGACCTCAGACTCAACATGGAAACCTACATTAAGTGCTCTGAGGAGTTAGTACTACCCTGGGTCAATAGGGTGTCTAATGGAAGACCATATGTCTGTCAACAGGATGCTGCACCATGCCATGCAAGCAGGAGAACCCAGTCATGGCTGTCAGACAATTTCTACGACCACATCACCCCTTACATCTGGCCACCTAACTCCCTAAAATTGCAACCCTTTTGATTATTAATTGAGCGAGAGACCAACAAAACTCCTTGGAACACCAAAGATGAACCTAAGGCAAGGATTATGGCAGCATTCACCAACTTAAACAAGGAGACTATCCAGAACAGTTGCAGGAGATTCTAAAGTTGTCTGTAATTTTGGTAAATAATTTTGGTAAATATATGCTAAAATGAGATGTCAGGCTTTTTCATTTTTTTTTTTTTATAATTTAAAAGACAATTTATCCATCGTACCCTTTATATACATACATACATACATACATGTGTGTGTGTGTGTGTGTGAATTCAATCTGACAACGTTATTAAATATGGAACAAGTGGGAAGACATCTCTTCTTCATTTTCTGGTGTTAGTATATTGCCATAAAATTGAACATGTGGCATCTATGCAACACAGAAAAATAAGACAGAAGTCATTTCCAAGCATTGTATAATGGCTTTAGTTTCAAGAGAAAATAAAGACAAAAGCTGTCCAACATTTGGATATTTCTTTATTGGTTGTCATTGATCTAAGCTTTTGCCTCAAATGAGCCATCACCAGATGTGGTTATATGGACATAACAACAGAGATGTGCACCATCGAAGATGACATCCTGCAGATAACAGTTGCAGAATAACAGACGTAAATTTGTAACATGGTTCTATGATGTCATACAAACCATGTGAAAGAAAGAAATTTTATCAACAAAACCATATGTTTAAATGCATTGTAATATGTTGGGACTGATTTGAAATGTAATTTTGTTGAGTGTGGGTTGCTTTGATTTAATGTAAATGGCCTCTAATATCTTAAGGTTCTTTTTACTGTTTGTATCTGTGAGTATTGTCATGTTAACAACTAATATCTGTATAATAGCTATGTATATAGATATGTTTTTCTAAGAAATGTTGTTTTATGGAACTAAGATCAGAAAGGTGACAGGTAAGTCTGCAGAAGAGTGTGGTTGTAGTAAAATCTATGTATGTAGAGGGTTTATTATTAGTATCAGAAATACAGTCTCTGAACGGGCATGTAAATTGATACACTACATTGTTTTTTTTTGTAGAGGATTTAGTTGTGTGAATGTAGGGTATTGGAGACTTTGAGATCAATTTTTTTAAATTTTTCATAATATATGATGAGCTTAACTTGTTTATTATTGTTAATGGGTTTAACATTTCTACCTATTGTTTTGAGTGTTGTTTCATCCTGTTTGTAATTATTAGGCATTTGGTTAGAATAGTATAAGTTAATAGTATTATGCTTATTTTGATGTGCACTGTTGTGGTTACAATTATTATTAATATTATCTATTTTGTTAGTGGTATTCTTAAGTTTATTGAGATACCTTTAAATTTGTTGATCAATGACAGGGTTAGGGAATCCATTATCAATGAGTGTTTGATATTATGCAATTCTTTATAGAATATGGTTTTGGAAGAAGATATTTGTGTGCATTGGATTAAACTTTTTATAACAGCTAACATATCTTTGGGGGCATTCACTATTGTAATTAAGAAGACACAAGTTAATGCTTGTGAGTTTTCTCTATAGAGTAGTGGTAAATTTATGTGTTCTGGAATCAATAAATACATAAAGAATGGAATTTTATTATTATTGTTAGTTCTAGTGTAAATTTGAGGATGGAGTGATTTTCAAATTTGTTTTTAAGTTGTGTAATTTCATCAATATTTGTAGCTAAAATGAAAATGTCATCTATGTATCTTACATATATAGGGGGTTTATTAGTGTCATTAAGTATTTTATGTTCTAAATGTGCCATATAATAATTAGAAAAAAAGGGAGTCTAAAGGAGATCTCATCACAATATCATCTATTTAAGTATAAATATTGCCTAGTGGATCATGAAAAGGTACTCTGGTGGTACATGCTAATAATATTTATTTTAAAATAGTGGGTTTAATATTAATGGGTGGGAGAGAAGTGCGACTATATGCATCAAGGATAATGATGTCAATCATTTCATGGATGGGGGCATTAGTAAATAAATCTTGTACATCCAAAGATGCGATTATTTGGTTGTTTGGTTTTATGGCATACGGCATGAAGAATTTGTACAAATTCGTTTATGGAATTAATACAATATTTACTTGGGAGGTATGGAGTAATTAATTTGTTAAGGGTTTTTGAAAGGTAATATACTGGTGTAGGTGTTTGTGAAATAGTAGGTTTTTATGGATTTTTACATTTCCAGGTTGATAGTCACCTATAATCTTTTGAAGTTTATTAGCTCCTATTTCAGCATTGTTAGCAGTAATAAGTTTATTGATATGGTTTTAATGTTGGGAGGTGGTGTTATTAGTTAACTTTTTAAATTTATTGTGATTGTCCAAAATGGCCTGTAATTTTGAGTGGTACTCATGTTTGTTTAAAATAATGTAAGTATTAGTTTTATCAGCTCATCAGATAACAATACTGTTGTTATTTTTAGTTGATTAGCTGCATTTTTAAAGGAGTGTTTATAATTCTATTCATATGTTTATGATAACAGTGTTTAATAGATTTGGCTTTAAACAAATCTTTTAAACCTACCTGCGTAATATGGTTATCTTGTTGCAACAGAGGTATTTGTTGGTATAAAGCTCCAATTTGCATTTATTTAAACATTAAATTAGGTTTTTGTGTGACGTGAAAATTTGGTCCAAGATTAAGGAATTTCATTTCATTTGGAGTGAGTTGGCAATCTTATAGATTAATGAAGTTGTCATTTGGTGTTTGGTAGAAGTATTTTTCCATTATATAATTTGTTTAGTTTCTTTTGGATGACTTGTTTATGGGATTTATTTTCCTTTTGTGTTGTACTATGTAATATTTCTTTGAATTTTTCAGTGGTGGTAGATGGTTGTAAGATTCCTTTAGTATGTACATTTTCAGTATTGAGCTGTTATAATTCATGTGTGGATGTGTTTATTTGTCATTTAATTTTGTTTGATTGAAATTTCTTGGTGGTGTGATCGTTTAATGCTGAGGCATCATGTAAATTGAATTTAGTGTATTGGAGCAGCAGATCATTATTCAAACATATATTGTTAAATATAACAGACAACGAATGTCTATTATGTTATACCATGAGCTTTCCAAGCATTGTATAATAACTTTAGTTTCAAGAGAAAATAAAGACAAAATACTGTCCAACATTTGGATATTTCTTTATTATATTGGTTGTTGTTGATCTAAGCTTTTGGGTCACATGTGACACCATCAGGGTGGTTATATGGGCATAACAACAGAGATATAAAAATATACTGTAATTTTTTGTATATAGATCACTAGTGAGTATAAAATGTTGTTAAAAAAACAGAAAAATTCCAGGGAATAAAGTTTATTTAGATGTTATAAAATGCACCTGATTTTAGAGTAAAGAAAAAAAGAAAAAACCAAAACTTGTGAAAAAGAAAAAGAAAAAAGATGTGATATGGTGTTTACTTTTGTGATTCGTAAGCAATACAAAAATGTGTTAGTGATAATCATTCTTGGAGCCTAAGACTACTAAATCGCCAATACACATTCAGAAAATAAATCAAAATAAAACTGAAATAAAATTATGACCATGGAATATTAGTGTTTAAGCCTTTTTATTATATCCTTACTCTGTCCTAGACATTGAGTTCTACCTGGATTCTTCCTCTTGGAAAATTTTTTTCTGAAAATATACATGTATGGGTATTTTTATATATATTTTGCATTTGTATGTATATTTTCCACTAATATTATCTATATATATATATATATATATATATATATATATATATATATATATATATATTATCAATTTAAATGTTATTTTTAGGGATATTCCTATTTGAGTAGATATCCATTTATTTATTAAACAGTATATTTTTTATTTAATTTTGTCTACCAGAATGAATAATTAAAAAATCTTCTTTTCTCTGTTCAGGCAAACACAGGTTTAATCCCACCAGAGAGCACATATTTTTCTTTAATAAGATTTCTGAAATATTTAGTTTGGTAGATGAAAATAAATAAATATACTGTTTACTAAATTAACAGAATGTCTACTCATATATGAGTGTTCACTAAAAGTAACATTTAAAATGATAAAATCTGTTGGATTAATAAATAAAAAATCTATTGCTTCTTTAGATGTTGCAAATATATATATATATTGAAAGTTGAAAGTTAATTACTTATGTGTAAACAACATGGAAAAAAGTTACTCATATATAAACAATATGAAAAAATTATTAAATTCCAACAATAATAATCTGATTGAAGAATTTCATATGAATCAAATACAAGAAAATACTTCTACCTGTAATTACAGAGTTAAAACTGAGTGTCCAGTGGGAGGATTATGTTTGATATAAAATACAGTTTATGAGGCCACAATATTCCCCAAAGAAAATATAAACCAGCAAAAGGTTTATATTGGAATATCCAATAATCAAATACAATACACCTGATGAATTATTGAATCACTGTAATGAAATTATCTTCAAATGCAAACATAAAAACCAGTTCAAAATAACAAACTATACCTAAAAAATTTTTTTGGGAGATTTGCCCATAGAAACTATGGGATTTTAAACCATCAAGACACCAAATAATACTTAATTTCTATATGTTGGATTAAGGACTTAGGTTAAACAATTTATGTGTAAATGTTTTCTTATGTATATTTTTTATCTGTATATATATATATATATATATATATATATATATGTGTGTGTGTGTGTGTGTGTGTGTGTGCATGTATATGTGTGTGTGGGTGTGTGTGTGTGTGCATGTATATGTGTGTATGGGTGTGTATGGGTGTATATGCATATATATATGTGTATGTACATGTTTATGTATATATATGTGTATGTGTGTATATATGTGGTGTATATATATATATATATATATATATATATATATGTATCTATGTTTATATGTACATATATATGTATATATGTGTAGATATATGATAATATTATTAATCATCTTTGTATTGTGTGTGTTTTTATATGTGTATTTAGATGTATATATGTAGATATATACATATACACATAGGTGTAGATATGCAAATTTGTATATATTTATGTATATGTGTTTGTATATGCATACATATTTAAGATGTATATGGGATTATTTTATATATTGGTCTTTGCATAATTGTATGTTTTGCTTGATATCATTTTATGTATGTAAATATATGTATGAGAATATGTATATGTATGGATATGCATCTATATATTTAAGTTTTTCATTTACTTTGCAGAATCTTCCATCAAAATAAGGTTACTAAACAAATTTACCAAGCAATATTATTATTTTTATATTTTATATTTTATTTTTTAGATCTTACTCTTTATTTTTTATCGAATTATTATTCTTTTAGTATTATTATGATTAATAATAATATTAGTAGTAGTAGTATTAGTAGTAAGTAATCTAATTATTAATATTAAATTAATATTAAATATTTAATATTTAATTAATATTAAATGTATTTTTTCTTTACCATTTATAAATTTTAAAGTTCAAATTTAAATTCATTGTTTTAATCTTTATATAATAGTTGTTATTAATAATATTATTAATTTTTATACTCTTCTTTTTAAAATTTTAAAATTTTCATATTCCTGTATTAATTACAATTTTATTAATCAGGATTAATAATATTATTAATGATATTATTAATAATATTATTAATATATTTTATTTTTTTTATTTTATTTTATTCCTACTTTGCTGGTAATCTTTAATGTATTAACTATAAATTATATTGATGTGTGTTTTTCAAGTGTCACCGTGATATGCCTACAGATGATAACTCACACTTACTTTTTCCTCTCCCTCCCCTTTTTATCTCTTTCTTTCTTCTTTTTTCCTCTTTTTTCTCCCCTCCCCCGCTTTACAATTTGTCTTCTTGTTTTTCTTCTTTTCTTTTCCTGTCTAAAAATTAAGAGATCAAATTGTCTGACCTCTTGAATGAGTACACTTAAACCTACATAAATTATTAAAGATGATGTAAAAACAATGTTATCCCTACCTTTCATTTCTAATTTAGATCATTCTATGGTCTTCCCCCTCCAATCCACTCTGTCACCTTATATCAATCTAAAACTATCCCTCAAAAACTTGTATTAAAAATAAAAGATACCAAATTCCTTTGTAATGAGAGTTGTGACCTGATGAACCAGGAAAAATATATTTTCTGGAGAAATAAATTATAGCCATGGAACCTTAAAGTTGTCTCTTCCTTAATTATGTAATTAATCTCTCTCTCTCTCTCTCTCTCGCTCGCTCTCTCTCTCTCTCTCTATATATATATATATATATATATATATATTTGGGCAGCAAACTTTCTTTTAAAAATGTTTTGTTGAATATGACAGACAAGGAAAATTTAATTAATTTTTATATAGTTTTTCCAGCATTCTTGGATTTTTTTGTTTATTAGGAATAAGGGAGTGCCAAAGCATTCTGTATTGTCCATTGTCCCAAGTATTTTTGCCCACTTTAGCGTTTATTTTAGGTTTTGCTAATTTCTCTTCATCTTTGTCTGTTTAAGATGGATTAATTATGAACTTGAATTGATCTCCAGTGTTAGGTCAGAATAAATTTGATACAATTAAGGTAACAAATTTTAATCTGTAAAAGTGAAATCTTTATCTTAGATTTGATAAAATAAGAAGACATAGTATAATTGTATAATTATCATCAGATGTTGTAATTTAAGTGGAGGACAAAGTCCTTTCTCACATTCTTCTATTAAGAACATGACTGTGCTATTCTGTTATGTCTTACATTCTGCTTCTAAGTGACATGTTCCTTTAGAATGTAGACAATCATGGCTCTCCATAATTTCCTGTCATTTGTAGCTCTTAGTAAATTTTTCCTTTTTATTATGTTTCCAAGAATTTGTCCATTTACACCATCCATTTACTCAAGTTTGCTAAGTAGATTATGCATTGTTTTCCTCTGTCCTTCTTGACTTGAGTATCAAATTTTCCAATCCCTTCATTGTGTGCCCTAAAAATTTCAACTAAATATGAGGGTCCTTTTTGTTTCTATTTCCTCTAAAATTTCTTTATTTCTCAAATGTTCAGTCCATGGCATAATCAGCATCCTTCTGTAGAACCATATTTCTGTTGCTTCAAGTCTCTTCTTCATCTGTGAGGAGATTATTAAGCATTCCCTGTCATGTAGGAGGACTGATATTACATCACAGTTCAGTACTCTTTGTTTTTAATAATTCTTTTCTTTATTTTAATACTTTTCTTAGCTTTTGAAAGGCATCTTTCATTATACCAATGTGCCTTCAGACTTCAGTGTTATACTTTCTGTTAAAACACTCCCATTCATTTAAAGTGAATTTCAATTGGCCAACTTCTACCTAGTTTTTTCTTACATTATTACAATTGTATAATATATATATATATATATATATATATATATATATATATATATATATATATATATATATATATGTATACTGAAAATTCTCAGCCCAACTTTTTTTTTGAAATCTTATCAAATGATCAAATATCAAGTTTTTGTTTTGAAGGGGTTCTTGGTTAGGCCAATAACTTTTCAATATATGCTATAACAGGTACATGATAATATAATATACACACCTGGGCAAAGAAAAAGAAATTGACCTAAAAAGAGAAAAGTCAATGTTTTGGAATCCAGAAGATTATTGTAGGAAGGATTTCTTCCCACGATGGAAGAGAAGAATGATCATTTGTTACTTTTCAATGAGACAATGTTCTTGCCCACATTAACCAATAATCTGTTAAGAGCATTAAAAGTTTAATATTTGACCTTTTTGATCTTGACTCAAAGTCTGATCAACTATTTGGGGCTGAGAACCTTTCAACTTCATTTCATATATATATATATATATATATATATATATAATATTTCATATTGATTTTTTTTCCGATTTCTTTTTGAATTTGTAGGTATGATGAATTGGATAGTGATTACGATTCCAATGTAATAAATTATAACCATGGAATATTAGTGTTTGAGGCTTTCAAATTCTTTCTATATATATATATATATATATATATATATATATATATATATATATATAATTATCTATATTGTATATACTAGAACATCCTTATGTGTCACTTATCAGATCAAAGTGCTATAATAATCATCTATCAACCCACAATTTATATGAACCCTTAAGAAAAATTCTGGTTGAAAACATTAAAATTCTATATAAATCACATTACTGGAAACATCTCACTATTAGAGAGGCCCTGTATATTAAACATCTCTCTCCTACTATCAGCCCCACCTTATTTAACAGTGGAAATGGAGTGTTAAAAGTTTTTTTAAAACTAGAAAGATGTTCCTGTGAATTCCAGCTGTGTTCAACACACAAAAGCTTGGAATAAATACTGCTATTCAAAACAACAAAAAAATAAAATACAACTTAAACAATCAAAACATGAGGGAAAACTAACAACACCAAAAATAAAACCCAGTTGAAAATGGTTAAAGAAGTGGCTGAAAGTGCTTGGGAAAATGAAAATTATGGAAAATTTCTGTACTCCCTTACTCCTCCAAAACCTAAGGATGCTGGTAAAAGAAATTAATTAAATATTACTTGTCTACCACATTTACTGAAAAATGTTTAAAAAAAATTTCCACTATAAAAATATATATATATATATATATATATATATATATATATATATATATATATATATATATAAAAATTTTAATGTTAGTTTTAGTGGATATTTGTATTTGAGTAGACACTCCATTTATTTTAAAGAGTACTTTATTTCATCTACTGGCGTGCCCATTTGAAAAAAACTTATTAAAGAAAATGTGCCCTTGAGCAGGATTAGAACATCCCCGACCCTTTGCAGAAGAAAACACTGTTTAATCCAATATGTTTGATCACTCAGCTATGAAAAGCAATCAAATTATTTTAGATTAAATGGGATTATCGGTATCCAATAATAATAATATTTAAAGTAATAAAAATATGTCAGATTAAAAAAATAAAAATAAATGTCCATTAATTTTTCATATATATATATATATATATATATATATATATATGTGTGTGTGTGTGTGTGTGTGTGTATATATATATATATATATATATGTGTGTGTGTGTGTGTGTGTGTATATATATATATATATATATATATATATATAAATGATGATGACAGCTTGGCATCGTGTCTAGCTTGAAACAGCTTGTCGCCTCTGAGTGTTGACTTCAATGTTCACTTTTATATTTTTATATGCTCTGTCTCTGATATTGAGCACTTTATCCCATAAATATAGTGCACCTTAAAACTATATTTCTTCATATATATATATATATATATATATATATATATATATATAAAATATATATATATATAAAGTGCAAATTCTGAGATATTTGTATATGAACAAACTGAGATAGATTTATTTCATTTTATTTTTTTCTCTCCTTCACCAATAGGAGTAGATAGGTTCACCTAGTGTCCAATTCACACTCCTCCCCAGTCTTTTAAACAGGTTTAGAGGTTTATCCCTTTTTTCCTGTTTTGGATTGGGTTTTCAGTGACTTCTAAAGTCAACTTCACCTCTATACTCTTAACACTGGCCATTTCCTATGCTAATATAACTCCACTCAGTAACCCTCTACCTTGATTGGCTCTTGGCCTGTGTATTGGGTGAGTATTAGTAAATATATATAACACTGATGGAAAATAAACCTGAAGAACAATGCTGATTTTCCTGGGTGCACTCAGTATAAATTAGTGGTGAGTAGAGATTTTCAGTTTTCAGTCATCTTGTAACATAGTAGAACTCATGCCTTAGCACCTTCTATATATGTGTATTAGATGGTGACACAGACTGTGATAAGGTTCAGTATGAGGAAAGAATCCAGTAAAAGATGGTGTCATGCCATGGAGACACACATATGCACCTTTTGATCAGTTAGAGCCATCTGAGTGACGATGGACTGTAGATCTTTGAGAAGTTGGTTGGGTATTTTGAAGAATTGCTGCACATGTTGGACATAACATGTTGGCAGTGCTTTCATGTTGACAACATTGGTCAAATGAACATTACTACACTTTTAGACCAGACTCTATTTGACCATAGCATACAGAAACTTGCCACAAGTGAAACATGGTAAGGGTAGCAGTGGCAAACACCATGGAATCTGCTGTACTGATCAGAACAGACATTGCCTCAGGAGGGTCAACTCAAACAGTTGGAAAATGTTTTCCTGCAGCAGAGCTACCAGTTTGTATACTTATGCCACCATAGCATCATGCACATCTTCAGTGTTTTGAGGCTGATCTGAGTGACTGAATGTTGATCTGTAATGCCCAGTGACAAGAGCAGTTTCTGCCTTCAAGCAAGTGAAGGTTTATTGAGTGATTGATTTGTCTGTTTAACAACAAATCAACATATCATACAAATGCTGGTATTTAATTTTCTTAGAAGCTAGGAAGTAATAAAAATATGGTATGTTATTTTGCTTTCACAATTGAATACATGGTAGATAATACTCAGCTTTTGTGCATATACATGTTTGTGTGGCCATAATTACTAAAGGCAGTGATATGTATGTTTTATGTTGTAGTTTTGTTGAAGTTATATTTTGGAATACAGTTTGATTTCTTTAAGAGATTGTAGGATATTATATGGATTCTTTAATCCATATAATATCCTACAATTTCTTAAAGAAATCAAGCTGTTCATGTTCGTTGTTTGATTGTATTTTAAACAGATTTGGGTGAAGTCACTACAATTTGTTAGTATGTGTGTATTGTTGGTAATCTTACTTATTATAAAACGCAGATTGTGTGTGTGTGTGTGTGTGTGTGTAACGTTTATATATTGGATCGAATTTCCTACATTTTTTAGCCGATTTCAACAAAACTTCACAGGACTACATAAAATTACCTTGTGATGGTTCTAACAGCGCCGAAAATGGGAAAAACAAAATTGTTTTTTAACAAAATCAATTTGAAAACACGATTAAGACACATCATGAGAATGAAAGGGGGAGAACACCCACGAAAATGTAAACAAAAGAGCATAGCATGATGAAAAAAAAGCCGAACTTGACGAAAACAAAATTTTATCGTCTAATGTTCATATTATTATTAAAGAGGAAAGATCAAAGTATTTTGGGGTATTTTTTTTTACATTTTTTAATCGTTCCTAGCATGTCTGAAATTTTCGTTAAAAATATTGTTTTTTTTTTGGTCAAAAAAAAGGACAGATAATCAATCATTTTCAATCATTTTTTTCGATTTGATAAAAAAGATTAAAATCTGACTTTGATATTCTTTTAAAAATCAATTATCATTTTTTCAAAACTGATTTTAATAAAAACAGAAATTATACTGTTTATTTAAAATATTTTGAACCAAGCTTAACTTAGCTTCTGCGCCGAAAAAATGTAATTTGAAAATAAAACAAAGCAGGTCATAACCTTTCGCGTCGCTTGATGATTGACGAAAGGCACATTCATGACGTTTACATAACTTACGGGAGGATAATTCTTTCTACGGATGGAAGGAAGTGAAATTATTTAAGTGAACAAATTATTTACCTCGTTACTTTTAAGGAAAACTTTCAGCGCTCTAATTTTTTATTTTTTTTTTTTTTTGTACTTAGCTTTCATTTTTACGTTTACGATGCTTTATGGAAAATATAAAGAAATTAAAAAATAAGACTGTTAATAGTGAGATTAAATTTCATAAGAAAAAGGTATCTAATTAATTTAGGTACCTTTCTTATGAAATTTTATCAGAAGTGTACATAAAATACTATAATTTTATGTACATTTATTACATTTTACTGTGTTATTTGTATTTCCATTCATTTTATTATTAATTTTGATATTTCATTTATGGAAAAATGTCATAACTGAGATTAATATAAAAATAAGATCATATAAATTAAAGTTTAGCAGTAGTTAAATTTCATAAGATGATACTGTTACTTGTAGGTACCCTTCTCAGTTGAAATTGAAAACTCAAATTAACTTCTCCATATGTGTTGCGCAAAAGTAAAATGCAACTAAATTGTATTCTGGTTGGTCTTCCGTACTTGATAATTACTGTCCGACTATAAACACAAAAATTACATTTCTTAATTACCATGGCTAATCTGATTGGTCCAAATTATACAATTTTCAAAGTGCTAGACAATGACAATCTCACACGGACATTTTGAAAGATTGATGTTGCTTTTAACTAATGTTAAAATATTTTTAAAAATTCAATTAAAATTTTTTTTAAAAATCTTTTTAAAATTAAAGAAATAAGAAATAATTGTATTAAAAATTCAATTTTCATTGAAAAAATTTTTTGCTTTCAGAAAATATTGTCCATATTCATAAAAACAAATTAAAACAAATAAAAGCATTTGTAACTAAATAATATATTTGTTTTATTGAGTTTTGTATGTTACAATTCACAGCTGATTTTCAGGTACGTTAGCCAAAAAAAAAAAAAAAAAAATACATGATTTGCATTCTTCAAAGCCTTGTGCTTTTAACTATTGTAATCACTAAAACCGATGGTCTCGAATTTCTAGAGTTTTTCATAAAATTAGTTATGGGGGTGTTAATAAATATAAAAAAAATATTTCTGCCATGACTTTAATAAAAAAAAAAAACATATTTATAATAATTTCGATCATCTGTGAATAGTTTCTGAAAGTTTCATTAACATCTGACAATTATTTTTATTTTTGCAAGATTTTCCAAATTAATGTGTAAATAAAAAAACACGCTAAAAATTATCTGTTATTTACTACCCCTTGTTGCGACAAAGAGAAACACGGTTTTTTTAAATCAAAATTTAGAATATTCTAAAAAGATTGAAAAATTTAAAAAATAATAAAAAAAAAATTTAGTCTATCCTCTTCATAAAAACATAAGCATTTTGACGATAAAATTTTGTTTTCATAAACTTTGGCGTCTTTTTCATCAGACTATGCTCTATGTTTTAGCGATTCCGTGGAGTGACTTAGGTTAAAAACCCAGGTTGTGTGTGTGTGTGTGTGTGTGTGTGTGTGTGTGTGTGTGTGTGTGTGTGTGTTCCTTTATATATGGGATCGGATTTCTTACATTTTTCAGCTGATAAAACAAACATCCACTTTTTTTTTTTTTTTGGCAGGTAGTATTTCTTATTGTCTTGCACACTTTTTTCTTTATTTATACATTCAGAATGCTTTAAAAATTCCATTTACAAGACAATTGTTTATAATAAAATTCTATTCAATCGGGGGACTCATCATAATGATATTGAAAACAATGTTTTTGTTTGAGTTTGACCAATTCGTAAAAAAAAACAAAAAACTAAGACATGCGTGTCCGTCAACCTAAACAATTTTCTAACTATCTCTACTGATTGTACGAATCGAAAAATCGGATAATTCTTTATCTTTAGGGAAAGATAATTCCACGTACTTTAGGGCCGTTTTTACAATTCCCTTTGCAATTTGTTACAAGGCAGATCAATAAGGCATTGGTTCTATTTGAAATTAATTCAATATTTAAAAGAAAGTATTAAGAAATAATTTAAAAATGCCAACGTAAGAAATCTGATAGACAAAAACAACAATATTTCGAAGATGATAATTATTAAGGAAAGAACACAGTACTTGTAATAAATTAATAAACCCAAATAAAGTTAATATTTTTTGTATTAGAAACAACGAGTGGAAAATATATTCAAATCAGAATTCTAATTATGAATCACCACAAGCAAAATATGCAATTTTTTTTACTGTATTCAATAAGTAAAAATCATAAATTGTAAAAGATTACAGAGAAAGGCTACCTACATTTTTCAACCGATTTCAACAAAACTTCACTTTTTTTTTTGGCAGGTAGTGTTTCTTATTGTCTTGCACATTTTTTTTTCTTTATTTTTACATTCAGAATGCTTTAAAATTCCATTTACAAGACAATTGTTTATAATAAAATTCTATTCACCAATCGATAGACTCATAATGATTGTAAACAATGTTTTTGTTTGAATTTAGGTTTGACCAATTCGTAAAAAAAAAAAAAAAAAAACTAATTAAGACATGCATGTCCGTCAACCTTAAACAATAATCTTTGTCAATTTTATTTTTCAGTCTTTATGATGGTCGATACTTCATCTATCTCTTACTGTTACATCCCCGGGCAACACCGGGCTCTAATGCTAGTTTTACTATAAATATATGTTGTTGGCAATTTTTTATATAAAAATGTATTTTAAGACATTTTTATGTTTATACATTCTTTTTATAAAAATGTATTGCAGGTATTTTTACTCTAAAAATGTATTTTTATACATTCATAATGTTTTGTTTTTGTTTGGGGATTCCCTTTTCTCATAGCTAGGACCCTAACAGGTGCTGGTCAGTGTGGACCTGGGAACAACAGCAATTTAGAGGTGGTTCCACACTCCCCCAAACCTCCAATCTCCTGATCAGAGGCTTTTTTGCTGGATATAGTTTATCATCCTACCCAGGACTGTGCAAGTGAAGGTCATTTATATGTGTTATATAGATCCTGGGAGTAACACTTTCCAGAATGTATTTGCCCATAACATACAAATTCAGTTTCAGGCATCATGGTGTGGAACACCATAAATTTCCAACAATTTACCTTTAGTGTTGTGGAAGAGATTTTGAGACACACCATGTGCATACAGAATATTATTTAATGCATTTACTGTTTAAAATGTCCAAGGTCTCTGGCCAGCATGATTACTAGACCTGTCTCCCATTGAATATGCATGGAACATGTTGCGATGATACCTTACTTGTTCAGTTAGCCCACCTTTTTGTATTGTCAACAGGTGCAAGAGGTAAGGAATAATGTATCGCCAGATGGTATGTGCTATTTGTATCGTTATATGCATACAAGAGTACTAAACAAGGCTCTTTTCCAGATGCACCTATTTTTTAAGATGACTAGCTAATCCCTGTTGCAGAAGTCTGCTCAGACATATTTGCATTTCTTCAACACCCACAGAGCCAACTTGTGATTTATACTGCAACTATGCTGAGTGTATCTTAGTTACAGTTTCTGGGAGAGAGTTCATAATCAGGTGTATTCAGTAGTTAAAAAAGCCTAGTATGTTTGAGCCCTCGGTCATGATGACTTGTTGACTTGATCCTAGCACAACTATTGATTGTTTCTGAGCTGTTTTTTTCTACTCAGTTTTAATCACAAGGCTTGAGTCAATTGGTGGTATGGTTTTCAAACACTCCCCAACAGTGTTGCATATTGGGATCACTTTCATAGGCCAATATTATCACTTACTTGACAAATTGACTATGGTGAGATTTGAACCCAAGCCTTATGATTATAATACTAATGTTCTAACCAGGGAGCAATCTTTCATTATGTATTTGCACATGCCACACAGATCTGGTGTAGTGGTGCAATAAGTTATGGCTCTTGCTTGCTTTTGGTATTTGGGGAGGTAATGCTGAACAGCACCTTGTACATCCAGAACATGAAACCGAAAAGTGATGTGCTCTTCCAGCAGAATAATGTCCATTCACATTATGCCCATACTACTCTACTTCTTTGTAAGCAGTTCAGTAGATGGCATGATCATCAAATCTCTCCTCTTGGCACATGAGGGGACAATATCTGACTCATTCAGTTATCCCAATTACAACTCTTGGTCTATTGCTTTGACAGGTACAAGAATTGTGGAACACCATATTAAAAGATGGTGTATACCAGCTGTATAAACATATGAATGTTAGAGTACAGGCTTGTGTTAATGCAGATGGAGGATATACAATATATAAATATAAAGTATGCATTCTCTTTATACATCTTTTATTCTGGAACTTTAAATTTAGATTATTTTTTAAAATACATATTTTTTTTTTTTAAGCATTACGCCCCAAGCAAGGCGTGAAGCCACTAGGATGCAGGGGGTTGCATAAGATTTGGAGCGAGAGCAGATAGGAATGATAGAAGAAAGGATGAGGAGAGGGATAGTGGGTAGATCAAGGTAACTGGAGATGTCGGTTGACATTACATTTGAACATTTGGAGATTATAGCTCTCAGGGAAACAGTAATTGGGGAGGGTGTTCCACTGGCGAGAGGTGTGAGGTATGAAGCTATTGGAGTAGAAGAGACGGCTACATTTAAAAGTTTCTACAGTGTAAGGGTGGGAGCGGGATGCCAGCCTCGTAGAGCGCTTGAATTCATGGAGTCTGGGGACCAGTGTGGGTGTATTGTCTAGTGGATTTCATTTAGTTTCTCTTTAGTTTTGTTTATGCCTTTCTCACTTTTGTTATTTAGTAATCCACATTGTGATATTAGATATTAGAAGATCAACCAAGAAAGGTGAAAAGTTGTAAGAACCTGGACATAAATTTACTGTAAATGATCTAGTGATTAAAGCACTTTCTATACATTGTCTTAATAAATTGCTTTCTCTTTTAATTAGATTAGTAATTTTTAAATCAAAATTATAGTCAAACCCTTTATGGTGACAACTAATGCATTGAGCATGTTGTTTTGTAATGATCCCTTTTGTGTTCATATAATCTTTATTTAAATTCCTTAAGGTTTGACTTATGTATTCATAAGTATTTATTACAGGTGATAGAGTAAAACAAAAGTGAGGAAACACAAAAAGAAACTAAAGAAATCAGCTAGGGTTAGGGTTATACCCAAAACATATTTAAAAAAAAAATTAAATATAAAATTCTCAGAATACCCTCTCATTTGTGGACATGTGTAGCTGCATCAATTCTGACAAAGTTCGAAGGAACAAAACACAAAATTTTTCCACTTTGACATAGTTTGTTTGTTAAAATTTTGGAACCTGTACATGTACACATCTACATCTTTTCCAGTAATCAAGATATATTACCTGTACATTGAATCTTGAGTAAATTGGAACACCTATTCTTAGTGCTGCAATTTTTTTTTCTGCCAGTATATATATATATATATATGTGTGTGTGTGTGTGTGTGTGTGTGTGTGTGTGTGTGTGTGAAAACAAATGAAAAAGAGCTCTTAGAGTCATTGAAAAAAAGAATGGAATTAATTATCAAATTTTTACTTTGAGAAACTTTTGCAATGAATGCCAAAAATTTGTGCTGCAGTTATCAAGGCTAAAGGAGAATATTTTGATGAGAGCAAAACTTAATTGTAAAATGCTTTTTTTCTTTTTCTCACAATAAAATTTCCATAAAAAAAACATGTCTCACTTTTTTTAACCATGTATAATAATTTTCTCTTATCTAAAGTAAAAACAACTACTTTTTGGACCAATTTAAAAAATTATCAGGAGTTGCCTCAAAATTTTGTTGTGGAGTAGCTGAACACCCCCACAAGATAGACTGGTCTAAGGCTATTTAAACAGCACTCTCTTTTACTGCGGGAGATAAGTTAATGATTAACTGTTTTATTACATTAGTCTGTGTTCTCAACTGTGTGCCATATTATTCTCTGGAATAAACTACTTCTTATTTTCTATATGTATGTCAACCTTTCCTATTTACAACACAACACTTTTGAAATATAGTGTGTGTGTGTGTGTGTGTGTGTGTGTGTGTGTGTGTGTGTGTGTGTGTAAGGCAAATATTATTAAAGACATCAGAAAATGTTAGAAGTTCATTTCAGAAGAAATATAGTCATAGCCTTTGACTTTCTTAAGCCATTATCAGGGTAGGTAGAGACAAATGTTGAGTGTTGTGACATAGGCAAAGAGTGTTGTGATGTGACAACATATGACGTGTGCTTTTATTTTATTTTATTTTTATCTATGATTTATATTTTTTGAGGATGCTGGTTCTTAAATTAAAATTGTTTTTATCTGTATATGGTTGTTTTTGTTGTATGAGTATTGCTTCAAGGATCATAAGTTTGTTTTTATTATTTCATTTTGCTAATAAATGGTATTGTTTGTAAGTAGCTGTCTAATGCTACTATGATCCTTATGCTACTTATTAATGTGTTGCCTGATATATATATATATATATATATATATATATACATTGAGTTTTGAAATTATGAAAATATAGCTTTGGCAATAAAAAGAAAGTGTTTATTGATTTACATAATTTGTCTTGGGTAATAAAATGTGATCTGACTCAGTAAAAGTTCACAGATGTCTCATGCAACCTATCAAGTTAGTTCTGAATGTTGACACATAAAACTCTCAGTATCAAAAACCCACAAGTTACTTTTCTGAGAATAGAATTTGAAGATTATTTTTATCTCTCAGTGAATATCAGTCAGCCAGAGATTAAGGTGAAAAATCTTGTTTACTGATTTCTTTTAACTGTTTTTACTTTTTTTGTATGTTTATTTCATGTATTTATCTATAATATTATTGTTCTATGATCTATGTAAGTAAAATGGTGGTTGTGCATTTCAAGGTTAAGTAATTGACGTGAATTTATTAATTAAAACATATGCAGTTGTTTAAATTATAAAAAGTGGGTAACAAACAAGTAAACATCAACATATTAGGGTTTTAATTACTGAAGTACTGAAGTTTTAATTATTTAAATACAAAGTCCTATTAATTTATTTTATTTAATTAAACATTAGCTTTATTTTTGAAGTCCTTAATTTGACATTATCTATCTTCATATATGATGTATAATGTTTGTGCACATTGTTGCTCAAGCTTTCAAAAACATTCTTCTTAAGGCTTTATGAGATACTAGAAATCCCTATGAAATATGTTGAATACTTAACTTGAAGTACCAGACAGGAATAGACCATTCTTGATAATTTTTCAGTGTGACTTTGAAATTTATACCATTGCTGTTCGTCACAAGAGTTTCTTTTATTAATTAAAGAAATGTTTGAAGAATCAATTAATGTAAAGTATTTTTAATGCCATTTTTTAGTGTGAACCTTTTTTAAAAAAAATTTATTTTATTTTTTCTTTTTAGTAACGGTTAGATAATTTTTTGGTATGGATGTACAAAAAGGCCATAATTCTGATATTTTGTGTTGACTGACTACTGTTCAGTATTAGAAGAGTATGATGAATTAATAACTTCATATCTCCTGTTCATTGTTTTTGTGCCTTGAAAGCACTGTTTTCTGTTTCATCAATATGGGTGTTTTTTTCTGGTTTTTTTTTGCATGTCTCTGTTTTCCTGCATTTATTTACAGATTCTTATATACAAGAATAACCAATATTTCAATAATTAAATGTAAGTTGTAATTTTAAGTTTCTATTATTTTAAAAACAAATCGTTGTTTTTTTATCCTGTATAATGTGTTTCCCTTGCCATCAACAAACATTTCAGAATTATGAACTATTTCATTTGCATAAAAGAATACTGTTATTTTTAAAAAATTTAATTTTAGAATAAATAATTTTTTCACATTATTAATCTAATGCAAATTATTGTTACTGACATGGAAAAATGAAATATAAGTAATTTAAAGGTCTTCTTTGAACTTAAATTTCAGTTCTATTTGAAAGATAAGAGCCTAAAGCTAATCTAAATGAATATAAAAATGATATATAAAGCTTATAGGCATTTTTAAAATATTGGCATGTTTTTCCATCTCTCATTGACCTGCCATTGTGTATGAAAAACGTAAATGACAAATTTAAAATTCTCTTTAAAATCCAGTATTTGTCCTAGAGATGTGTTTCAAAGTCTGTTAGTGAATTTAAAACTTAATCAACTGGATTTTCTAAAAGTAAGGCTTACTGTAATTCTACTATCGTCTGAAAAAGTGTACTAATATATAAGAATAAAAAATCTAAAGAAATATGGAAGACCAGAACTGCAATATTCAAGAAATTGTTATTTATGAAAGTTAGAAACATAGTATTTCCAAGTTTAGAGCTCTGGGAGACACCTACATTAATACAAATAAATCTAGAAGAATGGTATAAGAATGATTGCCTATATCCTGAAAGGATATGGCATTTTAGGTTCAAGACAACAGAAGATGGTGATTGACCCTGCATTTAAATTTTTGAAGATTGTAGTATTCAGGGAAGCAAGTAAACAGAAGGGAGTTCCACTGTTGGGAATTGTGAGAAAAGAAATTGTTGGAATAGAAATGGCAGTTACATTTAACTATTTCAACAGTAAAAGGGTGGGACCTAAATGCCAATCTAGTAGCACACTTAAATTCATGTAACCAGGGCACCAGGGAAGAAAGCTTGTCAGAGTAGTTGCCATGAAAATATTTGTAGAAAAGACAGAGAGAAACCACATCACATCAGTGAGAAAATGACTGAAATTGAGATGCCAAGTGAGGATTGATTGCATTGTAGATCATTCTTTGTATATACAAGTTCCACTTGAGGTCTGGAGTGAGCTTGAATCCCAGTAGACATTTCAGGCAAGGAGCTTCATTGAGAATAAAACTGTTCATCATGACTGGAGAAAACTCAATTTCTGTTCTGTGATGATTCCTACTAGCTTGGTTTTGGGAGTTAGTGACTGTTACCAGCCTTGATAGTGTTCAAAAGCATCTCTGCAGCTTGTGGGTGATGAATTATTTTCCACTCTACAACCCCTTTCCTACTGATGAAATATTGTGAGTCATTCGCTACTCTACAGCTATTTCCATAGCAAATATTCTGATGGGTTACATTTATTAGTTACCCCAGTTTAGACCTTTGTGTCTAAGACCCAACATGCCACACTGCCCTATTGACTGGAGCTTCAGAATATGTTGAATGCACCTATGCAAAGGAGTACTTCTCCCCTGCCAATGAGGTCACCTGTTTGGTGTGGATGGCAACCCATAATGTTTGAGGACAGGATCCTGGTGATTGAGGGCTTTAAGAGTCAGGTTTAGATACTTCTGATTCCCAACACACCACTTTGGCCCTTATTTGGACTAGATGGGCAGTCAGAGAAGCCTGATCGGATAAATTGGCTGGTCATACCAAGCCCTAGCATCTATAACTATATCAATTTATGGAATACTTTATAACTAAATACAATACCCCAAATATACATTGGGATAAAAGACCATAAGTATCCAATTTAGAGGTGTTAGAAGGTGATAACTGAGGGTCAGTCAGTTCGAAGAGGTCTAGACTTAGATATGGCTGTAAACGTACCAGCTTATATCCTTAAGATTTGTGAAGTGCAACAAATGGTTTGATTTGATTTGATTTGTTTTATGGTATATTATCCTCAATGGGTTATTTAATGCTGACAAATATACTGGTTGGTGTAGCCCTGACCTGTCAAGGCAACTGGGTTTCTCCTTTGATATGTCCCAATGTCAGGCTCTAAGGTGGAAGGGAAGTACAGGCAGTGAATTTTGTATCATCATAATTCTCTGATTCTGAAAAAGAAATGAGTATTGACTTTCCAATATTTCTCTTGCTTGCATCCCTCTATGAAACTCCTCCAGAAAATCTTTCCCCTTTCTTAATTGAAAAATTACTATCCGGTAGGATTATCCAGTAGGATTAACCCCAAAACAGTTAAGAAATTGAGAAATGGCAATTTTGATAGTAGAAGTAGAAAATAGGAAACATGCTGAAAGTCTAATCAAGATGAAGACTTTTCATAACCTCACAATAAAATCCTTCCCCCATGAAAAACTGAACACTTCTAAGGGAGTCATTAGAAGCAGAGAGTTGTCTCTGGCCACACCTGAGAAAATCACATCTGCCTTAGGAAGCCAGGGGTCAGTGATTACCATAGAATTACAATAAAAAGAAAAGGAGAAACAAACATGTATATCCTTACTTTTGTCACACCTCAAATCCCTTGAAAAATAAAAGTTGGGTACAATATTGAGCCAGTGAAATAATATATTCCTGCTCCACTAAGGTGTTGGTTGCAAGTGTCAAACATTTGGGCATCATAGGGATAACTGCAGGAGAGTCTCCCAACATGTGGAAAATGGGTCAGAGGGATTCAGACCACACAGAAGAAAAATGCCAATATGAAGTAAGATGTGCTAACTGGCAGGGAAACCATCCAGTATATACTCATAATCATGTGACTTCTGGAAAAGGAGATAGTTAAGGTGAAACATAAATGAAATATCTAATTCATAGAAGCAAGGCAAATAGTAGAAAGCTACATGAAAGGCCCTTCCTATGCAAAAATAATGCAAAAAATGACCACAATGAATACCAGTCAATCTGTCAAATACAGAGCCTTCATTAAGAAGTTCGTACACTTAGGACTAAATGATTGACCCAAATTTTAAAACCACTTAAAAAACATATACTCCTAGAAAATAGTACAAGCTGAACCCCTAAAGAAATCCAATGAAATGATTGAAATAATAAATAAAGAAAAAACAAATACAAAATCTACCACTCAAACACAAATCACCCCTTCAAAAAATACAAAATCTTCTACAAAGCAAAGGTGACAGCAATCTCCTATCTGTCCACCAACAACCATTAAAAATAGACTTAAGAACTTATTGCTCAATAAAACAGGACTGACCAAACAAAAATCAGAAATTCACAGTGACCAAATTCCTACCCAAAATCGATTTGACAAACTGAAAGAAATGGAGGAAGAAACCTCGAACTCATAAATGGCCAAAATAAATCCCCAAAACATTTAGCAGTCATGTATTAAATAATTTATTGTAACTGCCACAGTATAAAGGCAAAAAAATGAACTACTTCTGCTAATAAGAGACCTGTCACCAGAAGTTGTTTGCCTTTAGGAAATATTCCTTAATGACAAATTGAATATAAAAGAATACCATCAATACAACTGCACAACTGCACACATGACACAGGGCTTCAATTGTCAGGCAGTACATCTATCCTTGTTAGGAATGATGTATCTCAAAGTAAAATAAATTTAACAACTACTTTACAAGTGACTGCTGTTAATGTCACCTTACACAGGCCAATAAACATCTGCTCAGAATACATCCCACTGAATGAACCAGTAAATAAAGCTGGAATTCATAAAATTGTAAGGCAATTACCTGCACCTATTATGATAGTAGTGGACTTTAACTGTCACAGCACCATATGAGGTTGTAAGAATGGAAGGATATTAGAAACAATAATTAATAATAACAATTTATGCATTTATAATGATAAAATGCTGACTTATATAAATCCATTTATTTAATCGCTTTGTGATCCATCAATTTATATGAATTTCTCTTGGAAGGTACTGGCAGACACATGCAGTAGTGATCACTTGCCAAATGTCTTGCAAAACTCAGAACATAACAATAAAAATCCTCTCCACTGGAAATTAGGCAGCATGAATGGGAACAAATTTAAAATCCAATGTTCTGAAAAACTAGTTGAAGATAAAAGCATCATGAACTTAAAACATTTCATGGAAATCCTCAGTTCTATAGCAAAAAAAATCATTC
Source organism: Acanthosepion pharaonis (assembly GCA_903632075.3). NCBI lineage: Eukaryota > Metazoa > Mollusca > Cephalopoda > Sepiida > Sepiidae > Acanthosepion > Acanthosepion pharaonis. The sequence continues at coordinate 252,944 of CAHIKZ030001236.1, forward strand.
CAAAAAATTCAGCAACAAAAATATGCAACAGAGCTTGGTTCAATGAAAAATGTAAATGTAAGAAGAGCATCTCTGAGGGAATTCAGGAAACAACTCCTAATTTCCTGCCATTTAAGTAATTCCGAGCAAAAGCATAGAAAATAAAGAAACCAAAAAAGAATGCTGGAAAAATTACATCAATTCTGCTACAAAAACGAAACTGTCTGGAATATGATAAAGAAAATAACAGGCAAATACCAAACAAACAATGTAAAACACCTCTTGATAAATAACTTCAAAACAACCTCATAACATTCATCTGCCAAGAATGGTAGCGAACAATTTTTCAAGCTCAAACAAAAAGCAGCAAAACAAAAACTAAACTTTAAATCAAATAATGCCAAGAGCTATAACCTACGATTCATACTAGAGGAACTAAATGAATCTTTAAAGAAAGTCCACAATACAACTGTGGGCCCAGATGATATCCACTCTGAATTCAAAATTCAGTTACCCAACAAATCATTACAACTGTTATTAAAAATATATAACATAGACAAATAGCAATTTCCTAGAAATGTGAAAAAAGTCATTCATCATCCCTATTCCAAAACCTGGAAAGGATGACACAGACCCTGAAAACTACAGACTGATAACATTAACCAGATGCCTATGTAAAACTATGGAGAGAATGGTCAACAAAATGTGACTTATTATCTGGAAACTAATGGTTTAATCAGTGACTTTCAATGTATTTTTAGGAAAAAAGAAGCACCAAAGACCACTTAATATGCCTAGAAATTTTTGTAAGGGAAGCCTTTATTAAGAAGGAACATCTGATGGCAGTCTTTTTTGACTTACAAAAAGGCATACAACATGACATGGAAATTTGGTATCTTGAAAGACCTGCATGGACTGGGCCTAAAGGGAAGACTGACTCAATTCATAGAGAATTTCCTGGAAGATGGAATATTTCAAGTCTGTATATGAACTACACAATCAGAACTGTAAAATCAAGAAGAAGGGATTCCACAAGGAAGCATTCTTTTAGTGACTCTATTCTGCATAAAAATTAACTCCATGTAGAATTAATGCAATACTCACCTTTGCAGGATGGTTCCAAACTAGTGTCTAGTTATCAGACAGGGGTGAACTGTAATTCAAGTTGGAATGGCAAACTAGCACAGTGGTGTAGCTAGAGTAAATGTCACCCGGGGGGGGTCCGCTCAAATGTCATCCCAATGACCCCGATTCACCCTATGCTGAATGGTTAGCTGTAGCTAAATTTTCATACATGCTCTACCTCTACTTTACTCTACTGACCGGTACGTTACTGTTTACATGTATGATCCAAGACAAAATCCAATACAACAAAATAATCAGTTCAAATCAAAAGCTGAAAACATTGCTATTTTTCCTACTCACAAATTTCCTGACAATTTATTAGAAAATTTCTGACAGCGGGGACAAAACTGGGGGGTCATAAATTATTTCTGATGGGTCATATGCCAGCCTCGAAACCCTGTGTCTCCACCACTGTTTTCAGACTATTTTTGGCACCTTAGCCTGGCTAAGTCACCCCTCCTGTGCTGGCACCCGGGGCGGTCAGCCCCCCCGTCACCTCCCTAGCTATGCCACTGAACTAGTATGGTGTCTTTCTCATTTGCATTGGGAGCTTAAATATTTGTAGTCCACTGTTCTTCTAGGTTTCCCATTTTTCTTGGTGGTAATTATCTACATCAATCGGTAGGTGTACCAACGGGTATTGGAGTAATGATGCCTCTTTTGACATCTTCCCAAAGGGCTTGTTACTCCTTGAAATGATGTGGTACTGGAATGGCGTTATGGCTAGCCTTGGGGGTTGAAGCTTCCTTGAGGTGGATATGAGCTGGAGGACCAGACATAGGAGGGGATTTCCTGCTATTGTTGATAACCGTTATGGCAAATTGGTCTAATAGCCACCTTTTAAGTTTATCTACATTTTCACTGGTTGCTGGAAATGGAAGGGTTTTAGGATATTCAGGTTGTGTGCTTTTAATTGACTCAGGTTTGAATTCATGGGCTAGAGGGTTTAGTGTATGATGCTGAGGATCTACGAGTAAAGCATCACATATCATTGAATTAATTCCTGGGGTGGGTGGCACTGTCATAGGTTTGGGAAAGTATGGGGGTAATATGCCTACATCAATGCAGGCTGTTTTGCTAAGGTATATTGTTTGTATTTTCTTACATATATACAGTGCCTGTTTTGTGGTCTTTATCCCAATCATGAATCTGACGGGTAGCCAACCTTGACACACCAAGGACCCCACCATCACCACCACCACCACCACCACTGCACACACCTTTTTTTTAAGGAGACTAAATTTCTCGCTGAGAGTGCCATGTGTTGCAGGCATTTCAGCCTACCAAGACATATGTTTGCACCGCTATCAGGTATTTGAATCCCTCAGCCCAGGAGTGAGATGCTCCCTATATGTCAACAACTTTTTAATAATGTGCAGATCTTGACATATGCATATCATAGAAAGAAAACTCCAACAATGCTTCAATTAAATACACAAATAGGCCACTAAAAATGGTTTTACCTTTTCCAAAATGAAAACCAAATGCCCACATTTCTGCAAATTAAGAAAATTGCACAACAACCCCTGTTTCAAATTTGACAGAGAAGAAATCCCAATAGTGGAACAACGCAAGTTCCTAGGCATCATCTTTGACAAAAAATTAACATTCATTCCCCATCTAAAATATTTAAAAATAAAATGTAGTAAAGTCCTCCAACTTCTGAATGTAGTGGCCCATACTGGATGGGGTGCAGATCAACAAACATTAATTAAATTATACAAGTATAATTTCAAGGAAAGTTTCTTCATTCTGGAAAATGTTCATAGGTTAATGTTCAAGAGAAATTAATAAGGTCAGAAACATTTAGAGTTAAGGAAAAACTCATCAAATTTCATTTTCAATAATGATTTTTTTTTCTAAGTCAACAATTCCATCTGTATATTATTATCATGTATTTTGTTCACAAAGTCATCATGTTGTCAGATTAACTTCCACTTCTCCAATTAGTACACACTGTGTTTGGCCAGTCATGTAACTCTTAACGGCCAATCAGTGACATGGTCTTTGGGTACACAAGAGAAGATGCACTCCTATGTGTGGGTAGAAATAACTACTTGTAAAATTTACTTGTGAATAAAGACAGCTTTTGTAGCATTCACTAGTTTTCCTTTTCAGGGTTCCCTTTCATTGTTAGAATATTTTCTCATTTCATTCAACCAACTACTTTTTCATTTTTTATTTTACATGTTTCTGTAATTATCTGTTTTCAACAACCAGATAATACCAAAACCACCCAACACTGAGTTTGGGGTAGTAGCACTTGTTAGGGTCCCAGCTATAGGCAAATAGTGAACCCCTGAACAAAAACAAAACACTATAAAAGTATAAAAATACATTTTTATGGTAAACATACTAGATATAAAAAATTACCAACAATACATTTTATAGTAAAATGACCAACAATTCATTTTATCTGTAGTTGAAGGCATACAATTGCATTCAAAATATATTTACCTGGAGTCATAAAATTGTGTTCAAAATATTTAAATTTTGTCATTAAATATCCCAGAGCTTGATATACTGCTAAACAAAATCAACCAATCAACAATGGGTTTATAAATGCAATTGTGAAGTCTGTGGTTTTTCTGATTTTTTATTGAATTTGTATTTACTATTATTTTCTATTTTTCTCCTGCTCTTTGATACTGTAATGAAGAAGTGAAATTCAAGCAAAAATATCAGCAAAGTACAAAACTAAATATTCACCAAGAATAAATAGACAGGTAATGTGGATGTGCAGGTGGTGCAATGGAGCTCAGAATGAAAAATTTAATTGAAAGACATTGTTTATGCAATAATCGCTTGTAAAAGAAAGAATTATTATTTTTACCATCCAAAATGTTTCAGCTTTAAATAACCACAAAAGGTTGATAAGCCATAAAAAAAACAAATCGATCAATAAACCTGTAATGTACAAGTTTAAATTGTAAATTGGTTGGTAAAAATCACTGGGCTGTAGTGCACCACATCTGATCATAAAATGCACAACTTTTGGTGTATTTGTCATGGATTGGCCATCTCTGAATTTGACAAGTAACCAATTACAGAATAATTCTTTTAAAAGACAAAAAAAAATCTGAGAAATTATGGTATTGATTTTTGTACATATTTCAATCCAGTTACCTTTTTCTTGTAATTGACAATAATGTTTCTATTTGTGCAGTGAATGGATGTTGCATGATAATAGTCAGAAAGATTACAATCCCAATTTTTGCAAGTCCAACAGACTTGGATACAAATATGTATGACCTCATAAAAAATGAATGTAAAAATTGACATATTTCAAACATATTTCTTCTAACAAAATGAATGATAGTTTTCTTCCTTTAGTAATTCATGTACTACTTCCTGATATTGACACTCATTTTTATTCATTTTCAATACATTTCTCCAGTAAAATTTGTTCTTGTTCCACTGCTCATGTCTAGGGATATCGTGTAGTTCTTATTTTTACTTAGTACTGTTTATTGCTTGTCCATTTCCATTGAGTGCAAGCACACACTGCTGGACACTTTGTGCTCATAAAAAAAAAACTCTATCAAAAGGATGGTTATTCCATTGACACCACTATTACTGTATACACTTTTTTGACTCCCACATAATTGTTTATTGTTTTAAAAAGCAAAATAGATAATATATGTTTATTGCAATTATCTTGTTGAATAGTTCATTGATATTTTTATAAAATTATGAATAAAAAATTCGTTTTTATATTTACTTATAAAATGTTAAATAATAAATGTTGCATTGTAGTTTGTTTATATATTTTAATAATTTTGTAATTTTTTTATAAATTTTTAAATAAAAAGATTTCTTTTCAAATTTATTTCCTTATGAAATGGTAAATAATAAATTTTCATAAAAGTTGAATAATAAATATCACATTGTACTTGGTTCATATATTTTTATAATCTTGTTAATAAACATTGTTAATGGAGTGTATACAGTAATAGCAGTGTCAAATAAATTACCTTTTTTGTGGACACAAAGGTTAAACATTGAAAAACATTTTTTAATGCATACTTCCATTTACATCTTTTTATATCCTTCCTAATTAGTTTTGCCAAGGTAATAAAATATTGTTTTAATTGTAGAATATTGTTTATAATGTAATTACAATTTCCTGTTTGAGAAAACCTCCCATGTGTCCACAATATTATCTGTAGGCTATCTCTCTCATTAAATATATCTTATCCAAAATGGTAAGGTTACTCCACTATAAATTGTAAGATTAAGGTTATAACCATTGCTCTACAGCAGGTCTCTTTGTTGAGTATTAAGTATAATAGGGTTGCAGTCAGGAGGCACTCAGCAAGGATTGAACTCACTACACAAGGTAGAGAATTTTAAGGCTAGCTTCTTAACCATAACTATCATAAGAGGAAATATTGCTGCTGTTTTATATATATTAGCTATGATTTTGCCAAGAAGTTATAAAAATGGTACACTTCCTCTCTTTCTCTCTCGTACTTCTCTTTTCCTCCGAGCATGCTGGTGTGCCAATGCTAACCAGTACCTCCCTGGGTATGAAGATATATTCACATTAGTAAATGAACTCTTTCACACACACAGACACATACATATGTATTACTCACATAATTCCTAACTTGTTTTCTTTCTCTTGCATACATACTTGTATTTTCTCTATATTTTTTACTCAGTTATGTAAAAACAGAAATATAAAATGTTGCCTTGTTGAAATTGTCTTGCATTTCCGTACAGCCATCATGTTGTTGCCACTGCTTTTAGTCTAACTATAAGTAGTGCCAGAACAGGTTAAATGGCAGGTCAGACTGGGCTTTGGAATGCTCTTTGATCTGGCGACCAGAGTAATGTAGAAACACAACACGCATCTCCCCACACAGTTGGCCAATCCTGTTTTTTTTATGTTTTTAAAATAACCAGGCAAGTGACATTCTTCAGGAATATCAAGTCATATTTATTGCATTGGTAGATTATTGACTAAGGTATCTTAAAGTAAGTATTTTAAGATAGATGTCTTTATCAAGGGCAATAAAACTTTAATTTGAAACTAAATGCAGACAATTTATGTCTAGATCATTACAACTTCTCAAGCAAAAGGAATTTTCAAGTATTTACTTTCAGATTTAAGAAGATTTACTGCTTGAGTGTTTCTAGGGGATATCACTTAGTGCAGAAGTTGGTAAACATTTTTAGAAATGGGCCATACTAGCTGGAGTTTTTTTTTTTGTGATGGTGTTGGGAGGCATTGCAGGCCAATACCAAATAAACCCATGTGTTTAACACATTTTATCAATTCTTGATCAAAAAGGGAATGGATCAATTCAGTTTCATATATTTGGGCATTATTAAAATTTTAAAAATAGATTTTCAAAGCAATAAAATTGCAGAGAGAGTATACAGTAATAGCGATATACTCCTTTTGACACACTCTTTTTCTTTCTGCAGGTTAAAAACTGTTAATCCCTATTGAAATTCCATTTGAGAATTTAAGACAATGGAAAGTAGTGAGATGTAAATTTTTTTGATGGAAATTATATATCAAGAAATTTTTCTAAGATTGAACTCAGTTCAAAATTTGTGCTTCCATTTATCATGATTGACCATAAATATTGATTCCATTTGACATTCCTGGAAGGCTACCAAATATGACAAGACACATGAAGAAGTCTGAAGAACACAATAGATAAAATGACGTGATAAAGACAAATTGATCAAAATGAATCTCACTATAATACAGTAATAACCCCTTGTTTCAGAAATTGCTAGTAAATAAATTTAACCAAAAATCAACTGTTAAGAGATTTGAACAGTGTCACTTGTTAAATTCTGAATTCATCACCAAATGTTTACTGTAAACCAAGTGCTGTCAAATGGGGTCCAAGCAACCCCAAGGGGTCAGTGAGGAGTTCGAGGTGGTCAGTGATAGTCAAAAGGTTGAATAGGGGGTGAATGAATAACACTGAGTTAAATTTTAGTTAGTGTACATGTATGTTGTATTCTTCTTAAGTTCAGATTAAAGAAAGGCACTGAGCTCAATGATCAACAGAATCAAAAACCTAAGATACATCCATTCAAGTAGCTTTTAACTTATTTTGATAAGATTTATTTAATACCACATTGAGCATTGTTTTTAATTGTTCCAAGTTGATTTTCAGATGACAATCCTTTTTTTTTCAATCTCTAACTGTAAAATAGAATTTATGATTATGAAGGTTATTTGACCTGATTGGTATGATTGCATCAAGTATGATGCAATATTAGTTTATTTAATTTAATTAATTAGTAAAGTTGTGCAGTGGAATATTAGTACCGGTTAAGCATTTCTCTTCTATAACATCGGCTGTATTTAGGCTTGGTGTATTTAATATATTTTTTGATTCATTGGGGTTATTTAATATATATTCTTAAATATATTTTGGGGGGAAAATTTTGAACCTGATGATGCTGGAAGGAAAATTTTAAAATCTGATCCAAATTTCTGAACTTTTAGTTAACATTTTAATTGCCAACATCAATGCGTGTTTTAAGGTTCAAATATATTTAAAATGGGGGTCACTGGGGAAGGAAAAGAAACAAAAAGAAGTCTTTGATCAAAAAAGTTTGACAATCCCTGCTGTAAACTAGTATAAAAAAAAGTAACAATAACTTTAGTGATGGATTTCTAAACAGCTTAGAATAATGTCACCCTGAAAATAACAATTATTGTTTGTTTCTTGAAGTCAAGCAGCATTGAATCTGATCAATATTTAGATTAGTAACAACTTAAGAATATCAAATACAGGCAACCTTTCTTATTTGTGGAACTCACTTCCAGCTTCTGGCTTATACCTGTCAGCTATGATATACAAAAATTTAAATGTAATGTCAATAGTTTAGTTTTCTTCTATCTACTTGAATCCTGTTCTTTTATTGTCCTCTCTCTTCAGTAATTTTTTTACAGGGTCTTTTACTCTCAGTAACACATTGCGTCTTAGTGGCTCTATCACCTTACTTGGAGTGAAATAATAATATAAAAATAAGAGAAATCATTATTTTTGTCGCCATCGTTTTTTCTGTGAACTTCAACTACTAGTTACTGGTAAAATGAGAACTTTACCATTTTAGTTGTCTTCAAACAACCTAGAACATTACATCAACTGAAGCTGCAAAAAAAATTTACTTAATTTTAATCTTGTGCCAGACTAAAGAAAGCTTAATAAATAGAGGTGAACTCTGAACTTATTCTTGTGCTGGTAGAATTAATTAACTTAAAACACATACAAGTTGCGATGGATAAATTGTCGTCTAAAATGAAAGTAATCATGACATCTCATTTTAACAGATATATTTCCCAAAGTTACACAAAAATATATTGAAATATTAAAGAGTAAATTTATTCAATAAAATCGCCATTAGCTTCAACCACTGTCTCCAGATGACTTCAGAATCTCCTGCAACCCTTCTGGATGGTTCCTTGTGTAAGGTGATAAATGATGCCATAATCCTGGCCTTCAGTTCATCTTTGGTTTTACAAGGAGTTTTGTTGGTCTCTCACTCAACTGCACTCCACACATAATAATTAAGGCGGTTGCAATCTGAGGAATTTAGTGGTCAGATGTAAGGGGTGATGTGGTTGCAGATAATTGTCTGACAGCCATGACTGGGTTCTCCTGCTTGTGTGGCATGGTGCAGAGTCCAGTTACCAGACATAAGGTCTTTCAGCAGCCACTCTTTTGACCCATTTAAGCACTACCTCCTCAAGGCACTTGATGTAGGCCTTTATGTTGAGTCTGAGGCCAAGCGGGAAGATGAATGGAGGCATAATGTTGTATTACTAGTGATCACTGCAAACATGTTCATAATTACCATGAGACTGATTTCTGAAATGTGATATTACTTGCAAGCAATGAAAATTTGATTCTTTACAGAATCAAGAATGCATATCTGATTAAAGGAAAGTTTTCTTTCTTGTTTTTGAAAGTATAGCCTTAGATAATTTCGGCATTGACATGATTACAGACATAATAAATGAAATATACAATAGTAGTGATATACTGGAAGATCAAAGTAGATCCATTTTCATAACACTGCCTAAGAAGGGAACACATTAGACAATCAGCCTACTAGCCATATAGCAAAACTTATCATTCGAATTCTGATTAATAGCGCATGCAGTAGAATCAGACTTAAAAAAGGACAAGAACAGTGTGGGTTCATCAAAGACACTGAAACAAGGATGGTGATATTAATGCTCAGAATGATATCAGAAAAGCAATACAAATGCAGAAGGATGTATTTTATAGATTATGCAAAAGTATTTGATAAAGTATGTCCCAAAAACTGTTGGAACTGCTAGGCAACCTTGACATATTTAGGAAGGATATTAGAATAATCTAGAACCTATACTGACAGCAAGCCACTGGCATACGGGAAGAAAATGAGTTCAGTAAATATACAAATATAGAAAGGGTTGTAAGACAAATATGTGCCTTCTCACCAAACCTATTCAACCTATACAGCGAGGGGATTCCGAGAGAATTAAAAGTCCTGTCAGGATTCATTATTGGTGGCCATGATCTTAAGAATATAAGATATGCAAATGACACAGTGTTGATAGCAGAATAAAAAAGGAAACTACAAGAAATTCAACAGATTGAAGTGAAGGAAATCAAGAAGAAAGGACTAAACATCAATTCCAAGAAAATAAAATGCATGTTTGTTGAGAAAAGAAAAAGGCCAACATGGAAATTACAAATTGGAGATACCAAAATCAAACAATTAGGAGGACTGATATTGCATAACATAATATCAGTCTTCATATCTGGATGCTGAATAATCTCCTCAAAGTTGAAGAAATTAATTGAAGCAACAGACATATGATTCTAAAGGAGGATGTTGAGAATCTCATGGACCGAACATGTGAGCAATGAAAAAGTCTTAGAAAAAATGGAAACAAAAAGAACCCTTATACTTGACATAAGGAAAATATAGCTGAAATTTCTAGAGCACATAAGGAAAAAAGAGGCCTTTGAAAATTCATACAGGCAGATTGAAGGCAAGAGGGAGAGAGGAAAACAATGCATAACCTAAGGACTAAACATCAATTCAAGCAAATACATAGCCAAAAATTAAGAACTACAAAAAAGGAAATTGTGGAGAGTCATGATTGCCAATGTTGAAGGGACATGGTACATAGAAGTTTGATGGTAGTTTCCACTTAAACTTTGGGGAATATATTCCCCTACACCCAGTGCATGACTAAAACTGAATAATATTGAAACCTGTATATTCTACCTATGATAAAGTTATAACTGTTTTTCTTCCTTATTGAGAATTTTCACCTTTTCACTTAAAAGAAGCATTTTATAGATTTTACTTGGTATCACTGAAACCATTCAAATTAAATCTTATCAGTTTTTTATATCTGGGGTTGATTAAATCACAAAAAGTAAAATTATGTGTAAGTGCATAGAAATAATAACTTAAGGAAAAAGTGTATGGAGAAACACAATAAATTTTAATCTACCTGATAAATTACAGCGTCAGGTGACCTTGTAAAGTTACAAATGGTTTGAAGACAGCTAAAATGGCGAAGTTATTATTTTACCAGTAATTGATAGTTAAAGTTCATAGAAGAATAATGCCAACAAAAACATTGATATTTTTTAAAATCATTTTACACCAAGCAAAACAATAAAGTCACTAAGAAGCTAAAGGTTATTGAGAGGGAAAGAAACTGAGAAAAATTATTGAGGTGGTAAGACAATAAAAGAGTAGGATTCAAGTAAACAAGAAATGATAATTGATATTGCATTTAAATTTTTGTATATTGTAGTTGATAGGAAAGCAGAAAGGTGAAACAGAGTTCCACAAATTGGTATTTTTTTATAATTTGTTTTACAAAAGACCAAATTGTATATCAATTTAAATGTCCTTTGGGAGACTGCTTAAATAAAAATGTTAATACATATGTTGGTTTTACAACTACAATGGTGAGAAGATTTACATTTCACTCAAATGATCATAGTTCAATCTCAGAACATTTAAAGGAAACATATGTCCACATTCATAGTTTAGACAGATATTTGTCAAAAATACATCAGTGCTTCATCAAGATAATAATAAGCAAAAAATTAAAATTCTGGAACCTCTTTAATAAGAGGAAGGTATAAAAAATTGGGCAGCCTTTGTGGTTTATGCAGTATTTTTTTGACAAAAGTATTGCATCATATTGGACTGGTTCAAATCCTAATTCTGTAAAAATTCCAGGCTGTAGCCAACAGAATCTTTTCTAGTACACTGATAACATCTCATTCTTGATATTGATTGAAGTAGTCAAAAGTACTTGAACAAAAGTTCATGATAAACATGAATTTTAGACAGCTTACTCACAATTTTGATCTTGATGTCCAACATCTTATTCAAATATTGGAAAAATACTTTAAAAAATTGAAATAGCCAGACTTTATTGGTCACACACATACAAATTATATATATATATATATATATATATATATATATATATATACACACATGCACAGACACTCATATATGTATATGTAATAATTTGGTGCATTATCCCTCATTGAATTTATAATGCTGCAAATTATAACAACATTGATTTAAAAAATAAACAAATGCATATGTTACATGACTGACCAATGGAAATCAAACAACACAAAAGTGAAAAAAACCAGAATTTCTTTTCTTTTTCTCTGTTTCTCATTGGACAAAGTGAAACATGCTAGATTGATAAATGTTTCTTATTTGTTCTTTATCTTATCATTCCCTTGGATTCTGATCCATATTTGATATTTATTTGCCTATATTAGTCGATTAATTTGTCCTGAAGGGACTTTTCTTTGGATTTTTGTAATACTTTTCTTGTATACATATAAATGTCTTCTTTTTTTGACTTAATGTAAAAATTATCAAAAGGTTTTTTTGTTTTGAGTGCTTTTGATTAAACTGTTAGCCATTTTCAAGGATTATTTTTTGTTACACATCATTTATTATAGCATGATAAATTGTATTGTGGATGGTATAAAACTTTCTGAAAGTAGATATCGTCTTAATTTCCAAATATGGCCAATACATTGTGGTCATGTTCATAATTGATATTATTAGGGGCTGGCTTCTTGTTTTTTATAATAACAATTTATTATTATATCACTGGCTTTTATAAAAATCCATACTTAAAGAATCTAATATATGTCTACCTTTTATTACAATTGGTATAACTGGAATTCTTTCACCTTCACACAATATGTTCTCAAATTAACACTCATCAAACATAGATAAAAATGCCTATGAGATGCACACATACACAACTGTTTTCTGAATTCATAAACAAACCAGAATTTGATTGAGACATGAATTCACCTTTTCAAGATACTTAAAAGATTTTGCAATGAAAACCAAAAAACACAAAATTTAAAAATAGCAGAATTTTCCTTTTGCTCCTCCATATTTCATTCTCTAGTGAAGCTTTAATAAAAGTGGAACATGATTATAAATGTTTCCTATTTGTTATTTATCCTATCATTCTGCTGGATTTCAATCCAGATTTGATCTATATTTGATCTCAATTCATATATATATATATATATATATATATATATATATATATATATATATATATATATATATATATATATAATATAGCTCAGTCTGGAGCATTCAATGATATACAAACTCACTACATTTATGAATAGTGAATATAAACAGATTAGAATTCATTTTTGGGGCAGGAATTGAGAATTAATCTTAATCCTAAGTAATGGAGAAATCTCATACAGGTGAGTCATGACTGATTTCTTTTATTGGATTTATTGGGTAGCAATGTTAATCTCACTTATAAAAAGAAATTAAAAAAGCACAAATCAAGATGAATTATCACTTTGTCAAATGAGAATTTGGCACAAAAGAAAATATTTTTCAACATAGTTATGGAGAAATCTCATATGACTGATTTCTTTTATTGGATTTATTTGGTAGCAATGTTAATCTCACTTACAAAAAGAAATTAAAAAAGCAAAAATCAAGATGAATTATCACTTTGTCCAATGAGAATTTGGCACAAAAGAAAATATTTTTCAACATGACTATATTTACTGCACTGAGCTTGCTTGGTGGTCTTATCAACAAATATAAAAGTAGTACCCCAACTGAAAATAGTCAGCTCTTGTCATCTGCAAGCATCAACACATGGATTACTACTTTCTAGTCACATCATCACAGGGCAAAATACAGTCAGATCCTGTCATTGAAGAAAAAACATGACTGTGAGTAAGCTAGAATATTCTTATTTTAAGAAGTTGTTTGTTGAACAAGCTTTGACTAAAGGGTGTGGTTGAAATGATTACCTCATGAGGTAACTACTTTTTTTTAGCAATGAAAAATTCTTGCTCATTTATAGAGAGATGGAGGGGATTATATTAAGCACACCTACACTTTCTTTGGTTGACACACAATAGTCATTGATAACAGCTGAAAACTTGAGCTGAGTATAGCCAGGGGTCATAAAACAGGAAAATTCCCTGTTATCAACATTTTTCATTCTTTCAGTTATATGTGACCTAAAATACTTTTACATTTTACATATTCACATCAGCTACACAAAGTTAAAACAAGATTATGTTTGAAATCATAGTGTTATATGAATTTCATAATGTGATTTTTAACTCGATGAAAGGGCTGGCTATGTAGAGGAATGTCATTCTAAAACTGATACAAGGTCTTAGGGGTTTATATTTTAAATGATATTTATTAAACTCATAAAATTTTCTGGAGTTTTTTATTCAAAAATAAAAATTTTCTACTCTGTATTCAATCTTTGGTTTACAGAAGAGAAAAAAAAGTGCTAGGAAGTTTTCCACACATCTAAAACTTATCTTAACAAAATAGAACAAAGGCTGCCCCAACGACTTCTTCTACCATAAAAACAACATGATAAGTAAAAGAATAAGCATAATATTATTCAAATAGTGGCATGTGTCTGAGATATATATATATATATATATATATATATATATATATATATATATATATATGGCAGCATATCTCCATTCAAGCATGTTTGGTTGAATAATCTATACATATTAATTATTTATTTAATTATTTTTATTTTAATCCTTTTAAATTCATGGATCAATTTTTTAATGTTGTTATTAAGGAAGGCACCATAGATTTATCATTCCTTCTAGTTTTCCCCAAGTAATTTCAATCTCATCTAAGATCATATTCTGGGGTGAATTGCTAAGACAAAAAAATGAATGTAATTGATAGTTGTGAATTTTTTGTAAATGTGCATGAAATGGGCTCTGTTAATTCAAAAATTAATGCTATCTAATGGGGGCAACTTAATTTATATTTGTAAATTCTTTTTTTTATAAAATTATAATTTAAGTATTTTAAAAACTTGCTGTTATAGACATTTTAAAACATTGTTGCTATACTCGTAATTAAACTTATTTAATGTTGGTTTTATTTTTCTTATATAGAGGGCTACAAGAATTTAAAGTTTTTTATTTTCATAGTGAAGTATACTTGCATTGTCAATTAATATTTCTTTAAATCATGAATAGAGACAGGAATATTCCTTTAAATGATGTGCAATAGATCTTGAATCTGACATATGTAATGCAAGTCTCCTCAAAATTTCAAATTCTTGAAGCTCTCTATATAAAAAAAATTAACACTAACTAGGATTAATTATGAGTATAGCAACAATGTTTTAAAATGTATATAACAGCAAAGGTTTAAAAATACCTAAATTGTAATTTTAAATTCTGTAATATTCTATTTTTTATAAAATTACAATTTAAGTATTTTAAAACATTGCTGTTATAATTGTAAAATATTCTAAATATATAGATTTTTCTCACTGGTAGCAGAACTTTGAGTTTCATGCACAACACAATCATCAGTTGCGGAGTTAAGGCTGACCATTACATAATTTAAATTTTGATATATATATATATATACTGGATTATTGTTATAGTGGAGCAGTCCATATTATTTGCAGGGATTTTTTACATATAAAAAATATTTAAAATAAACATAAATAAATGGGGAAAAAGTGGTAAAAACTCACATCCACACAACTTATATACTTCAAGTTACAAAGGTAGAAATATAAATATACAGTTAAATATAAATATACACATCTAAGTAACTATAAAAGTAATACAAAGATACGCACAAATATCATGGTACATCTACATATGTAAATTATATATATATATATATATATATATATATATATATATATATATATATATATATATATAGTTACATATGAGTAACCACATTCACAAAAAACAGGATTATATTTGTTTCTATTTACATATCACCATGTTTGATACAATATTCACATGCCAAAAAAAAACATTTACATATATGTACACACCCCAATATATATATATATATATATATATATATATAATTCTGTATTTGGGCATCAATCCTTCTTTTATACAAGTTTCATTAAAAATGACTGACAAGGTACTATGGTTAAGTTTTTTTATTTAATTTTAGGCTTAAATTAAAGTTAAGTTTTTTGTTTAATTTTAAATTTAGAATTAAATAAAAATCTTAACTGCAGTACCTTTGTCATTTATTTTTAATAAAGCTTATATATATATATATATATATATATATATATATATATATATCCACATGCATAAATGCATACAAATATAGATAAAAAATATTCACATATATATATATAAAGATAAATATGTGAATGACTATAACTTCCCATGAATCTAAAGAATATATATATATATAAATTGTAGGCACATCTAAAAAATATAACATTACATATACACACACATAAGACAAATATAAAGCTGCACATAACCATCCTATTCATATAATAGAAGTGGCACAATCCATGGAAAACATATTGTGACTAATATGTGTTTAATCTAATTATTACACTTGAGAAGATATTAAAAAAAAACAAAAAAAAAAAACACCTAGACATATACATAAGTAAAAGTAAACTAATTCCTGCTCATGATTATGCACACATACAAAAAAAAATATTCAGCTAAAGATAAAGTAATAAAATTATTTAAAAAAGGGAAGATCTAGTCTTTAATTGAAATCAATTTGGTTCAACATATTTCAACCGGTATTTGTTTTTATGATTTATGAGTAAAGACAAAAGGGAAACTTGCACATTTGCCTTGATAAAGTCCTTCAAAAGGAAGAAATGTATTGGCTAAGTTAAGTTCTCTTTTGTCTTTATTCATATATATATATATATATATATATATATATATATATATATATATATATATATTATATATATATATATATATATATATATATATATATATATATATTAAAATAAATTTAATTAAGATTAAAAAACAGACAACCTTAATTGATTATATTTTATTTCCCCAGGAAAGTGTTTTTTCCTGGTTCCTCAGATCACATTTCCAAGCATAAAAAAATGGTTTTAAAATATTTTATTTGTTTTTTTTTTTTTATCCTTAAGATTATCTGTTTTATAATTTTAATTAAATTAATATTCACTTTGTTTTTTACATTGAGCTCTCTGGATTACATCCTCCTTGGGATTATCCATACAGATTACCAAACTTTTAATTACCTAACTATATATATATATATATATATATATATATATATATATATATATATATATATATATATTTATATATATATATTATATATATATATATATATATATTTATATATATATATATATATATATGTATAGGATTTTATTTTGCAACAAGCATTTATAAACAAGAGCAAAAATGTTAGTTTACCAAAATATCAGCTAAACAACAAAACATCTTTCATAATGGCTAATAGATTAGCCAAACATCTTTGAATCCACAAATCATGTGGGAAGTTTTTACACTATGTCCAGAAAAGAAATCACTTAAAAATTTAATAAAAATCTTAATCACAGTGCCTTGTCAGTCATCTTCAATAAAACTTATATATATATATATATATATATATATAACATTTTGGCTGTTGTGCCTCTGGCCATCATTCGGTGTATCGCAGTCTGGGTAACCCACTGGGAATTCCTTTATGTAATCTACCAGGGTAGACTGTTCTCTTTTCACTACCCGTGACTAAGGGCATCTTGTGTAGTTCTTATTTTTAGTACTGTTTAATTATTGCTTACTCATTTACTCTAAGTCCAAATACACTCAGTCCGACTCAGGGATTGAACTCACTCTTACTATATCACCAAATTCATGAACCAAAACTTTAATCCACTAGGCTAGAGGACAATTGTAAATAATAATTAATAACTGCTCATCCCAGAAATTCAGATAGAAAATCTTTACTGCTTTCAGTATCACGTTATCAAATATTGAAATGCCCATTATGTGATTTCCAACAACTCATTTGAATTCTGTATTATTTTTATAAGTAATACATTAAAATAAACTAAACCATGCATGCATATAATATATATATTTACACATAACTTGTGTATATCAGAGTGCATATGATATACATGAGTTATGGTTATTTACCTTGGTCTCCTCACTGATATTAGATGTGACACAAGGTTTAATGTGGGGAACCTGAGTGTGTACACCCGGGCCAAGAACAAAAATTGCCCAGCCCCCACAACTCTTTGTTGCACTGATATCAGTATGACTATTGATTCCCCTCTTTAGTGCAATGGGGAGGTGCAGCCTTGGGCAGCTGTTCCCCAGGACCACTCACCTGACAGTTATATTTTCCTCAGCTGAATTAAGACGACAGAAGATAATGATTGACATTGCATTAAAAATTTTGAAGCTCAGAGTTGATTGGAAAGCAAGAAGATAGAAGAGAGTTCCACAAGTGAGAAATGTGAGAGAAGAAACTGTTAACATAGAACTTATGGCTACATCTAGCAATTTCAAATGTAAGATGATGAAACCTCGTCACCAATCTAATACTTTGCTTAAAAATATAAAGTCTATGTGTGAAAGAGGAAAGCTTATCAGAACAATTACCATGAAAATACTTATAGAAAAGGCACAGGGAAGTTACATTACAATGATGGCAAAGTAACTGAAGTTGATATGCCAGGTCAGGACCAATAACATTACAGATTCTTCTTTGTATTTTATCAGGCTGCCTTTTAGAACTGCTTCACTTACTGGCATGGATTCAATGTTGTTCTGGAAGTACTCTTTCAAAATTTGGATCTATGCTTTTATTATGGCATCCCACAATTCTAAATTGTTTGGCTGCTGCACATTTAGTATTAAAAAAAATCTTGGTAGTGGTGTACATAGGCAATTCTACACACACACACACACACACACACACATATATATATATATATATATATAATAAATGCCTCCATGTATTTTGACAGAACGGGGCCCAACAGTTCAATTTAAACCTGAACTGCTAAACTACTCACAGAGATTTTATTATAGGGGTCAAAGCTTGTATAGAACCAGCCATGCTTTTCAGAAGAACTGATAGCAGAGAAATGTTGTACAGTTAGCAATAGAAATCTTTGAACAGGCTTTCTTATGTTTTATTGTCATAGAGTTTCACCATTCTGGAATAATGTCAAAACCTTAGAATAGTAAACATGATGTTTTCTTGAAAAACCTGGTTAGAGTTTTCCTTCTCCTAGATTAACTGCCACATAAGAAAATAGAGCCTAGTCTGCTTTATATACCACCTATTGTTCCTCCCCAAAAGGTTTAGTTTAGTCTCATCTGGGCATGAGACCTTTTCCCAGAATATTTCTAGCTTGTTAACATAAGATTTAGCATAGTTGAGCCGAGTATGCTTGTGCTATTTCATAAGCAGTGTTATTTTTCTAGGCAATCTGCTATGAAGAATGGCATTGTTCAGATTTTGTCACACTGTAAATGTATGCATATTGATTCTGACATTGGTTAGTGAGCATTGGAGAACCACAAAGGTCATAGCAGGATTTGCCTGGGCTTGATGAACTAGATGTCGACTTAACCTTTCTGTTATTTTTTGTAGACACCCACTCCTTGATTGTGATGCCATCATACCAAAGGCCTTTCATTTATAAATAATTTGTTGCATGGTGGTGAAGAGCATGCCAAATCATTTTGATAGCTTTTTGTAGCCTTCTCCATCATTTAAGGCTTCAACTATGCAAAATTTTAAAGCTTCAGGAAGTTCTTTTGATCTTTGCATATATATTTTTTTTTAATTTAGTCTCTAACTGCACCCTTTTGCATATACAATAAGTTATATTGTTTGACTGCAGTATACACAGCTTACCAAAAAAATGAACACGTGCCATTTTGATTTTTACATTTGCATAAAAAATTATTTGCACTGACAACCATGTAAAACTTTAAATACCGAGTGTAAATGTAAGGGTTCACTTTCTTTTGCACATCTTGATTTTTATTGACTATTTTTATTCCAGCTTCATAAAAAATTTTGAAAGTGGTTGTAATTAATTTAATAAAGGTTTTTCTTAATGGATATATAGTTTAATTAAGATTTGTTGATTATCTGGTAAAAAAAGAGACAATTATTTTAACTATTATCTTATGGGTTCACTTCATGGCGTTCTATACTCCAGGCCAAGTCATGGTGCAACTGAGAGCCAGAACTGGAGGCCTATTGAAAAATGTAGGATTTTCAGAAATTTTAGAAGAAAATGAAGTCAACCACTTTATGAAATACTTAGAATAACATTTTTATTCACACCTGAAGATAATAGGATGTGTTGAAAGATAAATAAATGAAAATATGCATTTTTGCTATGAACACTGATAATTATTAAACAACACAAAGGGGTAATTATGATTTCTGGTAAAAGATATATTGAATCAGAAATTTATATTATTTATTAGGTGTCACTGAATCCTTTATTCAATCTATTCCCTGTGAGTGAATAAAGACTTTGGTTTAAATTTACATTACAGTTACTGGGTTTGACAAACAGAACCCAAGAAGGCTGGAAGACATCAGCTGAAGTGTGTATATAACAATCAATCATCACAAAAATATAGACAAATAAAATAAAATCATTCTAGGAAAGTTTCAAAACTTTTAGATCTGGTTCTTTTTCTGATCTAGGTGTGCCATGTTTGCAAAAATTTTTCAAAACTATATTTGTAAAAATAGAAGCATGCTTTTTCTCCATGTTGAAAGAATGAAACTCAGAAATAAGCATAAAAATGTTACTTAATGATTTATAGCAAACCTTTTCCTTTATTGTATGGAAAAGGATGAAACAAAAAAATAACCATTGACAAGTGTGGTCAGAAGGAACTTTTAGTTTTCCATGGTCAATTAAATTGGTATATTTTCCATACTTTTCATAATAAAAATGGGTTTCACATTCACTGGGTTGATTATCATTTCTTGTAATATATCCAGCTATGTACACTAGAGACATTTTTATTTCATTGGAAAGAGATGGTTCTAAATTTTCCAGATTGTCAAATATTTCTGAACCTTCCTCACAAAGTTTATAATCACAAGATGTACATTGGTGACCTGGATTAACATCAAATTCATCAATATTTACATTTTGATTTAAAAGTAAAGATGTCTGCTTAATATGCAGCTTTTCAATACATTGTTGAACATTTATAAAATAGGTGCTACCTGATCCTTGGCGAAGTTTACCAAATTCTTTTTCTAATGGATCAGTTGAAAATTGCCCAAGTAGTACATATTTATGACTTGTAGCTAAAAGGTGTCGACATAGACTAACAATTCCATTGCAAATATGATGTATGGCAGTAGCAGTGTTTTTTGGGATAATTGTTTTTTATGATTACCTTGACTGCCAGCCATATTAAAAGCCATTTACCAACTTCAATGATAAAATCAAGTCGGGTGTCATTTGGAGATTTGATTTCAGCTTGTAGAGGATCATTATGTAATTTATCAATTTGAAGGCATTTAACATTTAAAATTTTCCACCATGTCAAAACCTTGTTTATGAAGAGGGCAGTATCATTCTTACCTGCACTTATTTCAGACTGAGTGAGAAGTGCATTATATGTTTTTTCAGAAAACATTCTGAGGCAAGTAGAAACCCGTTGTCTTTCTATTGGCTTTGGAGCAATGGAAATTTCATTTAATTCTGAAAGTTTGACTAGTCTTTCAGATTCAAAACGATATAACTGTTTAAGATGTGTCCATTTTGCAACTCGACTTACTCCATCATCATCAAAGATTAGTTCTCCTGTTTTTTCTGTCAGCCACAAATTGCGAATATTTTTCAACAGATGAACATAATCAAAAAGCAAATGTTTATTATCTTCAGTTAACCAAGGTTTTTTTCAGGAAGTGTAGGATATAATTTAAAAAAAGCTTGATTTACTTGATTTGCCATCACATATAATAGCCTTTACATCAGCTGGTACAGATGTGATGGCTTGGATTAACTCAATTTGTTCAAATAAAAAAGGCAGATGTTAATTTTGAAATTGGAATCAATTTTGTAAGAAAATTTGAACCCCCATTGAGACATATCAACATTATACCAAGTACTGTTTGAGCAAGTACAGATGGATTGTCAACTGATTTACCAAATAGTTGTTGATATAGCAACATCTTTTTGATATATACTTCATCATGGAAAATTATGCACCCTTTTTGACTGGTATTAAGAGTATTAAATATAGATAACAAAAAAGATTTTTCATTAAGTTTTGAAACTTTTGACGTCATCCTTCATAATGTTGCTAATGAGTAATTGAAAATCATATCTTAATTCATTATACAATGTCCGTGATCTTGCATAGTACCCAAAAGTATGCACAACTATATCTGAGCTGTATTTTATTCCAACCATTTTGGGAGCCATTGCTAAAAATTGTTGAATCAGGATATTTTTCTTGTGATCAAAAGCCATAGAATTTAAATATCGGATGATTTCTTCCAGTTTTGACCAAGTAACAACTGTATTTATATGTTTTTTTTTGGACAGGCTGCTAATATAACACTTAACTCCATAATGAAATGTTTCAAAGTGCAAATTGTTATAAATTTTCAACATAAAGAGAGGAATGCCATCAATAGATTTTGATAATTGAACAGTTAAAATATTTTCATCCAAAAATGCTACAACTGGACATATAAAATCTTTTTTGTTGTTAAGCAGACTTTCTTTCAAATTTGTATAATTTTTTTTATCTAATTCTAAAAAAGCATTAAGTTCATCAGCAATTTGATTTCTAACAGTACTGGAGGTTTTTTTTATATTCCTTTGAACAGCTGAGGGTGTTGGTATTTGACTACTTGGCACACCTGGCCATACAGATGGCGGATTTTTTGGACGTATTTTTCCATTAACTTTTATGGTATCAAAATTTGAAGGCCAATGTTTTTTACTTTAAAACTTTATATTAAATTTAAAGACATTCATAAGTAGCCTTTAGTTTGGTTATTTTAATACACTTTAAATTAAATAGGAATATAACTTTTTTTTTACCTTAAAGCAAAACAATTAAAAAATAATGCATTTTGTCCTTTAACAATAATATCAGAAAAATATTAAAATAAATATAAATAAAATGATATTATTATACTTGTCTTGTAAAATAAATTTTGTAGTCAAAAGGTGTAAAAAAGGAGACCTTTCTAAAAAAAAAAAAAATAATTAAAATATTGACATTAACTGCATGTAATAAATTTATTATTGCTATTTTTTTCTTTAATTCTAATAAGTAAAAAAATACTTATAGTTCACCAATTGGTAACTAATGTAGTATCAAATTAAGTAATGACATTGAATTTATGAAAAAAACAAACATTTTTAATTCATTTTATAATAAAAATAGTTTTCTTTACGTCTTTGAAGAAACTAAAAAATTAAATTCTGTTCAAATTTGTTAAACGTTGTTTTGTTTTGCTTCTTAAAATAACACAAATTTCTCAAAAAGAATTGCATTTTATCAATAAATAATTCTTTAAACTTTAATCAAAAAATGTTGAACAAACTTTAAGAGGGAAAATGCCAAAAATGAATTAAACTTTAATTTAAAAATGTTAAGGTTTTTTAAACTTAAGTAAATCTTTTTGTGCGAGTAAATTTAAGCACCAAAGTTTACTTTTTACAATTTAAATATAAATAATGTATGGACTCAAACTAAAATAATCAAATATACTTACTTCAAATAAATAAGTTAAATGATATTCCAACCAAAGGTAAAATTAAAAGATTCCTTTGAATTTCTCAAGCCAACAACATAAGAGTTTTCCTGGCAGCAGTTCGCTCAAACTGAAACTAAAACGATCTAATTGTCAGCCGGCCTCCAGTCTATCGAGGTAGCAGTGCTAAGCAGAGGCCTGTTAATATAGAACGCCATGGTTCACTTACTTTTGCACAGCACTGTATATATTCATTTCTTTCATTGAAACTGGTTTGATTAACACCCACTGAGAAGGAATATTTACTTATTTTATAATTAGCTTTGATGCTTAGGTAAACATTGCTTGAGAAAGGCACCTTTGCATATCAGAATCTTCTTACGAAACATCAAAAATCTATTGTAAATATTTGAGAATTCTATACTTTATTATAATTGTTGGAATAGAAACAGCATGACAAAGAATCAAATATATTTCATGTCTACACCTTGGAATTTTGAAGATATCTGTGTTGAACCCACAATATAGAAAAAAATGTGGAATGAGAAAAAGGAAGTAATTTTCTCAAACACACTCCCTCCAAAGTAAAACCTAAATACTTGGTTAACGTACAAGTTAAAAACTTGGGAAAAATGCCATTTTTAGTTATACAATTAGATACCATGTAAAATTTCCCCCTTTAAGCCCATTTATAATCATTAATGGTCTTGTGCTTGTGTTATGTATTTAGAGATACTTGATAAGATCCAAAGAAAAATCTGCAATGTTATCAGTCTTGTCATGGCATCTCAGCTTCAGTCACTTTCCTATCGATGTAGAATCCATGTATCTTTTCTATAAATATTTTCATGGCAATTGTTCTGATGAGCTTTCCCCTTTGGTACTTCCACTTTATAAATTTAAGCACTGTACTTGATTAGTAGTTAGTTGTCATCATTTGACAGTTGAGAATGGCTAGATGTAACCATAACTTCTATGCTAACAGTTTCTTTTCTCATACTTTTCACTTGTGAAATGTTCTTCTGGTTTCTTGCTTTCTGATCAACTTTCATCTTAAAAAATTTAAATGCAATGTTTGTCTTCATAATTCCTATTCTTTTAGTATTACGTCTCCTTAGTAATGTTTTTCTCAAATTTTTTAAAACTTACTAACCTTTTGTCACAAGACCTTTTGTGCATTAGTGGTTTTATTGCCTTGCTTGAGGTGAAATGATTAAACAAAATCCCACTAAGTTGGATCTTTGTACCAGCAAAAAAACAAATTTTTTCATTGACACCCTGATTATTTTAACTACCTTCACTCCTCAGCAATGTTTATTTTTTTAAAAAGCAATGATAATCACATGTTTAAGTTTTATTACATTTAATCATCACTTTTTAAAGCAATAAACATCACAAAAGAGTTGAAGGTAGTTAAAATAAGAATGATCTCAGTGGAAAAAAACATTCTTTTCACACTGTTTTTTTTTTTGCAGGCACAAAGCTCAAAGTTTGTCAAAAATTGAAATTGTTATATGCCCCCAAATAAATGGGATATATAACCTTCCCTAGATTAAATTTTCAGCCTGATCTATTTCTGAAAATCAGACCAACTTACAAAACATCAAATTTCTTTTTTGAAAAGGCATCTTGGTCAGATTGAGAACTTTTTAGCATTCCCTCATATATCTCTGTCATTCAAATAATTTGTATAAACTGATTTACATTAGAAAGTGAAAGAGAAGAAAAAAAATCTTTAGAAGGATGAGGAAACCCAGTCTTAAACAGGAAACAAGGGATAAAACTCTATTCTTGTTTCAAATACTGGGACAAGGAGGGTGAACTGGATGATAGGCAAACTTATCTACTCCTTTTAAATATATACAAGCAAAATTGTAAAATACAAAAAATTTAATTTCTTTGGAGAAACTTTGTAAAGATATAGATTACCAGAATGGTGGTAGTCGAGGGTATTGTTGTTGTTGTGTAGAGTGAGTGGCCATTGTTAAGTGTAAATAAATGGCAGAACTGTCCAGCAAACAAAATTTGCAATAAACAAGAAAGAGAAAAGAACAGGGCCAAAATAATACAAAGCAAGCAAACAGTATATGCAAGGCAAATTAACGCTAATAAGGCAAAACAACAGTAATAAGGCAAAGCAATTGTAAGGGCAAAAAGTTCACAAACTAAAAATTGGAGTTGGCATGCAAGAGCATGTTCAGATAAGCGAATGTAGAATTCTGACTTCAAGATAAGACAGACTGGGAGTGAGTCATATGAAACTGAGAACTGGCCCGTTTTATTATCTAGGAAGAAATCACAGCATGCATTTATGTTGTTCTGCCTATAAATTGGAGAGGTGAAAATATTTTGCATTCATTCCAATTAGACTGGAATCAACATATAGTATAATGGCTAACAAGCTGGTTTTATTCCAAATAAAGTGAGTCAAATTCTTATTTTGTGTCTCACAATTTTAGCTTTGTTCTAGATAAATTACCTGAGTACCAACAGTAGTACAAATGGTTAGTAAACTTATCTTGAGCTGTTACAAAACTGATCATCATTATGTAACTCGTTACCATAGCCTTGTGCCAGATTATGGTCATCTTAGTAAACAGCAGTAACTCAAATGTTATTGTCTTATGAGTGGTTTGTTTTTACTAAAATCCTTTATGGCTTAAACTCATGGATGAATATTCGGGAGTGCTTTCCACAGGCAACTCAGTCTGCCAGTGAAGTTTTGAGGTATGATGTGGCCTACATATGATGAACATCACCTTTTAAACCAAGGACTTACCTCCAGCCCCAGTGGAATAATAAAAGTAAGGTCCCAAACTTCTAGATTTTTCATTGGGGTTTCCTTCCATGTAAATGACTGAATTGTGTGTGTATAAATGTCTTTTATACTTTCAAAGTAGCATTCCAACAGCATGCTGACCTTGGTAGTTTGGAGGTCATAGCCTGAAATGTTTTATATATGATACGATATAAGTTTTATTGTACGTTCCAGCAGTTTAAATTTTGACTAATGTGAGTGTTTATAGGATAAGTGTAAATGATTTTATGGTCAAAGATATTGGCTGGAGTTTCATATCTACTTCAATCATGGTAGTGATCAGCAGAGCCCAATAAGGTATAAGAAAGTTTGTGTAGATGTTGACATAGGACTGGCAAACAGAAACAGTATTGCATTAGAATTGCTTCTCATGGGAAGATAGGAATATCGACTTGAGAGGTTTTCTGACCCTTATAAATATGAGCAATAATAAAGTTAAGCTGAATTATATTATAACAACCTAAGCTCACAGTTGCTGAAAGATTGCAAAACTTTAGCTGTTCTGGTTTAATTTTTAACTGACTATAAATTCTTGTGACATGTTTAACTGAATTTGACGACAAAATTGACAGATATATTTTCACTTTGTGAACTTCATGATAATATGACCAAGTAACATGCTGCTTTTTTATATTAGATTACGGATAAATTTAGTAAGAACATATGTTTATGTGTGCTGTGAAAAGACAGATTGTTTTTATATTCTAACTAAAAGTGTTAAGCAAAATAAATGGATAAAAAATAAATATATATAAATAAAATTAAATTTTAAACATAACAATCTTGTCTGGTGCTGCTGCTATATTTAGAGATTCTTGATAATTCCAAACAAGAATCTGCAATGTTATTGATCATGACCTGGCATCTCAGCTTCAGTCACTTTCTCACTGCCATAATGTAGCTTCTCTTTGCCTTTTCTATAAATAATTTCATGGTAATTGTTCTGATGAATTTTCTTCTATAGTACCTAGACTTTATGAATTTAAGAGCAGTACTAAATTGTTGGAAAGATCTTACAGTTGAAATGGCAAGATGGAACCATAAGTTCTATGCTTACAGCTTCTTCTATTGCACTTCTCAATCATGGAACTCTCTGTTGGCTTCTTGCTTCCCTGTCAACTTTGATCTTCAAAAATTAAATGCAATATCAGTCATTATCTTCTGTCTTTTTGAATCTGTTCTTTTATTGTCCTCTATCCTTAATAGTACATTCTACTCAGTAGCCTCTTGTGTCTTAGTGTCTTTATAGCCTTGCTTGGGGTGAAGATTAAAAAAAAATAGATAACAAGATAGGAGAAGATTTGGTTCACTTGGCATTAAATTTGACTAATATATTCTAACTGTGCACTGCGATATATAATATCTACTATATGGCAGGCTACTTGTTTTCAAGGATACCCATCTGCTAGGGCAGTTAACCAATCCCTGTTGCAGATACCTGCTCAGGCACATTTGTGTTTGTTCAACATCCACAAAGTCAACCTGTAATTTATACTGCAATTATAGTCTATAATGCTCAACTCCTTGGTCACAATGATTTGTGATTTTGTGCACCAAAATAGAATTACAATTGCGTATGTATGTATGCTTGAATGCATGGATGTGTATCTGTGCCTAATTTCAGATCTACTGTCACTATTCTTTTTCTACATGTTTGTGTGAACTAAAATGTATAAACCTGTATACAGGTTTATACATTTTAGTTCACACAAACACACCAATATAAACAATCTGAGATTAGGCACAGATACACATCCATGCATTCAAGCATACATACATACGCAATTGTAATTCTATTTTGGTGCTCAAAATTATATATATATATATATATATATATATATATATATATATATATATATATAATGGTTGGTTCTTTATATATATATATATATATATATATATATAAAATAGTTGGTTCTTAATATGCCTGTTTACTCTTAAGACTGATTTGGGCCAAAACCCTGATTTCAAAAAGGTATAATATGCCTATGTAGAGTAAATGTGGCCCAAGTTAGAAGGTTTTCAAACACACAGATGGACAGACAAAATTTGCCATTTATTTATTTAGATGATGTCTGGAAAATATTTGTTTGCTTTGGAAAAGAATTATCTGAGAAACATTTTACCCCCAAAACACATTTTCTGCTTTTCAAAATTATTTCTTTATTGGAAATTTTTATCAGGAACAAATAAAATCTATTTTGGTTTTCTTTTCTTTTTTCTTTGTTTCACCTTGGTGTTAAAAGTTATGTTGGATTACTTTTCAGGAATATATATATATATATATATATATATATGTTGTGCCAGAAGGTTTTTCTCATCAGAGTCCATCTTACACATCTACCATTTGTCCATGCATTGAATACTCTTGCCATATCTGGTCTGGTGCCCCTGCTGTTCATCTTGTGGTTCTCGACAAATCCAATGTAATTAATACTGACCTGGCGTCTTGACTTCAGTCACTTTCTCACAGACATGATGTGGCTTCCCTCTGTCTTTTCAAGAAATATTTTCATGGCAACTGTTCTTTTTTCCCTGGTGCCCCAACTACATGAATTTAAGCATGCTACTAGATTGGCATCTAGGTCCCACCCTTTTACTGTTGAAATAGATAAATATAACTGCCACTTCTACTCCAACAGTTTCTTTTCTCGCACCTCCTGACAGTGGAAAAACTACAGGCATCAAAAATTTAAGTGCATCGTCAATTGCAATCTTCTGTTGCTTTGATCCTCGTTCATCTTTTATTGTTTCCTCAATCCTCCCCCGCCATATCCAGTCTTTTCTCTCACTTTCATTCTCTGTAATCCTCTGCGTACTAGTGGCAATCCTGCCTTGTTTGGGGATGAAATGTTTTAAAAAAATATATATATATTTAGAAATGGATATTTCATTTACTAATCTGACATTTTAATTTATTGCCTAAACATTATTTTTAATGGATACCCATATTTGATAAAATGCCCTGTTTAATAAATAAATAAAACAGAGCATCTACTCAAATATAGGTATTCATTAAAAACAACATTTAAGCAATCAATTAATATATATATAAAAGTGGACACTGATGTCAACAGTGAATGGCAGCAGCCTGTTTCAGGCCATGTGTGTTGTGTTTTGGTTTGATATTATATAGGCTGGTCAATGGTGCATTATGAGTAGTAAAGTCTATTGTATTATTCTAACTGTTATTGGGTCGGTGGTAACACTTATGTTTCAAATTATTATAGAGGCTATATATATATATATATATATATATATATATATATATACATATATATTCAATTGTATGGATATTAGTTTGTGACCCTGATTTATTTTTTAAAAATTGGATCTATTTATAATAGGTAATGGGTAGAAATAATTAGATTTGAATGTGGTTATTTGTAGGTACTTTTTAGTGTTGTTTGTTAATGTTTTACTTGTGATTTATTATTGATTATACCATTGCTTGTTGATTACCATTATTACATTTACTTGTGTTCATATGCATATTTGTAGTTTGTTAATTTGTTTATTATTTACTTAATTTCTCTATTTATTTAGGTATTTTGCTTATTTTAATTTTTCTTTCCAGGGGTTGGTTACCTTATTTATTTAGTTTAAGGTATTGACTTTGTTTAAATTGTGTTACATTATCTGCATTGTATATAGTGCATATATATACATTTTTTATGCTGTTATTTTACAAGGTCCTTTCATTTTTAGTTTTAAAATTTTACAAGGTCCTTTCATTTTTAGTTTTAAAATTTTAAGATTTGTTTTGTGTCTGCATCTTGAGATAAGATCTGATCATTTATTCAGGAATTTGTGTTAGTCTTGCAAGTGATTATAGCTATTCTCTCCTCCAGTCAGAGTTTACTGTTTTTGAATTTATTGTTGTAGACTGATGATGTTTTCCTTATTTTCCTTGCTATTTTTGGTGTGATTTGGTTTTAGTTTCCCATATATGTTTAGAAGGTATGTTGCTGTTTGTGTATTTACTATATGTAAAGGATGTTTTATATGCATAGTTTCTCTGTTCCCCAGGTCCTTCAGTTACTTCTATGCACATTTTTATTCATTATCTGCTGATTTTACAGTGGCTTGGTATATTATATTGTTTTGCAAGCAATTGCCATTTAAGGAACATTCATTCTTTGCTCTGGGTTATAGGTGGCTTTGATTTCTGTGGGTGGTTTATTTGTCATTTTTCTATTCTGTTTTTTATCATTTGTGTCACTTTCTCAATGTAACTGTAATTGAATTTTAATGTGTTTTTGTTGAATATATTGTGGAGTGCTTTATGGGGGAAGTGTTTGTGTATGAGTTTGATAAATATTTTTCCTATATTTGTTTTTACATTTTTGTTATATGGTAGGTTAAACCATTTGATGTTTCTTTTCCAGTTGGCATTTTTTGTACTGTGTGGTGTGAATGTGAGAATTGTCAAAAATTCACTAACTTTCATAATTAGATAGTTTCTAATGAAACTATTTTCATCAAAGCCAAAAAAAGATTATTGGTCCAATGACCCTTGGATAAAAAACTTGAATTCCTTGCAAGCTGTATGTCCTTTTCATTTCTTATCCTTTAATTCATTCTTTTTATATATATATATATATATATATATATATATTATGAAATGAACAAAGTCAGAAAATTATTATACGGTTCTGTATAGGATACAGGTTTGATTCTTGTTGGAGGATGAATATTTTCTATGAAAATTTCTCAAACATTAATACTGTTTATTATAAACAGAGCATTTACTTAAATATTTGTATCTATAAAAAGAATGTACAAACATAAAAATGTCTTAAAATATATGTATATATATATATATATATACACAATAAAATCCAAAATTATCTCATATGGAAAATAGGCTTATTTCAACTGATGAAATTCGTTAGTCTTATTTAACCTGGGTATAGACTGAGTTCTGGCACAAACTAATTGAATAAGACTGACAAATTTCCTCAGTTGAAATAAGCCTATTCCCCATATGAGGTAATTTTGAATTTTATTGTGCATTAATTATTTGCTCTGTAATACATTGAACACTTTTTGTGGATCAGTTTTATTTTATATTACTAAGATCCACTTGGATTATATACCAATGGATTTATTACTTTTATTTCTCTAACCATGTTCTCTTATATTAAATAGAAACAACTTCAGACAAAATTTGAATGTGATTAATCAGTTCTATTATTTATTTATTTTTTTGCTACTGTACACCCATTCCTTACTTCAAGGTATTAATTAAATGCCTACACAATTGTAAAGTTCTTTTTTTGCCCCCCAGGGTTCTAAACAAACACTTATAACAAAAACACACTTGGTTTGAAAGACAAATAAACATTGTTTAAGGAAATTGTTGTTCAGACATGCACAAAAATTCCTTGAAGTTCAACAGATCAGTTTTCTGCTAGTTTTTCAGGTTAATATTCTCATCTTTGTTGGTTTTATCGCAAGCTTTCACCCAATATGCCATCTTTATCTTAAGTAATTTTACATCACTGTTTTCTTCTGAGTGTGATTGAACTGTAATAGCCTAACAAAAACACAGCACCCACTCATGATTGTATTGTAAATTGTGGTAGTTAATTGACAATAATCTCCACACTGTTTTCCATTAGAATTTGAGTGAAAACAAAAGTATATGCTTACTGGATCTATTTAATAAATTCAATACATTTTAAAAAAAACTATTGGGCAGTGGGGGAACATTTTGTATGGTGAATATAGCTAGAAACCTACATTTTAACTTGGAAACTTGTGGGTCACCTTTATCTCAGTGTAAAGGATCATGTAGATTTGAGTGTTGTTAAATTAGGAACACGTGCTGTTTATTCCTGCTAGAAGGTCCAACTACAAGAAAATGTTGAGTCTAACCGAAGATGTAAAGAAAACAAACAAGTCCGATATATATATATATCAACAAATATATATATTAAACAACAAATTTACAAGTGACAAAGACATTAACATTTGTGTTTGTGTGTGAACATAAAGAGTTTGTATTTTGGTGAATGTTCGTATGTACGTGCATGTGTGTTTCATGGTGTTTTCTTATAAGCGGGCAAAAAAACTGATCTCTACAAGAAATCACATTTTTAAATGTGTCCACTGAAAGAAATGCAAAGTAGAAAAGAGAACGAGGCAAGAAGTTGCCTAGTATTTATAGTGTAGGGAGAGCGACCCCTAGTGACAATTAGGGAATTAAGGAAGAGCTAACTCCAACACCAACATATATGGTATATATATATATATAAAAATGGAAATGAACATAGGTATAAATAGACTAAGATAGATCCAACAGACAAAATTGTTTTCTTTCTATTACTTTTCTCACATCTACTGTCACTATTCTTTTTCTACATGACATATTTATTCAGGACATAGGCCACCATGGCACTCAACAACTTCCAGTTTGTAAAGCTCTTAGTAAGTTTTGTCTTTTTGCTATCCCTGTTCTGCCAATCATTTACACAAGGTCATTAGGTAGCTTATTTGTTGCTCTTCTCTGTCCATCTTGCTTTCAATCTGTCCTGTGAGTGTCAAGTTTTCCAAGCCCTCTTTCTTCATTATGTGCCTTAGAAATTTCTCTTTCTGATTAATAATAAGTTCTTTCTTCTCACTAATCATTTATTACATTCTGTAGCAACCATGTAGTTTTGTCTTCTATCAATCCTGTGTCATCTGCATATCTTATGTTGTTAAGAATGTGGCCACCAGTAATAAATCCTGGTAGGACTTCTAGTTCTTTCAGTGTTGTAATAAAAACTAAACTTTCTCTCCCCCAATATAATGGGGTTAAATATTCCAATATCTTGGGCTTTTAGAAGCAACACAGGGAAAAATCAACATAGTGTGGTTGGTTCAATTTTTCTACTAAAATTCACTATCAAACAACCATTACCTTTCTATTAATTGATGAAACGAGTTAATTCAGTACATCACTTTTGTATTCAGTGTTGAAAATTTATAATGAATGACACCTTTCCCTATGAAAGAAAGCTTATCTTTAATGAATTTCTCTATTTTTGATTTTCAGGGACCAAAGTTGTTGGCCTTT
Source organism: Acanthosepion pharaonis (assembly GCA_903632075.3). Taxonomy (NCBI): domain Eukaryota; kingdom Metazoa; phylum Mollusca; class Cephalopoda; order Sepiida; family Sepiidae; genus Acanthosepion; species Acanthosepion pharaonis. The sequence goes on from CAHIKZ030001236.1 coordinate 286,009, forward strand.
AGTTGAACAGAACTGCATAATGCTTTCCTGAAAAAACTTAAAAGTTACTCTTGGATTTTGTCACATTCCGTTAAAGGTGAGACAATCATTTTCTTGATATGAAACAAAAATGATAATGATAATTTTTATTTTCTGTTTATCTTATCAACAATCTCTTCAAAGATTTATGGCTATGGACTGGAAGATTTATTTGCTGGACTGGAAAATTTTGAAAAAAATTATGCTGGTAATACTATATTTCCATGATTCTCAAACTCTGGGCAGTTGCCCAGACTAGGGTAAAATGCGATTTTGCAATGAGTAATGAAAGCATTTTAGACAGAGTAAAAAATTATCTGTATGTAATCAACACTTTTTTCTTTTTTACTTCTTTTTATCATATCATCCCAAGCAAGTCAATAAAGCCACTAAGATGCAAGGGGTTTTTGAGAGCAAAGGAAACTGAGACAATGTTATTGAGGAGAAAGGCCAATGAAAAGAACATGATTCAAGGAGACAGAAGATTGACATTGCATTTAAATTTTTGAAGACCGTAGTTGACAGGAAAGCAAATAGTGTGAGACGAAACTATCTGAATAGAACTTACAGTTACATCTAGCAATTTCAATCCTGATAAGTGAATATATCTTCAAAGAGGCTCCTTTCTTTGAACACCTACTGGGTTTAAAGCTAGCTTCCAACCTCAGATGGAATGCATATATTCATGCAATTGCAAAAGATACTGGAAGAATGATTGGTTCCTTGACTTGCTCCAGAAAATACCTAATTCCTGCTACCATGCTCTATCTTTACAAGAGTTACATAAGACCAAGAATGGAATCTTGCTACCATATCTGGGCTGGTGCTACCAACTTTGCCCTGTCCTCACTGTCTATTATCAATAGATTTCAAAAGTAATTATGTGGCCTTGTGCGTGATCAATTATTTTCCACCCTACAACATTTATCCCACAGATGAAACGTTGATAGTCTCTCAACATTTTATCACTACTACTATAACAGATGTTCAGATGTATTTATTCCTTAGTCCCATAAGTCTTAATTGCTGTTGTTCCTAGGTCCACCCTAACCCGAGGTTGTAGCACCTGTTAGGGTCCCAGCTATGGACAAATAGTGAACACCCAAACAAAAACAAAACACAATGAAAGTATAAAACTACATTTTTATAGTAAAAATACAAGCAATACATTTTTATATAAAAAAATTACCAACAACACGTATTCATAGTAAAATTATCAGTAATACATTTTATAGTATAATTACCAACAATACATTTTATCTGTAGTTGAAGGTATAAAATTATGTTCAAAATATATTTAGTTGAAGCCATAAAATTGTGTTCAAAATATTTAGGGTAGCCATAGCCATAGGGGTTGATATGTTGCTAAACAAAATCAACCAACCAACCTGTCCCATAAGTTAAAACCTTCATAGCTAGGATCTGCCATGCCATGTTGATGGTAGCAAATCATCCCCATTCCCTTTGTATCCCTTTGATATGTAGTAAGTTCCATTCAGAGAGCTTCCTCCTCAGACCTTTTTTTTTGTGAAACTCCTGAGAGGATGCTTCCCTGGCAATTATAATCTTGGTCTCTTCAAGTCTAGAGCAAACCGATATCTATCCTACACATTCTCATAATGTTCAATTCTTACTCCCTCCTTTACCCTCCCTTACAACACTCTTTCTCAGTGACCCTTTACTGTGAGTTGCCCTTGGTCCTTGTATTGTGTGAATAAAAAGTATAAAAAAAAAAAAGGAAAATAATGAGACCTAGGTACCAGTCTAGTATTATGCTTAATTTCATGAAGTGGAGGTACTAAAGAGGAAAGCTCATGAAAACAATTGCCATGAAAATGTTTATAGAAAAGGCACAGGGAAGCTAATGTTACACCTATCAGAAACTTCTATAAAAGCAAATTTTATTCTCAAAATATTTGTATTATTTGTAAGAAGAAAGAATGAAATAATTTTGATATAAAAATTGTGCACCTTCAATGCAAATGTATCCAAAATGGATACTGATGTAATGGAATAACCTGTCACCCCTATGAGTGACTACACTATAGGTAGTAACTACTTATAAGTATCTGTAAGTCAACAAACTAGCTGAAATCTTTTTCTAGCTACACAGAAATCTTTTTTGGCTACACAGTCAAACTCTCTGCCTTCAGGCAGAGAGGAACCCAGACGAGGCTCCACCGAAGGGCAATCTCTCGTTCGGCGAGGTAGACTGACCCTAAACCTGTTTATACACATTCAAAAGGGAATGGTTTTGGCCGAGCCTACAGGCTTGGAGATCCCATGTTAAACTCGTCGGGAGGGGTGGCTAAATATTCTAGCTGAACTCTTTTTCAGCTATACATGGATTCATGCCTTTCCAAGGGCATTAGAGGAACACGGACGAGGCTCAGCCAAAGGGCAGAGTCTCGTTCGGGGAGGTAGACTGAACCGTTCCAGTTTATGCAGGTTCTACGGGGAATTTTTGCCCAAGCCTACAGTCTTGGAAGACCCATGTTAAACTCAGCCTTGTGCCACATCTACCCTCATGGGGGTGCTAGTAAATACCATCTAGCTGAAATCTTTTTTGGCTGTGCTGGTCAAACTCTGCCTCTAAGAAGAGAGGAAGCTAAACAAGGCTATGCCGAAGAGCAGAGTCTCATTTGGGGAGGTAGACAGACCTGATCCTGTTTATGTGAGGTATACGCAGATTATTTGGCCAAGTCTACGGGCTTGGGAACCCCACATTAAATTTGGCCTTGTGCCACATATGACTGCATGGGGTAGTTGCTAAATATTCTAGCTGGGATCTGTTGAGTATGACTCAAACTTACGCAAGAACTACCGACCTTCCAATAGTAGCACTCACTACTGGATTGACTTGCGATGACCTTGTGTATAACTGTTACCTTTATTCTAATTGTACTGGTTTTTACAATAAACCTTTACTTATTTTATCCACCATGTTTTTCAAGAATATATTCCTATTAGCACCGAATATACTAAATGGTATAATTTTACTTAAATTCACTTAACTCCATTTAATATGTTTCATGACTGAGGCTGAGTAAACGGTGGGCGAGTTGGCAAGATTAATTAATAGTTCAAATTTATAAGAAAAAATAAAAAATTCTGCAATTATCTTCCCTTTAATGTGATACAACAAGTAATCATGGAGAATGTATAGGAGGTTCTTCTGCATGCAGCATACTCTCCAGACAGGTCTGGAGAAAATCCTTCAGGCTATCACTTGTTTTTCTCTATGCAACATTCCTTATTTGGTCATTGGGTTTAATAGATAGTTAAGAATTCTTTGAAAAATTCATCAAGCTAAAGGCAATGTTTAACCCTTGTGCCTGCAAAAAACACTGTCAAAAGGATGTTTTTTCCCTTGAAATTGCTATTATTGGCTCCCTCAGCAATGTTTATTGGTTTAAAAAGTGATGATTAGAATGTTAGTAAAATCTAAACATATGAAAATATACATTTTCTTTATTTCTTTATTGTTGAGAATTGACAACAATAGTTCATTGATATTTTTATAATTTTATGAAAAAAAAAAATGTTTTCATAGTTATTTATAAAAAGGTAAATAATAAACTTTTCATTGTAGTTGGTTTACATATTTTTAAAATTTTGTAATTTTTTATAAATTTGTTAATGAAAAGATTTCTTTTCAAATTTATTTCTTCATAAAATGGCAAATAATAATTTTTTATAAAATGGTAAATAATAAATATCACATTGTACTTGGTTCACATATTTTTATAATCTTGTAAATAAACATTGCCAGGGAAGTCAAAAGTAATACAGTAATTATTTGGTGCTTCCTTCGGGAGTAGCAGCTAGCAAGTTAGTCACACAAACCATAACTTCTGTTGTAAGGCCAATCCTCACCATCTGCTTCTAACAAATTAGGCCTTCTCAGTCTCAGTTCACATTTCTCCTCTTTGGATATTTGTTATTTCCTCAACCATTTGGAATAGTCATATAGTAAATTCTTTTTTCAACATACTTATAAGATATTACTAAAATTTTTCACCAATGTCTTCCTGGGTTAAAATATCTCCCCTTAGATTAGAAATTCCTCTCCTGAGAGCCAAGTGCCTCTTCTGTGAGAATCACTGTGCTAGATTAAGCTAATTCTAATTTCAATCCCTGGACCAGATATTACAGACTCAGAAATAGTGAAAACACGGTTAGCAATAACTGAGAAGTACTAAAATGAGAACAATCTATCTTTGTAGATTAAATAAAAGGTTCAAAATTCCTTGAAGCAGATCCAGATTAACAGATACCTGAAGAAGGCCAGAGAGTATAACAGCCAAAAACATTGTGATTATAACCACAAAGATGAGGATATTAGTGTAACTGTAAATAATTTAAATAAACTAAATATAGTAAATATAAAAAAACAAATTCAAGATGAGTTTTACACCATGAAGTAATGTTTAATGAATTACTTGCTCAAATCATTATTAGCAATTAACTTTTATTGTGTATATAAAATACTCTCAGGTGGTGAATAAAATGGACAGGGAATGTTTATTTATTTTTTTAATGAAATTTTCTAACCTGCACCATCAAGCTTCTTACTACCACCCTGCTCATTAAGTTGTCACTTTTCTCTAGAGCTGAAATATAAAACAGTAATTATTACAATTTGTTCAAATGTTTAATTGCTTATTTTATGATTGCATTGCTCCATTGGTCTTTTTTATTCTTTCCAGAATTCTTTGTTCTTTAAGTTCTAAATTTTTTACCCATTAAATGATTTTCCAACTGCTATTCTATTAAGAACCTCCATTTATTTCATATTGAGGGAAATTGTACACCCTCCAGATTATTAAGACCTGTATTAAGACTTTCTTGTGCTTTAGACACCAAAGAGTAAGCATTGTAATGAAGATCTGTAAAAAAGAAAATACATTTGCTAGGCCCTAAAAAATTATAATAAAACTTGGATCAAAATTTGGATCAGCAACATAAGTTGTAGATTTAAACCTGGGTCAAAACTTGGATCAACAGCATATGATTATAAGGAATATAATGCAGATTATTATCAATATATAATAAATATTTTATTTATTATTTGAAATGTTAAATGTACAGATAAACTTTCTTCTATGGTATCTAGACTCTATGAATTTAAGCACAGTACTAAATTGGTGGGTAGATCTCATGCTTTTACAGTTGACATGGCAAAATGTAACCATAAGTTCTCTGCTAACAGTTTCATTTTCTCACACTTCTTGCTTGTGGAACTTTTGTTCACTTATTGCTTTCCAGTCAATTTTAATGCTCAAAAATTTAAATGCAATATCAATCATTATCATCTGTCTTAATTCCTTTTATTGTTCTTGCTCTTTAATAATGTTTTCCTTTTTCTTATATTCTTTTTACACCTGCGTCTTGGTGGCTTTGTTGCTTTTCTTGGTGTGAAATGATTAAAACAAAAAACTGAAAAAAAAAAAACAACAACACAAAAGCTTAACTGCTATTTTCTTCTGTTTACATCATGAATAAATCTGTCAATAATTATTCTCAGTTTTAAACATGGAGATCAGGAGAGACCCCCCCCCATTTGTGCCTATAAAATACCATCAGCAAGAACAGCAACAGTGCTGTCAGCAGCTACAGTTAAGATAAAAAAAAAAGAGACTGAAAAGAAATCCAAAAAGAATGTAAAACTGGATACATAGTGAAGCAGGTTGTGTTTCATTCAACAGGTTCACAATTTCTAACTTGTCACATATAATCCCCTCTCTGTAATCTTACAGACAAAGGCCACTCAAGGCATTTAATCAGAATTACTTTGGCAGGCAAATATCCAGCGGCTAGAAACACTGCAGGATGACAATGAGTGAAGAGTGGGGGTGGAGATGGCTGGCATAAAACTAGAAATTTTGAGAAGGGTGAGGTAGACACTTTACAATAACAAGGTTTCTAAGACTTTCTAATCTATCAACCTCTTCATTGTTCCTCTACTGAACTCTTTTCATGATATATATATATATATATATATATATATATATATATATAAACACACACACACACATATATACATACACATACACACACATATATATATATGCATACGTACAAGCATATAAAGCTAGTCAATCCCTATTGCAGATGCTCATTCAGGCACATTTGTGTTTGTTTAATATCCAGAGAGCCTGCCTGTGGTTTATACTGCAACTATGCTGAGCAGACCTTATTACAGTTTCTGGGAAAGAGCGTGTTATCTAGTGTTATCAACAATCTGAACAAGACCAGCACACTCAAACCCTCGGTCACAATGACTTGTGACTTCATGCTAGCACAGCTATCAATGGCACCCATATTCAGACATTTTCCAAAGGTGCTGCATGCTGGGATCATCCCCTCTTGGCTGATAACATTAAGAAGTCTCCTTCTGACAAATCAACCATGGTGAGATTCGAACCCATGTCTCATGGTCAGAAAGCAAATGTTCTAACCACTTGGCCATGCACTCATATAAATGTATATAAATGTATATATACATACATATATACATACACACACACACACACATATATATATTTGAATTATTAATATTATTAATTTCATTCATTCTATCTTTTCATGTGTTGAATTCTCCCAATGACAATGTTTGCATTTGTTTACATCCTTTTAAAAGCTTTTAATATTTGCTATCTTCCTCTTCAATGTGCTGAGTTCCTTCAGAATGTTAGTGATCATGGCTCACCACAATTTCTTGTCCTCTGAGTAAAATTTGTATTCTTGCTATCTCTTCTAATCCCTGTCCTGCCAACCATTTACTCTAGTGCATTTGATAGGGTTATGCACTGCTCTCCTTTTTCTCTCTTGCCTTTAATATATATTGTGAGTATCAAATTTTCTAAACCCTCTTTCCTCATATATTCCAGAAATTTGTTTCTAATGTTAAATATAAGTGTCCTTTTTGTTTCCATTTTCTCTAAAACTTGATCATTGCTCACATTTCCAGTCATACAAATAAACCTTAAAAGTTTTCTAATTGATTTTATCCCAAGTAAGGTAGTAAAGCCGCTAAGACATAAGAGGTTACTGGGTGTGAAGAATTACAAAGCAAAAACATTATTAAGGAGTGAGAACAATAGAGGAGTTATCAGGAAGACAGAAGATAATGATTGATATTGCATTTAAAGTTTTGAAGATCAAAGTTGGCTAGAAAACATGGAACCAGAAGAGAGTTCTATCTACATGTGATGAGAAGTGCAAGAAAAGAAACTATTATTATAGAATTTACTGTTGCATCTTGCCAATTCACCTGTAAATTGATGAGACCTTATTGCCAATCTGGTACAGGGCTTAAATTCATAAAGTGTAGTTACCATAGCAAAGAGATCATCTGAACAATTACAATGAAAGTATTTATAGAAAAGCACTGGCAAGGTGACTGAAGCTAAGACAGCTGGTCAGGACCAATAATATTGCTGATTCTTCTCTGGATTTTATCACAGAGCTCAAGGTAAATAGCAGGAGCACCAGACCATATGTGGCAGCAATATTCTAAACATGGTTGAATGGTAGACTTATAGATATGTAAGATAGATTCTGGAATTAAAAATTGTCTAGCACAAAACAATGAACCTAGCAGCTGACCTAGCAATGAATTCAATATAGTCTTTCCACTTCATGTCAGTCAAGAATATTTGCCTGAGAAGGTGCAATCAGTCACTCTCCTGGAGGTTAGCATCAACCATAATGATGGAAGGCAGAAAGGAGTCTTTCAGATGATTTGATATAATTTACTTAATAAATCCTATCAATAATATCACAAGTTATATAACTGTCTAGTTTTGGACAATTTTTACAGATAGATTTTCTTCTGACGTATTTGTTAAATAAATCCCACACATGATATCACTGGTTACATAACCATCTAATTTTGAAACAAAAACAAAATAAGAAAAAAATATAGTAATTAAGTTGAAACATAAAAATATCAATGACGTAAAACTGGAAATAAAATCCATTTCACAAACCATTACGTGGGGCTGTGTTTGTCTGCGTATCATTGTAATTATCCATGTGGAAAATGGGATAGGCTTGTCAAAATCAAATTCCAGCCAAGCCCATTGTATTGAATTTTGCACAAATACCCTGAACAGGGACTCTTGCTCCTTTAGTAGTGCCCTTATTTTTGTTGTAAGATAGTATGAGGAATGTTTAATTTCATTTTTCTAGTATGATGGATATTATATTTGAAAGAAGGCTTTTTTTTTTTTTTTATTTTACTTTGTCAACATTTGCATATTTTTGTTTATTGATTCCAATATTGAAGTTGTAAGAAAATATTGAAGTTGTAAGTATTTTTCAAAAATATTATTCGTTTTGATTTTAAGAAAGGTAAAAGTAAAATGCAAAAGTCAAAATATTTGTGCAGTTTTTAGATATGATAATGGGAATGATCAAATATGTCAAAAGTTGTTGGCAAAGTTTCACAATGCACCATTTTTTTTATATTTACAATGAGACAGTTAAAATTTCTGTGACACAATAAGGAAAGAGGGCTTAGAGAATTTAACACTCATAGAATATATTTGCATGTAAACAGCATGTAACCTACTAAGTGAGAGTAATGAGACAAATGCAACAAAAGTTAGGAAGTTGTGGAGAACCATGCTCACCCTTATCCTGAAAGTAGATGGCATATACAAGACAAAGCAGAATCTAAAGTTGTTGCAGGATGGCATAATTCTGACTGAGGCTATTTGTGCTTATTTTATACTGACATGTTCGGAAAAGGCATGAACCTGCTTTTTCTTGCATCCCTCTCTTCAGACAAAATTTGACAAAATTTATTAATTACTACCAAATCATGGCTGACAAAAAAAGTAGTGAGGAGTTGAAACTTTGGGTAAACCACTCTCCCATAACTATCTCACTTGCTCAGATTTTAGCAGTAAAAAGCCATTACCCTCAATGTCATCACAATTACCAAAAATTTACAAACAAAAAAATATAGAAAAAGGTTTTATCCTTTTTACCCATTCATTGTTTTTTCAGTTTGTTTAATTATTGTTCAAATGTTCTTCCATAGATGGGTGTTTTCTTTAAGTTGTTCTTCAGGCCGGTATTACTAACAGGGCAACCTGTTAAGTTAGAAAGAAGAGTGAACAACCCACTTGGGGAAATTTTATATCAGTCAGACAACTGACTTTGTTGGCTAAGCTCTAGTTTTAGGAGAGAAGAAAAAATGCTATATAATATTTGAACATGTTGAAATTTACTGGAATGTTATTAACAAAGTGGAGACATTACCAGGGAAAAGAAAGGAAAAAATAATTTCTTTTTTTCAACGGGATTTAACTTGCTTTGCTCATATAATGATTGTAAGAAGGGATTTAGCTCAAACAATTATAAAGATGGCTTCATCTTTAAAATCACTACCAAAAATGCCTTCATCATTGTCTTTTTCAAGGTAGGTTTTATTCAAGATTTTGTTTACAGGAGAATATTTTTTTTTTCTTTTTTTAAATAATAATATCTTTTTTTAATGTTTGAAATCTGCTTGTTATATGGTTGACCCTCAAGTTTCAGTCAGAAAACTCAAGTAGTGGTGAGTTATTAGAACTGATAACAATACGTTTGGGCCATAAGGGATGAATGCAGTGTCAAAAAAGGAATCTTAAAAAGTACTAAAATTAAGTAAAAATATGCTCAATGTTAAAAAATCTTATTATCAATTTTATAAAATGTTAAAAGAAACAAAATTATACTGTCTTAAGAATTGTTAAAGAGTTGAATAAAATATTTTAAAAATTTTAATTTAAAATAATAATAATTATTACTATTATTATCACAAGATAATCTTTACACTTATAAAATATAATAAACAAGTTTGTTTTTTTTATTGGGATACAAGAACTCCTTTTGTCATTCAAGATATTTAGTTATATTGACTAACTTATGGTATATGTTTTTTGTCTTTATAAGTTTAGTTTATTTCTGCTGATCCCAGCATGACTGTAGTAGTTTTAGTAGCAATATTATTATTTACAAGGTCAGATTACTAACCTGAGAGCCAAGATGGACTGACTTTACAGAGCTAAAAGATTCCTACTCAGTTGCAAGGAGAAATGAGTTCATGAAGTGAACACAAACTGTCTCAACCAGAGTTTGAACTCATCTTCTTGCTTACATAAGGTAAAATAAACTTTATAGGAAATAGGACGTAACAAACACTAGCATCTTATATTTTCATTATCTTACTTTTTACTTAGGCCACTGTTTAAATGTTTTGCTAGAAGTAAACATGAGTATTTATAAATTCCATAGAACTACACTGATATATATATATATATAGAAAGAAATATAGTTTTAAGGTATGCTATATTTATGGGATAAAGTGCTCAATATCAGAGATAGATGTAAATATAAATATAAAAGTGAACATTGAAGTCAACACTCAGAGGCAACAGGCTGTTTCATGCTAGATGTAGCCTGACAATTATGTCTAGCATGAAACAGCCTGTTGCCTCTGGGTGTTGACTTCAATGTTCACTTATATATATATATATATATATATATATATATATATAGGTTTTATTAAATTCAATCAAGAAGGTTTGCCATTTTATTTTTCAGTGTATTTTTCCCATTTTCAAATGAGTTGTTGGCTATTTGTAGCAAATTTGTGGATAAACTATATATAGAGTTCATTGTTTATTTGAGTACATAGATAGTAATCATTTCATCCCAAGCAAGGCAATAAAACCACTAAGATGCAAGGGGTTACTTAGTATAACAAAATATGAGGAAAAAACGAAATATTATTAATGAGAGGGAACATTGTTCCCATCATATTTGTTATTAAATTTCCTACATTGTGATAAGAAAAGATCAGCTAAGAAAGGTGAAATGATGTAAGAAGCTGGACATAAATGGACATGTGGCTAATCTAAGTTATTAAAGCACTTTCTATATATTTTCGCTCAAAATTCTTTCCAGTTGTCACAGCTTAAAATTTGTCTAAAATTCTTCACTTTGTTATAGATTGTATCTTAAAATTGTACTTCATATATTAAAATTTATATATCATTTTCCCATTATATATATATATATATATATATATATATATATATGAAGAAATATAGTTTTAAGATGTGCTATATTTTTTTTGGGGGGGTAAAGTGCTCATTATCAAAGATAGAGCATATGTAAATATAAATATAAAAGAGAACATTGAAGTCAAGACTCAGAGGCGACAGGTTGTTTCTAGGTGCAATCATCAGGCTGCAAATGTTGGATTTTTCCTCGACTATTTATATAGATGGGTCAGTGGTGCATTGTGGGTAATCTATTCTGGCAGTTATTTTTGCAGGAGTGGCTTGTTTGTTTATTTATTTATTTATTTGTTTGGATTAATTTATTTGTTTTTCATTTTCATTCTGCATAATTTATTCTTTTCGGTTTTTGATGTTTTATTAATGTAGTAAAAAAATTGTGGGAGGGATTTGCTTAGGTCACTTATTTAATAGTTAGTCTTGGTCTGGGAAGATAATTAAGACTATTTATTCATTCAGTGTTTAGATTGCTTACCATAGTCTATTCTATTATTTTGGCGTGGGGACAGTTTTTAATTTATTTATTTGTTTATTATCTGACCTTGGCCATCACATTCTGTAACAGTAAGGAAAATGTTTACAACCTGCTCAGATATCCCACAAAAAAAGAGATAATGAATCTAATAATTTCCCTATCTAAAAGAGTAAAAAATTTAACCTGGTAATGGTAATTCTAGAAAATTTTAATTTCTATTAGAAAATGTTCTTGATTATTGAATAAAGCTGTTTTTGGAAAATTAAGGTATCTAATTAGTTTTGTTATGTTTCTATAGCTAGTTGAATAATGGCTGTTCTTTGGAAATAAAAAATGTTTATTGTTATCATTTCTTTATATTAATGGTTTGTACCTAGGAAGAAGGTAAAAAGCCATTCCTTTGCAATACATATTTATAGTAAATTCATAGTCAATGTACTTATCTTGTACAAATCAGTCATAGACAGATAATTGGCCAATTTCCTCAAATGCATTGATGAAGAGGAAATTCATCAACATTTTAGTATTTTCTATTTTACATTATTGTCCAAAGAATATCAAATACCAAATCACTACAAAGATGTTTGTTAAAGTGTTACACAACTATAAATGCTTTCTACTCTGACATTAATATTCACTGTTCCATTTAATGACTGAAATCAAATTCTTTTCTTCTAAAGACATTTACATGCACATACATACATATATTAGTACATTGGAACCCAAATATTTAAGGATGTGGAAAATGAAAGAAAAAAAACAGCCCTTTTTTTGACATATTTCATTCTGACAAGCCCTCAAGAAGATACAAAATAAATAAATTTTTCATTTGTCTTTATTCTTAATATTTACTAAGTATGGCAGAAGATCAAAAGTATGGGGCACCCAGTAAGAACAAAATTACTTCAGTACAAATAGTTTGTAAGACAAGCTTTCTAATCATTACTCCCCAGCGAAGGTGACGACTTAGCACATTAGAGCTGTCAGTAAGTATCAATTCTAATAAATATTTCTTTTTGTCTTTAATGAAAGCAAGTATTTCCTTATTCAGAAATAGAGCCAACAAAACATTTTGGATTTTTCATTAAAAACAAATTGACAGCAAGATGATCAAATTTCAAGTCCAAATTGTTTGTCCATTTAAAATAATATAATTAATAGAAAATATTTGCATTGTTTATGTTCGTTGGACTGTTGTCCTTAGCTTTATTATCCTATTCATGATGTTTCAGCCGTTGTATGCTTTGGTTTTCTTCAGACAATATTTTAGGAATTTTGAACTGAATCCTTTATTTAGTCCCTGGGGGTAGATTGTTCTAATTCCATGTATCATGCCTTTGGATATCTCAGTTTTAGTTAATTCACCTTGATAAGGACTCCAACTCTTTGGGTCAAGTCACTTTTTGGATAAATTAACCACTACATATATCTCCTGATAAAAGAAAATATATTTTCATTTTAAATATAAGAGGAGTCATAAAAATTACTTCAAGAAAGAGCCAGCTTATATTGTTTTCCTGTTACTCAAGGGATGTTAGCAGATAGAAAAAGAAATTAGCCCTTGCAATACAAATGTTCATTTTAATTTCATTCAAATTGTGTGTCTATGTATGTTTGCATGTATGTTTTAATTTAATGACTGACTAAAAAATATTTATACACAAATATAAAAAGCTTTAAAAAATAATTCTGTTTATCACCAAGTCTCCTCATCCTCAATAGGGGATGTGTGGGCACTGTAATTGGAATAAGAAATCAAAGAACTGAGTTCAAATTCCAGATATTCACTTATGTACAAATACCTAACTTTTATCTGTATTTACAAATCATCTTATGAAATCTGTGGACTTGAGAAACCTATGTTCCTGAAAAATGTTTTGAGAGAAAGATTTTATAAATTTCAACCAATGGTAGTACTGGCTGATGGTCATTGAATGCCAAATGTTTCCTTATAAAGAAACAGCTAATATTACCATTAACATCAATATCTTCCATAAAGGAATTCCTTATTTTATTCCGACACTTTTATGTCTTGCCTTTCAGATTTGCTTCTTCTGTTATACTGAGTCCTCAGGTGAAATTCGATTTAAACACCTGGCTTGTGAAGAAACAAAACAATAAAGAAACAATTCACTAAATCTAGGTGTGACTTATTTCTAAGAATCAAGAATGTAAAACTTAGAAATTGTGTGTTTCTAAAAGAGCTTTATATTAAGTGTTCAATGAACCCTAAATTCTGTAAATTAAGAATAAAGAAACCTGTTATTCAATGAAATAAATAAACTGAATGACTATTATTGTGCTTCTTACAAGAAAAAAGTTGGAATTGTAAAACATATTTTATAATATTCATTTCTTGATGAGGGGTACTTCCTTCCTTTTTAGCTGACATAGTTGTTTTTATTTTTCCATTGATGTTAGTGTTCAAACACAAGTAAAAAGCCAGGATATATAATACATGTTTTCAAAGCAGGCAGGAATCTTCATACAACACAATCTTTCCACTTCAGTTGGTCTTTTACCAGAATAAACAAAGTTTAATAAACATTTATATTGATTGATTGATTTGTTTTTTTTTTATGACTTATCAAACTTTTTAAGCTTATTCAAAGTCAAAATGTATTTTTGGATTGTAAGAATTTTTTTGAGATAATAATGATTTTCTGATACAAGTCCTACTATTTATCCCATAGATGGGTGGAGAAGAGATGGATTCATACTTTTCCCAAAGGTATTTGTATGTAAGTGAATATAATGAACCCAACGGGAATTGGAACTTGGCTCTTTGATTTTTCATTATATCTCTTGCACGTCGAAGCTTAACGCTCCTGGTATTCCTGAGTAGTCACTGACCAGGCTCAATGTTGCTTAAATTTGGTGATTGGATAAGAACCAGTATTTCAACATGATAAGCTCATAAGCCCAATAAACATTTATAATATTTGTTTCAGTGAGTAATCTACCTAACTAGCTCATGTAAATGGATGGCAGAACATGGATTGGGAAGGAGAATGGGGAGCAAATACCATTTAAAGTTACAAAAGATAAGTTGCGGAGAGACATGATCATCTATAAGTTAAAGTGAAACTGCAATCAAAGAATAATAATAATTTAATAATAATAATAATGAGAAGAGATGGCTTAGAGAATTTGACATTTACAGAACGTATTGAAAACAAGAAGTGCAGAGGGAAACAACAAAAGAGTTTTTTTGTAAATGGATAGCTGAACATGGACTGGGGAACAGATACTGTTTAGAGGTATTATGAATAGGAAGTTGTGGAGAGACGTGATCACTCACAAAATGAAAAGATACAGCATATACAAAAATTTAATAATAATAATAATAATAATGAGAGAAGACGATTTGGAGAATTTGACCCACACGGGATATATTGAAGGCAGGAGGAAAACAGTAACCTACCTGACAAGCCAATGGGTGACAGAAAATGGATTAGGATAGCATATACCATCCTGTGATACATAGTTCCACACCTTTTGTACTTGTTGCAATACAGCAAAAGATATCAGTGGTCTAAGGGAATAAATCAAATGACATCCATTCATGTCCCTTGCATTTTCAATGGCATACAGGATTGGTGATCATATTAGCTACAAAGCTTGTTGAACATCTTACAGAGCATTTTGGTTAACATGGGCATCATGTAGGCAATCATTATTCGACTGGAAGAGCATAACACCTTCCTGTTGCAAGACCAGCAACAGAATGGAATCAACAATGTTTTGGATGTATTTGATATTATTCAATATTCTCTCCACTAACATCAAAGATAAGCAAAAGTTATAGTTTATGGCACCCTATACCATGATGTTAGATTAGGCCTGTGTATAATAGAAGAAAACACTCTGAAATATATCACTCTCTGTTTTATGTCACACATTATAGATGTGAGGGTGGTGTAATGGTTAGTGAGTTGGGATGAAGAATCAAGGCCAAAGCTCAAATCCCTATCAAGTTTGTTACTTTCATTTTTGTTTGAATATCCTCAGAAAATGTACAAATCTATTTCTTCTAATCCCATCTATGGTTTGAATAGTGGAGCAGACTGGATTCTCTAGCCATGGTTGTCAACTAGTTTATGAAGGAAATGAATTCAAAACCCTATGTAACCCTGGTGAAGCAATTACTATGTGGCCAATGATAAAAGATCACAAGGATGCTATTATCCTGAATGCAGACAATGTGATAGATGTCACACATACAAATAAACATAACTTGCATGAAGGCAGAACTAAACACTACAATGCCATTTAAACCCACAGTTACCTTCTTGGTATATCGCTAGAAACATACACAATGTAAGTGGAGATCTGGCTAGAGGCTTATGGAGCCACAATTCTGTTGCAAATAATTGATTCTCAGTGGTTTGCAATGACACCTGGGGTCACGTATTCTCTGATCTGTACTGTGAATACTGAAATCTGCTGCTTCTGTTCATTTGACACTTGTTTCCAGCATTGAAACACTGCTAAAGCATCATGCCCAACATAGATAGTAATTTGCAAAACTGACCATCCAGCCTCTGAAAGTCCTTGAACCTAAACCCTCTCAAATTGCTTTAATTGAAGAAAAGGATCATGTGGGCATGACATCTTGCACTGGACTCTTTAATCACAATGAACATGCACACTGGACATGCTTTAAATGGTGATACATACTGCATTACTATCTAAAGCTCAGATAGACAGTACACTGTTATGAGTGTTACTACATCACAAGATGGCTGAAAACTTTGAAAGTTTTATCAGAATATCTATCACTATGAAGCACACACATAATCCACCCAGGTCATAATTGGAATAGTTCTTCAGACTGTTAGTTTAATTTCTGCCATTGTATCTGTCAGAAGTGTGAGAGAATAAAATAATTACCAATGTAGAAAAAAGAATAAACAAACTGAGCTTGAATTTTGGTTAAGATTGCTTATATTTCTTTTGTACTAATAGCTTTTAGAAAGGCATGAATCCAACCCTCCCTGAGCGCTCCCCTTTGACAGTTAACTTGATTATAATCTTGTCACTGGCCTACCACAATTGTCAAGAGAGAAAAAGAGAGAGTATATAAGTGCATAGCAGATCTACTTTCCATGTATAAGGTGACCTATAGATAAGACATGACTCAAAATCTAGGTAAATTTCCATGATTTTGTCTGATATCCGTAGTATAAGACTGGGACCCATATAAGGAAGCAGTAAATAATGTTTATGAATATTGCATTTTAATTTGAGATCAAGAAGTAAAAGTAGTTTTATTACATTTATAACTGTAGTACAACATTATAATGTGAATCATTTCAACTAGAAATATTTACATCATTAGTTACCATACCAAGATAGGCAGTTAGCATACTAGCTTACTTACCAGTGCTGATACACCACAAGATTTAAAGTTAGTTGCTTGTAACAGTAGTATTAAATGACCCCCTATTTTGGGGGGTAATTTTTAAGATTTAAAGGTCATCATATATGTGGAAATATACAGTAGGTTATCTGCCTGGAATGTTCAGTCAAATGGCTGCTTCAGCCATTTTCAGTATTGACAGAGACCAGCTGTATTTATGTATATTGCAGTTATTTTCTTGTTAGGAAGTCTATTGTTCCAGACTGTTACAACATAATGTCCAGATCAAAATTTATCAAAATATTTTGCATAATATTTAGACTAGTATCCTCATTTTTGTTGCTTTCATCTCAACCTTTCTCCTCCTCATCACTATATTACCATATAGGCCTCCTTAGAACCATCAGCAAAACTTCTGAGTCTATTATCAACAAGGAAGTTGTTGATCACCTCAACAATAACAATTCCCTAAGCGACAAACAGTACAGAGTTCACTCTTCTAGGTTCACTGCTGATGTCTTAATGGTCATTACTAAGAGAATCAGTGAAGTACTTGATAGTAAATTCATCATGACAGCAATCACCTTAGAAATTTCAAAGACCTTTGACAATGTGTAGCATAAGAGGTTGCTATATAAACTCTCAATTTATGGCCCTTCTTATTAGGTCAATGACCAGTTCTCTGAAGCCCATGAGATCAATGCAGGTATACCCCAAGGCTGTCTTTATGGTCCTACCCTCTTTTCATTTTATAATAATGACCTGCCTAAGATCTTTCTCATAAGTGAATATGTATGCAGACAATACCACAATTTACAGGTAAACCTCCAAAAATCTAGATGATCAGAGCCTGGCATCTGACCTTGCCTCTGACCTAACCCTCTCAGCTCAATGGAGAAAAGACTGGTTTGTATCAGTCAATATCTCCATGTTTCATCATCATAAAGTACACCCTGAATTTTCTCTCCTCATGATGAATGGTTGTACTCTTAATTATGTGCCTTGCCAAGAAACACCTAGCGAGACTTAAGCTTACTTTTTCTTTTTTTTCTTCCTCACTTTCCATTTTTAACATAGTTCATAAGTGTTTATATGGCCTTGTGGGTGTTGAATTATTTTTCACCCTACAACTCCTTTCCCACAGGTTATATATTGCTTGCTAATCCTTGCTATTTCCATGGCAAATGTTCAAACAAGTGATATTCCTTAGTTTCACCAGTTCAGAACTTCAGATCTGCTCTTCTATATACACAGGGTTGAATAATCCTTATTTTTTTTATATTCCATTAGTAAAGAGGAAGATATAGTTAGAGAGCTTCTTCCCAAGAACAGTTATTCTGTGGAACAGACTACCAAGAGAAAAGCTACATTCTTTCTTATCAGGCTAACTCCATACCATACTGTTTTTATACCTTCTACTCGATACCATAGTTTGACTGTAAATAATGTAAAATATGAGAACCTTGTCATTCCAGAAATTCAAACCGACATGCTATAGACTTATACTGACTGAATTTTTTAAATGAAATATTGTTATTAACTGTTAACTTATTTTTTCTCTTGTTTGCACCAAAGTAGTAGTAGCAGCATCAGTAGCAGTAGTAGTAGATTTAATAGTATTAAGCAATCCAAATTTCTTTAATAGTCTTAAACAATCCAAATTTCTTGGATGATTAATTTTAGTTTTTCTTTCCTTTTATTTTCATTGGTTTTTATCACAAGGCTCTGGTTATTCTGTGATTATGATGTAAGCAACTTGGAATGGAATTAAGAAATAAAATTTTAATAAGATTTGAGATTGCAACCTCTATCATTGGAAGCCTGTCTGACAATGTTTTACTGACTGGCCATAAGGATCCTTCAGTAAATGAAAATCAGATTTAATCACATAACTAAACTGTCCTTTATTCAACTTTCTTCATTCTATATTATGTGTTTACATCTAGTAGTAGTAGTAGTAGATGTAATAATTATAAGTTTTTTAATTTTCTTATCTTTGTTGTCATTATTAATTTTTTCTTTTTCATTTCACTCCTGTTGCTTGTTTACACTTAGTAGTAGTAGTAGTAGTAAGTAGTAGTAGTAGTAGTAGTAAATAGTCTTAGGTGTTCCAAATTTCTTAGATGAGGAATTGTCATTATTGTTAATTTTCTTAATTAATTTCTCCTTTCTTTTATTTTTATTGCTTTAAAGAATAAGCTTTTTATAAGATTTGAACTCACATCCTCTGTCTTTGGAAGCCTGTCTGACATAATGTCTTACTGATTGGCTATAGGAGTGATTTAGTAAATTAAATTCAGATTTAATCATATAATTAAACTTACATTTATTGAACTTTCTTCAGGATATATTGTTTGTTTACATCTAGTTATAGTCAGGTTAGTCTATGAGTGCTATATAATCCAATACTACCTACCACATGGTCAGGTTATTGGTAACTAAACCAGCACCCCCTAGACTTTTCAAATGAGGAGGATGGCTAGCCACTGAGCAGGATTAAAAACAAAACTGTCAAAGGGCAGATGGATCATAAAATGGGATCAGCAGCTATTTAATCTAGACATGGGAATTTAGAAATACATGACTTTGTGTTGTCTAGGCATAGAGTAAGCTCATTAGGAGTGAACCTGAGTTAAGGCATCTAACTAGGATAAGGAAAACTCTGAGGTAACATGCACAGCTTGACAGCATTTAATACTGTTGACTAATTCTTCTTTTTGGGTGCATACTATTCTTGCTTAGAGAGTGGAATTGATCCAGTGCTACATCTTTCTCCACATAAAAATTTCATCTAGAATCATTAATATTGTAAGTAACAATTGAGCCCTGCAGAGGTTATACTTAAGTGGAAGCCATCAATTGTAGCAATAGGTGTAATCATGTTAAGTTGTTAAATTCCTTAGCATTGTCATTATTATTATTATTATTATTATTTAATAATTTCTCTTTCATTGTATTCCTGTTGTTTGGTTTACACTTTATAGTAGTAGTAGTAGACCTAATAGTCTTAAGTTTGTAGTGGCCCCATGGAGGGTTTGCCACATAAACAAAATATAAAAATCTAAAGGAAGAAAAGTGACACCCAAACTGAGACATAATAAATACTGATTTCTTAATTAATTAATTAACTAATTAAGGGCCAAAAATTCATTCCTACTTTATCTGTATATTTTATTTTACTTTTTTTTTTGCTTTTTGTTGCAACATTTATATTGTTTTTATATTTTACAAGCATAAAGTGAGCAATGAGGATGAGAAAGATGTGCTCCCACTGTCAGATACACTCCTCATGCAAGTTCCAATTTTGTTAAAGGCTATTTTGATATTTCTAATCCAATCAACTTACTTAATAGTTTTAGAATATAAAATGACCAAAGTGTTGCAATTAAAAACAACAAAAATAAGCTGATAAGATAAACTAGTCTGAAATTAATAAAAGTGAAAATATTTCTTGAAATAAATTTCCATGAATGAACCTGGTATCTGGTGTGAACTGTATAGGATACAAATCCTATATTCCAGCAAATGACTAAAAAAACACAAAGTAGATTTGCACACCTGCAAAATTTCACAATAAGGTGTGAAATTAATTTTCTGACCAATGAAAGGAGGCGATTTGCTAAACCAAAAAAAAGATAACGAGCCAGTGTGAAAAAAAAGTCAACAATAAATACATAGTTTTCAAGTCAGTCAGTCAGTCAGAGAAGAGTGCAAAAGATCACAGAAGATTGACAGTAAATTTCATCACTGACTCAACCCGAAAAGTGGAGTAGGAAGGAACAACAACAACAAATTTACAACTGACTTCAAAACAATTCATAAATACATTTTCCTTTTATCTTTATTCCTTATTCACACTCGCTCTTTTTCAACTTAAATTGCTCGCCCCTTTTTCATTTTACAACTATACAAAACAAAAGAAACAGACATTATTCTGCTACTATGTTAAAAGACAGAGAACACAGACATTTTTATCAAAATCACATTTTTGCTTAAATGAACTAAAACAGTAATCTTTTTTACCCTATTCACAAGATAATAAATATACAATGTTCTATTTTTTATAAACGTTCCTTATTGTGTTGTTTCTTCTTGAAATTTGCATTGTATTTTGTGGGCAGGGTATCCCGTATTAAATTCTCCTTTAATCCGGGTACGCTGAACCCCACAACTGCAACACCACAATTACATCTGTAATAATAGAGTAAATAAGAAAAGTATTTACAGTAAGCAAACAGATGTTCCAATTTTTATAACAGATGTTTCATGTAAACAGGGATAGTAAAGATAATATTGATTTAAAAATCTGATCAATTAAATAATTATCCCCTATAAATAAGAATATTTACATAACATTAATGACGAAGGAACAAAATGCATAATTTTTTCCCCACCCAAAAGAATTTGTGATAGCCCACTTTAAGTAAGTTTTAATCTTAGTGAAAGTAAATGAAGGTCATTTAAATGGCTGTGAAAGAATAAAAATCACCCTAATAACATTAACACTTACAAATAGAATTTAATTTCCTGATAGCTATCTTATCAATTTTCATGCTATGCACTGAAGTTTAATTCTCTTAGTAAAATTGATATCAATTCTCAACCACTGACAATCAATTTTTACCTGATTTTCAATGCCTTTCCATTGTAAATTCATCAACAATGTATTTACATTATATGTATAATAGCGTTATATTGTTAGTAAAATGCTTTCATTATTTCCTGACCACTGACAATGCTTTTTTTCCTTAGTTTCCAATGCATTTCTAAGGAAAAATCATTAGTAATATGTTTACATTATACATATAATAAACCTATTCTGTTTGTAATATTGGCATCAATGCCTGACAACAGACAATTCCATCCTTTCTAATTTCCAATGGAAATAAAATTGATATAAAAAATTTCATGCTAAATAACTGAATTAAAAATATTTACTTTGTTAGGACAGAAAACAATTAAAGGTAGGCAGTAATGGAGTAGGTGTACAGTCAGTGGATATGGATGTGAAAAAATCCAACCATCACTTATTATACTATATTGTCAGCAATAAAGTATAACTATCTTATTATAATTGTGCATGTTTCTTCCTTAGTTAGTTACTTAGTTCATCTGTCCATAACACTCTTCAGTACTGATCTGTATTTGGCATCTTACTAGCGGCAATTTTCAAAAAAAATTTTCACCCTCACCCACTCCAAAGCAGTTAGAGGAGCAGCAATGGAGGATCCCTATAACAGTTCGTTTTTATCAATTTTTTTGTGTGCTTTGCATATATATTATCTTGTATTTCTTTTTTGTATGTACCCCCACTTTTCCACTGAAAAACAGCATAGCATGATGAAAATGGCTCCAAACTTTATAAAAACAAATTTTTCTCATCAAAATCTTTGTTATTATTAAGAGAAAAGACCAGAGAATTTTTTGATTATTTTATTAAATTTTTAATCCTTTCTAGTACGTTCAAAATTTTGGTAAAATCTTGTTTTTTTTTTTTTAAATTGGTGACTCAGGTCATATTTAAATTAGTGTTTTTGCATCTATTTTTCAGGTGAAAAACACATTGATCTGGAAATTCTTGCAAAAATCAAATAATTGTTGGATTTAGGGTGAGGGTTTCAGGACTTATTTGGAAATGAAGGAAATTATTTTTGTGTTCTTTGTTTTTCAGAAAATTGTAGTGAACATAATTTTTTTTACATATGTTACAACCCATTTACTATTTTTAGTTTCACTTAACTAATTCAAACCTAATTCAGGGAAAAAATAAGTTTTACTTTAACTTATCTTTCTTATTAAATTTCTATTTGAAATTCTTATTTTTAATTTGCCTGTCATTTTGCAATTTCCTTTCAAATTATTTTTATATTTAACATCTATTTGATAAAAAAGTTTTTAGTTTTCATTTTACTTTTTCTTTTAGTTTATTCATTTTTTAAAGTTTTTTGAAACAAAAACGTTTGAAAGATAGACATGAATTCAATTTTAAATCTAATATTTAATTTAATTATTTTTAGACTTTATTTCATTTGCATTTGGAACTAGTAACTTTCAGTACATATTTGGTAATGAATGAAATTATTTTTGCTTTCTTTGTTTTTTCAGGAAATTGTAGTAAACATAATTTTTTTTACATATACTACAACCCACTTAATTCCATGAAATTTTGAAGCATTAAATTGGCCTCAGAAAATTTTTTTATGGTGGCCTTTAAATGGCATTATCATTAAAAGGATCACGTGTTTTAAGGGTTGTCTTCCCCTTACTGGGAAAACCCACTCAACTTTTTGGGACTGCAATTCTTTCATTTTATTTCTGTTTCATCATATCTCAACAGGCTTTTAAAATTTGTTCATCAGTGAAAAGCATTAAATATATCTTCAAGTACATGGACAAGGGACATAACTGTTCTTCTGTTGAAGTAAGAGACAACCTAGCGGCAGATCATGTGCCGAATCAAGCTCACAATGAAATTACTAATTATCTTGCTTGCCGATATGTTTCTCCTCTGGAAGCAATGTGGAGACTGTCAGAGTTCAAGCTACATGACACATCTCACAATGTCTACATACTTGCTGTACATCTTGAAGAGCAGCAAAGAGTTTACTTTGACAGAGGCAATGCTCAGTAAGCTGCTCAGGCACAGAGGGACTGTGACACTACCCTCACTGCATGGTATAAACTGAATGAGCATGATGATGATGATGATGATGATGCAAAAAATCACTTGTACCCTGACATTCCACTGCATTATGTGTTTATTAAACACACTAGAACATGGACGCCAGATCAAAGGAACACTAATATCATCAGTAGAATATATACAGTGAGCCCTAGAGACATAGAAAAATTTCACTTGCGAATGTTGCTGCTGCATGTTTTAGGCACCATGAGCTGCCAGGATTTGCGCACCGTAGAAGGAGAAATGTTGCCAACATTTAAGGCAGTATGCCTGAGATATGGTCTTCTCTCAAATGATGACACACTGGAACATGCACTGATAGAAGCTGCTGCCTCTCAGATTGTTTGTTATGCTTGCTGCCTTATGCATGTATATGAACCCTGTGAACCACTCCTAAGGAATATATGATTGAAGATGTCTTGCACCAAGGCTTTAATGCAAACCACACAGGAAACATGACACTGCACTCAAATGATGTAATTCTGATAGAGAATGGCATTAATTGGTCTACCTATTGGAGTACCACAGATTGACCATCATGAAGACCTTAATCACCCAGGCATTGCAACACTTACTGATGAAAAGAGACTGATTGCTAATGCTATGCTTGAATCTGTAGATAAGAAGAGGAGAGGTGAGGTGCCCAACCATTCCTGTTTCTATGTAGATGTACCAGGAGGTTGTGGTAAAACTTATATGTTTAATTCTATAATTTCTTATCTGCAAAGGAACAACTGCAATGTGTGCAGTGGTGCTTGGACAGGCATTGCCTCTACACTACTGTCAGGTGGAAAGACTATCCATACTTTGTTCAAATTGCCTGTCCCACTCATGAAGGCCAGCATTTGTAATGTACCAGCCACTTGAGACCATGCAAATTATTTACAAAACCTTTTGATCATCTTGAATGAGGCTTCTATGTTCCCTTCATTTACTTTTCATGCTAGTATTAAAGCCTTTTGAGATATCACTGGCATTGTTACTGTTTTTGGTGATAAAGTTGTGCTCTTGGGAGGTGACTTTATTCAAGTCCTACCTATGTTGCCAAGAGGAACTCATGAGGCAATCATTGAAATCTGTATTAAAAATTCTCCACTTTGGCTGATTTTCCTCCAATATAGATTAAGCATAAACATTAGGACAACAGCAAATCAAAGTGAATTTGCAGTATGGCTCTTGCATCTTGGCAATAGAACATCAGTAGCTTCAGAAGATCCTAATCTTACTGTTGATGACATAGAAGTGCCACAAATTTCATGTGTTGGCATCTCTCTGGTGGATGATATCTTCAACAATACATCTGAAGAAGAGGGAAGAAGCAGAGTAATTCTTTCGCCAAAGAACTCAGACTGCCTTCTAATCAATGAAGAAGTTTTAAGACAACTTCCAGGTGACTGCTGCACCTATTATAGTACAAATAAAATTTTGACAGATGATCCTACTGAGGTTGAGCATTACCCACTTGAATTTCTCAACTCTTTGACACCATCAGGAATGCTTCCTCATAAATTGATTTTGAAACCCAGCTCAATAGTAATGCTTCTTTGCAACATTTCTATCCAGAATGGAATCTGCAATTGTACAAGACTGGAAGTGTAAGCCATACATCAACATTCAATTGAGGTTTCCTTGATTTGTGGCTCACTAATTGGCAGAATTGTCCTCATCCCCAGAATAAAGCTGGCTCCAAGCGACTCTAAGTTGCCATTCACCTTGGAAAGAACCCAGTTTCCTGTCTGGTTGTCATATGACATGGCTATTAACAAGTCACAAGACAGACATTTGAGAAAGAGCAATTGTTCTTACCTCAGCCAGTATTCAGTCATGAGCAATTGTATGTGGCATAATCTAGAGCTCCCAAACTCTCAGATGTAAGAGTTAGGGTGATGGAGTCAGACAGACAAGGAAAGAGAAGTGGGTAAACTGTTACTAAGAACATTGTCTGCTGAGAGGTACTGACTTGAAGGAGTGGAGTGTTTTCAGAAATTCTGGAGACCCTTGATTATATTAGATATGTGTCCTTGGTTTATATATATATATATATATATATATATATATATAATTAAATAAATTACAAACATTATGTCTGCTTATTTTTAGCATAATCCTTTCATATTCCCGAAATATTTTTCCATGCATTACAATCAAATGAGGCAAGAAATGCATTTGATTGTAATACACAGAAAAAAAATATTTGTGAATATGAAAGGATTATGCTAAAAGTAAACAAACATAATGTTTGTAATTTATTTAATCAGACATGACTAAAAGAGAATTTGCTGCTTAAATACACACATATCTACACACACACATATAAATAAATAAATACATATATATATATATATATATATATATATATATATATATATGTATGTATTAAATGAATATCTTTAAAAAGGGGAAACTGTATGTGGCATGTACTATATAGTTTTGTACATATATAGGTCTATTGTTTTCTGTATTCATACCGGAAAAAATCTGGCATGGCCCTATATTGGGCGTGAGGAATATCACAGACTGATTGGCATTGGCAATCTTTGCACACATGGTGGACACTCCCAAGTATCTCTATGTGTTGTTTACTTTCCTAGCCTATGAGTAGCGTATGTTAAAAAATTATAGATTTAATAGCTAAACTTTATGTATTTGTAAATATACCTGTACAAATAAATGCAATTTTACTATTTGCTGCCTCAATATCTCATTCTATTATAGATGTAGAAATTTTAATTGCCCCTTCTTCAATGTATTATTTTTATACATACATATATGTAGAAAAAGTTTATTGTTTACTTAACATTCTATTAGTCATTCCGTAGAAATTCCACAGGTCCCATTAGTGATTATTTCATCTGCATTTTATATATGTAAACATTAAAGTGAATGAAATTTTTTTTTTGTATTTCCTTAATAAATCCTATCTGTGATAAGAGAAATTAGAAACAACAAGTTAAAAAAATGAAGCAGATATTTTAATCTCAATGAAAATGTGTGGATAGCAGGTAATGTTTTTGTTTTATAGTGTTGTTCTACGACACGTGATCAGTTGTCAACTTCCTTGATGTCTGACTCTTTACTCCATACTTTATTTCTCCTATAACCAACATATGCAAATAGGTAAAATCCTATTTTCCAATCCCATTACATCTCCCTGAACTAAAGAGGTTTAATGCTTTTCATCGTTCTTGAGCTTCCTCTACAACTTCTTTCCTCCTCCTCTCCTTGGAATTTGGAAGAACTTTTGGTAGCTCCTTTCTAGGGTTATTTTATTACTGTTGCCATCAGTCTTCATGAAAGGTACATTATTGTATGGGCTTCTAGTAATAAAATTATTGACAGAGCTCACTCACTCACTAACGTAATCTCCTTTTTGGGATCAAAGATTTTTACAATGGGTTTTTCTGTGAGTATTCTTTTTAAGTCCTCAAGCACAAAATTTTGCCTTTGGGTCCATTTGAACTCACTATGCAGTTCAGCAAATGGTTCTATTAAGTCACTGTATTTTGGCAAGTATCTATTATAAAAATTAACCAGTCCTAAAAAGAATTCTAATTATATTTTATTAGTAGGTATAGATAGCTCTGAAATATTCTTAATTAACTTTGGATCAGGTGCAATGCCATCTTTTGAAATTTGGTGCCCTAAATATGATATTGTATCACAATCAAATTCACATTTGTCTGAGTTTATTGTCATTCCAGCATTTTTCAACTTGTTAAGCATATGTTCTGTTTTTTTTTGTTTTGTCTTTAGTAGTGGCACCGAGGCAAATATCATTTTGATAAATAATTATGTTCCTAATTTCCTTATTTAACATGTTTTCCATTGATCTCTGAAAAATTACACTTGCCATTTTCACTTCAAAAGGCATACATGGACATCTTAATAATGAATTTATCATCAATCTGTATCTGATTATAGGCAGATTTGATTAGAGGCAAAAAAAAATCAGGTTTTGCAAAAAATTTCATGCATGATAATTTGTGGATAACAGTTTTGATGTTGGGAATAAGAAACTAATCCAAGCATATTTTATGATTTACATTTATTTTAAAATCACTACATATTCTTAAGTCTCCACCTGGAAGAACATGCTTCAAAATTCCCTCCTCTACCATTTTCTTTAACTTGGCAACCATTAAAGGTAGAAAGTGAATAGGTAATTTGCAAGATTTAAAATAGGAGGGGGTACTATTTTCATTTAATCATATGCTTGGTTTATACCCCTTTAACACTTCCATTTTTATTTTTTCTGATTTTACAGTATTGATTAATTTCAATGTATCCACCTTTAGAACATCCTAGTAGTCCATGAATTTTTTACTTTTCACTACTGTAATAGGAATAATTTCAAATTGGTCACAGGTTTCAAAAGTTCCATTGAAGTCACCCAAAGTTCTTATAAAAGATCAAATTGTCACAATTGCAAATGATTTTTTTTCAGTTTTGGTTTACCCATTTGTTCCCAGAAATTTCTTGGGATTAGTGTGTCCTCACTCCACATATTGCCTTGCATTAGAAAAATCATGTCATTTAATTTATTTTTTTTTTTAAAGAATTCTTTTCTTTATGTATTGAAAAGATGTCATCAGTTCTTTCTATACTATTTTCTTTTTAACTTTGCATACAGACTGAAAATGTTTTTTCTTCTGCAGTTATGGCAAATTTTTACAAAAGTAAAGTACATTTTTCTGTCAATGTCATGCTCATACTTACAGTATTTGCATTTCTTGCATTCCTTTTTTATACTGTACGTTTCAACATTGTCCTCAGTAGAATTATAATTTTTAATCAATTCCAGCTGTTATATAACTTCCACACATACAGTTAGAGACAAATTATTCAATTGTAATGGTTAGAATATCTTATATTTATTTATTGATTCATTGTGTTTCTGTTTAATGGACAGAAATGTAGTTCTTTTCTCTATGACAAGTTTCTTTTTAGGTAGTAAATCATTTCTGAAATTTCAACAAAAGTCAAATTCTCCAATTGGTTGGGACAAGCCATAACAGAAATTTTGTAGCCTTATATATAATCAAATATGGTATTTTTACTATTAATAGGTGTATACAAACAATATAGTATGAAAAAATCAGATTAAAAAATATAGCTATCATAATTATATAGGAATTTCAGCTGCTGATGGATTGCCATGACCAAATTAGTAAAGTGTTGACTATGTTTGATGAGCTTTCAAAGATATAGAATGTCTTTATTTTTGTGATCTATGTTGATTGTTTAATGACTGTAGAATGTATTAGATGTGCAAATAATTTTTTTTATAATTTAAACAAAGTGTGTACCGGAAACTTTTGCACTCATAAATGATTTGATAAAAAGGCTGCAAAAATAACATGAAGAAAATCTTGTGAAAAATTGATAGTGAAAATTGTTCATCTAAGAAATTTGAACTTAATGGACCAACATTTGACTATCTTCTGTAGTTGACATGTTAATTTAAAAAAAATCAAGAACTCAAGAGTGTGGGAGAGAAGGAAAGCAAAGAAAGCTTGAAAACAAAATAATGCATGGTAAAAGTGAAAGATCTACAAAGTGTATAAAACATATATGTTTCTGGGAGATGTAGAGATATTTTTGCATATAAGACGCTGCCTGATTTACATATGAGCTTATGGCCATATCATGTTCAAACATTGGTTCCCATGCAATCACCAAATTAAAGCAATGTTGAACCTAGTTAGTACCTAAATAGGTGACTGCTTGGAAATACCAGGTGCTGTAAACTTGGATGTGCTGTTGGTATAATGGTTAATGGATTGGTATTGTTAACTGGAGAGCTGAGTTCCAATTTCAGTTGGGTTTGTTATATTCAATTACATGCAAATGAATTCATCTCTTCTCCTCCTAGTTATGGGTTAATTAGTAAAGCGTGTGTCACTAAACCATTAATATTTCCAAAAAAGAATTCTTATAATCTAAAAATATTTTCTGACTTTAAATAACCTGCAAAGGGTTGATAAACCATAGAAAATGAATCAATTAATCAATGATTTACATATCAGAAAAAGTGGATAAAATAAAAAGTGAAAATGAGGTAGTGTTCAAGGTCATATGAGTAACTTAAAATAGCACTGAATACATCTGAATACATCATACAGTCATATTTTAGATTGATTTAAAACCCTCCCCATGAATTTGCATCAGATTAACTTAATGTATCAGAATCTATCTAACTTTCATGAAACTATTGATAGCAAATTCATATTATTTGGAATTATCTCCATTTAATCAGTATAAGAAATTATTTAGTAGATGAGTTTAAAAGTTGGAATGATTTTTACATTCAGACTATTTTCCTTATTGTTGTTGTTATTATCACAATATTTTGGCAATTGTGACCTCTGGACTTCCTGAGGTGTTTGCCAATCTAGGGAACCTTCAGGAAATTCTGAACTGAATCCATTGTTTAATTTTTGAAGAAAGAGATTTATTCTCATTCCCCTGTCCAGGTTTAGGAATATCTTGTTTTGTTTTATTTAGTGCTGCTCAGCAATTGTTCACTCTGTTTCCACTACCTGGTGCAAGGATTGAACTCACAATTACTATATCACCAAATTAACAAACCAATGCTTTAATCTACTGAAATTGTATTTTTGTATTTACAGGTAAGGTGACTTATTTTTTTTTTTATTTTGTATTAGTTTTTTACTACTCTAAGTACAGTGGAAAAACTGGTTTAAAATACTTTGAAAAGAAAAAACAACAATTTATATATGTTTAATTTAAGATTGTAAATAGTTTAATACTCTTTATTATATTTTATGGGGAATTTTCTCAACCATTTTTAGTCATGCACACTGTTTAAAAATATTTTAAAATGACATTCTACTCTAAAAGATTGACTTCAAATTCATTGCAGAATAGAACTTTATAGAAAGATCAATATTCCAACAGTTTGAATTTATCCTGGTTACTCTTGTGAGACTCTAAAATTCTTCCTGGGAAATGGGATAATTCTCTTTCTTTGTTGAGAATAACTGTTTACAACTTACAATAACAGTGATTCGTAAGTTTTAAACTATTACAATTGTACAAAGATCAATCTTCACAACGTTATAAACACGTATATGGTAGCGCATAAGAGAATAAATGAAACAACAAGTACCACCAATGAGACAGAAAAGAAGGCAAGAATTGTTAAGATAAAATTCGTTTTATCATCAATGCAGAAGTTCAAAGTGGAATGTTTCTTTGTGGGCAAGAGAAACCACATGGCAGAAAGGGAGAGATGGTAGGGCCTGGAGTTGATGCATCTGTCAGGTTAGTTAACACTAAGGTTAGGTCACTGGGGTCACATTGACAGCTTACCCATCTACAATTACTGCCTACAGTGTTGTGAGTGACCTTCTTAAAAGTATATGTGATGGATCATGACTCATCATTTTTATGTTTTTACATTGGCAGCAATGTTCATGATTGGCTCCTTTTATATTATATTTAATTTTTTTTGAATTTTGTAAGCCAAATGTGATGCTTGGAGCCTCTGCACAGAGGGCAACATTTTATTTCTGGTTTTGCTTTCTTAGTATTTACATCCAGCTGACAGGTTGTGAATTGGTGAAAATCTAGTTTGAAAGAGAGTATAACAAGATCCCCCATATTTGTGTCCTTGTACCAGAGACTGCTAAGCTTTGTAAATAAATGGGTGTGTTATAGTGATTTTCTAAGCATAGCTTAGATGTGACACAAGGCCAAAAGTATAGGGCACCCACTGAGGATCGAAATCAGTACTCAGTTGTAATTGTTCAAATGAGACAAACTTGAAAGCCATTACACCATATTGAGGTGCCCAACTGGGTGTGTTATATGTGAGTATTTTATCAGGTTAGTCTCTGTCCTTTCTTACTATATACTATGATTGACTCTCACTGAGTTCCACATACTTGTAGTTTTGTGCTAGACTTAAGCTAAGATAAATAAAAATACTTAAAACATGTCTAAATTTCTAAAGTGAAACATTGTCGTAATTTCTGCTGAATTTTTCTTTCATTTTCATT
Source organism: Acanthosepion pharaonis (assembly GCA_903632075.3). NCBI lineage: Eukaryota > Metazoa > Mollusca > Cephalopoda > Sepiida > Sepiidae > Acanthosepion > Acanthosepion pharaonis. The sequence continues at coordinate 317,645 of CAHIKZ030001236.1, forward strand.
CTTGTAGTAAACATAAGCATCTTAAATCTCTCTCTGTATTTCTTAGTTGAAAGAAAAACTTGTCAAAAATTGCTGTCCAAATTACTGGAATGAGCAGTTATCATTATTTACTTTATTTACATATGGACTATTATCCTCATCTTTGTTTTTATTATCACAACATTTCAGGTCATTGTGCCCTCCAGACTTCATCAGGTTCTTGTTGATCTGGGTAACTTTCATGGGAGTTCAAAATGAGGCTGTTTATTTAATCAATGGTGGTAGATTGTTCTCATTCTGATGACCATATCTAGGGATATCTTGTCTGGTTCTTACTTAGTATTACTCAATTATTGTTCACTCCATTTCCACTAAATCTGTATCACCTGGTGTACCACTTGAACTCATAATTACCATGTCACCAAAGTCATGAATCAGTACTTTAATGTTTTAGGTTCTTTTCACAGGACACCCAGACTGACAAACATCTGAAACATTGTGAGAATAACAACAAAGATGAAGACAATAGTCAGAGTTTAAATAATGTAAGTAGTAAAGAATTAACAATCTAAAATTTTATTAAATATAATGGCTTATGTGCTAGTCAAGCAGATAATTACTACTGTGTAGTGATTTCAATTCTCATTCTATACTCTACAATTATGACTTTGTAGTTATTCCATAACTCACACAGTCATTAATGTAATGAATATGCATACACCTGCATTCCCCCTAATGGTGTCAGCCATAAATACAGACCGATGTGGCGGTACATGAACGACGCCTATTGGCTACGCCTATTTTTATGCCTATTACCTACCACTACGACGAGGACCAGTCCATTACGGTTACCTGCTGGATTGTCCTACCCAGTTATGGTAGTCAACAACCACTTTGCTACTTCGGACAAATATATCCCTTTCCGGAACATATCAGTCACGTACCAAATCTTATTGCCAGAATATTGATGTACCAGTTGCTAATATTCTGATGTTTATCTACTAAAACTAGGTTCTTCTTCTTTTATATGCCATGTCCCTTCAGGCGATCATGGCTCTCCACTTCCTTCTATCCCTTCTAGGCCCCAATATATTTTCTACTTTTGCTACTTTTCCCAAACCTTGTTCTGTCATCCACTTGCTTAAGCCTGCTAAGTACGTCATGTGTTGCTTTTCCTTGTCTCTCTTTCTCTCTATCCACACTGTGAGTATCAGATTCTCCAATCCCTCCTTTCTCATTACATGTCCCAGAAATTTCAGCCTTTTCCTGATGTTAAGTATAAGCTTTCTCCTTGTTTGCATCCTCTCCAAAACCTCATCGTTGCACACATGTTCGATCCATGGAATCCTTAGCATCCTTCTGTAGAACCATACCTCATGTGCCTTGAGTCTCATCATCTTTGAGGAGATCATCCAACATTCACTCCTGTAAAGGAGGACAGATATTACATAGAAGTTCATTATTCTTTTCTTTGTTACCAATTAAATCCTTCTGTCTCTTAATATTCTGCCTAGCTTTTGGAATGCATCTTTGGCCATATCAATATGTCTTTGGATCTCAGTGTTGCACTTACCATCCTCTGTCAGAACACTTCCCAGATGTTTAAATTTCCACACCTGCTTAATTTTAGTGTCCCCAACCTGCAAATTGCATTACGGGCTCATCCCCTTATGACCATGCATTTTGTCTTCTTGTAGTTTATGCTTAGTTGCTTCTTCTCACTCTCCATCGCTATCTTCTGTAGGAGGTTTTGTAATTTCCTTTCTGTGTCTGCTATCGACACTGTGTCATCTGCATATCCGATGTTGTTAAGATTGTGGATGCCAATGATGAATCCTGGTAGGATTTCCAGTTCTCTCAGAATTGCCTCACAGTATAGGTTGAATAAGTCTGGTGAGAAGACACATCCTTGCCTTATGCCCCTTTCTATTTTTGTATATCTGCTGAACTCATTCTCTGTTTGCTGTCAGTACAGATTCTTCATTATTCTAGTATCTTTCCCAAATATATCAAGGTTGCTGAGCAACAGATCTTTGTGGCATACTTTGTCAAACTCCTATAAAACACAGGTGAATGTCCTTCTGCATTTGTATTGTTCTTTCTGATAACATTCTGAGCATGAATATCGTGTTCCTTGTTCTGGTGTCTTTAACAAACCTGCACTGTTCTTGTCCTATCTCTGGCCTGATACTGCTGTGTGCTCTATTCATCAGAATATGGATGATGAATTTTGTTATGTGGCTCATTAGGCTGATTGTTCGGTGGAGTTCAAATTCATTTGCGCCTTGTTTCTTAGGTAGTGCTATGAAAATAGATCTGCTGAGATCTTCTGATATATCGCCACTGTTGTAGATTTCATTTATTATTTCTATAATTTTGTCTATACCAAAATCATCTAAGGCTGTCAGCATTTCTGTTACACTTCTGTCTGGCCCTTCCGCACTGTTTCTGTTCAATTTTGCCAGTGCAGTTTCTATTTCGGTTTTCAGGCCCGTGATTGTTCTCTTTCGTTGTAGAAGAGTTCTCCAATACATCCAGCACTGTAGAATTTTTTCATTATCTAATATGAGCGTTCCATCCTTTGATTTTAAGCAGCCTTTTGAAGAGTATGTCTTCTGTCCTTCTAGTTCGCTTATTTGTTTATGCATATCTCCTTTGTTGGTGGTACTCAATCTCTGTATTTCTGCACATTTTTTGTTTAGCCACTCTTCTTTAGCCTTCCTGCATTTGTGTCTTTTTTCGTTGTGAAGTTTTCTGTATTTCATTCTGTATCTTGGCAGAATTTTCTGTTTCCTTTGCATCATGTCAAGAATCTCATCAGTCATCCGTTTTTTCTTCTTTGTCCATTCTCCTTTGGGATGATATCATTTACTGATGTTACTAAATCTTCTCTTAGTCCGTCCCATTTCAAGTTTCCATTTCCATTTTGTCCCTCGTATCTTCTTTTCACACTGTCCATATATTTTTCTTTCCGGTACAGCTCGCTGAGGAGTTTGTTGTATTGCAATTTGGATGCTGCGTTAGGTTTCTCCAGTTTCCGTAGTTTCACTTTTAGTTTATATATAACAGGGCAATGGCCACTTCCATAATCGGCACTTGAGTAGGTTTTGCACTGAACCATTGCATTCCTGAATCTTTTGTTGATAGTTATGTAGTCAATTTGGTTTTTAGTTTCTTCTCCTGGGCTTCCTCTATAATCGTCTCGGATGTTCTTGGAACCATGTGTTGATTACGACCTGGTCATTGGCCATGCACCATTGGATCCATTTTTCTCCACATTTGTTGCAGGTTCCTAATTTTAATTTTCTGGCTATATCCCTTGCCATCTCCCTGCTTACTTTGGCATTCAGGTCTCCCATGATTAGTTATAACTTTTTTGTGATTTATAATGAGTCTTGGCATTGCCTAGCATGGAGCAGAAAGATTTGATTTTCTTCGTCCTTACTTTGTGCTGTTGGTGTATATGCTATTATGATAGCTACATTGAAAGGCTTTGCTTTCAGCTTGACTACCATAATTTTTCCAGATAATTGGTAATATCCTAGAATGCATTTCTTGAATTCTTGATCAAGTATCAATCCTACTCCTTTATTATTTTTCTCTCTGCCTGCATAAATAATTCTGTGATTGTCACTGACAAAATCTGTGTTGTTTGGTCATCCAGTTTCACATACACCTAAGATGTTGATTTTTAGTCTATTTATCTCTTGTTTTACATTATCTAACTGGTCACAGTTGTTCAATGTCCTGAGAGTTATTTTGATGTGAGCAGTTGCAAGATAACGGTCCAGTGACACCTGTCATTCATGTCGATCCTTTCCAGGTGAAGGATGGTTTCCGAGGAATTTTTTCACCTTTATGCTGTTTGTGCTAGCAATCACTGACTGATGGTCAGGTGATACCTGTTGCACATGTTGGTCCTTACTGGGCATGTTATTTGCCATGATATTTCTTGGAATTAATAGTGGAGTGGTTTCTTGTTGCATTCTCCATCGTGGTTTATGGAGACACCACCTCCAGTTAGCTGGCTGTTGACTCATCAAAAATTTTTATGCCCTTTGTTAGGTCTTATTTTTCATCCTACTTGCTCAGTAACAATCTGCCTCAATGACAAGAGTGAGATTGGGGTAGCCAGTTTAGTCACCAACATTCTGAAATATGAGGTAAAACGTTCATAGGCTGACCAAGATATTCTCATGAAATGTGGCCAAATGAAGTTTATTGTCCCTCCTTGTGGTTCATACACTTCTTCCATCAGTGTTGCAGTGTTTGGATTGATGAAGAAGCTTTCATCCTGTTGGTCAAAAAAGTCATCGACAGCAGATATGACACCATCATCATCATCATCATCATCATCATCACTATGATACTGCTTCCCAGCCAAGTGATGGGGCCAAATCAGTAGAAGAGGGAGGGGGATCAATCAGTTTAAAAACTTAGTCACACACAGCAGCCATTGAAAACCAGGACTTGTATGCTGGAACATTCTCCTGATGAAACAAGATGCCTTTTGTCAGTTTTCCTGGATGTTTGATCTTGACAGCCTTTCATAACTGCCTCAGTAAGTTGGCATAGTACTCTCCATTGCTGGTATGGCCCTTTTGAAGATGGTCAATAAAAACATTGCCTTTTACATTCACCAAAACTGAGGCCATCACCTTCCCTACAGATGAAACATCATTCACCTCCTTTGGAACAGGTGAAGAGGGATATTTCCACTGCATGTCTCTTTGTCATTGGCTCAAAATGATCAACCCAGCATTCATGTTGGGTTAGGAAACATTCAAGGAAACCAGATGGATCTGCCTCAAACAATGTCATATATTTCCGTGTTGTGATCAGTCTTATGCACTTTTGATCAGATGTCAGAAGACTTGACATCCACCAAGCATAAACCTTTGTCATACCAAATTCATTGTGCTGAATATTCTCAACTCTCTCACAGGATCTGCCAATAACATTGGCTATTTGATTTATAGTCAATTGCCTGTCATTCATTACCATGTGGTGAACACAATCAATGTTTTCCTTGGTGGAGGCAGTTACAGGATGTCTAAACCTTGTGACATTTTCAAGACTCTCCCTTCCCATCCTGTATTCCGCTCCCCCACTTTTGCACTGTTGATAAAGCTGGTGCATCATCTACCAATGTAGCAAAAATGTCAGTATGAATGCCTTTGGAAGCTAAACCCTTTTTCTGCGGGTACTTTATAACACCATTTAATATCCTACAATTTCTTAAGATATCAAACTGTATTCCAAAATATAACTTCAACAAAACTATAACATAAAACACATATCACTGCCTCTAGTAATTATGTCTACACAAGCATGTATATGAACAAAAGCTGAGTATTATCTACCATGTATTCAAATGAGAAAGTAGAATAACATATTTTTATTATTTCAAAGCTCCCAAGAAAATTAAATTTTGACATTAAATGACCCATAAAGATTTGATATGCTATTAAACAAATCAAATTAATGCAATATTTTGTTAAATTTGTTAAGCTCAAATATTTAACAAGGCAATTGGGGAATTTTCATAGGTATTTTATAGTTACAGAACTCACAAGGAATTTATTCAGTCATTAACTGAAGAATTAAGATTCATCAGAAAATTTAAATAGCAAAACTGATATTTTCACAGATACTGCCAGTTATGATATAAATTCTATAAATAGAAAATGACTGACCTTAAGCTTAAGGGCTGTCTTTGGTGGCCTTTAAAGTGAGTTGTAATAAAAACAATAATGAGAAAATTAGTCAAAGCTAATAAATATAATCAGTTGATAATTTTAGCAAGGTAAGAAGATTGCCAGATGCTGAATTACTTTGACTGGATTTTACTTGGGATTTAACAGGGTTAATATGCATTCTCGTATTTGTTGTAAAAAGGTTGTAAAAATAGGTTATAACTTTCCTAATAGCTGATTCTCTGCATCTATTGTGCCAGTCATTCAAGTAATTATCTGGCTTTTATTTTCCCACAGACATTTGCTTTCAACTTAACATTATTTGTTTACTTTTCCAGAAGAGACTCCCAGGGAAGACATTTCTCTCGGTCAGTTTCTTGATGGACTCACCTGAAATTCCCCGCTTGATAAGAATATTCCAACAACAAAAATAAATTAATTAATTAACCTTGTATTATGTTTATGAATATACATACATATCTATCTATTTCTGTATGTATGAATGAATGATAAACATTATAGAAAGATATGCTGAAAATTTGTAAGTGCAACTCTCCTCCCAAAATCTGAGCAAATAACATAGCATCAAAACTTTTTTTAAATCCCCTCTTGGAGTGCATGTGTATTGGGGGGAGAGTTCAGTGCTTAATTCATTAATCTTACAGGGCAAAGATATGAGGGTGGATCAATAAATCTGTAGACAGACACATACTTATTAGCTGAATTTCAATCTGAAGTATCCATTGTATAATGTTTGATTTCTCTGATGTTGATATTCCCAACTGGATAAAGTGCAGGGAGATAGAATATATAAAAAATAAATTTCTTTCATTCAAATTTAAACTTATTTTTAACCTTTATTATAGTTCTTATTAATAATATTATTAATTTTTATATTCTTCCTTTTAAAATTTAAAACATTTTTTAATAATCTTTGATATATTGTCCTATATTAGTTAAAATTGTATTAATCAGGATTAATAATATTATTAATAATATCTTATTTTATTCCTACTTTGCTAGTAATCTTTAATACTTTATGTATTAACTATAAATTGATGTGGTTTTAAAGTGTCACCATGATTACCTACATATAACTCATTCTTCCTTCTCCCTCCCTCCCCTGTTTAACTCTTTCTTTCTTCTTCCTCTTCCCCCTCCCCTGCTTTACAATTTATCTTCTTTTTTTCTTCTTTTCTCTTCCTGTCTATAAATTATTGAAGAGGTCAAATTGTCTGATCTCTTAACTGAGTACACTTGAGCCTATGTATTTTTTTTAAGATGGTTTAAACACAACCTTATCTTTACTTTCCATTTCCAAGATAGACCATTTTATAATCCTCCTCCTTCCACCATCTCTATCACCTTATATCAATCTAAAACTATCCCTCAAAAACTTGTATTAAAAATAAAAGAAACCAAATTCCTTTCTAACTAGAGATGTGACCTGATGAACCAGGAAAAATATATTTTCTGGAGAAATAAATTATAGTCATGGAACTTTAAGGTTGTCTCTTTCTTAATTATTTAATTAATATATATATATATATATATATATATATATATATATATATATATATAGACATTTAAAACAACATGCCTGCCCATGTACTCAATTCCGAAAAATCCTTGTTGACAACACAACTATGCTTAAACATGAAAACAATAACCAAATTTAAAAATTTTGAAGCTTTATATATAAAACAGTTGAAACCTAACCTGAACAAAATAAACTATGAAATCTACACAAATATCCTTAAATGCTTATAATTTATAACGCAAGCCATTGATTTAAACCAACAGCTACCCATACTTAATACTTCTCATTTTTCATTCTCATGTGGTCATGTGTGATGACACGAGCTGTGAAGCGATTTTCGCTTCCGCGTCTCATATATACAAGTTTGTCATTACTTGGAAATTTTCATGAAGCAAGGGCGGACTATCATTGTTGTTTCGCCCATGTGTTGTCTGATTTATTGAAATTGTCATCTTTGATAATGGCTTGTGTAAGCCAAAAGCTTAGATTGGATTTAAACATGTATCAATATGATGTTTTCCTTTCGTCTTTCAACGATATTGTGATTAAGCTTATCAAACAATATGAAAGGAACTTACTTAAAATAAATAGACAAAACTTGTCTATATTATTTAATGAAACATGCATTAATATATATATATTTCTACATATAAGACAAGCTTTAAATTCCAAAACTCACCCCTAAAAATTGGGGGTCGTTTTAAACTACAATTCTAAAAAAGAAACCTTAAATTCTGAGTGATGTTTGATGGTAGGCTAACCTCGACCTCGGTGCGATAACCAAGAACATACATGAAAAGATTCACATTATCAAATAAACTGATAATAAAAGTAATAAAACCATTTCTACCTCAAATATTACTGACATAATTTCATGATAAATTGCATATTTGAAGAATAAGTCCATATCAATGAAATTAATTTGTATCCATGTAAGCTCAGCTGAGAAAATGTAAACATTAAGTTATGATTGTGTTCACAGCAATCTTTATCTTTCACTAAACTTTCAATAAAAGTGGAATGAACTATTATTGTACATTATCGTACTGTTATTGGTGGTATTTTATGATTGTTGATGAAGTATAAGTAAATGGCCATTAGTACACCAGGCTGTTTGTAACTGTATAGATATAGGAAAAAAAAGAGTAAGAAGAATCAGTATTCGCAAGAGATCACATGATGAAACATAAACAGGGGATGTGTGCAGGTAAAACATAATATAGAATCGGTTTTGTTATTTTGTTTATTTTGAATTTCTAAGGATGCAGTAACAACATTTAAATAATATCAACATTATATAATCAATAAGCATTCATCTTATACTACAGGTATAGGATACATTCATGAAAATTTGCTATGTTTTTTGACTTTGTCTTATCTAAAGGTCACTTTATATGTGAAAATATATGAGGTATATATATTATTATTATTATTATTATTATTAAATAAGGCAGCTTAATTAATATTGTAAAATATTCATTCAAAGAATAGCTCAATAAAGTTAATATAATTAATGGTGAACTCACTTTGCTAACAGATTAAGAAGGCATTAACTCTCTGACCACTCACTGAATGACATGACACACAGAAACTATCCAAATGTCTTGTAATTTTGAGCACTTTCAGCTATAATTTTAGCCATTATCAAGGATATTTTATTTCTGCTTTTTAACTGGGTGTATGGGTTGTGTGTATGTTTCTAGAGTTATAGGGATGTTTTATTTTTCCGAACACAGCACATTGTGGTTGTGTTCATGGTTAGTATTATTGAGTGTTAGCTTTTTCCTAATTTAAAAATGTTTTTCACTTTTTCATATATATATATATAAAATCAGTGGCTTTTCTGACATTATTTCCTATTACATATATATATATATATATATATATATATATATATATATATATATATTAAAACAAAGATTGTTCCATCAAAAGCATCATAATCAATTTTATATATATATATATATATATATATAACACTTTATTATAGGATATTACATCAAAAAATCACTACACAAATGCAATCATGTTTCAATGTGTACTAACACATCTTATCAGGCATTAGTAATTAACTGATTGGCAGACAATTTATTGAACTTTAAAAACAACATACAACCTCTTTTTACAAGAAAAGAAAGAAAAGGAAAAGAGTAGAAAGCAAGACACAAGATATTTGCTGGGAAAAGAAAGAATAAGGAAAAAGAGTAAGAAAGGAGAGGGAGGAGATGGCAAGATTAGTTTTTTTTTATATCCTGATCCACCAATCAAAATGGCCTACACTAAGTTCAAAGTAAGGGGAGAAATGGAAGTTAAGAACAAATCATAAGAGGTCATGACCTACAGATTTATAATCGTAGACAACCTCTAGATGTCATATTTGAAATAAATGTAAATTTACTACAATGTTTAACATTTGACACATTTCATCTCCTATGAGAAAAGAAATGTAATTTAACAATATACTTTACAAACTACATACTCTGTGAGTTAAAAGTTAAAATTTCACATTTTTATAGTTGGTAAATAATATAGCTCTTTAAGAAATAAATGGAAAGTTTAAACAAATTGATCTAATAAAATTATTAAAAATATGTAGATCTAACAAAGTTATTTAAATATATAGATCAAACACAATTATTTAAACATATAGATCAAATAAAATTATTTAAATATAAATAAATATATATATATATATCATACAAAATAGAATGCAACTGTTAACTAAAGGGTCTTATATAGGGTGTTAATAAAACCAGTCAATGCAAATTGTACAAATGTCAGCCAAATGCTTATACCTCTATACTAAATATTTCTGACAGTACTAGAAGAATAATTTAAAAATCACACTACATTGAAATTGAACTTACTGACAGAAAGATAAGCTTTATATGGTGCAACAAGGTTTTTCAAAATATAAGAACAACAAATGTCAAATTTCAAGACCCAGCAAGATTGTACAGTCAAAAGTATATATTTATAATTAACTGTTAATTCAAATCTTTGATTTAATAAAGCATCCCTATTCAAAAACTTGATAATCTGCATTTTTTCCTGTAAACACAGAAAACAAGGTTCTAATAAAGATCTACATGTCCTTGCCAGTTTTAAAATTTTTCATTTCACTTTAGGAGCTTTATTTTCATTGGTAGTAAATACTAAGAGTTCTTTCAAAATCCGGTGGTATCAATACATATTGTCTTTTACTAATAATACTTATAGAAATAATACTTTACTTTCAAAATATTTTTGTAGATTGAAAGATCTTTCTCTTTAACCCTTAGCAGATAACAGAGCCAATATATTGGCTGAAAAGTCAATTAACAAAGAAGGGGACTGGGCCAATCCATCAGCCAGATAATACAAGCCTCAAGATTAGCTGGCTGATCTTCGTACCAGCCAATCATATTGCTTCTTGCATTTTTTCATATCTGGACCTTTCAATGGCAGTTTCTATGATAGTTTGCTGTGTTCTGTGATTTTATATTTATTTTTTTGTGTTCCAAGTTTTGGCTTGTGAAAAGGGCTCTGTCTTCTTGGCACTGAAACTCCAAATGATATCCATTTCCAAAGGGTTAATAAACAAACCTTTTGGCCAATTCAAATACATTTGACATTTGAAAAGTCAGCCATTATAAACATTGTCGTTTCCTTTCCTTCTCTACAAGTGAAGCTTTTTACAGTGTTTGTCTTAGTTGAGAAAATGAAATTTGTAAAACTTCTGCACCTGTCATTTCTGTGGTAGAAAGAAATGACCTTGAAGCATGGATGTCAAAAGAACATCAGCAGTAGCAGACAGTAAAAAAACAATATCTTAAACAGACAAACAAAATGATTGATAAAAAATGCAATAAAATTGATAGCATCTCTGATGTGTTTTTTTTTAATTTTCTATCTAGTCTTATTATTACTTTTTATTCCAACACTCTGGATCAATGCACTCTTCATTATTACTATTATCTTATTGCTAGTTTTACACCATCTTATTATTTTTGTTTTTTTCATCACAAATCGGTGGGTCCATACACTTTTTATTGTTACTATTATTTTATTACTAGTTTTACTTCATCGCAACACTAGGGGTCAATACGCTCTTCATTATTATTATTTTTCTTTTATGTACCCAGTCCATTCAGTACATTTGCGATCATGATTCTCCACAGTTTCCTTTCTTTTGTTATTCAAAGTAATTCTTGACTCATTACTATTCTTCTATGTCCCTATTCTGTCAACCATTTGAACAAACTCATTAAGTAGTTTACCTGCTGTTTCCCCTTTTGCTCTTCTTGCCTTCAGCATGTCTTATGTGTGTTAAATTCTCTAAGCCCTCTTACCTCATTATGTGTCCTGGAAATTTATTCTAGTCTCTTTCTGATTGTTAGCTTGTTCCTATTTTCCTTTGTTGCATTTTAACAGAGTACTTTGAATCGATACACTCTTCATTATTTTATTCAATTATTTTATTTGTGTTTATCGTGTATTAACGTAATGGATAGAAAATGCTCTTTGGAATCAGTTACATATGTGACTGATGGGAATTAAGGTTTATCTTCTATTGTAATTAACCTTGACCACCAGAAATCCTAGTAAATATGAAGAGAGGTAAAAATCATCAGCAACAATGAATTTCTCAAGTAAAATATTGAATTAATTACTGGGTTTGTTGATAGGAAAGATGGTTCACTGTTTCACACTAGACAATTTTTTCACCAGAATCTATCTATATTTATGGATTTATAAGTCTACCATACATTGAATATTTCTGCCACATCTGGTCTGATGCTTCTGCTATTTATTTAGAGATTCTAGATAAAATCTAAAGAAGAATTAGCAATGTTATTGATCCTGATCTGGCATCTCAGCTTCAGTGACTTTCCCATGACCATAACATAGCTTCCCTGTGTCCTTTCTATAAATATTTTGATGGCAATTGTTCTGATGAGCTTTCTTCTTTGGTTCCTAGACTTGATGAATTTAAGTGTACTATTAGATTGGTGGGTGGCAAGGTCTCATTATTTAAACAGTTGAATTGACTTTATAATAACTGCAAAAGGTCTATGTTGTTTCTTCTCTTGCACTTCTCTCTTATAGAATCCTCTTCTGGCTTTCCTGCTAACTTCAAAAATTTAAATTCATTGTCAATGGTTATCTTTTGTCTTCTTAATTCCTTTTCTTTTTTTCTTCTCTCCTTAATATTTTTTCTTTTTCTCATATTCATCCACACTCAGTAACCCCTAGCATTTATTTTTTAATAAATAATTTCCATTGATTTTTTATTATAAAATTATTTTCAATGAATTTCACTAGAAAACTAATTTGTAATTAATTTAAGTAAAATGACTTTGAATGAATCTCTCTACTAAAACAACTTCCAATGAATTACTTTAGTAAAATAATTTTAAATGTATTTCACTAAAAGTTTAATTTCCCATTAATTTGTTGTTTAAAACAATTTCTAATGACTTTATCTTGTAAAATAATTTTCAATGAATTTCTAGAAATTCTTTTGGTATTTGCTGTGTCTCTATAATAATTAAAATAAATGAGACTTTGAACATGTTTAATAAATCCTGTCTCAGATACAATAGACTATATTTACATAGTCTACATTAACAGCTAGTTTAATTATATTTCTGTTCATATAAAATGAAAATTTATTTATAATCGTCATTTCTTTTGTATACATTAGATTATTAGCAGTTTTACTTTTTTTCACAAAAATTAATTTTTTTCAATTTCTCTCTTTCAGATCAAACCAAAAATTTGGCCAAATAATAGCGTGCATCTTGAAAGAACCTGTTCTTTCTGATTTTACTCTCAGACACCTTGCAGATGAAAAAGTAAAATTCTTGACAGCTGCTTTTAAACTAGTTCCCCAAACTTTGGCTAAAATCACAACCACAACTACCAAAAATTACACCCCAAAAGTACCAGAATGCCTGGTCGCAAAAACAAGTCCTACAAACTTGGCTTATATATCCCCAAATCTTTTCAAGACAATCAACCTTCATTAGACAATTCTTATTCAAACTTTGGTTTCAGAGACAGTGGCCAATACAATGATTTCCCCTTAGACAAAAACAAAGCCCAAAGAAAATTACCACCAATCCCTACTGATATGGACAACAGGACACGTATGACTATTAGCGATAAGAAAACCCTTGTCAATCCTGTCATTGAAAATAGAAGAAATTCAATCTCTAATTCTCTTGGGATTGTACCAGCTGAGACCCGCCCACAGGGTTATCAAACAACACATAATCCTATATACGATTCTTCAACAACCACATTGAATTCTGAATCATCACCTACTCTCGTTCGACGTGCTTTGAGTTCGACAGATGAGTCTTCACTTGATCAGGTATCTCAGAATATGGAAGAAATGTCTCTAGAAATTCCTTCTGAGTTGGCCAATAAATCAACACAAAATCCTCTATATGATCCTGCTATCAGTGAATCAGTAAAGAGCCAAGGCATGCCAAACCAGTTAACAGTTGTAGCAACTGTGGAATCAGATTACTTTTCTCAAAAGACAAATTTGCAATCATCTTTAGAGGAGAACGATGAGCCATTTATTCCCGAACCTGATTATGATGAAGATGAAATCACCATTGACTTTAAAAGTGAAGACTGTGACAATGTCACTTCTAGCATAAATTCTGGAACACTTCTATACAAAGACTATGAAGGAGAGGACTTTGGTCAGTACATTTCTGATGAGGAGGAGCACATTGAGAATCTTGGTTACACCTGGAGAAAGAATATTCGGCACAATTATCCACGGCAAGATCACTCAAGAAAAGCAAAGACAGAGGTCAAACGACAAAGGCTATCAAGCCAGAGATCAGCACAAAAATTATTCAAGTCAGCTCCCAAAATGAAAGGCAGCACCATGCGACAAAATCTCAGAGAGTTCAGCTTTGCCGATGCCAAAATTAGCCTTGCGAATACTGTTAGCCAGGTTTACAATAACCGTTACAAGAAAAACACAGATGTCACTGCTGAAGATGAACAGTTCTTGCGCTCAAGGCATTCTTATGAGCAATTTCTTCACAATAGATTTTCTCAGAGTTTTGATGGGGAAAGTCAGAATTGGTCACAGAAGGAGTATGAAAATCACAGGCACTATGAGAAATCACTTGACTTAGATTTTACAGGCAAATTATCCAGGAGATTTAAAAATGGAAAAGATGCTATTGTTGGCCGCCTGACTACAAAATTCCGGCGTAAATCTGACTCAAGTTATCAAATTCCAGAGGATTAAGTATTCTTAAAAATTTATTTTAGAAAATTTAATACTGAGACATTTTGTTAAAAGAATTCTTCTGGACTGAAATTCTAAACTTTTTGTTTTGATTTGGCCACATGTTCTCCAGTCATCCTCAGGTGACTTAGCATTCCTATTCTCACCTGCTTTTACTGCATGGAATTTGTCATATGGTCTGGTACTATAAATAACTGTTGAAGTAAGACAATTTGGCCACATTTTCTCTGATCATATTCAGGTGACTTAGTGTTTCTATTCTCACGTGTTTTTACTGCATAGAATTTGTCATATGATCTGGTTTTATAGATATCTTTTGAAGTAAGACTATTTGGCTACATTTTCTCCCATTAACTGAAGGTGACTTCACACCTGCTTTTACTATATAGAATTTGTTATATGGTCTGGTATTATAAACATTTGTTGAAGTAAGACAATTTGGCTGCATTTTCTCTGATCATCTTTAGGTGACTTAACATTCCTATTCACACCTGTTTTTACTGCATAGAATTTGTCATATGGTCTGGTATTATAAATACCTGTTGATGTAAGACAATTTGGCCATGTGTTCTCTTGTTCATTTTCAGTTGACAGTGAAGCAAGGCATCACTAAAAATAGGTTGAAAAAGTTGGCCCTGTATTCTTAGTATTGTTTTTAACCCCAATCAACTGTCTTGTTGACTAAGCAAATAATTAGTTCCTTAAAATTAATAAATTCTGAATATTTCTTTGATTTTCTTTCACCTTGAAGTTGTGATTTCTTATCTATACAACAGATTTTGGTACCCAAACTCCAATCTTTAATAACTTGTCTCATAATTAATTTATGAAGATAATCAGACCATTAAAAATGTTCTTATACTAAAAGCACCACTGATGAAAATATTGGTAAAGAATAACTGTGTAAGACTTATTGCTTGACTCTTGTATGGATATAAAATTGAGTATGGGTCAAGGTTATATATATTGGAAAAGGAAAGAAAAACAAATTTCATCTAAGGCCACTTGCCTTCAATTAGTGTTTATTGGAGTAGTTTTAAAAAAAGAGAAAGAAAGAAATTACATTGTAAGCAGCTGCAGATCCAACATTTGTGCTACCCAGAGGTGTTATAGAATTTGGGGCCTCTCTAAATAACATTGCAAACTGAACAATATCTGTAGAGTATAAAGAAGGCTTATAGTTATGGCCATTTATTTTGTTTTGATTGTAGACAGAAAAAAAATGAATGCGCTAATTTTAAAAGCTAATTTTTCTGGCCTTCCTCTCTGCAAAATCTGGAATCGCAAAATCAAAATATATTTGATAGAATGAGAGGCAAAAAAATAGTACAACTAATTTTATATGCTACTTTATTATACTAACTCACCTAAATGTGTCCTCTGCCTTCAAGAATAAATTTGCTGTTTGGAGTAGACTGTCCTTACCTCCAGTGCTAGATCTGCCAATGTGTTTAAGACAGTAAAAAAAAAAAAAAAAAAAAAAAAAGAAATTGAAACATATTTCTGTGGGAGAATGGGTATTATTGATCACCTGATTACAAAATTCCGATGTAAATCTGACTCAAGTTATCAAATTCCAGAGGATTAATTATTTTTAAAAATTTATTTTAGAAAATTTAATACATTTTGTTCTTCTGGACTGAAATTCTAATCTTTTTGATTTGATTTGGCCACATGTTCTCCAGTCACCCTCAAGTGACTTAGCATTCCTATTCTCACCTGTTTTTACTGCATGGAATTTGTCATATGGTCTGGTATTATAAATACCTGTTGAAGTAAGACAATTTGGCCACATTTTCTCCAATCATCTTCATGTGACTTAACATTTCTATTCACACCTGTCCACCCCACCTCTAGGTCTGCCAATCTCTTTAAGACTGTAAAAAAAACAAGGAATTGAATCAACATATTTCTGTATGAGAAATAATGGGTATTATTTTCAGTCATCTAATTGCAACCTGATGATGGTTGGAAAGTGCACCTGTCTAATTTGTGATCAAAGCAGAAAAAAACATGAATATTAATCAGAATGAATCATCTAGCAATTACGACATTGTTAAACAGAGAATTTCTCTGTAAAATTATTTCTCTTTTTTTTTCTCAATTTTTTTTTTTACCCTTTCCAGACATCTTAAAACTAGGAACATTCAGAAATCATCTGTCTCTACTTCTGAGATGAGGTATTATGTACACTATTTATATCATTCGGATTATTGTACTC
The DNA here is from genome assembly GCA_903632075.3 of Acanthosepion pharaonis. Lineage (NCBI taxonomy): Eukaryota > Metazoa > Mollusca > Cephalopoda > Sepiida > Sepiidae > Acanthosepion > Acanthosepion pharaonis. The sequence continues at coordinate 334,342 of CAHIKZ030001236.1, forward strand.
ATCTTTATTGCTATATTCACAATGTTTTGGCAGTTATATGCTCTGGACATTTTCAGGTGGTATATGTTGGAATTTCAAACCAAACTCTTTATTTAGTCTATGGGGGTAGATTGTTCTAATTTCACATGTCATGCCTTTGTTTTTGGATATTTCAATTTCAGCTAATCCCCTTTAGTAACTCAACAAGTTTTTGTTTCCTCTACTGTGGCCAAATATTGAACTCACAACTCTTTGGATCAAGTGACTTCTTGGATTACTTCAACCTTGGGGCCTAGTGGATAAAAGCATTAGTTGAGTAATCCAAAAAGTGACTTGACCCAAAGGGTTGTCAGTTCAATTCCTGGCCACAGCAGAGGGAACAAAAACTTGAAGAGTTGAGTTAGTAAAGGGAATTAACTGAAAGTGAGATATCCAAAAAGGCATGGCATGTGGAATTAGAACAATCTAACTTAGTAGACTAAATAAAGGGTTTGATTTGAAATTCCAGTGTATATTACATGAAGAAGGCCAGAGCGTATAACAGCCAAAACGTTGTGAATATGGCAATAAAGATAAGGACAACAGTCTGAATTATGTAAATAGTTATTCAGAAATCAATTTGGAACTTGTTAATATGTATTTACTTTTATTGGCTCAGTATCTATATTATTTTTTTCCAGATGAATCTCTTGTAACATTTTGTATTTTTGTTATTTATATCTAATTTCTATAAAGATTTCTATGAAGCATTTTGTTTTAGTTATGCAAAACATTGATACAAGATGTCCATACAGCTCATACAAATATATTAAATTTGATATGTGTCTCAATTTCACAGATGAGGAGTTATTTACATTCAGACCTCATCTTTGTTGCTATTATCACAATGTTTCGGTTGTTGTGTCCTCTGGCTTTTTCAGATTTCTGTTGATCTCTGGTAAACTTGAAGCTGATTTGTACTGAGCCCTTTATTTTTTTTAATCTATGGGAGTTGAGTGTTCTTGTTTCACTGTCCATGTCTAGGGATATGCCAACTTGTCCATTTTTAGTAGAGCTCAGTTATTGCTTACCCTGTTTCCATTGAGTCTGTATTACTACACTACCAAATTCATGAACCCACATTTCTACTGTTCTGGTTTGTGAATTTTGTGGTATAGTAATTCCGAGTTCAATCACTGGTCTGGGTAGTACAGACTCAGTGGACTTGTAATAACTGAGAAGTACTAATAAAAAGAAGAGGACAAGATATCCTTCAATATGGACAGGCTTACTGCCACATCCTGTTGAAGTACGAAGTTAAGTAACATTGAGCCTGGTCCATACCTAGGTGGGTGACCACCTGGGAATACCAGCTGCTGTAAGCTTGGATTTGTTGGTGGCATAATGAATGATGGATTGGAAGAGTCGAGTTCCAATTACGTGCAAAAGGAAAAGTATGAATCCACTGCTTCTCGCCCCAGTTATGGGCTAATTAGTTAGACTTATATATAAACCATTATGATCTCCAAAAATAAAATAAAATTGCAAAATGTTTAGATTTTGTTATTAAATAACCCATAAAGTTTGACACGCTGCTAAACAAAAGCAATCAATCAATATGAACAATGGAACACAGACAATCTACCCCCTCACACACACCTAGATTAAATAAAGTATTCAATTCAAAATTCCCTGAAGGTTACTCAGACCATACATCCACCTGAAGAATGCCAGATGCATAATGGGTTGAAACATGATAACAACAAAGATGAGGCCATTACTCTGAATGTCAATAATATAAGTAAATTGATTTGATTAAGAAATTTTGTATATAATTGTTGTCTACAGGAAAACTCATTTTTCTTCTTTTCATAAATAAGGAATATATATTTTTAATGAACAAAAATAACCAAGGGAATGTAATATTATTGGAGTATTATAAAAGACCGAATAAATTTGATTTGACCAAAATTGAATGGTGTTGTATTTTTATTATGCTGTCATTTTTTTTTATTACCCCTTGCAGATGGGTTAACAGAAATAATTATTTCTTATCTGATTATAATTGTGCTTGTCCCTCCCTTTGTTAGTTTGTATGACTGTTACACCCTGCCAATAATTTATAAATAATGGACTATTACATTTTGATCATGTGGAAAAGAGGTTAAAACACACTACTTGGTTTCAGTGAGAAAAAAAAAAAGAAAGAAAGAAGCAAGATAGAAATGTTTAAAAGTTGTTTCAGTGAAAGGGAAAAAAGTTGTCAATTTCAAATCTTTTCATTTGTACTCCCTTACTTAAAATAACAACCTGCATTCATATTTATGATTGTTATTGCAATATTTGGTTAAAGTTTTTAAGCTCAAATATTAAATGAATAATAAAGGGAATAAATTAAATAAGGGAATTTCTACAGATATTCTTGTCAAAGAAATTGCTACAAGCTGATTCAATCATTAACTTAAGAATTAAATTCAAATAGGAAGACCATGAAATTTTCATGGGTCTTTCTAGTTATTATAAGTGTTATATTTAGTTGGTACACATGTTTGAGTAGATATTCCTTTGTTTTTTGCTTTTTTACTGTAATTAACATCTATTGGCCTGGGTAATCAGAAGTCTTAAAAAAAAAGTACCTCTCAGCATGAGACAAACCTGTGTTCACCTTAAATTGGGAGAATTATGTTTAAACAAGGTGTGTTTAGCCTGATCAGCCATGAGTGACCTCACAGCAAAGCTAAATTACTCTTTTTAAGAAATGCTCATCTGTATTTTTGGACTCTATCGGATGACTTTATTTTCATAAATGAAAAAGCAACTAGGAAATTTCTAAGAAAGTAATGGAATTTTTAATCTGAGATTATTTCTCAATACTACAAACATAATATTTAGCAGATATACATGTTTGTGTAGACATCCCTTTTTTTTATTACTATCCTAGATTATAAAAATTTGATTCCCTACCAAATCTAAGTTCTTGTGTCAAGTTAGTAGGAATAGAAAAGTGATAATAGGCACAAAATAACAAAATAAGACTCAATCGCTGCATGACATTTTAGATGAAAAACATTTAATACACAATTACAGAAATGGTACAAATAGAATTTTTGCTCAAAACCTTCCTTTTCTATGCCTATTAAGGTAGGATAACAATTTCAGATAAAAAGGATTACCATCGAAAAATGGAAAAAATTACGATTTCAGTTTAGAAAAAGACAAGGGTTCAATAACAAAAAGAGAAAGCATTTGAAGAAGACAGAAAAACAAAGGTGCAATCACCTTTCAATAAAAAACAAAAACACCTACTTTTACTTGACCCACAAGCGTGTCTGGGACATTATTGTAATGTTAGAAAAGTCCCTTTTTATATTCACATGATTGGGTAAATTTCTTAGAATTCTTTTCATTCTTTGTTGTCCAACCAAAGGAGAATTTTCACTTGGATTTTAAAATTCTTTAGTCTCTCTGCAGCTGGATTGTAACCTTGTGTCTTCTTGATGCTCTCTTTTTTATGTCAAATACCTTCTGCTTCTCAATGTTTGCCCTTGACCCGTTGTTACCAAAATGTCTTCACTTCTTGTCCACTGACCTGAGCTCTATATATTTGGAAAATTAAGATCACAAGGCCCTTATTTGTGTTATTTACTAGGGCTTTGAGATCACATCTCTCATTGGTCAGTATATACAAAAAAATAATTTTCCATAAACTGGAAATGGATCCTTCACAAATTTGGTGGCTTTTAACCCCTGAGCCCAAAAAGATATACAAGTGTAGCAATTTTTTACACAAACCGTCTGGCCTTCATAAAAATACACTTTTGCTCAAAAGAACGTGTACTAAAAAACAGCCTAGATGATTCAACATTTATTCAAGGCTAACATATTTAAAGTAGTAAAAATAAAATTTTTATAAGATATCAAAAGTCTTTAAGAAATCAAGAACATTGTAAAAGTATTAAAAAGTCTAAAAGAAAATTGAGTTAAATTCGGTTTGAAATACAGCAATTGGAAATATTAAATTTAATCTGTTAGCTTGAAATTAAAACTAAAATAAGTTTTAAGAAAGATTTTTCATTTTTAAAAATGATTTTAAACCTTAGGTATCACTTGTCTTTAGAGGCACACACATACGCACACACACAAAAATTAAAAACAAACAAAATTCAATAGTGACTACATCAGGTGGAAAAGAGAAAATTTTGACTCATCTATCTCTTCTTAATCCTCCCCCTAGAATAGAGGCTCTACTGAGTAAATGAAGTTTGGAGGATTTGGAAGTTTTGTGTGAAATGTATGGAAAAATTCTTAGATGAATATTGAATGAGTCTGAGAATAGCAATAAAAAAAGCAAAAATCTGATTTGATTGAAAATAAAATTATAAAAATGCTGTTCATCCAATGAAAATAGCTGAAAATATAGATTCATGTTTATTCATGAGTGCATTGCTTGAGAGAAATGTTTGAAATGCATGAGAATATGTAACGTGAGAAAAATCAACACTTTGTGTGTGCAGACAAAAACACTTAACATATTGAATAATAATGTTTGTATTGATAATTTTGAAGTAAATGGAATAACATCGTTTTTTTTTAATTGTACACAGACTTGTTTGGACTTGTCTCTTTCACATTTTATCAATAGTAATGTCTGGTCTTCTTCCAGTGCCTGGCAACCTCTTAGAATTTATGAGATCAAGAATTATTATTCCACCAAACCTTTATTCTTATCTTTATTATTAGTCACAATGTTTTGGTCATTATAGTTTTAGATTATCTTTGTGGGTTCACTTACATCATAGCAACAGAAAAAGCTTCATGTTCACGGGAAATAAAACACATACATTGCAAAAATAAAACAGACAAAAGGATAATAGTGAAAGCATAATAAATTGTACATTCATAACATACAATTTATTTATTTTTAGGTGATTTGGTGTGTGTATTTTTGCTTACAAATGTTTCCTGGTGCATGTAATGAAAGGAAAAAGTTACTTTGTATTATTATATCACAATGTCTTGGAGAGAAGTTGGGAAATGTCAGGCCAGCAGTTAATAATGAAGAGATTGAATTCAACGTCTTTTAGTGGGATGCCCATATTTCCAGCAGGAACAGTTTTTGTTGCATACTGGAAGTATTTTTATTTTTTATTTATTATTTATTTTATACATTTTCATATTTTGCTGTTTTATTTTATTTATAATTTTCATTATCTTCAAACGTCAGTCATATTCAGCAAAATTCTGGTAAACTTTGAACTGGGACCTTAATTTTCTTCAATCAAATGTAATGTTTTCATATACCTAAGAATATCTTATATTACTTATCTTTTATTTACATTTGGACTAATATCCTCACCTTTGTTGTTATTATCACAATGTTTCAACCATTGTGCCTTTTGCCCTTCTTCAAGAGTCTGTCAATCTGGGTAACATTAGCTGGAAAAAGAATATTTTGACTAAGCTGAAGTATCCTGTCTGATTTTGCCTCTAGAACGGAGGCTCTACTGAGTGATACTCTTGCATAGCTCCATCCTTGGCTTCAGTTATCATTTCTAAAATAGTTTAAATTTCACATTTGAATCAGTCATCATTTTTATTATCTGAATATTTAACTGTCATTGTATTTATTTTTCTTTGTTATTCTGTTTCTGGTCCATTGACTATTCTTCCATGACTCTAGGGATAGATTACTAATCCTTTTCCTTTGCCCCCAAATCCCAAATGTCAGTTAAACATTGCACAATTAAAAAGAGTTCTGTGGGCTGATGATCAACACTCCAAATGAGTTGAACATTCTTAGAATTAACTTAACTGGAAATTCAAATCCAGGACTGCTTTGAAAAATCTTTCAGAGTTATCTCCCATTTGAATTGTTAAATTTTTATATCATGACTTTAACTAAGTATGGTGAAAAGCCCCATAGAAGCAAGCAAGCCAGAGTGGCTTCCATCTGGTGTATAGGAAAATAAGGGTCTTACCTTAACATGCGGTACGTGACATCAGCAAGTTTGCTTCATGAAAATGGCATTACTCTCTAGCAGTATGTGCAGTGATTAGGGTTTTTTGTACAGTTTGGCAGGCTTCCACCAATAGCAAGTCATGTGCTGATTGGTCGAACTGGAGTAGACAATTTGCCTGTGTAACCAAGAATAACAGCGAAGAACGCTGATTGGCTGGTGAACCGCGGTGTTGGCCTGATAAAAGAGTGCTGGAGCAGTGAAAAAGGGGAGAGAAACGTTGGCTATACGTAGTGACGAGTGAAGAAAGCGAGGAGGGTGAATTGAACCAGCGATATTGTGATTTGTACAAGTGACGTTGCAGCAATACAGATTTATTTAAACTACACTAAGTTTAAAAGAAAAATTGTAACCTTTTTTTCTTTTTAATAGGAGTAAATAGGGCTTCCTATCGCCTGGTCCATACTCCTTCCAATTTTATTGAACAGGAGAGAAGTTCATCCCTTGTTTCCTGTTTAGAAAGGGATTCCTGGTTCCTTTTCTCTTCTGAGGCCTTAATAGCACTACTGTCATTAATTTTTTGTGATATGTGTGGATGGTGGCTAGGTCTCTTCATACTGAGGGTAGTGGATTGCCAGTTTATGGTTGTTGTTCCCGACTGGTAGTTAGGAGCCTGAACTCTTGTGCAGAGTTTAGACAGGCTGCTCTGATCAACAGTGACATAATATCAGGTTCTTGCAGCGCCATGTTGCACATGGAAAGGTGTCCATGCAAGCACCTCCGATGAATAACCCTATTGTTGTGGATGTGTGAGATGTGTGTTGGAGAAGAATAGAAGGTTTGAATTATCAGAAGGTTTAAAATTGTGTGTGTTCAATAATCTTCCATCTGCAACAATTAATACAAGTCGGAGAATAAAGGTTGAAAAACATCTTGTTTCAAAATGTAACAATTGAATTTATTAATATTTGATATACATGCATGAATACTGAGTGAAAAGGTTAGACAGAGTTGTGCCTCTTAGACTAGGTAATATTTGTACCTAAGTTCATAAAGTGAAAGTAATTATTAAACTGTAGTTTAGAAGAATAAAGTTTCTTTAGCATGTTTGGAATTGTGTATTGTACAAGTTGGTAAAAGTTCAGAAGAGATTTCAGAGTTCGTACTTGCATGAATGTTGGTAATGGTCTTTAACGTCTGACTGCATTAGTTAAGACGGGAGTTCTTGAAGATTACATCTTGGCAAATGAGACGCGAGAGAGAGATGAATGAAAAGAAACACAAGGGAGTTTACGTGTTCTGTTTTTATAATGTAGTGTATCACGTGGGAGGCTCCGAGCATATTGAGCAAGAAAACAGATTTGTCGCGTGCAGGTGGTTTGATTGGTCGGAACTGACCAATCAGCAAGCTAGATTGAAGGTGATTAACCAATGAATGCTTGTTATATATTTGTAAGATTGTGATGGTGAAAATTACAACAGGAATAGTGCATTTTCTAGCAGGGGTTAACTGGCTTGTTGTGGAAGATTCCACACTATGTTGCAGTCTGTGCCAATTCCCAACTCACTCATGTTACATTAGACGACCGACTTCTACTATTCTCCGTCTTTTCCTTACCCAAATAACACACCATGATGATAAGCAACCAACAAAATAAAACTAAATCAGCACGGTGTACAACGGTCCAAGCCATGATGGTAACTGATAGTACCTTAAAAAAAATGGTAAGACATTTAGCGAGATGAAGACATCGTTGCCACTGCCTAAGTTCACTAGCGCCACACAAGTGACAGTTTAAAATGTGGGAGGTATTTCTGCCACACCCTGTGTAACAAAGTTACAAAAGAAATGTAAATTAAAATAGTAAGTATTGAAAACAATATTTTTCAATTTGAACAGAAAGAAGGGTTATTTTTTAAAAAATCTCTGAAGATGCAAAATACGACCGAGAAACGCCAGAGAGTAAAGGATTCGAATCATTGTAATAAAGGCAATAAAGATGATAATGTTAATTTTAAACAGAAATTCATTGCATGAAAAATCGCGTCAAAAATCTGTTTCCTGTAATATTAGCCAAATGAATGTAAGGGAGATAACTTTAATTTTTTTGTCTTGCTTTACATATTTTACGAGAAAAATTTTTTTAGAGAAAATATTAAATTGTAATATATAGTCAACGGCATACTCACAAAGGTAGTTTAGTTTTTCTAAAATAAAAATTTCTTATTTTAACAGTAACTATTTTTTTTTTTAGTTCTTTCGCTACTATGAATGGAACACGTAAGAAACGAAGTTTTAGAACAGCTAAATTCACAAATTCTTCAGTTTCTTGTGTCAAATTCTCCAAACACTCCTCCTCAAATGCTTGGAGAATTTGACACAGATACGATAGGCTAAAGGGACAGGGGGCAGTACATTGTGGATTACTCCACTTGGCTTCGTCAAACGTCCGTTAGGTGGCGCTGTTTAAGGCTATAAAATGACAAACTTTCCTTCCTCTTTCTTCCTCTTGCTTCAAGATGTAGCAGAAAATAGGTGACAAGGTCCCTACTGGAACACATCTGTTTCCCCAGTCCACTGATGACGGAACTCTTGCATGCACATACATACATTTGTGTATCACACATGCTTGCATCACACACACAATAAGGGAAAATTAGTGACTTCCAATATGAGTCATAAACAGAGGAACAAAGGACAAATGAAAAGTCTGAAAACATACTTTTATATAAATAATACATTTATACAAAAAAAAAAAAAAAAAAAAGAGACGGAAATTGATAAACATATTTCATTAGCAGTTAATATCAGTTCAGTGGGGCTGAAGTCCAATACATGAATCTGTTTGAAATGGATAGAAACATTTATCTGAAGTTGATCATATCTCTTTTTCCTATGTCTGCTTGTCTATTCAATTTTGCTCGTGGTCAGCATCACCTGTTTTTGGAGTAGGCTGAAATGCGTCCTTTCACCTTCAGGCCTCTCCTTTGGTGCCTCAAATCCTTTTGGAACATGAATTTGTGTCTTACCCATTATTACCAAATAAATGGACTCATCTCTCTCTACCAGGGATCTTATCAACCAAGGGGAGATAACCTATATTTTTCATTACAATCAAGTACATACTTTCATTTTCATAGCTAGGTTTTAATGTCTTGTTCTTTTCCTTTCCTTTCAACTGTATTCACATTAATGTAGTTTCCTTTTTAACACATACGTTAATTGTTTGTTTAAAATCTCATGTTTATACTTGTTTTTATCCAGACTCACATGAGTCCACCAAATATTGTTTGTAGGACAAATGTACCAGGAGCCATTAATTATTTACTAAAAAACATTCACACCTCACAACAAAAGAGATGAATCCTGCAACAAGACCACCTACCTGACTACCGTGGCAGAACAGGATAGGAAGTTGTGGAGAGCCATGATCGCGCGTATCCCGAAAGGACACAGCACATAGAAGATCATCCTGATTCCAACTATGAGTGAAATAATATATTAACTTGGACTCTCTAGCTTTGGGTGTCAACCAGTCAAAGAGAAGGAAAATTCTGCAGAAGACAATTATTTTCGGCAAGAAAGTATAGTAATTCGCAGAAAATAAAAAAAAATATATCTGAGGAGAGCTATTATCACCTACGTCCCGAAGGGACATGACACTTTCCCTTTTTAAAGAATAATTTTTGAACTTGTAAGGCCGTTTATTATTCTCCACTTATTTTTAAAGATTCCCAGCATGGCGGGGGAAAAAAACTATAAGTACAGGGGAGTTAACTCTTCTAATCTCACTTTCTCAAACTCTGTCATTTTCCAAATTTGTCAAGCTTTCAAATAAACTGTAAGTGTTTTAAATGATTTTTGTGTTTACAAGTATTAAAACGAAGTTTTAGTAAAGTTAATTTATTAGTTCAGGCATTTTTTTTTATTCATTCTGTATTTATAATTTGCTACCAAAAGCGCATTATTAATCTTCTTTTATATGGCATGTCTCTTCAGGACTTAGGCGATCTTTGTAGTTCTAAGTATTATTTGTTTCCTTACTGTCTCTTCCAATCCATGTTTTGCCTTCCATTTCCACAAACTCATTAGTGAGGTTTCTTGTTTTCCTCTGCCCCTCTTGCTTTCAATAAATCCTGTGAATCTTTATATGTCTTGATAAGACTGTCCCTGTTTGAGGAGTTTTCCCCAGTCATATAAGTTAACAGTATTCATCATTTTTAGTGTCAAATGATGGAATGTTGGTTTATGAAAACACTTTATTACGCAAAAAACTAAAACTATAATAAAAATTGACACAGTGTCTGAGTTTGAGGTTCGATAATTATAGTCAGCCATTATTTTTAACCATTTCATCCCAAGCAAGGCAATAAAGCCACTAAGACACAAGGGGTTACTGAGTGTTAAAGAATATGTAAAAAAAAACACTATTAAGAAGAGAGGACAATAAAAGAACAGAAATTAAGAAGACAGAAGTTAATGATTGACATTGTATTTAAATTTTTGAAGATTTAAGTTGACTGGAAAACAAGAAGCGGGAAGAGATTTGCACAAGTGAAAAAGTGAGAAAAGAAACACATAGCATAGAACTTATGGCTACACTGAGCAATTTCAACTGGAAAATGATGTGACCTAGCTGCCAATCTAGTGCTGCACTTAAATTCATAAAATCAAAGATGAAATTTCATCAGAACAATTATCATGAAAATATTTAAAGAAAAGGCAAAGGGTAACTATAGAGCAGTGAGAAAGTGACTGAAGTTGAGATGCTATTTAAGGACTGATAACATTGCAAATTCTTCTTTGTATTTTATCAAGAATCTCTAATTACATAGCAGAAGCACCAGACCAGATGTGGCAACAATATTCAATGCATGGATGAATGGTAGACTTACAGTTTTAAGAGATTCTGGAGAGAAAAATTTTCTAGCATGACACACTAAACTGACATTCTTAGCAGCAGAACTAGTAATTGATTCAATACAATCTTTCCACTTCATGTCAGTAAAAAATGTTAGCCTGAGAAGACACAATGAGCTGATGGAAGGCACAATAGGTTCTCTTAGATAATTAAAAGAGAGTAATTTCCCTTTTTGGAGGCATTAAAATTAATAAGCCATTTCTTGCCCCGGTTAACAACAGAGTGTAGGTTATTATGGAGATCACAACTTTTTATTAAACTATAAAGAATAGATAAAAGTGTTACAAAGTTTACATATGAGGTTTTGGGATGAAAAAGTAAAATACCTATAAGGAATGATGGATTAAAGAAAGGAAATTTGTGGAAGGTTTCCAGAAATTGAATGAAACCTTATTTCATTTGTGAATGTTAACTCAGAGTATAAGTATCCTAAGTTTTTCTTCTATGTGCCATCTCCCCTCAGGACATGGGCAATCAACTTCTTAGTAACTTTTAGTACTCTTTGTCTCTTCACTATCCCTACCTATCCATGTTCTGCTATCCATTAACACAAGTTTCTTAGGTGTTCTACTCATTAGAAAAATAACAGCAAATTTACCAAACTCACATTTACTTGAATTGACAAGAAGCCCAAATTTTCAGAAACTTAAAATATAAGCTACCTTTATTGCACATGTTCTTTGCTGGAAGAAATGAAGATGAAGGCATCACATAAATGCAAGCAAAATGGACCTCTAGTAGGACTGTTCCATGTTTCCTTAGTCCAAAAGAAATGTGCAATAAGAACTCAAAGAAACCAAATGGATTTGTAATAACATTCTTGGAAGTATCACGAAGCTCTACCAGGATCTGGTGATAGTCTCTGATGAGATTCATTTTAATGAAAAATCTTTTAACTTGATATGATGTCATGGTATGGGAAATAGGATACATATAAGGTTTTACAACTGAATTAAGGACCCTATATTCAACACAAGCCCACCAAGTATCATTGCCTTTGGGGACTAGATGCAATGCAGAAATCCAATTGCTGCTGGAAGAGTGTATGATACCAAATGACATCATTTGATTAAATTCAGCTTTTGTCACTATTAGCTTATCTGATTTGGGTGAGGGTGACTGTTGTTTGGGAGACCACTCGTGGTAATATGATGCATAATGTTTCCTTGTGGAATTTTCACTTAGTAATGCTAGAAAATTTATCAAAGTGTTTACAGAAAACAGGATTATCCCCAGTATTAGTTATGGTGGGCATAATGGGATGATATAATAAATATGACCTGGTAACCTTATGGCACCACTAGGCAATGCCTGTGTAGATTAATTAGAAGACCATAGCAAAAAATTGGCCCACAATGTGGTATTTTCCCTGTTTGTAATTACAAAGAGTTGAATGAAAAATCAGTGTAAACCTAAATACAGAGACAAGTATATTGGTTCATAAGTCTGTATAAGAGACTTATTAACAGTTTGAAGTGTAAATTTGTAATGTCCTTTTGTCATGTCCACTAAAATATCAACTACAATTTTTATAAACCAATCACACTCAAGAAAACACTTACATCTTAAAACACACCAATAAAATCATAGATTACAAATCAGAATGTTTGTTGTATTAGTCACCATTATTTTTAGGTAGATACCAACCAAATATCATACGGACGTAGTAGAAGACATGCCACGTGTCCTTTTATAGCCAATTAAGAATAAATAAGTAAATTTAATTCTGGAGCCAATTTTGTTCGGAAAAAGTGTATAAAAACATACGAAATCCATTCCCAAACAATATACACACAGCTGTCACCAAACTACACACACCTCTCGCTGATGACCTTCATGACTTCATGTTAAAAATGACAGCGTTGACGAACTCCAGACCACGGCAACACTGCCAACAGTAAGAAACAATTCGTATCTCTTGTATCCGTTTTTACTATGAATCACACACACACATCTTGACTTTTTCATACAAACACACATATCACAACATTTTATTGTTTCTCATATATGTACACAAAGACAGTTTATATTTTATTTCAGAACTTTATCAACCCGAACAAAAGACATTACTTTCCAATCTATTATTAACTGTTTGTATTCTTATCGTTATATTAAATTAATGCTTATTTGTTCCTAATTGGCCCTGAAAGGACACATGGTATGTCTTCTACTACGTCTGTAGGATATTTGGTTGGTATCTATTTAAAAATAATGATGACTAATACAACAAACATTCTGTTGTGAAGAATGGAAAAATATTAGCCAAGAAACATGCAAGAAATTCATACGCTCTACTGTAAATGTCTACATGCTATAATTATCAATAACAGTTACGATACAAAATATTAATAGTGTATTGTAAACTTTTGCATTATTAAATATTGGTTTTTCTTTGTAGGATATTTTTATTGATTATTTTTTAAAATCTGTTTGACAGGCTCAACCATATGTGTTATTAGCATTAAAAGTTTCATTAGTCTGTGTTAGAAATGCGTAAAGAAACATTTTTTGTAATGTGTTGTAAACTTTTGCGTGGCACTGTATGTCACTTATTGCCAAGTAAGACTTTGTTTTATTTACATAAGTAGCGAAGTAATTGTTTTAAGTGACGCGATTAATCGAAATAAGTGTTTCATAATCTGTTGCATTTGACTGTTACTACTATATATTACAATATTAATTTAATAATTACATATTACTTTGTATAACATATTTATTTGTCGTCATGGAGTAACAAAGAAATACTGGCAAAGTTTAACCTACGTACCCGCGAGAAAACGATTTTATCACCAGCATGAATGATAAGCTTACGAAAAATCGTCTGCATATGTAATTAGAGTGACCTCCCTTGTTTTAAATAGGCTTCGTTTCAGGTTAAATTACAGGTTAAATTACAGGTTAAATATATTTGTAAATCGAATGAATCATTTTATTAAAAAAAATAAAATATTTTGAGTTTATTTCTTTCTATTTTTTATTTTCTTGTTTTTAGGAAAAAAAAAAAAATTAAAAATAAAATAAAATAAAATAACGAGACATGCATTTGATGTAGAAGAGAAACTGTTGAGGTTTCACCGGTACAAAGTTCTTCACTTCCGGCAATGGAGTTTCTGTTGTAAAACCTGATGCGAAAATGTGTACTTTTGAAATATGAGTGAGTCACTGTTTAATATTTTGTTAAGTTTATTGATTATATTCTAGATTAAACAAAGTAATTATTGTCATTTTAATTTTATGAATCGTTTTTTAAATCATATTGACTTTGACTGGACATGATAGGCCCATTAAACTTGGGAACTTCATTCGAAAACTATGCAATATTTATTGAAGACCTTTCAGTTTTTAAAAGAATAGTTATTTTTGTCAGTAATTTTTATTTGGGAAGCAGTGCTTCTTTATACAATTTCCTATAATAATAATAATAATATCTGTGTGGAAACAATTTTTTGATATAACCATTTTTTGTTCTTAGGAATTTTTCGACTTTTTTTTTTATTTTTATTTATTTTAATTTAATCACAGAATCCCGGAACAAAGATCAACTAAAAACTAAAACTTGACTTTAGTAATATTTAGTTTGAAAACTACTGTTGTTCACCGACAATCATATTCTTAGCTTATTTTCTTTTTAATGTTTACCAGGTGTGAGCAAAATATGAATTTAAAACCAAAAAACTTAATCCTCGGTGTAAAAAAAAAAAAAAAAAAAAAAAAAAAACCCACCACCAAACAAAAAAGTTTTAAAATTGCATAAAAACAACATTTATCATTTTTCTTTAGGGCATACTGAAAATTAAGTGTATTTTTAAAATCTCTTATATTATTTTCTATTGATTTTCGAATAAAACAAGTAAGTCCAACTCCAAGCTTAAAAGTTAAACTACTTTTTTTGCTACTACCACTTCTTCATTCTTTTTCTTTCTTTAACAGACGTATTTTCCATTTACTCATCGGGTTTCTTGACAACCAATCGGTTTTTTTTATTTTACTTATTTTTCTTTTTAATCTTTTCAGAGTTCGAATACATTTTTTAATAATTTGTCACACACATCAGCGATAAGACAAAAATTTTAGAATGGAAAAAGTGATCCCTATGATAATTTTTGTTTAATTTTTAAATTCAAGTTTGATTGAATAAAGGAAGGCTAATTAAAAGTGATTGTTTTACTTTGTATAATCATGAGAATTTAGGTAAAATCATGTAAATAGTCGGTTTTAGCGTTTCAAACGATTCTCACATAACAAACACTGACTTATCTCCCTTACGGTGTTTTTCGTTTTATTTCTGCTCCCCAATACTTTTCATTTAATTTTATTATTTTTTAAATTCTGACATTTACTATTTACAAATGTATTTAAATTTAATTTTTTACTTTGAGAAAAGATAGTTAAAATTAGGTACTACCACGGTCTGCCAAAAAACAAAAAATATCTCCGAAAAACTCTTTTTTTAAATAAATGTCAACTTTGAAGTTAAATTTTGGTTTTTTGAAAGTATTGGAAAAAAATGAAAATAAATCCTCCAACAGAAAACTGAGTAGAAAAAACAAGACAGGAGCCACATGTTGAAAAATCATAAAAAGTTTATTGTAAAAGATGTATTACAGGTTATCTTGGGCCCACACTAGTGCGTTGTATGCTGAAAATGTCATTTTGGGCCAATAACAAGATATGAAATAAGGAAAAAAAGATTACATTCATGCACATTGTAGAAAAACAAAAAAATTCCTTTCCATTACAAATAAAACAACATGGATTAATCTTGAGGGGGAAAAACACTCTTTTAAAAACAAACAATATTACCAAGGTGGATGTAAAATTTGTTAAAAAAACTGGTAAGTTCCTGAATGCACATAAACAAAATCATTAATGCAGAGTTTATACACAATTTGCATAATTCAGACAATTGTCTTTATTTCATATTTTTGATTTTTCAACTGTTGTTTGATCTGGTCTTCTTCAGGTGATACATGTTGGAATTTTGAACCAAACCCTTTATTTAGACTGTGGGGGTAGATTGTTCTAATTCTGGTCAATTCAAAGAGAGCTTGTCTGGTCATAGCAAAAGTGGGATATACCCTTATCGAAGAAAGAATCCAGTATGAAAACTGAAATGGAATCCATTATGATTTGGATAAATCCTACAGACACACATGCAATGCAGTGAAGGCCCACCAAGTACAGAAACTGAACAGGTTGAAAGATCAGAAAGTGATGCACAAGGTCCAGTGAAAGCACTAGTCAACACTAGCTGAGTACCTCTGAGGAGTCAGTAGTGAACTAAGGTCTCAACTTCATAACAACCATCAAGCGGATACCATACTTAGACATGATAACCCCAATCAAAGAAATAGTCTTGAACATTCTTCAGGCTCAGGTGGATGAGCTAAGATGGAAAGTGAGACAGATACTGGAGAAATTGAAGCTGCCCTAATGAAACATCACAAAACTGGAGAGGCTAGCAATCAAAGCCCTACAGAGGCAACATCATCATACTACATACCAACTTACAAAGGCAATGCGACTGTAGTGATGGACAAAACAGAATATACAGGAAATAGTAGCCAGAGTAAAGAAAGAGCCAACAATGAAATGGCTTACCTCCTGGTAGAAAGCAGCTTTGGTCATATCTCATGTGTAAAGTATACCAAAAAAGAAAATTGATGGCTTTACGAATCATATATTTAAGAAACGATAGATCTTGGAGTCTGATAATTTCACAAGACTATTTTTATGCACCTATGCAAATTTGACAAAAAGTGCTTGATGAGGTGACAGAACAGTACACTAATGAGAGTGAATAGAAGTCATTTACACTATGCTGTTTGGTGAAGAAAATGGCTTAGGGAGCTTTTATTCCAAACATAAAGAAACTGACTACAAAAATATAAAGAAAACTGTTGCAGATCCTAATCAAGAACAAGACCACTTCCCACCTAAGACATACAGACTTTCATGTTACAGAAAGCTACCTCACATGTATAGTCACCCCAAAATTCACAAAGATGGTATTCCTCTTAGGCCAATTGTTAGCTGCCAAGGCTCTGTCTGAAACCATCTGAGTCATCTTCCTTGTGGATATAGCTGACCCATTAATAGGGAAGTCACCATCATATGTCTGAAACTCTGCACACTTCATGGAAATAAAAAATGCCCCCATCCAATCCAACCAGATGGTGAGCCTAGATGTGGTGTGTTTGTTTACTAAGGTACCCACAGAGGAGACACTATTAGTACTCAGAAACAGACTGACCTCTAGGAGAACATAACAGTAAACTAATCGGTAACCTGATGGAGTTGTTGACTTTCTGTACACAAACAGCATACTTCAGAATGGGATCAGACATGTATTGACAGGATGAAGGCTTGGTAATGGGTTTGCCATTATCACCAGCAATGGCTAACATATACATAGAATACTTTGAGGAAATGGCGTTAGAATCATCATCACTAAAGTTAACTCTGATTGAGATACGTAGATTATATCTTCATACTCTGGCCACATCAAGAAGAGGTACAGCTACTACTGGACCATATGAACTCAATAAGACCATTGATACAGTTCACAATGAAGAGAAAAAACAATGAACTCTCCTTCCTGGATGTACTAATATCTCAAACAGAGCATGGGTTTAAGACATCTATATACTGCAAGTCAACATTCACTGGACAATACCTCAGCTTCAATTCCCACCATCCATACAGTGTAAAGAAAGGGATCATCGCATAATTGACGATGCAGAGACATATGAACAAGAAATGGTCAGTATAAGTGGTACCCTGCAATGTAACAACTACTCTGGATACATGTTGGCAGCCCCCACAAACAGGGATAGAAAACAGCCTCAGTCTGACTACCCTATGTTAAGGGCTTATTGGAAAAGATATAAAAGATCTTTGGTCTATATAACATCAGGACAACCTTCAGGAGTGGTTCAACACTATGCAGACATCTCTTCTGAGTAAAACCACTCATAGAAGAGTACGTGATTAAGGACTGTGCGTATTCCATCCTGTGAAGCTGTGGCAAGAAATATGAAGGAGAAACAGACTGCACCTCAAGATAAGAATGCAGAAACACCATAAAGCTGTGACACGAGGGGAATAGAAAAATCAGGCATGGCTGACCATTTATGGAGGGAAAAGGGAGGTCACTTCCCTCTGTAGGATGAAGTTGAAATAATAGACAGTGAACATCATTGGAAAATATGAAAACTTAAGGAATCAGCACATATGCTAGGCCACAAAAATCTAAGCTGGTCAAGTGTAGACATGAATACAACATAGGAACCAGTAATACTGAGAGCTAGAAAAAAACAACAATAACAAACATTTGTAATATGAGCTCTGGTAAAAATTGGTAACTGAGATATTAGGTTTATAAGTCCCCAAAATTCACTCACTGATGTCCTCAAGGATAAAAGTGTTGGTTGAAGTAATCCAAAAAGTGACTTGACCCAAATAATTGTGTTCAAAAACTTGGAGAGTTTAGTTACTAAAGGGACTTAACTGAGACATTCAAGAAGAAGGCATCGCACGTGGAATTAGAACAATTTACCCCTGTGGACTAAATAAAGGTCTCTGTTCAAAATTCCAATGTATATCACCTGAAAAAGGCTGGAGCATACAATGGCCAAAATGTGAATATGGCAACGAAGATGAGGTCAACAGTCCAAATTATGTAAATAGTTACAATACCTCATCTTAGAAATATAGATAGATGTTAGAGTATATACAATAGTCTTCATTTACTTAAAAATAGGTACCTCCATTGAATTTTCGATACCTAAAGTTTAAAATTAATTTTTAATAATGAAAATGCATTCTTGAAGATTTCATTTTAGCTTTAATTGAAAGCTAAATGATTAAATTTACTATTTCCAGTAATTAAAATATTCTGGTGTATTGTAAATAAAAATTATATAGATTGGTATCTCAATTTTTCGGCCGATTTAAGAAAATTTTCTTAAAAGCGGCCATTTTCTTAATTTTATGAAATTTGTAAACAAAACAAAAATATTGATTTTTAAAATCTTCCAAAAAATAAAATATATATTTGTGACATGTTATTTGAGTAAAATTAGCAAATTTAAAGTTAAATTAATCTGATCTGAAACAAATATTACTTACTTATATCATAAAAATATAGTATACAACCATTTCTTAACAACGGGTTTTCTTTTGATCATGTCATTATTGATGTGATGACAGCTAGTATGGTTGACCAGAATTGACAAATTTATGAAATCTAAGTCTACACATTTTTTTTTATTTTTAACTACCTAGTAATTTTTACAAATTAACATAATATTTTCAGCAATCATCTAATATTTTATTGACTTTTAGTTACGTTTGAATATGCTTTACAAAAAAATAATAAAATTTAAAATAATATTTTCTTAGATTAATTTTTAAATTTATAGCCGATATAAAATACCATGATAGAAGTAAAAAATCAATAATTTATGAAATGTTACGCTATTTTATTTATTATTAATTGTTATGATGGTTATTTTATTATTAAATTTTTATAGTACTTTAAATTTAAAACTTACTTTGAAATTTTGAAGGGATAATTTGTAAAGATATTAATGATAAAACAGAACTGAATAAGGAAAGTGTCAGACAATACTTAAATCACATGAACATTTTAAAGATTGTGTCATGTATAGCTTCCCATAAGTAGAAATTGGGAATGCTCTATACACTAAAAATTCTTTTTTTAAATTCTTTTAAAAAATATATTGGCTCAAACGATTGTTATAAGCTTTTCAATTTTTGATTCATAAAATTAATTTCCACTTAACAATATCACCAAACCGCCACCTTGAAAGCAATGAAAAATTTTAAATGATTCTTTAATATTATAAATTGTTTAATTAAAATTTAAAAAAAAAATCAAAACAATTCTTGTAAAAATTAATTATTCACTGAAAAAAAAATTTCTTAAGACAATAGTGTCCTTAATAAATCTTATTTATCAAAGTAATTAAAAGCTTTTCTAATTAAATAATGTCATAGTTTTATTGCATTTTTTATTTTACAATTCAGAGCAGATTTTTGATAAAAGGGGGCAAATATTTTATAAAAAAAAATTGATAATTTACTTTCTTCAAGGAGTACTATTTTAATTAAAAAAAGAAAATCCCTGCCCTAAAAATTTAATTTATTGAAATTGCATGAAATTAAGTAAGTGGGTGGTAACATATGTTAAAAAAAAAAAAAAAAAAAAAAAAAAAAAAATATTAACCTTTACCTTTGGTCTGCCAATGATGTAAAAAAAACAAGATTTTTTAACCAAGATTTCGAATGTGCTACAAAGGAGTAAAAACTTTCAAAAAATAATAAAAATTACTTTGATCTTTTCTCTTAATAATAAGATAAACATTTTAATGTAAAAACTTTGTTTTTGTTTAGTTTGGGTCCTTTTTTCTTCATGCTATACTGTTTTTTATGTGACCAAGAGGAGGTACCTACTTAAAAATGGGTAAATACCTGAATAATTCCAAAGATTGAAAATGGAATATTAAGAGAAACAATACTTCACCCTAACAATTATCTTGAAAGTATTTATCAAAAAGGCACAGGAAAGCAACTTTATGGTGGTGAGAAAGTGGTTAAAGCTGAAATGCTATATCAGGACGAATAATATTGCTTATTCTTCTTTTGGATTTTATCAAGGAGCTCTAAATAAATAGTAGGAGCACCATACCATATGTAGCAGCAATATTTTAAGCATTGACGAGTAGTATAGTTATAGATATGTAAGATAGGTTCTGGGGAGAAAATGTCAAATAAAAATGTAAAACAGACTGCTGTAGTTTAACAAGTCAAAGGTAAACTTTTTAATCTTATTGTAATATCTAGGGTGATCTTTGGTCCTTTTTTTCTTTTTTCTTTAATCATTTCACCCTAAGCAAGGCAATAAAGCCACTAAGATTCAATGGGTTACTGAGTGTTATGTTAGAGAATATGAGAAAAAGAAACATTACGGAGAGAGAAAGAGAAATAACGGAACAGGAATTAAGAAGACAGAAGATAATGACTGACATTGCATTTACATTTTTGAAGATCAAAGTTAGCAAGAGGTTGGAAGAGAGTTCCATTGTGAGATGTGTGAGAAAAGAAACTGTTAGCAGAGAACTCATGGTTACATCGAGCCATTTCAACTATAGAATGAAATGTAAAATAACTGCTCAGTTATTTCACTGAATCATTGTACTATCTTGCCCAATGTTGGTAAAATTTTTAGGATATATTTCTCTTGGGTGTGATGTGCATTGCTAGCAAAAAAAAACAAAATAAACAAACTTAGTATAAAACCAGGAATTAATTTATCATTGAAGAAACCTATCATTTTCCCATCTACTATACTATTCCAAAATTACTTCAAATTGCATCTGTTACTTTCTAAGTTCTGTTGGTTGACTATTTCCAAGAAGGAGCCCATCCAGTTTAAATCTGTATTATCAAAAAAAAATTACTGTGGAGAAATTATTTTTTCATTCAATTTACATATTTCTGTTGGTGATGCTTGTATAAAAACTGGTAGTTTGGTTGTTGATAATATTTTGCATCTTTTCCCTCTGTTTACAGTTGCAATACCATCTGTTGTTAAATTTACTACTCAGCACTAGTATTGAACTGATAGCCTTTAGCTAATGTAAACTTGTGCTTTAATAAGTTGCCCTGTTCCACCTGCAATTGAAATGAGTTCTGCCTATTGAGTTCTATATAAACTTATGGTTTTTCCACTAGGGTTATGTAAATCTATTTGTCTTGTGAAGTTATATCAGATTATATCAACACCATCTTCAAATATTTTCTTGTTGGTCAATCTACTTTTCTTGTTTATTATCCTTATATTTTTTCTCGAATCTCCATTTGCTTTTTTGTTTTTTTCATTCTTGTTTTTGCCAATGTTTTCAATGTCTTTATTGATTGTTCTATGAATCCTGTTTAACTTTTTCATAATTTCCAACATTGTTTTATCTAATCACACTCTTAAGGTCAAAACCTTTTGTACAACCTATGGCAATCTTTCTATGCTATTTATTTATAATAGGAGAAAGAACTATTGAGTTGTAGAAGAAAATCGTATACCACCAAGCAAGTTATTGTTCATATTACTAAGAAAAGCAGAGAATTTAAACTGAAGTTCATGCTGTATATTTATCATAAACATAAGTAAATTGTAAAAGTTTTACCAACATTGATTAATGTCAATTTTATGGTGAATACATTGTTTTGTATAATAAAAGCTAATCTACAGTAATTTGCATTGAAAAAAAAAAAATCCTTCCCGTATAATCAGTAATGTCACTGTGAATAGACCCTGATTTCAAATAAAAAGATAATGACAATATTCTGTTTTTAAAGTTCTTAAGAAAATAATGAATAGCAGCTGAT
The DNA here is from genome assembly GCA_903632075.3 of Acanthosepion pharaonis. Classification (NCBI taxonomy): domain Eukaryota; kingdom Metazoa; phylum Mollusca; class Cephalopoda; order Sepiida; family Sepiidae; genus Acanthosepion; species Acanthosepion pharaonis. Next base: position 356,588 of record CAHIKZ030001236.1, read on the forward strand.
AATTCTTGGCAGAATTGTCAGGATTTCGTCTTCACTCCAGAAAATGACCTTAGATTGACTATCAGAAGAGATAAATTTGGATACTTTTCAATTCTTGACTGTTATATTCACTTCTTGTAGCTCATGCAGTATTAATTTTTTCAAATCTCAGACTGTTTCAGAACTGATTATTTCAGATACAAACTTCAGCCAGAATTAAGCTTTTTCTCCCGATATTTAATGTATGTAAAGTTTGACCCTCTGGTTATTCACTTTAATTTTACTAACTTGTTTTATGTTTTTGTTCCCAGAACAATCATACCTGCTGATTAAATAATTCTAGGAAACAAAATGTTTTTTTTTCCAATCTGGTTTAATATGTATTGAGTGACGGCTGCATTTTACTAGATACTTTTTTTGGATGTATTTGTAATTTTAACAACTTATTTTTTATGTTCATTCATGAATTGTGTAAATCATTATGATCTGTGTCAAGTTACTTCCTATTTTTTAAAATTCTTAAATAATAATGTAAGCACATTATCATCTTTCATGTTTTGCCTTTCAACTGATTTCTTTTTGGTAAGTAAACGTTACCTCCAATACTAAATAACTGTTCACTTTCAACAGAAGATGGAGGTTGAGGTGAATGAAGAAAATAGTAACCAGCGAGTAAATTCAAGCTCTCCCAACTGGTATTTCAAACTTGAGTCGTTCCTTCTTGAGTTGTCTCCAAATCACACTAACTGCCTGTTTTTGCCGTCAACCGTGAACGTCTCTCAAAGAACTCCCCGACTCGGAAAAAAGTAGTTCTTTTTATAATTGTTCATGTACCCATAATCCCTTGCGTCTTCACGTGATCCCATAATTCATTGCGTCCATGTCCCATAATGCATTGCATCGTTATTGCATAAAAATGCGATGCCAGTCCCCCCTCATTCTTTTAAGTTATCTGGCCGAGGATGGATTACGGCAGAGCGGTAAGTGCTTTTTTTTCTCTCCCTCATTTCAACTGCAGTAGCTTTACATGCTAAGCAAATACGGGCTCTTTTTTGGCGGGGACAAGGCAAGTCGCGACCAGTTGTGCTGGTCCCAGGTTCTGTCTCATGTCCGCCACATTCCCCCCTGATCTCCTGATCACACAGATGACAGTGAGGATACGGTCTTTTGTTCCGGGTACTCCTCCGAAGGGGGATTGGTTGAACTTCTTCATCAGAGGAGCTCTCATTAGACACGTCTCGATCTATTGGGACACTACCGCTATCGGAGTGATTGGTTGTTGAATCCAACTCTATGTATATTGGCTGTTCACTATCCTCCGTGTCTTCTTCGTCAGTTGTGGGATTCGATCCCAAAAAAGGGCGCAGGTCTCTAACATGACGAGGTGTTCCATCGACCCGCACTGACTGCTGACTCACCACCTCGGTCACACGTCCGGTTCCAAATTTGGTCGTGCATTTACCACGTGGAGTCTTAACCCAGACAATGTCCCCTTTCTTGTATTCCCCTTCAGTTACTTGTGATTCAGGTGGGGACATCGCATCGATGCCTCTCACCCGGACGTGGTATGTGTGCAGTACATCAGCTGGTGCTGTGGAAGGTGAAAGGTTGTCCTTAGGTGTGACGTTATGCCAGTAAACCGCTTCCAAGACTGAACAATTTTTCCTGGCCGCTATGGTTTTGACGCTGCTGTGGTTGCGTTCCACAATGCCATTTCCAGACAGCACGTAAGCGCACCGGAACCTCAAATGCACGCCCCAGCTGTTTACAAATTCCCTAAATTGTCTGCAAGTGAACGTGGTGTCATTGTCAGTCAGTATTTCAGTCGGCGGGCCTTGTTGAGAAGAAGACTGTCTCCAACTGACGAATGACACCAGCAGAGTCTTGCCGTCTCAGTGGCCGCCATACCCAAAAAACGTGAGGGACCACAGTCAATGAGCGTAAGAAAATGGCTACCATTGTAATGGGTCACGTCCATTGATAACCTGCTCCAGTTTTTTCTCACACTCAAATTTCCTTTCCTCCAATGCACTGGTGCTGGATCGATCGATTGGCAGGCTTCACAGGTTCTAACAACAGATTTTACCAGTTCCTTAGACACCGTTGGATCTACAGTCCTAGCAAAGTACATTGTTCTTTTTTAACACCTGGGTGCCCACTCTGCTGGTGGATGTGGGTCACCTGACGTTTGCTCAACTGGTTTCGTTGCAGTGGCGCAACTTACTTGCACCGGTTCTCCTCCTTTCTTGTGCATCTCCAACCAGCGTTGCGGCACTCTGGTGAGGCTGTCAGCGCGGTTCTGACAAGATTTTACCAACGTCACAGTCATAGTCAGTGCGTACTCCTCCACCAGAGCTCGCAGTGTCTCTAAGCGCCGCCCATCAGCATTTCACCGCTGCTGCCTTCGTGTTCACGCCGCGTCTTTCCTGTCAGGGTGTCAGACACCCACCGATGCACATGCTGAATCGGTGACCACATTCATAACTGGTGCCTGCCATTGCAGGGCAAGATTCACGCCCTTGATCACAGCATCAAGCTCAGCAAGATTAATGTGTTTAGCATCATTGGTTGGACGCAACCAGCAAGCATCTTCCACGACGCTCCCATTCACCTCTAGTGCTACTCCCGTGGCCACGGAGCTTGCATCCACCCAAACTGTCATTTCATTGCCGTTCACACACCAGTCTCCGCCGACAGGATCCGATTCCCGCACTCTGGCCACTGTTTCCTCCAGTATACGTCCAAGAGTGGCATCCTTTATCTCGTCGTCCCATCCTTTGGTTAGTGTACTTGCATAACGCTTAATAAATGCAGTTGCCACCCTAAGCCAACCGCACACAGGGAAATGACCCACGAGTTTCCCGCACAGGGAAAATACGCTTCGGCGGGTCAGCTTTTGAGCAATCTCTGGAACTTGACCTCCCCGCTTCCATCGAAGGGAGTTGCTTTCTTCCCAGACTTGCAGACCCAGGACCTTAGTTCCGTCCCTCAATCGCTCCGGATCTTTACAGACTAGCCCGTAATCTGCAAAGTGCTGTCTGACGCGCGCTGCAGAAACTAGGCCTTCATTTATGAAGATATCGTCGACGTATGCTGACGTGGCACTCTTAATGTCCTGATCCTGGGACGTTATTATGTCGATCACTGACTTCATGACAAGTGGTGCCACATTCAGGCCAAAACCCAAACGCGTAAGGCAAAACCGCTTGCCCTTAATGACCACTGTTTGAAACGGCCATAGCGATTTGTCAATGTGAATCTGTAGGTACGCATTTCTCAAATCCAACAGCGACACGTCAGCTCCTTGTCGTCGCCATTCTCGTAATTTCTGCACACACACCTCTGCGTCAGCCGTGAATGCGTCTACAAAGCCGTTCAACTCCCGATAGTCAAGTACCGGCCGGACCTTCTGTTTGTGTTCTTGTACGACCGCCATTAAGGGAATTAATCCCTTTGGGTGGGCCAAGCTCTTTCTCGGGATATGGCAGTAGCCATCCGCCCGCTGCCACTGTGCTAGTTCTTCATCGTATGCATCCCGGACGTGGCCAGGTACTGTGTACTCCTGTACTTTATTGACCAACTTGTTAGGTGAATGACCACTCGCCCACTTCCACAATGCAGTCCGTTTTCGTGCTCGGGTTAAACGTCACTCTAAAGTCAGGTTTGTTGATAACAATGGCGGCACATGTGTTCAGGTTTCCGAAACACGCTTCGCCTGATTCGGTTAAGTAAACGCCCCGAGCACTTTGATTGCATCAATCCCGAGAAGAAGATCGAATCCTAGCAACTGCCCTTCTACGACCAGAACCTCAACAGTCACGGGCTGAATCCGCTCGACGCCCAACTTAATTTTACCGTATCCACGGCACTTCAGGGTCTTCCCGTCGGCAGTCAACACTCCCACCTCTTCCTGCTTCCAGCAGACACACAGTCTTGCTCACCAGCGTCTGTGAGCATCCTGAATCCACTAGAGCTGTACACTCTACTCCATCTACAAATACTTGTACGGTGGGTAACTTCCGGTTTTTACTTGCTCGGGGAGAAGGCTGGCGCTGATGCCTTTCTCCCCTTGGGCGTTTCCCTGACATTCTGAGGAAATGTGTCCAATGCCATTGCATCGAAAACACCGCTTGTCGCGGCCAGACCTCTGCGTTCTGTTCGACCTCTCCTGACGTCCTTGTGTACAATTCTTCGCCATATGGTTGGGTCCAGAGCACTTGTAGCAGGTAATCGTTCTGCTAACAGATTTAGCAGGGGAACCTCAGCTTGAGCGCGGTAGTTTCCACGGATGTGGCGGCCAATACCTGGCATCCTTCGTCATCCGTCATAATAGCCCTTGCTCGGGTCAGAATCTGTTCTAGATTCATGTCGTCCATCCTGGAAGAAGCTTTGAGAAGCTGCCTAACATGATGTGGCAGTCCTGACACGAATGCACATGCCATCCACCGATCAGGTAGCGGTTCCCCTATTAGCCGCGCCAAACAATGCATTTCAGCCAGGAATTCATCCACAGTTTCCCCTGGGCGAAGACGCCGTCCCATAAATTGGTCGAACGCATTAAATCTGTCAGTCGCGTATGCAGTCATAAGGGCCCGTTTAATTTGTTCCGCGTCTTCCCTCTGCTCCCCACTGAGTTGTCTATACACAGCAAGGGCACCACCGAAGTCGAGAGGCAAGATGCGCTCGATCTTGTCCATGGCACAAAGTTCGCAGACCAATTCCACATTTTCTATCCATTCAACAATGGGCATATCCGTTGGGGCGCCGCTGAATTCTGGAATCAAACGGACGTCAAAGACCTTGCCTTCCATTTTGAAGAATCAATAAGCCGAAATAGCTTGAGGTTAATGAAGAAAATAGTAACCAGCGAGTAAATTCAAGCTCTCCCAACTGGTATTTCAAACTTGAGTCGTTCCTTCTTGAGTTGTCTCCAAATCACACTAACTGCCCGTTCTTGCCGTCAACCGTGAACGTCTCTCAAGAACTCCCCGACTCGGAAAAAAGTAGTTGTTTTATAATTGTTCATGTACCCATAATCCCTTGCATCTTCACGTGATCCCATAATTCATTGCGTCCATGTCCCATAATGCATTGCATCGTTATTGCATAAAAATGCGATGCCAGTCCCCCCTCATTCTTTTAAGTTATCTGGCCGAGGATGGATTACGGCAGAGCGGTAAGTGCTTTTTTTTTTCTCTCCCTCATTTCAACTGCAGTAGCTTTACATGCTAAGCAAACACGGGCTCTTTTTGGCGGGGACAAGGCAAGTCGCGACCAGTTGTGCTGGTCCCAGGTTCTGTCTCATGTCCGCCACAGAGGTGCTGATAGATATTTCCTGGTTAAATGTGCCATGATAGGAAATTTATTTTTATTTTCATTCGAACACTCTAAAACATTATTATCATCAAGTTTTAATAAATATATTTCTTTGCTTATTTCACTGCTTCATCCTGTATTCTTGTACACATTGACTTCCCTTTTCCTTCATCATGTTTTCTTTAATTCAGTAAGGCACTTTATAAAACTGAAATTAAAGTCACTATCATTATCAGTTTTCTCTTCAGACATGTCAGATGAGTCATTCTCCATGCCTTGTGATATTTTGAAATAAGCACATTATGAATATAGCATTTGAAGAAGGTGAACATTTCTGGCTGGATTTTGAAAGTGGAGTTTTAGAATGGAAGAAAAGACAAGATGGCTGTTCAGGTGGGCAGTCTGCACTGTTGTCCTCTGTTTGTGACCAAAATGTAGAGAAAGCAAATAAGGAAGAGATATAGAACTGGAGAAACAATGGAATTTTTGTACATTTTGCTGATTTTGGACACGATAGAAAATCTACAAAATGGGTATATAGTGAAAAAGTGACATGAAAAGGCCCTGTTACCAAAGTAAGACTGGTCGCTCGGGGATTTCAGGACAAAGGAGCCAAAACTGTTCATACAGGTCTCTCTACTTGTTCCAAGGAATGTTTATGCATTTTCTTAGACATCATCCTCAGGATGGACTTGCAACTCTATGGACATAAAAACTGCCTTTTTACAAAGTAATGATTTTGAAAGGAATGTTTACCTTGCTCCCACCTCCTAAAGCTAATGTACCCAGTAATTGTCTCTTGAAGCTCTGCAAGTGTGTCTATGGTCTTAATGATTCTTCCAGATCATGGTATTTGAGTATCAGAGGCACTATTGGAATTGGGAGCTACTGTATCTAAATATGACCAAGCAGTGTTTACTTGGTATCGTGGCAAACCATTGCACAGCATTATTTCCACCCATGTTGATGAATTTTGCTGGGCTGGCACTGAACTTTTTCAAGGTGAAGTAATTGAGTGGATTTGAAAGAAATTTGTAGTGAAGTCTGAAGCAAACTAGTGAACTTTATGGAAAGTTTGAGAACTGAGTAGAAACTTGCACTTTTTTTTTTTTTTTTTTAACACAAGTAAAATAAATTTACATCATATTTAGGTGTTATTATGATCTACAGATTTTAGTTTTACTGATAGTTTAAAATCAGTAAATATTTATATCCTTTTATCATTAGTACCAGGAATAGAAAATTAAGTTTTAAACAAAAAAAAACAAAGAATCATTTTTGGAATTGGAAATTAAATTAAAAATTCTCTGATTCTAATGCCAATTCTGATACCACAAAAAGTTTTGATGTTTCTGATCCTCAATTCCAATTAATTGTCCCATGTCTAGTTAATTCCCTTTAGTAACTCAACTCTTCAAGTTTTTGTTTCCTTTGCTGTGGCTAGGTATTGAACTCACAACTCTTTGGGTGAAATCACATATTTGGGGAATTACTTTCTGAGGAAAACAGTCTGAATGATGTAAATAGTGTAAGTAATAATAACTAATTTTAACTCGAGAAAATTTCAGTTTTACTATCTGAAATTTCTGATGAATCTTAAGTCTTCAGTCAATGAATTTTGTATGTTGAATTCTACAAAAATAAAATATCCATAGAAATTGCTCTATCCTATTGTTAAATATTTGAGATATTGACCAACTTTTAGAAAATATTGCTATAACAATCATAAATATGAATACTAGTCATTATTTTAAGAAGTGGGTACAAATGAAATGATTTGAAATTGACAACTTTTTTTTCCATTTCACTGAAACAGATTAAACTCTTCTCTTCCCGTCTTTCTTTTATTTTCTCACTGAAACCAAATAGTGTCTTTCATATGTCTTTTGTCTGCTCACTTGGTCAAAACAGAATAGTCCATTATTTATGAGGTGTTAGCAGGAGATGTTAAACACTTCTATCTTTCTTTCATTGAAACCAAGTAGTGACTTTGATATGCAGAGAGCTAGAATATTTGGAGACTTTTTGAAAAGGAACAATTTTAGACTGCAGAAGTTGATATGAATACTATGAATGTTGGAGAAGGAAAGGTTAAGGGATTGATGTGATTTTCGTTGACTGGCTTTAGGTTTATATATTTGGTTGTTTATAGTCAGGATGCATTATATTGGTAAGGAAAAGGCCTAAGGTATTAATAGCAGTTGGTCATTTGAAGTGACATATGCAGAAGGAAAATGGCACAGACTGCAATATAGTGTGGCCTCAAGGGTTCCCACCAAAGGTACCTGCAGGGACACCCTTCCATGTGCAACATGGCACGGCAAGAACCCTGTTATCATGCAACTGTTCATCAGAGCTGCCTCTTAAGATACTACACAAGAGTTTGGGCTCCTAACTATCAGTCGGGAAAAGCAAACTGCCAACCTGGTACCCTCAGTATGAAGAGATGTTGCCACCAACCACACACATCACAAACTCATGACAGCACCACTATTAAGGCCTGAAAAGAGGAAAGAAACCGTAAACCCCTTCCTACAATGGAAACAATGGGTGAGCCTCTACTCCTGTCCAAGGGAAGGAGGAGGAATATGAAAAAAAATGGAAACAAAAAAAAAAAAAACAAATCCGGGTTTGACTTCCATATACATTATTACAGAGAACGATAAATGAAGGCATATCTGTGTGCAGGTGGGATGATGATGATAATAAAAAACAAAGTTGCAATTTGGAATAATTATGTTTTAGTTAAAGTCCGAATACTAACTTTTTTAGGATTATGTTAATGCTACCCAGCCAGTGGACCAAAAATGAGAAAAAAAAAAATTCACAGTAGATGGTACAATATTATATATATATATATATATATATATATATATATATATATATATATATATATAAAATAAGAAATATCAAGTTAACATGAAAACATACATTGCATTTAAAAAAAAAAAAAGTGTGGATTCAACCATTACAATTGGCAAGATTCTTTTTATTGTCATGGGCAATTTGGCCAAAAGTAAGCCTGGGAGAGTTAGGTTTCACGCTATAGTTGGGATTCTTGGGAGGGGATCAAGTAGTAAAGTATCCTTACCACCTCTCCTTTGTTGTTGGGTGGGCAGTGGGTCTTCTTTCTTTCTTTAGAGAGAGAAAACTAGTTAGAGTATTTTAATAGTATTGTCCTAGCAAAAACCTTGCTATGATGTACTGTTTTTGCTGTTTTAGGATAAGAAACAAATATAATAGCAAACAGAAATTGGTTTGTTATAATATGGATTTTACTAGCTGAAAACATCCTCTCAGAATACGCTTTCCAATATTTTATCTCCTTGCATTAAGTAATAAATTCACTAACTTTTATTCTGGTTAGTAGCCTGTGCCAAATTAATACTTAGGCTTTTTTCTCTGTCTTAATCTCGACTTTGATAAATACAGTGTCAAATTCCTCAAGTATTATGACTATAAATTAACTGCTTTCAAACAAGGAAATAATTGTGATTATTCTGGCCTGTCTGACTCGCTGTGTCTGGCTCTTATCTCTGCGTAATATATGTCTGTGGGTCAGTTTTGTTTCTTGCTGTGCTAGACTGATAAGAAAATAGACGGGAATAATCTTGAAGTTACTGCTCTCTCTCTCTCTCTCTCTCTTGATGGAAACTAATTTTTTGGTGTTGTGTGTTCTTGGAGAGCAGAGACTGGGTACTTTCTTTTAAGATTTTAAATAATTGATTTTGGTAAGTAGGTTTGGTATTTATGGCAGTATTTGTTGTGATTAATATACTATTTTTTTTTTTTTTTATTCTCATAAGCTGATCAGATCATTTTTTTTATCTACTGTATACCGAGCACCAGGAATTCTTAATGAATTTTTTAAGCTGTTAAATTCTTAATGTGGAAAAATTGACTGTTGGTCAGGTGGAAAAGGAGCAGTGTACTTACCTTATGGTGTTGAAATCCATACTAAACAAAAGGCTTGTTATTATTACTAACCTTTTATATTTCCAGTGGTCATGTGACAGGGTTACCATGTGATCCCTGAAGTTGTATAAAACAGGAAATCTATATCTTATTTTTTTTTTTTTTTTTTTTTAAATTACCTTCTATGTTACCAAGTTATCAGACGTTGTGGAAAACGGCAATCTTATTTCACAACTTAAGGTAGGTGCTATTGCTTTTTTTTTTCCTTGGCCTGACCACTCTGTTTGTTTGGGGGATCAGTAGCATTTTCTTGATATTAATAACTATTTGTTGTATTTCTGGCTTTGGTTTGAATATTGACCATTAGACATAATTCATTTTTTTTTGTTTTTTTTTAAATATTTTATAAAATTTATCCTAAATGTGCAGTTTGGTCATATCTAGAATCTTTTGAATTTTCTTAAATGTTGCAATTTAAAATATTTTTATTCTTTTTAAATGTTGATATTTAAAAATGTTTTGCATTTATATTAATGTATGTACAGAATAAATTAAAAGTCTTATCTACAAAAGATCATATTAACCTCCACCCCTATCCTGCCAATTGTTAGTTTTCTTTTGAACTGTATCTTTAATTGTATTTAATGTCTGGGTTAGATAAATATGAAGTTTGTTTGGGAAGCATACATCTATTTAATATGAATAAACAGATAGTTTACATAGGATAGTGGAGCCATAGTTCTCATCAAAATACTCCTTTAGGGACTTTATATACTTCTATCAGCATCTCTTCAAATATTTATAAGATTTAGCTTATTCTGACACAAGTCCACAAGTAGAGTACCCAGAAAAGACTGGTCTCTCTACATTAGTGAATTAGAGTGTAAGACAAGCTTGTTAACCACTACTCTGCAGCAATGTGACTTTCATACCAAGGTTTGCTTAGTCTAGCACAAGGCAACATATTTGAGGCACTTAGTGAGGATTAAACCCCTCACAGTAATTATGGCCTGCTAACCACTAATCTATAGTGAGGCAGCAATATGTGTTGAGTATTCTTTCAATTAGTTTATTAGTAACACTCCTTACTTAAATCTTGTCTAAAACTATTGGCTCATCAAGTTATGTAAATGAAACTGCATTTCCATTTCCAAACAGCAGTTCCACTGCTAGTTTAAATTAGTGATTCCCAGACCAGGGAGGGACAAGAAATGTTCTTTAGGATTGCAGGATCAGTAAAGAAAAATTCTGTTGGTGGGGCTTATTAAACATGGAGTGCATCCTCTACAGAAAAGAAAGTTCCCATCCCAAAAGGGGACACCTTTCAAGTAGATACTTGCAAAATTGGATATAAACTAGACCAGTGTCTATGTTTTTGATTCTCTAATAAGCCAGACCAATATCTACCATTTTGACTCTAATATAAACCAGACCAATGTTTATTTATCTGTTAATTCATTGTGACTTTTGTCCTATACAACTTATATTGGACATTACATAACACAACACTGATTAATGCTATTAAATTAATCAATCTGAAAAAAGTAAGAAAATAAAATGTTAAAAGTAAAAAATAATGCAAATATATGTACATCACAATTTTAGAATCTAAAGCATCATTGGGAACTCTGAAACAGGAAATTAATTGTGGATAATAATAAAGCCATAATAAGTGTATGGAAACTCTTGATGTATTTCAGTTTGTTTGTATTCAATATTTGTATAAGAAATATTTAAAAAGATTTATTGATTATTAAGTAAAATTTATTGGCTAAAATTACATGACAAAACATTGAAATAATGATTTGGCTTTGAGAATTGCCACTCTTGCTCCTCCTAAAATATTGCATTCAGGATTGAGGCAAAAACATTTTGACCTGTAAATTGTGCATTTTATTTTTTTCTTTCAATGTTGATTTGTTGCACCTCCTGAATTGAATGGCATTTTCCACATCGATTTCTATGTCTGTTTTAATTTTTATAGCTTTGGATACTCTGTTGATGCTTTGTTGCTTGTCTTTTGTTAGTTCATAATGGATGTGACTGACTCTACACACCAGAATATCTCAGATGGCAAAAATAAGCCAGAAAGAAATGAGACGCCAACAAATATTGAGGTTTGTATATGATGGGATCTATTTCTCTTTTCTTTTTGTCTTGTGTGTGTGTGTATATATATATATATATATATATATATATATATATATATATGCTCTGTGTTTGAGTAGGCATTCCTGTTTTTTTTTTTTTTTTTTTTTTTTTTATAGACAGTGAAATTAATGTTTATCAGCCTAGAGAACAAAAGTACTTTCTCACATCAAAAATGGAACACAAGTTCAATTTATGTCAGGTATCACATTTTTTTTTTTTTATTGAGACTTTCATTCTCTAGGCTGGTAGACATTAATTTCACTGTTTTAAAAAAAACAGCAATATCTATTTAAGAATGTATACCTGCCAAAAATAACATGGATTAAAAAAAGACATTAATTGCTTAGAAATTATTTTTCAGGTACAAAAATCAAGAAGATATAGATTCTAATGAGATGTACAATTTTTTTAAGTGGGGTAATTTAATCTTGCTTTGCTGTAAAGGCCTCCTGTAGCTTAATAGTAAAGCATACTGGCTTTAAAGTGGCTTTGCTAGATTGAGAATAGAATACAGGTTTGATTCCTTTCAGGAGGCACATTCTCTTTATTAAGATTTCGATCTGTAGACTGATAGACATTAATTTTGCTTATATTTCTGAAGTTGAGGTGCCAAAGAGGAAAGCTCATCAGAACAATTACCATGAAAATATTTATAGAAGAGGAAAATGGAAGCTATGTGATGCTAGTGAGAAAGTGACTGAAGACAAGATGCCAGTTCAGGATAAATAATTATTGCTGATTCTTTTATCAAGAATCTCTAAATACATAGCAGAAATCCTAGACTAGCAATATTTGATACATGGGTGAATAGTAGACTTAGGAATGTTCAAGATAGATTCTAGCAAGCTGACAGCCTATAAGACCCGTACAGTTATTCCTGTTTGAATTCCAGTCAGGTACATTTCATTCACTTAATTGCAAATACTGTTGGGAAAGGTATGTATCCATCTCCCCCTTCCAGCTGTACTAGTATCTGGAAAAGGTTTTGCTATTTTCAAAAGATTTTAATGGAATATTTACTTGTAAATTAACAAACAAAGAATTATTCTTACAATCCAAAATATGTTTCAAGCATTAAGTAACCCAGAAAGGGTTGGTTAAAAAATCAAATCAATCTTAGTCTACCCACTCAATTAACATATACCTACTCCCCCATCCCCAAGTATCAAAGTTTGAGGCTTGTCATCTGCTGTGGTTAATATGGAAGGTTTGAAATATGATACTATACTTCATTGCTTAGCCCCATGCATTTTTCTATCATACAATTGTTTGGAGATGCCCAAAACATCCAGAAAACTTTTTGAAAGTCATGTTTTTCTGCAATTATTGCACAACTGTTATAGTGAACATTTCATTCAAGGTTATTTTTTGGGTCTGAGAACACTCAAAAATTTAATCCATGTAAAATGATAATTTTTCCCCTGCATTTACAAGGGAAAAATTACCATGATAGTAATTTTGTTCCCCTGTAAATTGATGGTAAATATTTGTTTGCTTGATGCCATTTCAAGTTAAAAAAAAGTTTTCATAAGAAAGTTTTTAGATTGTAAGATGTGTATATGCCTAATTTTAGTTGCTATTTGACCAACAACAGATTTTTGGTGAAGGATTTTGAAGATTCATAATTCTCTCAGCCCATTAATGTAAATATATTTGTGAATATATATTCAGGAAAAATTCAAACATATTTGATAATTTGATCATAAATATAAACAAAATGTATAAATTTTAAATTTATAATTTTGTGCACATGCATCTGACCCCTTATTTCCAATTGAAATTACTTTAACTGATAAGTATCTACATTTAGTTGTTTTATTGGAAAATTAAAAACAGTGAATATTGTTGTTTCTAAATTCATTTTGAACACAATATCCAATGGGCCTATTAGAGAAAATTGGAAAAATAAGAAGATCTAAACCGTGAATGGGAAGGAAATGACTGGTAGTTGAATGTATTATGATTCTTGTCTAGTAAACATCATGCGTGTTAGTTTATTGAAGTCAAGCACTTTATTTGATAGATATATTTTCTATCTTCATAGCAAATGACTTGGTAAGGAAAAGTTAGAATTCCTATTGAAACTTTTGGAAGATAATGTTGTTTATTTTAACGTTTATCACTATGTATGTGACTTCATTTGCTGTATGAAAAATTTATCCTGCAACTGAAAATGACTCTGATCTGTGTGTTTGAATTTCATAGTTGTGTTGTCATATCCTGCTATAGCAACAGAAAACAACTTTGAAATTAACAATAAGGATATTGTAACTGAGAGGCCTTGAAAAAAAATGCAGTGGAAAGTGAAGTAATATTAATAATGCAGAGGGTTAAAGGTTAATATCTGCTCTATGAAAAGTGATTGTCAAGAGCCATAAGAAAACTACAAGAATTCCCACAGAAGCTATTGAAGGAAAAGAAAAAAGAACTAAACATCAACTGTGGGAAGACAGAATACATGGTTGTCTGCAAAAGTAACAGCCCAATATGCAAATTTCAACTTGGAGATACCAAAATCAAACAAGTGCAACAAGTCAAATATCTAGGAAGTGTTTTAACAGAGGATGGTAAGTGTAACAGTGAAATCCAAAGGCAATCTGGGATAGTGAAAATTGCCTTCCAAAAGCTAAGTATTAATAGAAGCATTTCATTAGAAATAAAGAAAAGAGTACTGAACTGCTATAATAATATCAAGTCTCCTATATACTGGACAATCTCCTCAAAGATGAAGAGACTTGGAGCAACAGATGCTGAGCATACCATGGATCAAACATGTGAGAAACGATGAAGTTCTAGAGAAAATGGACACAAGACACTTAGCATCAGGAATTAAGAGAGATAACAAAAAGACAAAATTTATTAAGAGCTACAAAGTCCAGGAAATTGTGGAGAACAATGATTGCCAATGTCCTGGTATGATATAGCACATAGAAGATGGAAAGTGAACTTTAGTTTGTTTTTTTTTTTTTTTTTTTTGCTTATTGCAATGTATATTTATACACACACAATATTTGATGTTATTCTGCTCCTGTTAACCTGGTAATTGGTTATTATAAAATTGATTTCCTCTTTTTTTTTTTTTTTTCTCCCCTACTCAGGAGAAACCAAAAGATACAAGCAATGTAAAGAAAAACAAGAGGAAGCCTTTGTATCTTTGGTCAACTGCAGATGTGAATAAATGGCTCCGAAAGCATTGCAGTTGTTACTGTGATATGTATGAAAATATGTTTCTGGATCACGAGGTAACAGGTAACTAGTTTTTCTTTTTCACTGCTCCAATTTGATCAGATTCAATCAAATTGCATTGCATTTGGCAGCATGTTGTTCGTGCAAGCCTTATTCAATAAGTTCAATACTAAAAGGAGGCTGGTAAATTTAAACTGAAGCCAGATTTGATTCTGTACAATTAAATCAATTTCAATCATACCCAGGTAGATATAATCCAAATGAAGATTGTAATTTTATTATAAAATCTTTTTTCCTTAAAATAAACTCAATTTGTTTACATCTTTTGAATGTCTTTATTTCTTAATTTTTATAAAGCTTTGATTTAATTTGAGAAAGATTAAATAAAACCTGATTAAAAACAATTCTGTCTATGAAATTGTTCTGGGTTTATGGAAGAAAAAAAGGAAAAAAAAGAGCAAAACAAAAAGGTAGAAATCAGAACAAAGGGAATATTTCTTTTAACACCAGGAATTTCAGGGCAAACTTTTTTTTGTTTTTCCCCCCCCTTCTTCTATGGTGAGACACTGAAACACAATGAGTCTCTTTTTCTCCTGTCTGTCTCTGTTCTTATGTAGTTACCTTTATGCCAGTCAAAAGTATCCTCTACCCACCAACAAATTTGTAGCCTTTTATATGTTTAGAATTTACATGGCTGTCTCTTGCTAGTTATATAAGGCATGCCAATCCACACATAGGCCTTTTCCAAATTGAAAATAGTGGACTAAGCCTGCGAAACGTGGCATTTTCAATCCTGGTAAGTGCACTGAATGTTTGTCACAGAAATGTTAGTCATAAAAATTGATAAGTTTTTAACACTTTCACTGTTAAATTGTTATAACATTGTTACCTGGTTGTGCTGGCTCTTTTTGGGAAAAACAGAAAATTACCATTTACTACACTTTCTCAAAGGCACTGCCATTTTAATTTCAATTGGAAACTCTGAAATACAAACTAAGATTCCCAGCACATAATAAAAATACATCACAAAATAGGTTGTATCATACTTTTTATTTTTATACTAATGTTCAAGCAATACAAGTCCAAAGAAAAACTCAAGGTAGAGAGACACTACATGGTGTTGTATGAGCATAAGAAAAGGCATGAAGTGAATTTCATGTCTTTATGCTGAAAAGATAACGGTTAACCTTAGACTTAGTCAAGATTGTAGCGATTGGGAAAACATTGCTGAAAGTCTGCTCTACAAAGCAGCAGTTCTTGGCAAGAAGCTGTCTGGGTGGAACTTACTTTTTATTATAGCAATACAAAGGGAATGGGAATGATTCCCAATTATGTCCATGACATGGTGGGTCCAAGTTGTAATGGTCAGGGCTAGTGGGATCAAGGAATGTAGCTTGTCAGAACACATGCCATAGAAATAGCAATAGAGTTGTGAGAGGCTCACTATATGTCTACAGTGGGTTGGAAATAGCACTAAGCATTAGTTAGTTTATATCACAAAGGCTAGGGACTGACATTTGATGGTGTCTGAAAAACATCAATAGGCAAAAACAGTAGGCAATGTAAGTTATGTAAAGTTGTAATGTAACAACTGTGTCAGTCCTTATCAGCAATAACCAATTATGTTGTCAGTCCTTAAGTTCCTTCAGACCACCTTGGTTACCTTTTAGCTGACTCTTCACTCATTAGCATGTGACTCGTTTTGTCGCTGGTATCGTGTTGGTGGCATGGTTCCACTCAACTTATCTGGCGTTTGTCTGTTCATGACCATTCACTCCTGCCATGTTTTGTTTTTGATCTCAGAAACTGAGAAGATTGTTGATAAAGCAAACTTGGAGTGAAAATGGTTAGACCATTTGGGTGCCACACAAGAAAAAACAAGAATTCTTTGAAATAAAGTATTAGTTAAAAAATGTAACAATTTGGTTTATGTATGATTTGTTGTATACAGCAGCTTTAACCCTTCCCACTTGTTGCTATAATCAAATGACACTGGGATCCCCCTTCAAAGTCTGCAGTGTGTTTTAGTAGTGGCTTAAATTTCTTGTCTTCATGTCCGACACAAGTTTTTTGGTCAGTAGGTTTTGGCTAATGTTGCGGATTCCTGTATCTCTCTTTTTGGGTTTCCTGCTCTTGTGTTATCTCAACTGTCTTTGAGTCCAAAATCTCCAGCTTATATGGAGTCCTACGTCCAGCAGGGGATTGGAGTTGACTAGGGACTGGGTTTGGTTGTCATCTACCCTAAGTATAAACCTTTTGTAAATTTCCGTATATAAAAATACATTTATTCATTTGGTTTTCCGAATTTGGGGTTGTCCAGGCTCCTATTTTTTAATATAGGTCATGACATGAAGTTGTTTGCATATAAAACCTAGACAATTTTCCTTATAGTCATTTTTCCTTCATAAGATGTATCAAAGTCTGACGCTCAAACTTCACAGGAAGTGAAAGAGATGGGGAGGTAATTTAACATAATGCTAGTCAGTTATATGCTTATTCAGCTTCTTACATAAAATTTTGTAGTTGATAAATAAAAGGCCCCTTTCAGAAACTGGCAAAAACTTAACTGTTCAAAAAGAAAAAAACACAGATCAAAAATAAAATACAGAACTACTTTGGCAAATTAATATGCAACTGTTAAAGAGCATCCATATAAGATGTTAATAATACTAATCACACATCAATATAAAGCAATATTAAATCAAAATGAATCATACAAATAGAATAGTAAGCCATATAAGGTGCACAACAGTTCATCTACTGATTATTAGTATAAGAAAAAGTATTATCAAATTCAAAGTTTAAACATATTGTAAGTTAAAAGGTAGGCTATGCCTACAATTTACAAGTCAATTCACTTTGGTTTAATAGGAGTTTTTATCAGAAAATATGATAATTTCTATTTTTTTTATGTAAGCATAAAAAATTGGTTCATTTAAAGATCTACATGTTTAGCTTTTTTTTTTAAATTTTCTATTTTACCTTAGGAGTTTTATTAGTTTTTAAATTCCAAAAATATTTGGAAGATGTACTATTTTTATAAGTACTATTGGTGAAGGATAAGACATCTTGATACCACTTAGTCTTAAAAGAATTCTTAGTAGTACCAATATAAAATTTTTCAACAGTCGGATTCTCTATTGTAGAAATTGTAGATAAACAAGAGAAGTGGTTAAACATTAGTTTCATAATGGGCATTCATTAGAATCCTTGCAATTACATTGGTTAATATTATTAACAGTATTTATCTTAGGATGTTTATTATTATCCAAAGTTTTAAATTAGTTTAAAATTTTATTATTATTATGCTTTTTTATAATTTTCTCAAGATTAACAGTGCAGCTATAACTTAGGTTTAGTGCATTTCTGTTAAATATTTTACTAAGAGGGTTACTTTTAGGGAAATTTTTATCAATTAAATGGAGGAACTTCTGGCCTAACTTAGTACTGACCATTTGGTTAAATGGGGGTGTGTACAAAATTATTCTATTTCTTTTCCTTAGATCGCTATTATCATATTTTCTATACTTAATTTCAGCATACTTGTAACCACTATTTTTTAAAGCAGTATTATAAACACTGCTGTATTTATCAAACATTGTCACATGAGTTGTTGCTAATTCTATGTTTTATAGATGAGGGTATATGTTTGATTGCAGATGGAGGGTGGTTAGAATTGGGATGAATATATATTGGGTCAGCATTATTTTTCATATAAGGCTGGAATACATTAACAAGATCTAATGTAACATCATATATGTAAGTATTTACTCCTACTCTTTCCCTCTTGAGGCCAATGTATTGTTAATGAAGTGGGGGACTATACTGATGACATAGGTATTCATAGTTGAAATAAGAATGATCTTGAACAGAAAATCAACATCCTCTACCAAATGTTTCAAGAAATAGGATGCCAACTCAAGATAAACCTTTCCAAAACAATTCTGGAATTCGAATGAAATTAGTTATGGCACATGATCTGAATCCATCATAAAAATTCAGGATGTGGATTTAGTAAATACTAAACAATTCAAAGTCTTCAATGTATGGATCAGTTAAAACAAATTCAGCATAAGGGGAAAGGAAATTGAACATAGAACAGGCTGTGCTAGTGGTAGTTTTGCCCAACACCACAAATTAGCGCAACACCAAAAAATTAGCCCTAAAACCTGAGTAATGTTCTTAAATAACCTTGTCAGATAATTTCATATGGATATCATACATGGTGCAAAAATCATTCAGAAATATCTAAACTGTCAGTTGTATACAACTGCTTTCTAAGATCAATGGTTAAAAATGGCTTTGTACAAGTGAAGCCTGAGGGTTTTGACAAAAGTCATCCTACTTTGAACATTGCAGACTGGCACTACAGATTCACAGACAAAGAATATATTTAATATTTCTTTTCCTCTTCATTCATTTAATATATTTTTTTTCCTCTTCATTCATTCCATATATTTCTTTTTTTTCCTCTTCATTCATTCCATATATTTCTTTTTTTTCCTCTTCATTCATTCCATATATTTCTTTTTTTTCCTCTTCATTCATTTAATATTTTGTTGTTCCTTCTTTTTTCATTTGTCTCTTTTGCAAATAAAGGAATGAAAACAACATAACTCAATAAATCTTACAAAATAGTTCTGTTTGACATTTCTGGAAAGTTACCAAACATGTCAGGCAGCATCTGATGAAGGTCATAGTTCAGGGTGGCCATAATGTCGCAATAAACAGCCAAGATAAGAAAGCTGGTTTGAAAGAATTACTGTATAAAGTTTTTCTTTTTCAGGTCGTACATTAATTCGAATGAATGAAATCAAATTGGAAAAAATGGGAATCAAAGATTCAAATCACAGGTATACCATTGTTTGTTTTATTTTTGTCTGTTCCCTCCTATTTACATAAAATATCTTGAACTTGATTGACAAGAATTGCGGACTTTCTATTTTTTTTTTTTTTTTTTTTTTTCAGGCGGGAATTGATGCAGCAAATTTTGCAGCAGAGGCTGAAGCATGAACGTACAGAATTAAAAAATGCAGACATGCGTGGAACTTTGATGCTAACGTTTCATCAGAATGGAAGTAAGATTTTTTTTTTTTGTTTTTTTGGATAGAAGAGATGATAATCTAATTCTAGACAGGGTTTCCTTACCTTTCAAACTTAGTTCTGCCTTTTGCTTTATTGACTTGTAATTCATAGCAACGGTGAAATATGTAATTATTGTCAAACACCCTCGGATATGTATTTTGGTCAAATTTCATATCTAAATTGTTTGTCTATATAAAATACTATATTTATTATTAAATATATTCAGTTTAAATAAAATTACTTCAAAGGGTTGTACATTTTCCTATAACTCAGGTATTGTTGCGAAAGAAGCAAATTAACCCTCAAGACACAGATGTTTTTTTTCTACTTCATTGATTAAGTGAGTTCAATTCTCAAGTAAAACCTCATAAGGAAGTCAAAATAAACTTTGTTGTTGCTCATGTTCAATCCCTGGTATCCTCAACATCCTTCTGTAGAACCACATTTTTGTTGCTTCAAGTCTCTTCATTTGTGAGTAGATTATCTAGCATTCATTGCCATATAGGAAGACTAATATTACATAACATTTCAGTACCCTTCTTTGTTTCTGATAAAATTTTCCTGTTTTTTAATACTTTACTCAAATTTTAGAAGGCATCTTTCACTATCCCAGTGTGCCTTTGGATTTCAGTGTCACACTTTCCATTTTATGCTAAAACACTTCCCAGATATTTCAATTGTTGTACTTGGTTGATTTTGGTATCTCCAATTTGTAATTTGCATATTGGGCTGCTCCTTTAACACTACTAATACAAATAATAGTCATTAGATGTGTCCATGAAATAAAATTTGGAGTAAAGGTCTGAAAAAACGAAAATATTTTTTATATACCCTTATATATGGGATTTTTCTGTGTTTTTAACTTTATTTAGGGCAATGGTTCTCAATCATTTTTGCCCAGAATCTCACCTCCTTTCCAAGATTGTCTGACTCAAAAGGTGCATTCCAAATAATATGCATATATTATTGAAAAATCTTCATTCTTTTCCATTTGAGTATATATACATTTACATGGATTATTTTTCTAGAGGAGTTTTATAAATTTAATAGTAATAGAAAATGTTGATGGATTTTTTAACTTGAATGTTGCATGTACAGTAATTTGTTTTAATTCATGACTAATTATTAAATAAATAAACTGAAACATACTTCAATGGATATAAAATTCAATAGAATTGTAATTCAATAAATGAAAAGTTCAATAGTTCAAGGTATTTAAATTGATTTTATTCTTATGAAGATTACAGTTGACAAGAAACTTGTGTAAAATTAAAAGATTTTTCCCTCTCTACCTGAATTTGTCCCATGATATTCCGCTTTGGTTGAGAACCCCTTATGTAGGCATTTTTTTTTTTTTTTCAAATATTTTATATCTTTTTGAGTATCTTTCAAAGGGATTTACTAACAAGTACTGTATTTTCTGACAGGTAGTGTATCAGTTTATAATAAATCAGTTGTCATGGCTATCTCTCCAGTTCAAGGATGATGATATTGTTCTGCTTGCTTCAGTCAGTTGGTTTGCGGATGCTGAAATGGTTAACGAGACAAATTTTTGTTTGAAAGTTTCTTCGGGATGATAGATTAAACCTTGGTGGTGGTTGTCTTTTCAACATCTTTTTTCCTCTAGTTCAGTTGATAGTTTGGATTTGAAGATTGATGTTCTGTCTCTGGCAATGGATCTCCTGAGATTCTTGTCCATTGCACTGGATTCTCAGCTGTTGATGTCAAATAAATCAATATTGTGTAAAGATTTATGAATGTGGTTTAAAAAAAAAAAATGGGTTAAATGAGTTGTTTTCTCTTAAAAGCTTCTTCCATAAATAATTATAAAGTATATAAAACTTGTACATTTTCTTTGACTAGAATTATTTTGCAACATAATATTTAGTATTGTTGAAGCTATCACTTACAATTTTTGTAGCGATTGACAAGCTGTTCAATTTTGTAAACCAATTGATGAAATCTGAATAAGATGATTTGTTTGGAAAAATTATTTGACAAAAAACTAATTCGCAGCTTAATAATTTCATTAATTTAATCCTTAGGACTTCATGGTAAACAATATTTTTTTAAGAAAATTTCTTTTTTTCTTTTTTGACAGCAAAGAATAAATTTTTAGGATTTCTTACTCTTGAGCATACGACATTTGAGCCAAATTTTGATTTGTTTATAGTACTTGTAAATGCAGGTTGACTGAAAACTCGATTCTTGTATGTATAAAAACTTAGATATATGTAAAAAAAAACAATATTGCATTTTTATTAAACAAGTATTTGTATTTTCATCATTAAATTAATTTTTAAATAGTGGGAATATTTTGTATATTAATTACTAAAACTTTTAATTTTTCAAAAGAAATTTATTGTACTAAGCGACACACCCTAGTAAAACCAACTGTACTTTGTACCCCCCACTTACCTGTTTGCCGTTCTCCCCAAAATTTGGTTTCAATCGGTCAATGTATGGCTATTTTAGCATGGTGTGATGGACAGACTAATGGAAACTACAGAATTTTATATATAGAAGATGTCTTTTTTTTTTTTTTTTTTTTCTTTATAAAGTAAAAATCTTGTATTTTGCAGGTTGCAATTCTGATACGGATACTTCCAGTGGACAGCAGGCTCAAGCCAAGAAGCCAATGAGCTCTCTCATAGCTTGGTAACCTGTCGTTGTTGCTTGTAAGTATTTCTGTTATGTTTATAGATTGTCTTTTAAGTTAATCTGTCTTATTTCAGTGTTAAAATGTAAAAAAAAAAAAGTGCTTAAATTTTAATTATAATGGTGAAAAAAATGCTTGTCTTTTTAATTCTTTAGTCACATAGATAATATTACTAACTTTAAGCTCAATGTGTAACATCTTCAAGATCTCTGTTTTCACATTTAGAAAAGTTACTTCAAATGTTAGTGGATAAGAACGAATGAAAAGGTTGGATTAAAAATAAAGCCATTAATACTTTAGAAATTGCTTTGTAATACAACAATGTAAAATAAAAAGCTGGGCATCAATTATTTCAGATATGATTATCCATTATAATAATGTTTGAAGTAATACACACACACACACACACACACATATATAATAATAATAAATATAAAAAAAATTAAAAGAATTATCTTTTCTATTTTACCTCTTGCCATATAATGTGTGCAAACTTATAAACACAATACAATTTGGAAAGAAATATTTATAAAACGAGAGTAACTGTAATTTTAACATTCATGTAATTTTTTTTTATATTTGCTTTATAATGTAATCATATTTAATTCTGAGGTCATTAGGAGAAGGGTATGTCAAACGGGTATTTAGGTGTATGGGCTTTTTCCTCAATATTCCTTGTGAAAATATAGATGTTTTATAGGTCTATACATATTATATGGCAGAAGAAACATTGTACAAGACACTTATTTTCTAACAGCTTGTGCTTTGGTATCAGCCAAAAGCCATAAATGCAGTATTCTCTCAATGTTAGATAACCACAGTGATGGATGATGGTAGACTGACTACCTTTGAGGTTATGGGAAAGAACTTAGAAAGCCATCACTGAATACAGGAGTCTATTTAAAAAAAAAAAAAAAAATTATAGCAGGAAATACAGTATTTTCATCTCTTAATCTTATCAGTGCAGATATTGATATTTTTTTTTTTTTTTTTTTTTTTTTTTGGGGAAGTATTCGGCAAACTGAGAGCATTGTCCAGGTAAAAAACGAAACAAAAGGCATTCAGTCAAACTTTGCTAATTGTAGATTATGGTTGCTTCTTATTTTAAACAAATCAATTCATATGAACTTGGAATAAGACAAGATATTGCTGCTTTTTTTTCTTTTTTCAAATTTGAATGCGCAATTTTTTTTTTTTTTTTTTTTTTTTTTTAACATTTTAATTTCCTCATTTGATCAGAGACAGAATGTTTTATTTCTATTTAGAATTTCACAAATTCATGAAGATTGAACAAAATATACCAAATATTTTATACTTGTCTCTCTCCTAGAAAAACAGTTATTTTTAAGAGGAAGATGTGTTAGTGGTTTGCAGTTTTAAGTATAATTCATCCTTAAATATATTAATTATACCATAACAAAAATAAAAGATATTGTTGGGAAAATATGACTCCTATGGTTTAAATGAAATGCACTAAATACTATTATCTTGCAGAAGTAAAAGAAAAATTTGGGATTTATTCAGGATTACATTGCAAAGGTTAGACTTGAGAGAGAGAGAGATCCCTCTTATTTATATTTAGATGATTTAGATTTTCTTATAGAAACTTATAAAAAAAAAACAATCTTTTGATTTCTTCACTAAAAATAAATAACTCAGTGCCAAAATAACTCCCTAGTCTATAAATATAATTGATATCAAGGCCTTTCTGCTGAAAAATCTCTTTCCCAAAATGTCTATATATGAAATTGTCCAGTAGCTCCTCTTGTCTGTTGTTGGACAAAAATGATTGCCAAACAGATTTTGATGGATAACTGTTGTATTAAGGTACAATTTTTGATAAAATCTGACTAAAGGACAAAGCTGCTGATCTTGTGGGTTGAGCTTGAACAGAATCATAAAAAGTTTAATACTGAAAGCCTCCTCCTACTTCAGTTGGACTTTCATGGCTTTTAATTTAGTTTAAAACCAGTCAAGAAATGCATTCAAATAAAAATTCTTTCAAAAACAGAAAAAACTGATTATGACTACTAAGAAATAATTGGCAAATTATAAAATGTAGGAAAGTGGAGAGAAAAAAAAAGAAAAAGATAATTTTATTATAATGTCCTAAAATGTATTCGACTGAAACCTTTGCTTTGTTTAGTCTTAATTGCTTTAATGTGTTATTGCTGTAAAAATGAACTTTCTTCCTTTTCCAAACAGCAATACTTCAAAATTGTTTTCTCACACCCATATATATATATATATATATATATATATTATCCCATTCAAGGTGATATATATTTCACCCCATTCAAGGTGATAAAGAATCTAGCAAAAAACATTATCAAGAAGAGAGGACAATAAAAGAACAGAATTCAAGGAGACAGATGATGATTGACATTGCATTTCAATATTTGAAGATCAAAGTTGACTGAAAAGCAAGAAACCAGAAGAGACTTCCACAAGTGAGAAGTGTGATAGAAGAAAATTTTAGCATAGAATTTATAGTTACATCTAACGATTTCAACTGTAAAATGATGAGACTTAGCTGCCACCCTTAAAGTTGAAGTGCCAAAGAGAAAAGCTCATTGGAACAGTTAGCATAAAAATAATTATAGTAAAAGCACAGGGAAGCTACGTTAATACAGCGGTGGAAAAGTAACTGAAGCCAAGATACCATGTCAGGGCCAATAACATTGCAGATTCTTCTTTGGATTTTGTCAAGATTCTTTAAGTACATAGAAGCACCAGACCGTATGTGGCAGCAATATTCAATGCATGGATGAATAGTAGGCTTATAAAGGTTTACGATAGATTCTGATGATAAAAAGTATCTAGGATAACACAGTGAACCAATTTTCCTAGCAGCAGATAC
The DNA here is from genome assembly GCA_903632075.3 of Acanthosepion pharaonis. Lineage (NCBI taxonomy): Eukaryota > Metazoa > Mollusca > Cephalopoda > Sepiida > Sepiidae > Acanthosepion > Acanthosepion pharaonis. The sequence continues at coordinate 381,739 of CAHIKZ030001236.1, forward strand.
AATATAATTGTTCCACTTCATCTCGGTGCAAAATGTTAGCCCAAGAAGTTGGAAGGTAAAAAAAGTTTTCTGACAATTAAAAGAGCTATTTTGCTTTGGAGATGTTAAAATTGACAAGCCATTCCTTGCCCCAGTTAACAACAGATTGTAAGTCATTTTGGAGGTCAGCTTCTAATTTGACCTTATCAAACTGAAGACAGGAGTAAACAGTTGTGTGTCATTCAGTATAGATACCGACTTGAGAACTAATATTGGGAATGTTGTTAATGAAAATTAGGAACAAAGAAGTTATATTTTTAAATGATTTTAACAGTTTTATCATTAAAACAACATTAAATAAGTAATTTTTCATATGCAGTACTGATCCGTTAAGATAGTATACAGTTTGGATTTAAAAAAAATGTTTTACTAGTATCCAATACCATTTATATTCTTATATCTTTCCAACTGAGCAATATTCTGGGAACAAAATGATACTAACTAGTTACTGACCTTCTCTATTCTACTAATTCTAGCAAACATATTTTTTTTTATTATTAGTTAAAAAAAATGTTTGACTTTCTAAATTATCATTATATATTTGTCCAGTATACTTGCTTAAGAAACAATTTTAGGAAAGAGTGTCCCATCTTGTTCAGCTCCTTTGACAGAGAAAAAAAACACCGATTTGAAAATACATTGTAATGTTTTAAGTGTTTTAATGTTGAACAACATTTAATAAGATAATCTCATTGGCCATTAATACTGAAGTGAATTTATACTCACTAGGTACCCTCCATATGTGACTTTGTGTCATTCTAAATTAAGTTTAAGGAAATATCGGCACTTTTTGAAATTTCTGTATTTATATTTAGAAAATAAGAGAAATTCTTCTCCTACAGTCCAGTCTTTTTTATCTTCTATTAACTTTCTGGAATTTTTGCTAGGTTAAAAATATGTATTTTTACTTAAATTCTGTTGTGGAACTGACTCCTGAGAGGATACTTCCCTGATCACTACAGTCTTAATCTGTTCAAGTCTAGGGTAGAACTTATCTTCCCCACATATCTGCATAAACTGTGTCTCTAACTCTGTAACCCTCTACTTTGATTGATTCCTGGGCCTTGTACAGGGTGAACATCGGTTTTAAAAAAAAAAAAAAAAAAAAAAATCTTTGCTCTCTTAAGTCTTATTTTGAAGAGTTCCTGTTAATCATATGGATTTGTCCGAAATAATTTAAGCTTAAAAGACTTTAGGGGAAGCAAGATGGGTAGCCTTTGTTTGTTTGTTTTTTTTTTTTTTTTTTTCCCAAATAATTTGATCATTTTGGTGTAAAAAAAACAACTTATTTTTTTAACATTTACTGTGTTGTTCACAGAAAAGAAAAATGTGATTTAACTACACTGAAACAATCAAAACTGCATCTCTATTTTTTTAATTTTAATTTTTTTTTATTAATCAATTCACCCCAAGCAAGGCAACAATGCCACTAAGATGCAAGGGGTCACTGGTAGTGAAAAAGAATTAAAAGATTTTAGAAGGAACTGGAAAGCTGATCCTAAATGGGGGAACTAGGTATAAACCTCTACTCCAGTTCAAAAGACCAAGGAGGAGTGAAAAAAAAAAAAGTATTAATTCATCATGTGTAATGTAAAATGAAAGGCATTTTCTCAAAGTTACAGAAGGTATAATTTTCTTTTGATCCTGTAACCAAGATGCAACTTTGGATTACAGATTTAAAAGGCTTTTATGGAATATCTATTGAAAAAACAAAACTCAGTTTTTGCTAAATTTGTCACTGGACACTAAAAGATTTTTTACACACTGCTAATGGCAATAAAAAAAAAAAAATCCTCAAAAACGCTTTTTTTTTTTTTTTAACTGAATTTTTTGATTGCTGTAATATTTCTTGATATTTTTTTTTCAATATACAAATGCAATATTTCCATCAAGAAAATTTAATCTGCTTATTTAAATCAAAGATTTCTTTCTTTTTTTTTCTGTTCATGTTGATCTGATAAAATGCAAAGTTTTATTGATTGAAAAATATATTTTTCTTTATTCCTATAGGTTTTCTCTTAAAAACAAAAAAAATGTCCCATTTTCAAACAATTATGTTTATTAGGTTTGTTTTTGTTGGTAAACATTTTTGCTGTGTAATGTTTTAATAATGCTGAAAATATTGTGGTCAAAATTTGTGTCATTTACCTGAACCAGTATTTTTTAATAGTAGTCTTCAATCTAAAAAACAAAAATTATTCTTGATGGCAGCATTTTTGTTTGTATTAATTCTGTTTGAAGCCATGAAGAGTTCTGTGAAATCTTTTATTTAAGCCAAGACTTTCACTATGAAAGCAGATTCTTTTGCTTTCAGCTTGTAATTACTAAAATTTTGTGGAAGTACTTTTAACTGGTGCTTAGAAGTGAAAAATGTGATTCTTATCAGAACTGATAAAAATAAAATAAAATATTCTAATTTACTTATGAAAAAAAAAAAAATAAGCATTAAAAAAATTTATGACTTCAAAAATGTTTTATTTTACAAAACCCAGCTGTCTATGCTGTTGGTTTAAATCTTTCAACTTGTAAACCTTCCCAGCTTACAGCCATGTCATGTTGAACACTGGTTCTTGTCTGATTGCCAAATTTATCAACATTGAGCTTGGTTGGTATCTAGATGGGTGACTACTTAGGAATAACAGATGTCAAAGCTTGGATGTATGCTGGTGGTATAATGGCTTGGGGCGAGAAATTGAAAAGCCAAGTTTGAATTCCAGTAGGGTTTGTTACATGAACTTACATGCAAATTACCCTTGGGCGATCCTGAATCGAAAAAGAGACAAAATCACCCAAATGTGTCACATCTGCCCCTTGCAACGCACATTGTACCAGCGTGGTAGAGTAATGGCTCATTCCTCTCCATGAACCTGGGGGAAAGGCTTATGTCCAACAAAAAGACCTTCACAAGCTGTTAAAGTTGAAGCACCATATTGTATTCAGTCTTTTTATATTTCATTTAATTCTGAGCAAATATTGTTTCTAATTCAGAAAAGTAGACTTTATAATTAATGAGTTTTCTCAACCTGTTTTGTTTTATTTAAGAAATATATATATATATTTTTTTTTTTTTTTTTGTAGAGATTTGAACAATTGGGAAAATGTTTCAGTTTGTTGTAATGCATGAGAAATCCAGTTTTTCTTCAAAATATCTGATTAATTTAAGACTGATTTTATTATAATTTACTTATAGAAAATAAATAAGCAAGAAAAATAAATATTTATTCAAATAGACTTAGTAATGAGGAACTTCTGGTCATTTGCTGCTTTCTTCTATTACACAGGCAATTGTAAAATTTGCCAAAAATGTTCATGGATAGGGTTTCAGCATGTAGGTAAGTTTTAGTGTTCGATAGTTACTATAATTTCTCCAAACTTTTTTTTGTTTTTTCATTTTCTTGCATTTTAATTTAACATTTACCTAAATAAAAAAAAAATCTTTTAAAAATTCCAAGTTTGGTCTATTTTTAACTTTCTCAAAGTAAAAAATTATTATATACAAACAGATATTTACAACTGGAGCTGTATCTTGACAACTAGAGTAGTAGACTGATGTCCCAGAAATCTAAGGTTGATTAAATTTGATGCAGAGGAGGATAACTTTTATTGTTGAATCTATAAAACTTAACAACATGAAAATTTAAATTAGTCTCTGCCACAATCTTGGAAATCTGCACATGGATTGCTGCAGTGATGGCCAAATGGCAAGAATATGGAGGAGCAAAATCAGCTTTCAAATAAAGTACAGAGTGTACAAATCACTGGTAGTCTTCATTCTCCTATATGAATATGAAACATTGACACTGTTAACAGAAGTATGAGGGTACCAGAATTGTTGATGGTTGCCATTGATAGACTGTTATGGAGGAGATCCAGTGTGGCTTCTGCATCCACCCCACCCCCCCCCTCTATGATTACAAAAGTCAAGGGGATAATGATAGTTCCACGATATTCAAGTGGTTATACTCCAGGACTGCAATTTTTTTTCCAGTGGTAGAGCAGTGAAATGAAGGCTGAAATAGATAAGGTTTCACTGAAAGGTATTTATTATCATAAATCGGCCTTAGTTTGATTTGAAACTGTGATAGTGTGGTATATGTAAATAAAAATAAAACTTAAATACTCTGACGCAATTGTTGTTTAGAAACTTCAAGACATGAAAATTGAAACCTGGTGTTTTCCTCTCAAAAAAAAAAAAGGCACCTTTTGATAATGCAGTGATTAACATGCAAGTCATTGCTAGTGAGTTTGTTCCTTGTTGGATATTTTATGAATTTAGCCTTAAGTCAAAGTCCAACAAATACCAGTGATATTAAATGGCATGCATGGGTTGATTTTGTTTCTCATTTGTTTGGTTAGCATCCCCCCCCCGTGGCCATTATTACCGTAATTCATTGTCACAGCATAAGTACTGTGGGGTTTCCAAATATTTTAGTTCTTAATCTTGTTATATTATCTTTAATGTTCTTTCTGATTTCTATTGGATAATAAAACAAAAAGTTTAAAACTTAATCTTAAAAAATTAATTTGTAAGCTTCAAAAATTCAAATATGCCAAAATATGTTTTCAGTAAAATAAAACTGCTTATAATTTACACAAATATTTGACTAAAACTAGAAACGTTTTGTACTTTTACATGACAGAAGTTTTTAAGAAGCTACATGATTATTCATGAAAATTTGATTTGCTAAATTGTAAAGAAAAACATTTAGGCTTTTCAAGCAGCCTGCATGGTATAAACAGAAGGTTAATAAGATCAACACTGGTGCCTATTTACTTGTATGATCACATCATAACAGAATGTGATACAAGGTTGAGTTTCACATGAGATTTTGGAAGTAGTTCAAAAATTGCCTAAGCTCCTTCGCCACTTTCCCTATTGGGAGTGCCTCTCTGGAAGGAGAGGTATTGCTTTGGTGGAGGGTCCCTGGAGTCCCAGGCTGCTGGTATAGCAGCAAGTACCATTGATGTATCAAACTGTATAATTTTGTCTAGAGTTTTGAAAACATAAATCCTTCTAAGATTAATGAAATAAAAAAAAGGTTTTTATACTGGTGTTAACCAAATATATGAGAGAGAGAAATGAAGTATAAGTGCTTGTCTCTTGAGCAGGCGAGTGGGAAGAGTTTGAGAGTGAAACTCTTTGGTAAACTATATAGCTTCTTTAATTTACTGTGAATCGCTTATTTCAGTGTGGTGCTACAAGTAATCATTCTTGCTTAAGCTGTGCATTTTTTTTTTTTTTTTTTAATAAAAACCGAGTTAAAAATACAAACCATTTATATTTTATATTTCTCATAGTTTATATGATTCTGTTTTCTTAGCTTTTACTGTTTATCATGTATGAATGTTTTAATATTTTTTTATATCTTTAGAAATAGAATTGGCCATAGTCTGAAGGGTCTACATAGTTGAACTTGATATTGCTGACAGTAATTATGAATTGGAAGTTAAAATATTTAAATTTTTATGACAAAAAAAAAAAAAAATCTTAACTATTAATGGATTATGAGAAAGACTTTTTGTGTAAACTTTTGAGTAGGTAGGAAGGGATTAACAGAATTCATGTTTAGTACCACATGATACATGTGTAGCAGGTTTACACATTGTCTCTCATATCCTTGTATCCATTCCATGGTTTTATTTATTTAAAAAAAAAAAGTGTGGAGGGACATTTAGTTTTATTAAATTTTTTTTTTTTACCTTTCACCTTAGAAATTTAATTTTATTCATGTAAAAGTTCAAATAAAATTTAAAAAAAAAAAAAAATCCTCTTAACACATATTTGTTCATCATTAAGAAAATTATGAAAGATTTTTTTTTTTAACGTCAACAGGAGGTGAATTAGTTAAATTTTCCTTAAATATGTTACTTAGCTTACATAGTGCCTGTGTCGACCTTAAGTAAATGTATTTTATACTTTTTGTGGATGTTACTTAAGTAGTGAAAAAAAAAATATTCAGTATAAGCTAACTACATGAAAATTAATTTTCAAATAATCGGACATTTACACAAAATGTCCCTAAATGAATCTATCAATTTGTTTTTTTTACATTCTTTTGATAGAATAAAGAAAAAAAAAAAGTGACTTTATTGTTTTAGTTGTTATAGAAGACATATTTCTGAATAATTAAAGTGATTCTATCTTCATTTGTTTTTTGTCTTATTAAAACAGTGAAATTTTTATAAACTGGTTGTTATACTGCCAGTTGTTTCTATTGTCATCAATTCTTGTACATAATGCAAATATTTTATGTTTCCCTTGCAAAAACGTTTTTGTAAATAGAAAACATTTCCTATTGTTCAGCTGTAAAGGTCTTTGTTATTTCAATAAATAAATTGTTTGAAAAATATTCAGATTGTCAGTTTTCTACAACTTCAATCCATTTTTATAAATGTGCACAGATTTATTTTTGTTTAAGTCTATAAAGAGTGAAATCTGAGATTTACAGCTGATACTACAAGTTGATATTTTCAAAGCCAAGATTAAAAATGATCTTGAACCAAAGCAATTGATATAAATCTATAATTTGAGCTTTTATGGTATATTAAAAACAAGGTCACAATTTTGCTCATATTGCAACTACAACTTAAGAAAATTTGATAATGCTATATTTGTTTTGATAAAATAATGGTAAATAATTTAATATAACTGGTCTATTTATTGTATGCTTTGAAATTTGGCAGTGTTTAGAATTATCACATTGGATTGTGTCATACATTGGTCTACCTTTTAAACATCTTTGTTTTGGACAGGCATACAGAAAAAAAATAAGAATTGTGTGATATGACTTAAAACAATATGTTGCAATTAACCCTCTTGAATTCTGCATGTTATATTCTGTAGATGAGAACAAAAAAATATTAAGAACAAAATTGTATTTTAATCTCTTTGGTTTGGCTTTCTGGTCTTTCATTTTGCAAATTTAACTTAATTTGAGAAATTTCAGGATTAAAAAATGTTAAATTTGTTTTAAGTAATAAAATGAAATCAGAACTTTCAAAGCAGATAAGGTTTTCAAATAGATTTCTAAAACACTTCAAGGGATCAAGTGTTAAAAACAAAAATTGATGTTAGGTCATTTTGAGAATTGAGTCAGGCAAAGGAATTTTCAGTGTCCATCTGTATGTATTGAAATGTCTTGTACATAATTTGTGTTACATTGATATACACAAGGCTAATAGTAACATTGTATTTCATTTTTTTTTTTTTTTCTTCAGAAAAGCATATTTTGTTTCAGGTAAAAATTTTGCCATAAAAACAATGAAGATGAGGACCCCAAATTGAATAACACCTTAAAAAAACAAAAAAAACAATGCTGACAGAAATCCTTTTTCTTATCTTAGAAAGGGCTATGATAAAACCCTTCCAAATCTTGATTTTATATATATATATATATATATTAGTGTAAAGATAAAAAGTGCTCAGTGTTAAATAACAGAGCTATTTAATATACAATATTTAATTATACCTTATATTGATTGCACAACTCTGAGTTTCATGCTGGTATATTTATTTTCATTTTGGGTTAACACCTGTTTTGCAAAATTTCTGGTTATTGTGAGATCCTTTGTTGTTAAAATATTTAAATGAATTGTGGTTTAATTTTGAATTTGAATTTAAACTCAGATTAACATTTAAGAATGAAAATAAGAATGATAAATTATAATTTAGAGAGATGCTGATGTAATCAAAGTAATAAACAAGAATAGATGTTAGAAAATCAAGCGGTTTTTTTGGGGGGGCTATTTTACCATGAAAATCAATAAAGTAAATACCAATATTATTAATATAAATATTACTGAACTAAAAGTAGTGCTATCAATAATAATAGAATATACTGTGATAGAATAAAATTAAAGTACTAATAAAAATAATACATATCAATGAAAATAAAGTAAAATACAAAAGAGTTATATATGAACATATAAATATGTCAATAAATAAAAACTTTTCTAAAAAGTAAGACTAAAAGAAAAAGACAAGAAAAAATAATAAATGTGATATATAAAAAAAAGGTAACATAATGGGTTAGCAAAAATGTAAATGTGTTACAGTCTGATATTAACAATATTTGTATAGTAAAATATGTTAAAAATATTAAGAGATATCAATGCTAGTATAGTGGTTTTCCAAGCGTAGCTTAGATGTGGCACAAGGCGGAAAGTATGGGGCACCCAGTGAGGATCGAACTCAGTCGTAATTGTTCTAGCGAGATAAGCTTGCTAACCATTTACACCGCCTCGAGGTGCCTATATCAATGCTAGTATATGTGGAAGCCAGGTCTGGGCAGACTATATAAATCTGGGTCAATGTGTTTGAGCTGAAATTTGGTTCTATATAGGCAGATGTTAATTAACTCCCTTTTGTTTAAGAGATTAGGATTTTTTTAATATTTTTCAGAAAGACATAAGTTACATTTGTTGCCTTTCCTGCTGAAGGACTTAGCTTTTGCTACTAATTCCCAGGTGATTATATGGTTTTTATTCTTGCTTTTTAGCTTCCAGGGCACTGCTGTTACTATATTTGATATTGCCCAATGTCATTTGGTGGTGGTAGAAGTGCACTTTCCAATGGTTTTCCATAGAGCCCTCATAAAACTTGACCTTGTCATATTTGATTTCAGCTTTATAAGCTAACGATTTTAACATACATTTACCTTTTAATGGGCAGGGTTTGTTTTTGCTGCAATTCTTAGTTGTGGAGATGTTTGTTTTTTTTTTTTTTTTTTGAAGGTTGTTAAAGTGTTTGCTTAGAATGTAACAGTTGTGCTATGCTATATATTGATCAATGTCTTTAGTACAACTGTAGCTAACTTTGGCATTTTTGTTGAAGATCTTATCAAGTGTAGGGAAATGACTGAAGTGCTTATGGATTAAATTTTAAAGTTTTTCCGATATTAGTTTTGACGTTTTTGTTGAAGGGCAGGTTGAATTATATAATATTGCATTTACAATGTTTTGGTTTGTTGGCGTCCTTAATGCTATTTGCTGAGAATTTGAGGCTAATTTTATGGTTACTTTATTCTAGTGCTTCTACATATTTGCCTTTATGTCCTTATTGGTAGACAGTCTAAATTGAACATATTTATTTAAATTATTCAGTATTCTAGTATGATGGTTGGATTGTTCATGTGTCTATAGTTGTATAAACCTTTAGTATGTGGTTGATAGAGCCCATTAGATAGGTCAAATGTTACATCCAGGAAATTGATTATTTTAGTATTAGTGGTGGCAGTAATGCTCAGATTGTGGTTTTTTGAAGAACTTAATTAGGTCTTTTCTTACATGGTTGGCTTTTTGGCCACTTGATTTGCATAGGAGTATAATCCTCTGGTCCCTACATAAGTTTATTTTTTATATTAAAAACACTGGTCTAAGACGCAAAAGTAATAGTATGCTCACTAGCTTCTACTGAATCAAGCGCACTCATGGCGATACTAAAGTCAGGATTGCTACGGTTGGTCCACAAGGAACCTTCATGGAACAGAATGGGTTTCTTGGCCTATTTAATGATGTTAATGTCCTGTTTTCTTATGGGGTAGTAAATATTGGCCAGGTTTATCACATCCATTAGCAACTTATCAGTGATGGATGGGTAGAAATTACAAATATTGAATTGGAGGAAAGAACATTCACTTTTCTTATTTATTTTATTGAACCAATCAATAGTGTCAGCAGTATTATGCCACTAGTTGACTCTGAAAGTATTTCTTGTGTAATTACAGACACTTTTGAGGATTTACTTGCTTATCCTACTAATGTTATTCTTGGGTTGATTAGCTGTTATTGGGGTTGGTGTGGGAAGCTATCCTTGTGGTCTTTTACCATGATTAAAGCCTGTTGCTTGTGTAATTTAGACTGTCATCAATTTTTAGTTCTTTGGCCGTCTTTTTGGCTTCACTATTGATGGAATATTCTCAGTGCTAGGGTGCTTTTTGGTAACTCTTATGGACCTCCCTATTAATGGTTTTGTGGTATATGTCAATGGTGGCCTGTTTTATCAGAATTGATGATAATCTTATCTGATTGCATGATGGTGGCAATATCTTTATACATTTTTTTTTTTTTTTTCTGAAGGTTATTAGTTGTGTTAGTGAATTCGACCCTATCAATAATGGAGAAAAATTCTTTCTCGAAGACCAGGAGTTGGTTGTCACAGGGTGGTGTTTTTTGCAATATAAATCCAGAAGATTCATTTTCATTCTGATTTAGATGTTCAATTTTGCACTTGGTGAAGAATATCTTCCACTTCATCCTCTTTTATGATCCTCTCTCTCTATTTTGTGTAGAAGGATCAGTTCTTTTTTTGTCAGGGATCAGAATGTTCTTGGAGTAGTTCAGATGAAAAGGCTCTATATCCTGGTAACAATTAGTGTATATTGTTTGGCAGTTTAATTAAGTCGATAAAAGTGCTCAATTGAAAGGCGCAAAATATAACTGAATGGAGAAATATAGGTAGATGTACAAGCAGGTGATGATATATAAATACATATAACTACACTATAGTGTAAGAAAAAACATTGCTCAATGTTAAATAACAGAGCTATTTAATATATATTAAGGACTATACATAATACCTTATACCTAATTGTACAACTGAGTTTCATGCCGAAGCAATTCTTAAGTGATGGTATTTTTATTTTGGGTTAACACTGGTTTTACAAATTTCTGGTTATCACGAGATACTTTACTGTTGGGGTAGAATATTATTGTTGTTAAAATATTTAAATGAAATTTGGTTTAATTTAGAATTTAGGCCCAAATTAACATTTAAGATTGGAAATAAGAATAGTAAATTCTAATTTAGAGAGATGCTGATGTAATCAAAGTAATAAACAAGTATAGACAATAACAATAAAATATGCCATGAAAAAATAAAATTAAAGTACTAATAAAAAATAATATATCACTGAAAAAAAAAAAAAAAAAAAAAACACACATATATATATATATATATATATATATATATATATATATATATAGGAACATATAAATATGTAAATAATTGTTTCAGTATGAAACTCAGAGTTGTGCAATCAATGTAAGTGTGTGTGTGTATATATATATATATATATAAATAAAAAACATTAGGCAGCATATAATTTATATACAAAGAAATAATCACACATAGAATCAATCAGCAATATTAATGCTATTATTGGCGACATCCATCGCTAGTAGTGTATAATGTATGCATTAAAATACTGTTAATCCATAGAGTGATGTGATCCTCATTTATAAAACTGTTGTCTGTTGTTTCCAGTTTATATTTTTTTTTAAAATGCAAGTACTTTCGAATAATCCTTTATTCATCATCAGGCATATGTTTTCCTTATAAAATCAAAAACTTGAAGACGAAATAATTGTTTGTCAACCGAAAGATGTTTTTTTGAATATGTGCTATTATTGACTGTTGTGTACAATCTCGGAAAGTGCAAAGTCGCAACACTAGAAGGAAGGTTCTGGAGATTTTAGGGGACCTGTCATTTCATTCCTAGCCACAACTACCAGATGTCATCAATGAGAGCAATAACAGCAAGGCAGAAGATGAAGTAAATGATATTTATTGATAAATATATCAATAAGGATACAAAAAAAAAGAAAAAAGTATGCATTGTTTGTCATGTATGTAATGATAATAATAATAATAGGCCAGCTGATGTTGTGTAATTAAGATTTATAATATGAATGGAGGAAGAATAAAAAAAAAAAAATGATGATCAAATAGTGATGGGGGATGAAGTTTCTGATATTGTTATTTTTTGCCTTCCATGATAAGTTCTCCATAGTAAGCAGTTATAGTTTTCAATTTGTTGTTGAGAATATTCTGTTCAACTTCCACGTATCCGTGAGGTGCTGCCAGACTGCTGAGCTATAAAACAAGAAGAATTAAATATTAAGAAATCCAAAGAAACTATATCAAACAAGTAATAACTGTATTCCATGACTTCCTGGCCTCTGACAATCCCTTGTCAGGATTTACAAACCATTTTTATAACCAGTGTATTTACATTATAAATCTAATAACCTTATACCATAATTAACAATTATGTTAATTCTTCACTACTGACAATCTCTCTTTTCCTGATTTTCATTTGTTCAAATAGTTTGCAAACATTTTCTAGCAGAAAACTGAAAAGAATTCAAATGACTGCCTTTTCAATCAGAGGATTTTGATATTGTATCATTGAAATACTGATTTTATAAGTAGTTCAAGTCAACAACTTTTCAGCACTCCCTTGTATTAACATTATATACCCTATATCTGTTCACACATTAAACATGCAATAGAAATTTGAACATCTGCTTATTTCCTATATAGATTCTCAGTATTTGCTATAATGATTAGAATGAATGAAGGGTTTTCCATATGAAGGGTTTGCCATCCACAGAGTTGAATCACTCTTATGCTCCAAATTGTATCTGTCTATATTTCCGAGATGAGGTATTATTTACATTATTCGGACTATTGTACTCATCTTTGATGCCATATTTATTACAATGTTTCAGCCATTGTACGCTCTGGTCTTCTTCAGGTGGTTGGAATGTCAAACTTAACCCTTTATTTCGCTCACTGGGGTTATCCATTATGCCATGTACCCTCAAGGACACACAGCACAGTGGATAAATGCATTGGTTAGATCCAGTGACAAGACCCAAAGAGAGTGAGTTCAATACTCGGTTAAGGCAGTGGAGAACTTTCAGAGGGAAATTAACAGGAGATAACTGATATCCATTAAACATGGCACAAGGAACTAGAACAGTCTACCCCAGTGAGCGAAATAAAGGGTTAAGTTCGACATTCCAACCACCTGAAGAAGGCCAGAGCATACAACGGCCGAAACGTAATAAATATGGCGACAAAGATGAGGACAATAGTCCGAATAATGTAAATAATGCTCCAAATGTAAGACGGAAGTTCCACTGAGATGGCCTTTTTCTCCAAACTAACCACCGCCATCACAAGATGTGCGGATAGAATGAAATAGACTTACCTGTTCAGCACTGGTGTTACGAGGTATGAAGAATGCAATATTATTGGTTACTTTTCGTGCAACAGAAAATAAGCTGGAAGTATCAGGTTAAGGAAAATATGAAGAACAAAAAAAAATGATAACCGATTTTAATCCACACATATTCTGGACTAGTATCTTCATTTTTATTGTTTTTATCATGATGTTTTTGTTGATAGGCTGAAGAACATATCTTGAATTTGGTGAGCTATAGAAATTACTCAATACTTTTTGCTTTTTCATTTCCTTAAGTAAGAACGCCAGAATTTAACGAGTTTCTGGAACTGGAGACCAATGATTTCTTGCAGTGCTCATATTTAGAAGAAAAAAAAAGCACCAATTAACCTCTAAAAGACCAATGAACATTTTGGTAGGAAAATTGGCATAAAAGCACCAATGATGAAGGTAGCAGAAATAAAAAAAAAACCAAAAAAAAAACCCGAGTAATGAAACGAATGAACGTCTGACAACTTAGCTTACTTTAAAAGTGTAACATTTTAAATTTCTATCAAATTGGATGCGGGACATGTAAATTAGGTTGTAGCCAATTAAATGTTGTATTTTAACAGAAAAGGAAAAGATATTTTAAACTGAATGGACATCCTTTTCATCAAAATATGTTTATTTACATATAAGCTCCTATAAAAACATAATTCGGTGTTATACATGTGTTCCCTGTTGCAATAAGGATGGATAAATTTGTGGTCAGTTTAGGTAAGAAATTTCAACATGGAGCAAAATTTGGAGGCCATGCAAAAAAGCAAAAAATACAGTTGTCTGACCATAAGTCTACATCATAACAATTCTGTAGATGGGGAGTGATTTCTCAATAATAATTGCACAGTATACACTTTTAAGATTTCCATATTTTCAAAAAAAGAAAAAAAGTGAGTATTGAAGATCTCCCAGTTTCAGATAAATAAAATGTGACTAAAGAGTTTATTTTCAAATAAAGTATGGTTTCAGGGCCCAAAACCTTCATCTAGGTTTTCCACAGGAACAAGTTTAAAATCCTGTGTATTTCCAGCAAATTACAAGCATTCTAGAAATTGATCATCACTGTTGCAATTAAGCAAAATGGTGTGATTTTTATAAAATTCATTCAACTCCCAAAGAAGATACCATAAATAAAGCTGTTGTTGGAAATTTAGTGTTAAATACAGCATTTTTGTGTTTTGAAGGAAATCCCAAGAACCTGTGTGTGTTCCTTGCCCGATCTGAATTCCATATGGCGATGTATCGTCTGGAGCTGAGAGACATCATTGATAATTCCAAAGAAAATGTGGGGCAATTCTATTTTGATCTCTATTTTAATCAACTAGCAGGAAAAACACCTTCATTACTAGCAACCTGAGTGAGGGTTAGTGATCAAGTTTTGGGTTGAACAAAATATGACAACTGCCACCAATGATTAGAAAGATACTATTCAACTGACAATGGCCTAATAATTGGTAGAGAACAAATAAAAAGAGAGTTCAGTGAAAAAAAAGTAAGAAAAAAAACAAAAAACAAAATAAATAACCAAAGTTTATAATGAATAAAGCATCTGAAAAGTGCGATATCAGAGGTGGAGATGAAACAAGATTCATAAAAAAGGATATGCTTTGATTTCCATCTTCTCAACATCAAATACTTTGCTTTTGAGGTAATCTGGTCCTCCCCAGGGAGGACAGAGAAATACAACATCCACGGCTTTCAGGTGAGGTACAACTTGCATGTAGTCACCAACAATGAATTCTATATGGTCTTCTACACCATACACTTGGGCGTTGTGGCGAGCATACTCCACTTTAATTGGATCAATGTCAATAGCAATCACTACAAACAAAACAAATAAAGATTAATTTAAAACAAACTAACAAAACAAAAAAGATGCTGATTATGAGTTCTCATGATTATATATATATATATATATATATATATATATATATATATATATATATATATATATATATGGTGGTAATAAAATAATGCTCAACATATAACAGAGTTAAAATTTATACTAATCATATATTACAGGATATAATAATATTTAAATTGAAGAGAAAAACTGAAATTATTAATATATTAATATATATATATTGGATTAATAGTAATTTTTTAATTATTAAAAATTATTCTTCCCTAATTTTCCACTTCAATTTAACTGAGGTGGATATTCTATATAAATCAGGTCAATTTACATTATGAATCTCCTCTTACCATTCCCCATGTCTAGACATTACCACCCTCTATACCTCCTTTCTCTTTCTCTTACATTTTCTATCTTGATCTTCACTCTTTCTTTTATTCTGTTTTTCTTTCTGCCTGGTTTTTAAATTTGTTTTTAAGCCATTTGCATTTTATTTTTTTCTTAACATGATGGGTTTCAAAATCCCCCAGGTTAATTTTAATTTGTGGAGTGAAATGATCATAATCTTGATGTAATCTTAATTCCTATTGTAGGTAATTTATATGCTCTGTTTGAATAAAACATTGAGCTCTCTTTGTGAAGCAGTTTTAATATTGTTATTATATTAATAGGATTCAATTGGATTATATACCAATGGATTACTACCTATATTATTAATAATTACACATATATCTGTTTACAACTCAGAGTTTCATGGCTTTCCCAATCATCAAGTATAAAAAGCTACAAACTGTTGAATATGGTTGTTTATTTTCATTTTTTTTTTTTTTTTTTTTAAATTTCTGGATCTCATGGGGGGCAATGCTGCATTGTATGTGGATTCAAAGTTCAAGATTATTATAAATATAATATAGTATTGGGGTATAAATTTGAAATATAGAGTGTTGGTAGGTAGATATTGAAAAATAAACTATTAATAATAAGTTTAAGAGATATTGATCCATTAATGTGTATTCAGTCAACAAATAAGATTATTGTAAAAAAAAGTTGGTAGTTACAAAATAAAAAGCCTGGGTAAGCTAAAAAGAATACAGAGTAAAGAAAAAATGTAAACAACAACAACAATAAAGAATAATAAAACATTAAAAAATAAAAAAAGGAACAAGTTACAAAAACTTAAATGCTAGGATAGTGTAAGGGAGGTAACTGGATATGGAAAAAAAATATATATTACAGCAGATGATAGATTAATTGCTCCAGTCAGCATCAAAATATTTAAGAGAATTCCTTGTATGACTGCATGTAATCATAAATTCATTTCTCTTGTTCAGCAGATTATGATTATCGATGTGTTTGAGGGTAGTCTGTTTTTCTAATAGACACAGGTCACACTTTTCTTTGTTAAGGTTAAAAGGTTTTGTTATAGCAATGAGATCCCAATTTACTACAGGTGTGTAGTTACCCGTTTTATTTCCCAGAAAAATTTAGAGAGTGTTGTGGTATTTGAATATTGCTTATTGGTAAGTGTCATTTTAAGATGGTAATACCAAGTTTCCTAATCATTAGCAGTGAGACCAAAATAAAATTTAGTCTTGCCATTATGCTCAATGCTAGCTTTGTAAATAACACCTTTATTCATGCATTTAGAATTTAGTGGGCAGGTACTATTTTTTTTGATAATTACAATTTTTGTTGTTTAAATATTTATTTAATATTAAATTGTGTTATGCTTTATACTGCTGTTGTAGTAAAGAAAAGACTGTCAACTGATAGTAGCAACTGCAATAGATTTCTTCTGTTTCTCGACTGCAACACTTGTAGCCAAACCGCAGTTCAAATGATAGTCCGATGTAACAGTCCAACAAACAATGCAGAAACGACAAATTGGGGTCACATGTCCAACCTTCACTTCTCACCAGCAAAAAATGCCTGTTCGTTCCACCAAGCTCAAAAAAAATCTCCTTTCATAAGCGAAAAACAACGGCTTCTGTTTACTGAGAGAATTTTCTGATTGGTTACGCCATTCAGGGGAGGGAAGAACATTAGCATAGCTTCTAGTCATTGATGTAGATTTTTGCTAACTACTTTTTGGTAATTTTTCTTCTGCAGATCGCACACAAAACATGGACTCTTTTTCAGGGTAACTGATTATCTTTTTCACTACAACTGCTCAAGGTTTTTAGTTCAGCTGTAGCTAATTTTAATGTTGTTTTTGTTGAAAATCCTGTTGAGCAATGGACTATTGTTGAAATGTTTGTGGATTAAATTAAGTAAAATTTTACCCATGTTGGTTTTGACATTACTGTTAGATGGTGGGTTAAACAAAAATTATATTGTACTTTCTGTGTTTATGCATTTTGTTGTCAGTCTTATTATTGTTGATGTATTCCAGATTAACTTTGTCTGCTTTTTATTAGTGCATCTACATATTTAGTTTTATATTTGTCAAAAATATCTTTATTACTAGAGTTAGTAGAGAGCCTATGTTGCACTGATTTGTGCAAATTATTAAAAATTCCTGGGGGATGGTTAGATTCTTTGCTAATGTATTTATGATTATAAAGTTCTTTAGTGAAAGGCTTGGATAGGTTGAAAGTAGTGTCCAGAAAGTTAATCACCTTCGCATTGGTGTTAGTGGTGATATTTAGTCCATGGTCCTTGAAATATTTAAGAAGTTGTTTTCTAAGGTGATCTATTTTTTGTGGATTGGTATTAAATAGGAGGATAACTGTCATCTCTGTATAGACCAGTGTTGCTGCTATCAAAAGTATATTCAAGTTTCCACAGTAATCACTCTTTCATACAAGTTTCAGTAAAGACGACAGGCAATGTACTGTGATTAATCTTTTTATTCAATTTTTCTTGTGTTCATATAAGTGTTTTATCTTATGGACATAAAGCTGTCTAAATGTTCTATATATCCAAGTGTTTTTGACTATTCTAATGGCCATTATCAAGGATGTTTTTATTTTTAACTGAATATCTAAATTTTTATATATGTGAATCAGTAATGATGGGAATGTTTTTTAATTTTCCAAATACAGTCACAGCACATTGTGACAGAGTTTGAAGTTGATGCTATTGAGCGTTAGTCACACCTTTTTTTTAATTAAAAAAAAAAAAAAAAAAAAAAAGTGATGGAATAATATCAATTATCATAAAAATGTATAGGTATGTCCACAACAGTAAAACAATTTAGAAAATCCTTAAAAATTATTTAATTCTTTCTACTTTAGATAGTGGTTCAAATATTGTTATTAAATAATAATAGGCGTTTAATAATTCAAGAATCATTGTTTGTTGCAATTTTAGGAATTTTTGGGAGGGGAGTCAATGAAAATATGAATTTAGTATGTATGGTGCCCTTGTTATGTAATAACCACAGTTTATTTTCCCTTTGTAGCTTATCAGTATAGATATAACTGGTTTAAGTTGTTTGGGATAATTATGCACTACTGGCAAATATACCTTTTTGTGTGATCATATTTTTCAATGGGAAATACCTCATTTTAACGCTGAATAACACAGAGGATTTCCATATTCCAGTAGAATAATTTTTTAAAATTATTTCATCCCAAGCAAGGCAATAAAGCCACTAAGATACAAGGGGTTACTGAGTGTGAAAGAATATGAAAAAAAAACTGTTAAGAAGATAGAACAATAAAAGAGGAATTAAGAAAACAGAAGATAACGATTGACATTACATTTAAATTTTTGAAGATCAAAGTTGACTGGAAATAAAATAAGTTGAAAGAGAGTTTCACAAGTGAGAAGTGCAACAGAAGTAACTCTTTAGCATAGACCTCACAGTAACATCTCTCACCATTTCAACTGTAAGATGATGAGACCGTGTTGCCAATCTGGTACTGCACTTAAATTCATAGAGTCTATGTACCAAAGAAGAAAGTTCATCAGAACAATTATCATGAAAATATTTATAGAAAAAGTTTGGGGAAGCTATGGTACAGCAGTGGGAAAGTGACTGAAGCTGAGATGCCAGGTCAGGACAAATAACATTACAGAATCTTCTTTGTATTTTATTAAGAAAATCTAAAGACTTAGCAAAAGCACTAGACCAGATGTGTTCAATGCATGACTATAGACTTATAAATGTGCATGGTAGATTCTGTTGATAAAAATTGTCTAGCATGACACTGAACCAACTTTCCTAGCAGTAGAGCTAGCAATTGATTGAATACAATTTTCATGTATTAGACTGGTTGCTACCCAAAGCTGGAGAGATCAGTCTGCCCTGATATTTAATCTACAGCTGAGGAGACAAGAGATGGATTCATGCCTCTCCCAAGAGCATTAATGCAAAGTGAATGCAACAGACTCCAACAGCTCACCAATTTTTATTGCCAATAAACAAATACCTGAAAACTTCCATTAAATCTAGTATGTATGTATATATATATATATATATATATATATATATATAATAAATATTTACACTGTTCAGACTGTTGTCTATTGCCATATTCATGTTGCAACCATTGTATGCTTTAACCCTCTTCAGGTGATATACATTGGAATTTCAAACTGAACGCTTTATTCAGTCCACATATATCACCTGAAGAAGGTTGGAGTGTACAATGGCTGAAACATCATGAATATGGCAATAATGATGAGGACAACAATCCAAACAATGTAAATAGTACAAATAATTATAATTCCTCATCTCAGAAATATACAGAAAAAATTTACATATTTATTGTTATTATTATTATTATTATTAATGCTCTGTCCCTTGATATTGAACATTATGATTACAGCAACTACTTGCCAGACATACTCTGGTTGGCCATTTTTTTTTTTTTTTTGCCAAACTTAATCAATGTTATATATGTGACACAACAATGTTATATATGTGACACAACAATGTTATATATGTGACACAACAATGTTATATATGTGACACAACAAATTATGATAACACATAATAAAACAGTTGTATTTCAGTTTGAATCTGTTATATGTAGAGAGATAAGATTTTCGCTTTACTTATCATTACCCATTGACATTACCCTAACTGTCATTCCCACCAATCCATTTTCTGTACTAACAAATAAAATATTAGCAGTAGGCAAAACATGTCAAGATTATCAAATTTGGGAATTTTTTTTGGCCTAAATTTATTTTAGCAAGCCTCAACACATAATTTGTATTTTGTGCATTGAAATCAGAAAAGAAGGCATTATCGGTGGTCAGGAAATGGTAAATTATTGGTTGCTCATTTCTGAGTATGCTAGAGGAGTCTAATCCCTGTTGCAGATGCCAGCTCAGGCAGATTCATGTTTCTTCAATACCCACAGAGTCAGTGTGTGGTTTGTATTGAAAGCCTGCTGAGTGAACTTTACTAACAATTTCTGGGAGAGAGCACATAATCTGGTCTGATCAGTCGGTGAAGAAAAACCAGTACACTGAGTCTGTTTTTAAACAGTTTTGTCTACTCAATTTGACTGACAAGGTTTGGGTCAAATTGTCATGTGATTTTAGGCACTTTCCAACAGTTTTACATGCCCTCAAAGCAAATATCCTTGGCAAATTGCCCATAGTGTGATTTGAACCCTCAAGGTCAGAACACTAAGGTCCTAATCCAACCACCACACCCTTATAATTAATTACAGAATTAATGAACATTAATGACAATAAACGTATAATTTCCAATCTGATATTTTTTAGTTAAGTTTAATGAACTTATGATGTCAACACTGATGAAAATTGTCAGTAGTGAGTACTAAGCACATAAAAACAAAAAAACTTACCATGTGAACAGGTAAAAGCAAACTGTATAGCATTTCCTCCAACACCACAGAAACCATCAACAATGACATCACAACGACATCTCTCAGCAATGTGCTCCGCAATTCTTTCAGGAGTGACAGAAAACCAACTTTCTACAAGACAAAATATTTTGGAATATTCTAAAGTGTATGGCAACAGGGATTTATTAAAAGAAGAATTTTATTAGCATTGATAAATTGCTAAAATATTTTTGCTTTATGTATTATACATTCCTTAGCAGTAAGAATATAAGAGGAGCTTGTTATTGCAAGTACTGTCAATTGAATGCTCTGTGTACTGGACACAATAAGGTTCTCAGGATAATCAGTGGAAAATGCACTCCATTTCAAAGCCTTAAATCTCAACAGATTTCATTGAACACCAGCCACATTCACTGATTTACTACATTGACTATTATGCATTCTTTTGGGGGAACATTTTGCCAGACAATTTTTATCATTTCTTTTGAGTCTCTGATCCAATGGCTCACTTTCTTAGTCACTGCTTGGATATCCTTTAGTGTTGCACTTACTTTTCTCTTCTTGATTTCAATGAATCCCAGCCAAGTGCACACCTATGCACTCTCTACAGCCAATCTCATCCGGGAAATGCTTAAGGTCCCATCCTACATTCTCTCATTCTTGCACTATTTTTTTGTACTATACTTCTTTCCAAATTTTGTTCAAATATCATTGTCATTATTTCATAAGTTATTCAGACTAAGATTCTTATCGAGTTGTATTATTGTAAAAAAAGTTATTGTGCTCATTAATGATAACATGAAGCTGGAATCTTTCATATTTAATATTAAATTTTATTTCACTCTGTACTTTATCAATTCCCATCAAACCGTATGTCTGTGTGAGACACTGTAGTCATTAGCTGGATGTGAACCTGACATTCTCATATGAGATGTCTGACAGACTGCCCATTTCCTCACTGAGGTAGGTGTTTGTAATATTACTCATTCCCATACTTGTAACGCAGGTACAGCTGTTCTATTCATGTGGCTCTCCACGTGACAGCTGATCTCGAGGTCAACCCTGCACCTGGCTCCCTCAAATGATCCGAGGTCAAGCTGAGTGCAAAGTTTATTCTGGCATGATCTATAGTAAGACACACATAACATTACTAAATTATGGCTGATGTTTTTCAGCTTTCCTTATCTGCTTCATAAATCACAAAATTTGAATTATTAGTGTTTGTGATATAATTCACATACTAAATGTATTATGGAAATGTTTTGGACATTTACTTATATATATATATATATATATATATATATACACTTTTAGTATTTTGCTGTGATATCAGGTGTAGGATATATATTAAGTAAATATGTCAAAACTATCATTCCCCCTAATGATTACCTGTAGAATAACACAGGTAATAATACTGAAAATATATTCAGGAAGTAGAAGTTCAAAACATTCCCATAATGCATTTAAATTGTGAAATGATATCACAAATATTAATAATTCAAATAACAATAATAATGAGGAGAAGTAAAAGCAGGAGTAAGCCCCGTGAGGTGGTAGCACCTGTTAGGGAGTCACAGCTATGGGCAAATAGTTAACTCCCAAACTGGGGTCAAAACACTATGAAAGTGTAAAAATAGGTTTTAATACCAGCAATACATTTTTGAAGAAAAAAAAAAAAAAAAAAAAAATTCCCATCAAAAAAAAAAAAAAAAAATCTTAAAATATTTTAATGTGTCAAAATTAAACCAAGAAATACATGAAAATTGACTTTTCTAAAGTAATTTTCAGGGATGAATCTCAGGTGACACTTGATGGGCAAAAGAATAGATTTTATGAAGATGTACCTGTGGTTAAAGGAAGACAGCAAGGAGGTGGCAGTATGATGATATGGGCTGAAATTGTTGATCAAACCATTACTGGACCATTTGAATTCAATGAAGAGTTAAACTGAATAGTGTTAATGATTGCAATTTCATGGAGAAGACTTTCTTTGAGTGGTACAAGTCCCATTCTTGCAGTTTCAAAGTGAAGTGTGTATTTATGCAAGTCAATGCTCCTTCTCATGTATCTAAGGTTAACAGTGAATATTTTGAGCATAAAAGATTTACAGGAGAGAAGATAATGGAATGGTCACCATCAAGTCTTGATGTGAATCCAATCAAAAATCTATGGTCAATTTAAAAAGATGAAATTATATGAAGATGCCAAACAATATGACAGCAAAGTAGATCTATGGGAAGCAATTAAGACTACCATGTCGGAAATTGAAGCTGCTGAAGTAAAAAAAAAACAAAAAAACAAAAAAAAACAAACAAAATCAATAGGTAATAGATAGCTGGCTGTTATTAAGAAGGGTCACTATATTAAGATGTGAATACTTCAAAGACTTATCATATGTTTGTTATTTGTTCTATTATAGGTGTTAATCAATTGTTGATTATTGTATTACCTTGTTATTGAAGTAAAAAGTAATTTTCTGGTTTTGAATAACTTCAGATTTCAGTTTTTTTTTTAATAAATCCAATAACTTTAATATAACTACCTAAAAAAATAACCCAAACTTTGTTTATATGTCTAAATTAACTGTTTAAAATTTGACAAAAATTTCTCAAAGCAAATTTGAGTTATTGAGGTTTATGTGATTGGCATAACAACTTCAGACAGACTGTATATAAGTAATCATTAGAATAAATTAAAGTTTTGATATATTTATTTAATAAATCATCCTTGCAATATCACAAGTTATGTAAACAGTTATTAAGGGAGTGAGAAAAGAAAAGAAAAATGTTAAATTTAGTTTCCAGAAATTTGGTAGTCAGGAAGATAAAGGATAGAATTCTATACTTAAAAAAAAAATTAAATAAAAAAAAAATAAATGGGTAAGTAATCTTACCTCTGTCCATTTTGACTCCTTCATCAAATCTGGAAAATAGTCGAAACCTCTGTGCCCAGTATTTCATTAATGTCTTTTTTTCATTCATAATTTCAGCAGGCACTTCGGTCAGTTTAATTAAGTTCTTTGCTTTTGATTTTGAATGATTCTTCTTCATGTTCACAATTCTTTCAGTTCTGGTAATATCTGACGGGGAATCTGAAATCTGATCTGCAGATGCAGCACTGGAATCAGCACTAACTTTATGACTAATATCACCATCACTTGGCAAACTTGTTGAGCTGTTGTCATTTCTCATAATGGAGTTTCCATCACAAGAAACGGCAGCATTAACATCAACAGCTGTCTTATCACCATCATCAGTTTCACAAGGTTTCAAAGATGATTCCTTGTCATCTTCTTTAAAATAATTGCTATTTAAATTTTCCATTTCTTCCTTTAAAGGCTGTTTTGCTAGCTCACTGTTGGTTTCAATTGATTCAAGAAACGTTTTTACTTTATTTAAGGTTTTGCTCTTCAAAGGCTTTGTTTTTACACTTATTTTCTTACTACTGTCACTGTCATTGTCCTTACTGTCATTGTCACTCTCATCCTCACTATCAAACCTGATATGCATTGGTTTTTTCCCAGCATTCATTTTGGCATATTTGGGTAATGAATCCTGATGAATCAATAACTGAACTCTTGAAACTTTGGCTGATTTCCTTTAAGAAAAAAAAATAATATCAGTAACATATTTGTCTGAATTTTTGTGAGTTATCATTTTCATTATTTATATTTAGACTATTGTCCTCATCTTTGTTGTTGTTATCACAACATTTCTGCCGTTGTGTCTTCCAGTTTTCTTCAGGTGTATATTGTAACCTACAAGAAATGCTGAACCGAAACCTTTATTTAATCTATAGGGATAGACTGTCCATGTTCTACTGCTCATGTTGAGGGATATTGTCTAGTTCTTATTTATAATACTGCTCAATTATTGCTTACTGAGTTCAAATACACACTGTCCGACCCAAGGATTGAACTCACAACTACTATGTCACCAAATTCACGGACCGACACTTTAATCCACTAGGCTATTGTCCGAGGAGAGCAATAACAGCAGTACTAAATATAAGAACTAGACGTGGGCAGTGGAACAAGAACTGTCTACCCTTGTAGATTAAATAAAGGGTTCAGATCAGAATTACTTGTAGTGTAGATTGATATAAATCTGAAGAAGCCTGGAGTGCACAACTGCTGAATTGTTGTAGTAACAACAATAAAGATGAAGAGACTAGTCCAAATATAAATAATCTAAATAATATTAACATATAATCTTATTTTCTTTACAGGGTTTGCCAGGTAATTGGGAATAAATTACAAAAAACAAAGTCATAAAAAAAAAAAAAAAAAAAATATATATATATATAAAAAGTCAGTAGATTTTCAAAGATATCTGTACACAGTACATATTTAACTTAAAGACGGCCTTGATATGGTCTCAGAAGAGACTGCCTGGATCAGGCAGTTCTTATTCATGATGGATATCATGTTCACTATGGTGATCTTTAATGAGTCCGTGGTATTGGGTGGAGGGGGGGTGCACAGTCTGCGGGTTAGTTATCCTCTGGATGATTCACTATATATAGTCCAGGAGATTAAAATCAGAAAAGCTAAGAAGCTACATGTTGAGATGACATGATTTTGACATGAAAAATGTAGAAAGGAAACTGAATCCTGATGGAACATCTAAGCCATCCCTCCTGATTGAAATCCTTAATTCAGCATTTGATCACTACTTCCAGCTCTTTTATGTAGGTGATGGCATTTGACCATGAGACCTTGCAGAAAGATGTTGGCCAGCATGATGTGGTACCCCATGGCTCACAACTCCCAGGACCATCACAGATAATGTGAACTTAATGTGTATCATCATAGGTACTTCCATAATGCCGACAGTGCCACCTGTTATTTCTGCTGTTCATTTTGTGGTCTTGGCTAAAATTCTTCTCAATGGAGAAAAACCAGGTCATAGCAGACTCCTTGGAATGCTTGAGTTTATTTAGTAAGTGGTTCTACTGGATTTAATCAGGCATAAACTGTTTTCTCCCTATCACATCATAGGACCTGATGCCCATGCACCATATGTCTCATATTGAGCACGGCCACAATCAACTGCTTAATGACTTTCTGGAATCATAGATAATGTCTTAGATCGGCTGTATAAAATGTCATCCTTATGTCTGATTGCTTACAAAATTTCTTTGCCTTGGTCACAGATGACAAGTCCCCACTAGAGAGTCTGCAGCTATTCCCTGAACTTGAACATATAGGATCTTGACACTTTCAAGAAGCTTGCTATCTTAAGGATCACTGTGGTTAGTGGCTAATGCCTTGAACATATTGTAGCTTCTCATTTTCAGATTGGAAGCTGCCATGTTAATGCTCTTGATACATCTGAAAGAGAAATGAAAATTTTATTCATGCCACATAATGTGATGTTAGATTATTTTCCATTTAGGGCTCACTTAAAACGTGTTCTCAAACAACTAGGAGATATGTACGTAATGCGATTTACCACTATTCTGATTGTATGTTAAGAATCCCTGCTAAGTCTCGCTCATGTCACATACACTGGGATGAATAACAGCCCATTTTCTTTGTATTTCACCACTAAGAAGGAAGTTTAATTCGAAGAGCATCTTCCCAAGAACTTTTACTTTGTGGAACAGACTCCCAAGTGGATGCTTCCCTGATCATTAAAATCTTAACTCTTCAAGTCTTGGGATAATTGTATCTTTCCTAGATATCCTCATATAATGCACTTCTTACCTCCTTCATTTATGTCTATACAACAACCTCATTCAGTAACCTTGAGTGGCTTTTGGGCCTTGTATTGGGTGAACAAAAAAAAACTATTACTGTTAGACTTTTCTAATTAGAATCAGAGTGTAGTATCTGCTTGATCATTGGCCTTTCTGAACTTGAGCAATTTTTGCCACTAATTCTATGCATAAGAGCCCCACTTGAAAAATATCCTGGTGCTATGTTTCATTCAAAGTTGGAGGTAAGATAAATACCTAGAAATAAATACCTACATCAGATAAGTTAAATAAGATACTAACAGATCTATTGATCAACCCTTGTATAGCAATATGTTTGTTAACTGGATTCGAAACTTGTCTTAGTATTGTCTAATAGGGTCATGAGTTGGATTCTTACTGTTGCCTTACTATTGAGACTGTTATACTTTGTAAATAATTAAATATGAAATATAAATAAACATATGTTTATAAATTTGTATAGATAATGTAATCTCTCATTCTCATATAACACACACACACACACATATATATATATATATTAGATATAGATATATTTATATAATGGACTCTCCCGTCGGTTTTGACATATGAGGATCTGACAACTTAATTGATTCAGTTAAATTTGTGTGATAATCTTAAGTGACACTTAGGACCCGCTAGTGATTTACAAAGGAGGCCGCATATGGAGCAAGAGTGAGGATTGTGGGATGAGATCACTGTTAGATTGGCTGACCTTTTAGATCTTGCTCTCGCTTCTTGAAGATGATTCAGACAAACTGATTGAAAAATGCTGAGTCCACTAAAACATGTTGATCTCTATTTTACCCACTCCAAGGCTAAGCACTTGAGGTTGTTATGAGGTATATTGACAGCTGACAAGTTACTCTTCAGCTTGTCTTTGTATCTTAGACATACATATAAAATTTGTCAGCTGATTGATTTTATATTCATCAACTCAATTTTGGAGTTTTGTAAACAAATCCTTTTTATAACTGTTCAGTCCACTTGTCAGGTTTCAGCAATTGTCTGCTGCTTTTCTCATTTTTATGCTAAATTTGATGTAATTTATTTATTTGGGCAGCAATCTTTTATTTATACATATTTCGTTGAATGTGATGGACAAAGAAAATTTTGTAAATTTCTTTATTTTGTTTTTCTAGTGCCCTTAAAGCTTTTCTTTAATGAAAATTAAGAGTGTAGAAACTGTCCATAGAGATCACTGTCCCAAGCACTTTTTGCTAATTCTTTAGCTATTTTCATTGTTAGTATTACTTTTGTGTTTGCATTCTATGCAATGTTGTATAGTAGTAGTAGTAGTAGTAATAATTTCATATTAAGGTGCTTTTTTATTTTGAGCGTTCAAAACTCAGCCAGTATGTCTTGACTGGTTTCAAAGATAGAAATGGTATGTGTAAGTCTGTAAATCTTTATGAAAAGTGCATCAATTATCTTTAAACATCTTTTACAATTAGATATTTTTAAAATGATAGTATCATCTACAAGGATATTTCTTATGTGAGTGGAGAGTTGGGTACGAGTGTTTAAATGCCTCCTTATTGAACTAAGATCACTCAAGTATCTTGTCAAACATAAACTCAAAGAGGTTATCGTTTGACCAATGTATTTATTTGATGTTTTATCTTCATTACAAGGATCACAGCCTTGCACTGGACAATGGAATTGATAGATTACATTGGTGGTCTGAAGTTTGGATTTTATAGGTATTTTGCTATTGATAATTAAGAGGCTGGCAGTTTTTAATTTTTTTTATAGTACAGGGTGGTCCGAAAGTTTTGTCACCCCCTACCAAAAAGTAATGTGAACAATAAAAGAACAAGTAATGCAATAATAGGAAGCTCATATACTGGATTCAGTTTATTCACTTTCATTGATGCTGTCACTTTATAGGAGACTGTGTTAGCCATCTGAAATAGAAAATTATATTATGTAAGAGTGAAAAGACTTTCAGACCACTTTGTATATAGCAAATTGAAACACATCAAATTTTGTTAATCTTAATTTCCAATGCACTTACTTTTCTTCTACTTCATTAAATATTGTGTATCCGAGAGTTTCCATTGATTCTGTTAAGTCTTCCGTCCGTTTGACACAATCTGCACGCCAATCTTTTTGCTCTTTTACTTGATTCAACTGCTTTTCTTCACAAGTAGTTTCTTCGCCATCAACCTCTGCTTCATGACTAGAATAGAAAAAAAAATAAAATCGCTAATATCTTAAGCACCAATCATTTTTTTGCTAATGAGTGTAGGCCAATAATAATAAAAAAAGGGGATTTCCCAGAGACTCAATATTAATTACAGGATCATGCAGAGAATAAAATGAAGACAAGGTATGAATTTCTAAAAGGAGATATTAATAATTAACACCTTCACTGCTTCATTGTTATACCATTGTTGTTTGGCTATTTGGGGTAAAATAGGAAATTGCTATTTACTGGAAATAAATGAAAATAAAAAGATGTTGACGTCTATTTTTCTTGAGTATTGTCCTTTTGGTTTTAATTTGATATTCTGTAATAGAGACTAAAATAAAATTACTTTCCAACACTATGTAATAAAAATAGGTCAGAATACTGGTTGTATTGTATGCCACCATATGTCTATATTGGTATGGAAGTAGCACTAAGCATTATTTAGTTTATAACACAAACACTAGGGACCTTCTCATGGAATCTTGAAAATATGTTTTATAAAAGATGTACAAGTATGCTCATTGCAGTTGATTTGTTAATGGCATTAGGTACCGAATGCATTAATAAGTATTGACTAGGTACTGAACGCATTAATAAGTATTGATTAGGTACCGAATGCATTAATAAGTATTAAAAAGTCAAATTTTAGAACAAATTTGGGTGCTTACCAATGCAGTTACTTTCAGTTTTGTGTATCAAAAGCTTTTATAAATTAGTTTATATTTTTCTTTTTGTAAAATGAAGGATAATTATAAAATTAAATTAAAAAAAAATATATACAATCAGAAAATTTGAAGATTCATAATATATTTGGTTGTAATAAATGGAAGTCCAAAAATATATACTACCTCTGTCCCATAATAGTTGTGATATGTAGTGTATGAAATGTGTATGCAAATGGAACAATTTTTATGGGATACATTAAATAAAAGTATTTTATATACAGTTTATTGATAAATTTTATTCTTAACTAGATTTGATAATGTATAAGATGTTCCTCTCAATTTATATTTAATATTACAGTTAGGCTTGGTATAAGTACTGATAGTCTAATGTTCATGGATAAACATTAACCTATCTGATACCTCATCTTCACACATATATGACTGGAAATATTTTTTGAGAATTTTTTTTTCTGAGGGGGTTAATATTGGGAAGGTCTAATATGACATCAAATAGAGTAACTTTTTTTTTTCTTTTAAACCTTTATAATCAATATGTAAAGAAGTAAGTATCTGTATTGGTGCCAATTCAGATTTTAAAATAAGACAGGCCAATAATCAGAGACAAAATGAAATTTCAACTTGAGAATTTACTACAAAAAGAAGAGAGTGCCGAAAAGTTCTCAGCCCTGTCAGGAAGAAATTCCAGAAAAAATTCTGTTTGGTTATTTGGTCTGATTTTGGAAAGTGGATTGAGACAAGAATTTTTCAGCACCTATCTTTTTAACTGTCATTGTAATATGATAATTTAAAGATATATTTTTAGTTTCCGGAGTGTAAAAAACACTAATTTGATTAAAGCTTAAAAAAAAAAAAAAAAAGAGAGAGAGAGAAAAAAAGAAGAAAGTAGTTGATAAATTTGAGAGTCTGACGATTGAATTCTAATCGTTCAAATATTCACAGAAAGAAAGAACCGCTTAAATCTTGGACTTATTCAAGATTTTAAAAACATTTTTGTCTCCCCATAACTTTTTTCACTGGGCAATGTTCTTAGCCAATCTACTCCAGCAAAAGAATTCAAAGTTTTATGCTACCATATTTGCTAGCCAAGAAGATGACAAGAATATATAGTGAGGAGGGGTTGGTACTCTCATTGGAATATACAATCTAAGCAGCTTATATATTGTAGCAGGAAACCAGGGATTCTGTAGCACAGACACTGGAAACACGCTTGCAACGAATTCTGGTTCAGTACACACTAATGGGACCTGCATTGGTTGCCTTCTGATGTCTCAACAAAAACTAGCCCTTTTTATACATGCTTCCAAGCCAGAGAATTCACATATTGGGCATGCTGCCAGCTTTGATCAGACTCAATGATGCATACACCTTGTCATTCCAGTGCCGATGCTCGGACAGTTTGTTTCTCTAGCAATTCACTTGCCCTATACACACATTTAGGCTATGTTACTCTAGCCCTCTTGGACCTCCAAGGTAATTCTCCAGCACACTCCCCACAATCTCCTGATCACAAAAATGTTGACAAGAATATATGGTGTTGTCTCTCTCATTGAAATATACAATCTAAGCAGCTTATTTATATTAAGACTATAATGTCCTCATCTTTGTTGTTATAACTTTTCAAATGTTGTGCCCTTTAGCCTACTTCAGGTGTCTGTCAATCCTGGTAATCTTTAGGAAAATTAAAAAAGAGAATCCAAATACACATCATCACAATTTCATTTTTCTTTCAAGATTCAAACATTTACAATTTCAGTTTTGGCAGCCATGAACAGGTTGCCAAATGTCTTTATTTGCATAGGTAAATAAAGTTGTATGATAGAAGAGTGGATCACAAAAGTAAGTTTCAGCCTCACATTTTTTGTTAAGACTGATCAAGAGTCACATTAGAGTTGATGTAAATGTTGCTCAAATTTCTTTATTTTCTTTAGTGATATGTGAAAAAACTCTAAAAAGAAGATATTACCTCAAGTAGTTGTTATATTAAATATATGAAATGTGTATGTAAAATGTAACAGTCATTATGGGACAAATAATAAAAAAATACTACCTCTGTCCCATAATAGTTATTTCATTTAGTGTATGAAATATGCATGTAAAATGTAACAACTATTATGGGATAGAGACTGTAAAATAAATCTAAAAATCTTAAGTTATAATTCATTCAGTAACTTACCTTCGGCTTAATTTTGTGGGTCTCTCATTCGGAGGGTCATCATCTCCACTACTCATACTATTCATGCTATTATGAGATTGACCACCAATTTTTCCTTCATGAGGGCCTGAAACAGAAAAGCCAGGTTTTTTTTAGGATTATTCCAGTTACTAAAAGCCTATGTTCTATCAACTGGTCATTGAATTTCTTAATAGATATAAAAAAAGATATAAACATTTTAGGGATGGACAGGAAAATCAGATAAAAATGAAAGCAAACCTTAACCATTGTAATAAATCTAAGAGTATATTGATCTCAATAAACTTGATTTTTGTTTTGAAGACTGAACATTGCAAATTGAAACTACTGGTCACCTTATCTCAGGATACTCAATACAATAAGTACAAAAAGCTGTAATGACAGGGTAGGTCAATATCTGCATTGGAAGATGTGTCATCACTATGGGGATAAAAACAACTGCAAACTGGTATGAACATCATCATGAATTGGCAGTTCAGGGAGCAGATGTTATCCTTGGAGATTTTTCTATTAAGGCGGATTGAACAATACAAGCAAACCACCCAGATGTTATTATCAAAGACAGAAAAGGGAAAAAGTTTGCATATTTATTGACATGAGCGTACCAAATGACAAAAACATATCTGCAAATGTTTTTGAAAAACTAAGCAAATACAAATACCTGGCAATGGAAATAGAAAAAAACATGGCATTTAAAAAACTAAAACTGTTCCTATTGTGGTTGGAGCTTTGGGTGTGATCAAGAAAGGAACTCAAAAACAAATCAACAAAATACCTAGTGAACCATCTCACCAGAAAATAAAAAAAAATACTTCAAACAAACACTGTCCATATCCTGCAAAGTGCTTTATCCATTTAAATGTTTTTGTTAATAGCTGTCTTTTGTTGTTTAATTAAATGGAAACAGAAAAAGAATCCCATCCTTCTCTTGCCTCTGGGTCATTGCCCAGCATATGATTATAAAATAAATGCATTTCAAAAATATAGTTTTTAAAATAATAAAAATATGCCTTTTTAATTATACTAAGTTTAAACTGACACCACCTTTTTTCATCAAACTGTAATTTTGGAAACTGAAAATTTTACTGAAATATGTTGAAAAATTTTCATCTGAAATCGGTAATATATATTATGCAAAATAGTCAAAATTATGAAAAAAAAAAAAAAAAAAAAGAAAAAAAAAAGATCAATTTAAACTGACCCTAGGAGGGTATGGATTAAGTAAATGAGAAAAAATGCAAATTTTTCCTCAAGCATTCAGGAAACTTTTGGCATGTTTCTTAGAATAGGCTAGAAAATGACTTACAACTGATAAACTATTGCCAATGACATCAAACTGGTTTGATGTAATTTTATCATCACATCCTATGATACTATGAGACAAGATATTTTCCCATATGACTGATAATTGTTTAGAAAAAATAATCTTAGATCAATATCTTAGTAAGTAGGTTTTTACAGGGTGGGATTATAAATTATCACTAACATTTTCATAATTTTTACTCACTTTCAGGTATTGAATTCAATTATTCTTCTAGACTGGTTACCAACCAAGGCTAGAGAACCCAGTTTGTCTCTGCTATTTCATCTATAGCTAGGGAAGATGTTTAGGGTTAGGGCATAATCCTAACTTGTCTTAACTAGAATTTGAACCTTGCTTGCAAATTCCATTCTCTGTTTTATTAGCTTTGAGTTTCTCTACATGGCTGACAACCCCACCCCACAAAAAAAACACAAAAGTTTCCTGCCTAAATGGATCCAGTCTTAATAATCTTAAAATATTTACAAATGAAACAAGATTCTCAATATTATTCAGCTGAAATGAGTTTTTTTTTTAAATAAAAGATATTTTCTTAAAAAAAAGACAGAGATCATGAAAATAATCTGATTTTTTTTTATTGCAATTTCTAAAAAGTATATTGTAATTAATTTGATGTGACTCAAATGAATGTATCATATTCATAGCCATTTCAACAGATACTGACCATGTTAGCCACCAGTAAAAGTGGCATATAAAACCTGCTGTTTTGGGCTTATACTATATCAAACAATTTGGTATCAAAGAAATTAACATTTTGTGAATAGATGGTAGAATAATCAGTAAAATTAATTTTTTTAAATTTTAAAAATAATTGAATTTCTGCCAGAAATAACATTCTCTATTTTAATAATTCAGTATTAATTTGAAGACAAAAAAAATGATTTTTAATAATTTTTTGTGTATAGAAAAGTGGAGGTGATACTGAAAGTTTAAAAAGGAAAAATATTGCAAATGGTCAGATTGTGAAAGTCGGAGATTTGAAAAAATATTTTTACTCTGATACTGAGATCATAAAAAAAAAAACTAATGAACTTGATTTAAATTCATGTTACTTTTGAATAGAAATTCTTAGAAACTTTTCAATACTTAAATTAGGGTTATATCTTTTTACTGGTATCTTGTCCCTACCTACATGTGGTACAGTGATTAGCATTACCCATTTAATTATAAGGAGGTATTGTTAACAGGTAATTTATGATGAACTTTCTAAAGTGCCCTTTTCATGAATGCTCCAAGGAAAAGCAGAAAACCATTTCCTCTCAACATTCTTATCACCAGACACTTTGGCAAAATCTTTTGTTCCTAGCATGTCATAATATTTGATGGAGTGGCAGCAAAAAATCTATCACATCCACTCAACCTTGACAAGAGCCAATAAAAATTACTTTCCTTCTTTTAAATATCATATCCCTTTTGAATATAAACAGCCATGGCTCTTTATAGCATTCAATTGTTATGCCTCATTTGATAATTCATGTCATTTTGTGATGATCAGCCAAGCTGAGTCTCTAAATGTCAAAGCGCAAATGATATAGGTCTGTACATTTCTATATCAACGTACAGTGACATCACCTACCATTACCTTTATATACTGATATCTTGTGACCTTTGGCTTGTCAATGTATATTTTTACAAATTTAATAAATATTTAAAAATTTAGTTTACAAAATAAAAATAAGAAAACATATTTCTTCATAAGATTGGCTGTAAAG
Organism: Acanthosepion pharaonis; assembly: GCA_903632075.3. Classification (NCBI taxonomy): domain Eukaryota; kingdom Metazoa; phylum Mollusca; class Cephalopoda; order Sepiida; family Sepiidae; genus Acanthosepion; species Acanthosepion pharaonis. The sequence continues at coordinate 416,233 of CAHIKZ030001236.1, forward strand.
AAAAAAAAAGTCAGACATTTACCTGAATTTGACGAGGACTTGTGAGGTGGGGTTGTTTGTTTCGAAGACCCTTTTCTTTTATGTCCTCCGCCATCTTGAGGTTGATTCTCTGAAGAGTTACTTCCCCTTACAGATTCTATCTCATCCTCATGGACAATAATTGAAGTCATCTCTTTAGTGATACTTTCAATCTGAGACGATTCAGTCATTTCAGTATTCATACCTTGAGCTTCTTGCTCAACATTAGCATCAATATTTTCCACAGGTTGACAGATATTATAACAATGGTCTCCAGAGGTTTTCAACTGCCTACTATATAGGGGCTCTTTATCAACCAAACAGTCAATTTCTTGATCATCTGCCCCACTATTTTCTTTGGGAACTTGAGAATATGGGAGATGCCGTTCATAGGCTGCCTGAAACTGGTTGTAGTAAAACCAATAACATTCTTGGTAATGTTCATTCCAAAGGTCATTCCAAATTTCAGCATAAGTTTGTATTTCTTCTTCTGCCACATCCTCTTGATTTTCTTTCTTCTCCACACTCTCTCCTGACACCTCATATAAGTCAACAGCCTCAGAGATATTATCCTGATGGCACGAGTAACAATGCATCATCTGGACAAGCTCAGCTTTCTCATTGGCTCGATTGTGGGCATCAGGGTTTCCATTCTCATTATATGGCTCAGAGATGTCTTCTAGCATCTCCTCTTGACTCAATTCAGTAATGCTTTTCATTGTTCGTTCAACAGCATCATCAAATGAACGTCCCTGAGTTCGGAATGTCCACAACAGCTGTGGATTAGACTGGTTTTTAATGTTTTCATCAGTCTGGCTTGCTTTCTCCTCATTTGGATTGGTTAAAGCTTCTTCCTTTAGCTGATCCTTAGTATAATTTGATTCTGAGACTTGTAGCTCATTTTTAGCTGAGCTATTGTGAATTCTGTCTGTTGCTTCCTGATTTGTTAAATTTGAACCAGTTGTTTGTAAGTCAATTTCTTCAGGTTTAGATGTACAACCTGGAAATTTACTCGATGAATAATCTGTTTGCTCTTCTGAATCCTGAAAACCATCAATTGGTCTTTCAGTTTCTGTCATAAGTGAACTCTTACTATTACAGGAATTAGAGACAGTATTTAAAATGTCTGAAAGAACATTTGAGACTTTCACTATGTTATCACAGTCAGTATTGGACAAAGGTTGATTATTGCCTTTTATTGGTGTTAAATCCACATCATTAAGACTCTTTAATGCATGACCATCAGCATTTGCATGGTTTTGTGATGTGTCTGAATCTTCAAATGAAGAATTACATTTACTTTGTTGTGCTTCAGGTTCAAAGTTTAAATTCTGACAGGAGTTATCTTTCACTTCTTCCTCATCTAATCCCGTCTCTTCTGTCTCAATCTCAACTTCAGCAATTGGTGGAACAACATAAGTAGAATTCTGCAAGTCGAGTTGGTCAGGGTACTTGGTCACCCACCCTTGCCATACTAAATACTCTCCATATTTCAGCCAGTAATCCTGCCACACACTGTCTACATCCAATGCCGGTTGAGTGACAAGTGAAAATGTCTCGGGAGGAATTTCTGGTATCAAAAAAGGTTCTTCAGTTTTTGAGGTTTCTTGATCGTCTCCCAACAAATTTACTTTCTCAGGCTCAACATCTTTGCTGCTGCTGAATTTTTTCTTTTTCCTCTTTTTTGGTGGTCTTCTTTTTCTCTTCTCTTTCTATCACCAATAAAGAAGAGGGGAAAAAAAAAAAGGTTAAATGATCAAGTATTGACAATAAGCTGATTAGTCAAGTTTAGAGTCAGTATTCAAATCTGGTGTTCTAAAAAAAAAATCAGCATATGAATAACAATTAAATAATTGACACGTGAAGAGATTACAATTAGAAAGCATCAATAACAAGCGCTCCTGTTTAATGACAAAGTGTGGGCAACAGTGTGTTGAGTAGTAAATGAGTAATCATTTAAGATGCTGCAAACCTTTTTTACATTAATATGAAGAGATTACAATTAGAAAGCATCAATAACAAGCATTCCTGTTTAATGACAAAGTGTGGGCAACAGTGTGTTGAGTAGTAAATGAGTAATCTAATTAAGTAATTTAAGATGCTGCAAACCTTTTTTACATGAATATGTCTAAACATTATTATTACACTTACATTTTATATTTTCTATTATATTTTAATTACTACCATCTTAAAGGAATAATACACACATGCACACACAACTAATAAAAGCTAAAATATAAAATAAACTGAGGGCTCAGTGCCAAAATCAACAGAGCCTAAATACTAAATCTGCTACTTAGAGTTTCATGCGATGGCAATCAACAGGCAGATGATAAAATATAGTTTTAAGGTATGCTATATTTATGGAATAAAGTGCTCAAAATAAGGGATAGAGTGTATGTAAATATAAAAGTGAACATTGAAGTCAACACCCAGAGCCTCTGGGAAACCTTAAAGGTGTTCCTTGATCAAATTTATTGACAAATTCAAAATATTAGATCTGTACCGTTAATAGTTTTAAAATCAGAGCATCTTGAAATTTCACTGCATTCTTTTTTTTTGTTTTTTTCCCAAAATTTATGTCATTCACAGCTCCAAGGATATTTCTTGTACAGATTTGAAACTTGATGACAATAATTAATACTTGCAGTAGATTACAAAAATATAAGCAGCTTAAGTGTGTTATGTACTTTTAATTTTATAAGGACTTAAATATGAAGAAAATGCAAGAAGAGGCCCTTTGAGAGCTCATTTATAAAGTATATCAGATATGGCTTCCAAATTATTTTTCCTATCATTTATGACCTAATAGATTATTTCTATGCATTAATCATATTCATTTCACTTATAGGAATGTCAGTATTCCTGTTTGAATATAGTTGGATTTTTTAACATCCTTAAAATTGTTTATTTTCATGAAATCAGCAGACCAGTTAGGCAGTTTAAGAAAATCTTTTAATATTTTTATCACATATTCTTACATGCCCGAAGAGCATGAGATAGAAGTTTTGTTTATGGACAAACTTCTGTCCGAGGTTAAAACATTTTTCTGAAGCAACTTGTCATGCGGATATCATGGTTTTGTTGATTCTGGCCCCTTATTAATTTGTTACACTTATAATTTTTTATGCAAATAAATTATGCTTGGTTTCCTTTTACCTCTTTTCCAAAGAGTTTAGATACTATGCTTTAACCAGATGGTCTACAACTTTTTAAGTGAATAAAGAAACCAAACCAAAGAGATAAAAAGAAAGGTTTAATTAGTTTACTTTAATTTTAAATACATTAAATCAAAATTTGTTAAAAATGTTCAAATATTTTACTCATTCTCAAATACATACACAAATCAGGATCATTAGTCAGGTAAAAATCCCTTTAAGATTATTTTTAAATGAAATAATATTTAGCTTTAGAGATAATAGTCACTACTTTCCCTGATAAGTCAGCATTTTAACTAGCAACTAGTCTTGCAGGCAATTAACCAATGTTGTCTCCCAATAATGTGACAGTACCCAACTAATTGAGGTTTAGTAAATATTTATATGCCTATGTTTAATCCAAAGTACATTTTTACCTTAGTGCAGTCTTCATTTTTTATTACAAAGCTGCCTCCAAAAGATGTGGGCAACCCCAACTGCTTCATCAATTCTTGTTCTTGATTAGAATCTTCCGTTTGTTCTGTTAATTCTTCCTTGTCACCATCACATGGTTGCATTGGATCTGAATTTTCAAGAGGAGCAGAACAATCTGGAATGATGGCATCATCTTTGTCTTTCTCTAAGTAAAACTCTGTATCAATGGAGGAGGAGGAGGAGAAGGAGCTAAATTCATCACTGTCATAACTCAATTCTTCACTGCCTTGTTTATAAAGATCAATGTCCCTTTAAAAAAAGAAAAAAGAAAAAACATGAAACATTTAAAATGATAAGATTCAAGAATATATTGGAGTTATTTTAAAGAAAAGTAGCAAACATCAACATAAATGATTTGTACAGGACTGTGTGACATTATCAAACACTGGAAAGGTTAAAGGATAGCTCAATAGTTATACCAAGAGAGATATGATACTATGGAGACAAGGGAAGAGTTAAGGGATAGCCCAATAAACATACCAAGAGAGATGCGATACTATGGAGACAAGGGAAGAGTTAAGGGATAGCCCAATAAACATACCAAGAGAGATGTGATACTATGGAGACAATGGAAGCGTTAAGGGATAGCTCAATAAACATACCAAGCGAGATGTGATACTATGGAGACAATAGAAGCGTTAAGGGATAGCTCAATAAACATACCAAGAGAGATGTGATACTATGGAGACAATGGAAGAGTTAAGGGATAGCTCAATAAACATACCAAGCGAGATGTGATACTATGGAGACAATAGAAGAGTTAAGGGATAGCCCAATAAACATACCAAGAGATGAGACAGGATTTATTAGAAATTAGAATTTTATTCAGAAAGTTTGTTTTCTTCCATGAATAAACCATAAAAAAAAAAAAAAAAGTAATAGGGCTGACTTGAGAGAGTGAAGGGTAAATCGCTAAAGAAATAAAATTTCTTTAGATAAGAGCCAAGCCCCAAGTGTCACAGGTCGAAACTGCTAAGAAAGCTGATGAATGACACCTGATGAATGTCTGACTGAAAGAACAGGGTTTGGATCGAGGAATCCAGTTGACAAAAATTTTTGAGTGATAATTAAAATTAATGATTATAAATAAACTCTGCCTGTTTGCCTACATAAGGCCATTTTAGTGATAAAATAATAATCCAATGGGTTCATAGTTCGGTTTGTTTTATGGCATATCAACCTCAGTGGGTTATTTAATGCTGACAAGATTTTTATTGCTGGTGATATTTATTTTTTTAAAAAGTATTTCTGGTAATTAAAAAAAAAAAAAAAAAAAAAATGTATTGCTGGTAATATTTTTTTTTCCAAAAAAGTATTGCTAGTAATAATATATTGAACCTGGTTTGGGTGTTAACTATTTGCCCATAGCTGGGACCCTAACAGGTGCTACCACCCTGGGTTAGGGCGGACTTGGGAACACTAGCAAATAAGAGGTGGTTCCATGCACCTCAAGAACTGATCAGAGGCCTTGCTGTCAGATGTAGTTTATTGTCTTACCCAGGATGGCCAATGGGTTCATGTAGCTAATGTTAGCCTTAGAATATGCTTCATAGGGCCTCAAAATTCCCTATAATTAGGCAAATTTCTAATTTTTCTTGTGGACTTGCAGTGCTCAAACCTCCAGCTGTATGGAATTGTTGAACTCACCAGCACCTATTCATATCCTACATTTTGGCAGTTGGATCTTCAAATTTATTGTTACTGGTTATGAAGGAGCCCCATATCTGTTAAAGATTCAGGACCCCCAAAATGTAGGTCTGCTGAGGAGATACTATAAAGGATAAAAGATTCCTCAAAGAAGCAGCTATTTACCTATTCATGTGAATATTATTTCTATTGCATAAAAAAAAATAGTTAAAATTCAACATGTTTTTTTTCTTTTTCAGCTGGTATTTTTTTTCAAAAACTGAACCCATCATTTTATCCACCAGGGTAGATTGTTCTAGTTCCACATGCCATGCCACTTCTAGATATCTCAGTATCAGTTATTTCCCTTTAATTCAACTCTTGAAGTTTTTGTTCACAGGTATTGAACTGACTCCTCTTTGGGTCAAATCACTGGATTACTGTAACCAGCACTTTTATCCACTAGGTCATGTGCATTGGTTGAAGTAATCCAGTTGTGACTTCAATACCTGTTTATAGCAGAGGTGAGAAAAAGCTTGAAGAGTTGAGTTAAGGGGGTATTTTTTGTTTAATTTAAGAGAAGTTTCTTTGATGATGCCATGAGAGATGAATTACTGCTACATTTGTAACAGTCTGCCATACCAAACTAGGTTTAGTAAAAACAATCAATACAATACCTTGTTATGGAGAACTTATTAGCAAGTTAATCTTACAGGTCATTATAAATGTAATGAGTTCAATCCTCACCGAGTACCCTGCATTTGTGGCCTTGTGCTATACTAAATAAGGAAATTAAAATAAGTGTACTTACCTGATGGTGGCTCTGGTAAGATGGCAATCAATTGGAAGTTCATCTTTTCCTAAAAGTAATTTCATCACTGCAATTGGTTCCATCTTGTAGTACATTCTCTTTCTGAAAGAAATAAAAAGAATACTGTAATTTTTGGTTATAATATGCACCCCAAGCAAGGTGATAATGCCACCAAGATGCAAGGGGTAACTGGGAATAAAAGAGAATGAGAAGAGTTTAGTAAAGAGAAAAAAAAAAAAAAAGAACAGGATTCAGGAAGAAAGAAGATTGCGATTGACATGTATTTAAGCTTTTTAAGATTATAGGTAGCAGGGAAGCAAGAAATCAGAAGAGTGTACAACAGGTGAGAAGGGTGAAAGAAAAAAAAAACTGTAGAAAATGGTACGGCTGTTTGGAGTACCAGTTGTATCCAGTCTTTTTTCAATCACAATCAGTGAGACTACTGCAAAACTCCACACTCAAAACACAACCACTTGACTTATCAGCCTCTGCTGTCTATCTGATGTTCTCTCACTTGGGCTCATTTTATAATGTGGCTGAGGCTAGGAAATTTGCATAAGCCACAAATTCATCTCACAAAATCTCTGACCTACAAGATCAAGTTGTTCTTAAATTGTAGCTTTTGGATAAGCCATATTTTCTTTCTTGTATTTTGCATGTGAGATCTGTACAAGTGCATTTTATACCAGGAGGTAAGCAATTTTTCCTTCTACAAAAACTATTAGAACAGAACTTACAGTTACATCTATCTAATTCAATAGTAAAACAATGAGACCTAATTGCCAATCTAGCAGAACACTTACATTTATCCAGTTGGGGTACCAAGGAGAGCTCATTAGAACAATTGCCATGGAAATATTTATAAAAAAGACAGAAAGAAGCCACATCATAGTGGTGGGAAAGTAATTGAAGTCAAGAAGTAAGGTCATAATAATATTACAGATCCTTTCTTGGTTTTTGTTGAGAATCTTGAGATATATAGCAGGAGCACAAGGCCAGATATAATTCTATAAAGAATAAATGTTGTACATATTTACGTATCATGCAACTTTTGAAGACCTAATTATGAAACTAATTTTAAAAGGGTTGCATCATACATGAGATATAAAATTAGCATATGTACTGCTGGTCCTAGTTATGCCATTGACCACATTCTATATCCATTTTCTGTAGTCAAATTAGCTTCAAAATTAGGTCTTCAAAGGTTGCATAATATGTGAGTATCTACTGTATATAAATTCTATAAAAACAAAAAAAATTGTATAATGTACAATTACAATGTCTCTTTAGAATTAGTAGCAGCAAAATTTAACCAAAATTCATCATTTGTTCAACTTTTATACCAACTAAAAAGTAAGAATTTATATTGCTTACATTACAAGAGGAGAAAGAAAATTATAAACACATATGGCTACTGACTATTTCTTTTGTAGTGTGGCATAAAATAGAAGTGGACATTATTCTTATATCTGTGTGCAGCTGATAAGAGAACCAAACAAAGATTTCTGCCATTTATTGATCAGCCAAAACACAAGTTCATTCATAATTTCCCCTGTGAAAGTTAGATGCTGTTTATCACAAAGCAAATTCTCTACACACACATCAAATCTGTTGATTTGTTTTGACCATGTTATCTTAGCAAGCATCAATCTTTATTTGCAGAGGAACATGGGAAGCTGATGATCACTTTGGATATTGCACTTGGAACATCCAAAGAAAAAAAAGTCCATTCTGAAATCAAAAAATGTAGACCAATGGAAAACAAGATTTCCAAAGATCTGATTGAATGGTTGAAGCAACACAAAATATCCAACATTGGATTTAGCAGAACTGAAAAGCATCTCAAAGAACAGGAATTCACAAAGAAGAACATTGCTGTTACAAATTCACAGTCATTATGTGGTGGTGCTTTATAGACAGACATAATTTATCAGTTTGTTGCTGGATTCACATACCACAGACATCTATTAATAGATACTATGCAGTCAACATGAATGAAAATCTCATGATGTTCATGTTTAACACAGACAGCAATGAAGCAGTCTAAAATGTGTTTAACATGAATGATTTTTTTTAAAAAAACAAATGTAATGTTTGTTAAATGAATGAAACTCTTTGATATACATCAGTTTGGACTCTAAATACAACTTATTGTGTATTTATTATTAGTGTATATGAGACATTTGTTTTATGATAGCTGGCAATGGGTAAGAATGCAGGGAAAAGTGGATTCATGCCTTTCTTAATGGTATTAAGTGCAAAGTGAAAATAAGCACCTGCTTGCTGAGCCCAGTACACAGAAAGTATTGCTCACATTAATGATTAGGCAAGATGTAAAATTAGGTTTCAGTTTAACAAGTTTTAATATGTTTACATTTGACAAGTCTAAATGAACTTTATTTTAAAAGATCAAAAAGTTATTTATAAATTATGTGCTTTATCAGGTTTTGTGAATTGTTTTGAATTATGAAGAATATTCATTAATTACTTATATATATATATATATATATATATATATATATATATATATATATATGCCATTTCCCAATTTCTAACTACATTTTTGAAAAAGTATTATTTACATTGGAATCTTTATTTTTGTTGGCTTTATACAAACATGTCTAATCTGAATGTAAATAATATAAATACAGATAAACATTCCAGAAATTCAGATAGACAAACCTAAAACCAATTCCACCAGGCTTATCAAGACATCAGTCAGTTCCAGGAGAATTGTTTATATATGTATGTATAAATAAAAAGAAAGAACAGTTAAGATATATAATCCAGTGTTCTTATAGATATTTTTATTTTTACAAAATAGTGCTCAATGTAAATTTACAGAGCATTAATATTATAAATCGATTTATTTAATGAAATCTGACATCCGTTGAATGCATGTCGTTTGGATTTTTTTGAAAAATACATCCCTACCCACCTACCAATAACGAATACAATAATACAGACATAATGAACACCCAGACACCCTTGTCCAGTTGAAGTAGATTTATCTGTAACCTTGGAAACGTGAATTATGATTTTAGCTGTATCTTTAAAACCCAGTAATTTTAAAAGTTACTTCAAAATTCGCTTGAGGATGAAATGGAACTAATGTCTTTAATTTAATTACAAAATTAAATTTGTAGCTTTTAGCTTCCATTTTTGAAACATGGTTAGAACTGTGTAGTGAAAAAAAAAACATTTTAAATAAATCAATTTATATATATATATATATATATATACACACACACACACACACACACAACAATTTGTCCCATAGAGAAATTATAAAAAATATTAATAAAACAAGCAGTATGTGAAAGGATAAATATAAAGTCTTACTTGTAATATTTCACAGCCAGTCTGTGTAATAATTTTCATGTGCTGCATATAGACTGCATGATTTTTGCTTGTTCTCATAGCCACAACTGTCTACCACATCTAACTTGGGTCAATGCCCCAACTATCAGTCATCACCAATAGGACATTAGTAAATACATCTTGTAAAATGGAAGAAAATCTTCTGCATCCCTACATTATTATCACTATGTTTCAGTCTATGGTTAGGTAATAAAAAGTTTGATAATCCATATGGATAATCCCAAGGAGGATGTAATCCAGAGAGCTCAATGTCAAACCAGAGGAAATATTAATTTAATTAGAAAACAGACAACCTTAAGGGTCCATTGATTATATTTTATTTCCCCAGGAAGGTGGTTTTTTTCCTGGTTCCTCAGATCCCATTTCCAAGAGTTAAAAATGGTTTTAAATTTACATATTATTTTTATACATTTTTTGAGGGGTAGTTTTAAGTTGATGTAAGGTGATAGAGAGAGGGGCAGGAGGATGATGACAGAAATGGTCAAAATTAGAGAGAGGGAAGGGTGAGATAGGAATAATTTTAAATCTATTTTTATTAAGATACTTAAGAGTAAGGGGGGGGGGTTGTAAGGACCAGACACTGACCTATTTAGTAAGTCATCTCACAGGAAATGATACAAAGAGAGAGAGAAAAAAAAAAATAGAAGTAAAGATATAAGAAAGCAAATGTGGAAGCAGTGGTGTGAGGAAAAAAGTGGGGAAAGAAGAAAAGGAAGAATAAATTAACGTATACGGGTATATTGTGGTAAATTTGAAAAAACACAGATTGATATATTTTACAGTTAACATTAAGTTAAAAATTATCAACAAAATAAAATAGGAAAAAAAAATAATGTGAACATAAGATAAACAAACAATAAATATTAATAACAATTGAGGAGTAAATAATGTATAATTAAAATTTCAAATTTCAAATTTTGAATCTTAATTTCACAATTTAAAATTAAAATATAAAATAACCTAAAAAAATTCACCAGTTCAGCAGTGGTTTACATACTTTACACCATTGGCGAGTATTGTATTTTATTGATATTATAAAGCTAACCATTTCATTTCCAACCTCCGTTTTGGTTATTCCTCATTCAGTAATGTTTTCTAGGTTACAACAATAGCAAAGGTAACAAATCCATTAGTATATAGTTCAAGTGGATCCTAATAATATATAATATTAAAACTGATCCACAAAAAGAGTTCAAAGTATTTATTATTACAGAGCAAATAATTAACAATAAAATCCAAAATCATCTCATCTGGGGAAGAGACTATTTTGGTAGACAAAAATGTCAGTCATCTGTCTTATCAACCCTGGTATGGACTGAGTTTGTGTCAGAAATAGTAATTTAAATGTGAAAGCTAAAAGGTAAAAAAAAATAGGCAAAAAATTAATAGAGAGTTTATCCATTTCAATGTTTTAGTCAGAATTTTTATATATTTCCATGCTGTATATAAAATCTTACTAGACACAATTTTTGGAATTAATTTCTTTGAAATATTCTAGTCCATTGTGTATATCACAAATATACTAATATGAACCTTGGAGAGTGGAGAAGGCCAAGACAATTTATTTCCTTTTTCTCAGCAACAACAAAGTGGGGTCATTAGTTTGAATGTAAACAATGTATTGTAAATTGTTTACATGTGAACTAATAACTCCTCATTCCAGAAATGATTTTTGTTGCTTATTTTAAAATCAATGCTTTTGTCATTTTAAATTCTATGGCAAATATCAAGGATGGAAAATAAACGGTATGATTAAAGAAAGATTGGTCAATATATTACAGGAAACCTTTCTGACACAGTAATTTTATTTAATTTAAATATTTAATAATTAGAAAAGAAACAAAGACAATTCCTAAATCCTCAACTGTAATCTGCAGCATTTTCAAGAAGAAATTTTTAAAATTAGTATTCAGTATGCAAATTTTTTAAAATCAGGTCCATCATGTATGCAAATATTGTTGGTTTGTTATGATGCATTTTAGAGTTACAAACACTGAGTTATCTCCCTTATATAGGATGTGACTACAATTTTTCGTTTAGTAAAGAAAGATGCTATTTTTAATTCAATATTTGGGAACAATAAAGTTTCTAAATGTAAAAAAAAAAAAAAAAAAAAAAAAAATAATAATGTTGGAACTACCTGCACCAGAAATAAAACTAAAAATAATGTAATGGAGTTTAAATCTGTGCTTATGTGAAAAAAATCGTTTGAAATGCTAAAACCGACTATTCCTATGATTTTTTTGCCAAAGGACAAATAATGAGGTGATAAGCATTGAAAAAATGTTTTGTAACTCCAGTTTAAACCAATTGTTTAACTTTAACAGGTTGTTGATGCTGCTCATTCTAGCAAATCAAAATCAATTTATTTAGAATGAAAGGAGAATAAGTGAAGAAGAGTATGAAGTAAAAAATGTCACCCACTCAAAATACTTTGCTGTATAGTGTATTTCAAAAGTAATTTAAATTGACTAGAAGAAGTCTTTGTTTTGAAAGTGCTAAAAAAGATTATCCACTGATTTTAGCCCTCTGTCATCACAATGTAATTTTCTTTAATAAAAAAAATCTTTAAAAAAATAAAATATACTTTCCTGAATTTTATTTGAGGAATAATTATTAGCAGATTTAAAGTTTTTAATGGGATTCAAAACAAAATATTTACTTGCTTGCTTTAAGTATAAAATATCACAGAAATTTTTAACAGGTGTTTATTGGCTGATTGACACACGGAATTTTTTTTTCTATGGTGGACATATCTAAAAATTACTTATCGAATTTTAGGGACTTGAGCTTTAAATTTACTATTACTCTTGTCTTACTTTATGTTGTGTACGAACGTCTGTATTCACAGCAATTGGCAAGTTTATATATACACACACACACACACACACACACACACACACACAAAAAGAAAAAATTCAAAATTGTGAATTGTTGTAAGCCATTTAATAGCAATATCATAACTGGTACAAATTAATACAGAAATTTAAAAGATTTAACATTTTATAAATTATTCTAAAAAATAAAAAAAATTCTTATTCTTTTCATCGAAGAAAAAGAGATTTTTCGTATATCTTATTCATAAAACTAAAAGCAATTAAAAACTTTTCTAATTAAATAGTGTTTTGGGTTTATTGCATATTTTTTTTAATTTTATAAGTCAGAGCAAATCTTCGGTAAGTAGGGGTCCTGTTCTAGAAAATTGAGTTTTGCGTATATAAACATTAAAGAAGCGGTACAAAAATTAACTTATCAAAATTCCATACAATTAGATGTGGTATAAATAAATGTGGGTGCGGGGATAACAGATGTAAAGTAAAAAGGTTTTACAAAGATTTTCTAAAAAAGAAACAATTAAATTCTAATCTAATTTCATTTGTGTAAGACCTGAAACTGAAAGTTTCATTAGAATCCGACAGTTATTTGATCTTTCCAAGAATTTGGAAATCAATATTTTCCACAACAAAAAAAAGATGCTAAAATTTCCTATTTCTTTGTATCCACAAGGAAAACTAGATTTTCAACCAAAATTTCGCCTTCTTAATAATAAAGATTTTGGAAACTTTGTTAGGTTCGGGGAGGGGGAGCATTTTTCATCAAGGTATGCTCATTTTTTTTAGCATATCTGTGGAGGTTGTTTATTCGATCAAATTTTGATTAAACAAAAATTATCATTGGAATCACTTTCTCTTCATCGTTGTGTGTCGCAAATTAAAAAAAATAACTAGGATTGAAAAAAAAAAAAAAAAAGATTAGTAAATGGAAAATAAAGAAGAAAAAAGTAATACTACAGTACCGAAGTATTTTTAAGTCTAAACTTTGAGAATATTCGAAAATCGTTTTAAAAAAAAAAAAAAAAAAAAAAGACACCGATATTCAGAGAACTTAAAAAGATTATTTGGTTACTTATTTTAGTGCCTCACGGGACGCAAACAATAATCAGTAAACAAATTAGCTGTAAATAAGCAACAATGCCTTTTTATAGTCATTTCTCAATTATACGATTTATATTGTCAACTGAGACTGTTTTTACTGATTTAAGTAAAAAGTAATGCAGTTCATCAAAATAAGTGCTGCGTAATTTGTTGCGAGAGAGTTGGACTCGATGAAAATTGAAAACAACTTAAAAAAAAAGAGCAGTATTAAAAAAGGTGGAGATAGCGAACATCACAGATACTACAAGAAAATAATACAAAAGTAAAAACTAAGGGTTCAGTAGTGTAATTTCTTGAAGACATGAGGGCTACTCGGACTGACATAGATGTGAAAAAGTCCGGAGGGCACAACAGCCGAAACGTTGTAAATATAACAACAAAGATGCGCGACGAATGTAAATAATGAAAAGTAAAACTCATCCTTGAAATTCAGACTGAAAAAAAAAAAAAATTCGAAAGAGATTTTTTAATACGCAATTTCATATGCTCAAAAACTGACAAGTTATTTTTAACTTTAAATTCACTTTATGAAAAATTAAATTTCAAAATTTTAGAAATAAAGATAATTAAATTTTTAAAAAATCTCATAAGAGGAAAAAGTATTAGAAAGGAGAAATCTTTATGTGAAAATAAAACAAAATTTTGAAATCAAAAGTAAATCTACTCAAAATTACAACTTTTCTATTTTAAAAAACAATTTGAGTAGAATAATTATTGTACTATGTGTCAGGTAAGGTTTTTAAAACGTTAATAATTTCATAAGAAATTGAAATGGTGAAAAAAAAGATTTTCCTTCGATTCAGACCGACTTTTTGTACCAATATGGTTTGATTTTTTTTTATCTTTTCAACATAGAGTCTTAATTGGACTAGAAAATTAAGATACTCTTTTAACTTAAGTCTTTAAGTTGGAAACAGAAAATATTTTCGATCAGATATCAACGAAGCAGAGGATCGGTCACAAATATATTTACTTTCCAATTTTAAAATGATCTATAAAAAAAAAAAAAAAAAAAATACTCAACATCACCATAAATACGGTCATAGACTTTCTTTTTGAAAAGTAACAAGCAACATTTTCATCACTAAAGAAATTATTTGTAAGGACGAAACCAGATGTGTACAAGTGCAACCCAATCCATTGCTAGAAGTTTGACGAGAACTGAATTACTATAATTTAATTATCTCGACCAAAAGCTCCTTTAGTATAGCGAGCTTTTGGTCGAGATAATTATCTTTGTGATATTATTTTAAGGTTTATTACAGATGCATAAAAACAGAATTAACGGCAATGAATGGTGAACAGTAACACTGAACAATGTTTTTTTTTTTTTTGTTTGAATGAAGTGTAAAAATGTCTACGTAATGTAGAAAGGTGTTAATCATAACTTAACAAAGAAAACCTTTTACAAGTTACAAAAATGAGCTAAATCGTATACCCTGAAGAAAATATACTCACCAAACACATTAAATATCTCTGGAAATTTGAGAATTCCACCATGTGCCCAAACCAAAGGACATCACAGACTTAATAAACGGTGTCACATTAAAACTGCAACCACTAAAATTAGACTATTCGCGCGGACAACTTTAAGTTGAAAATATTATTAGGTTATTATTATCATTACTATATTTTTACGGATAAAAATATAATGAGATTAAGTGTGATACTTGATTCTCCATCTCCCTCGTGCTACAGATCAAACAAGAGAATATATTCAGATATCAACTGTTAGCGAAATTTTAAAAAATACTTTCAGTTTTGTTGCGCTAGCAAATTGAATTTGACCAATAATCGTTTTATTTGCTTTATTTTATAGTAAAAAAAAAAAACAAACTTAGATTGAATTTCCAGTTTTATGTATTAAATATAATTTAATAAATCTTTATTTATAAATTAAGTTAAAAAGAGGAACATAATTGTTAAAAAAATTGTTCACCGGTTTTAGAATTATCTCCCTTAGAAATATACACGAGTTGTTTGAAAACTTCGGTGTAAATAGGAAACGATGGAAGTTGAAAATGAAGATATTAAATTTGATGCAGATGAATGGATGATGGAATCGGTATTTAGGTAAAATGCTTGTTCCTAATGGTAATACTGAATAACCATAGAGTTTGCAAGTGTTTTTCAAGTAGTAGCTACTGACTAAACAGTCATTATCGCGGTAATTTTAAAACGGGGAGTATTTTGTTTTTGTATTGCAAAGTAT
The DNA here is from genome assembly GCA_903632075.3 of Acanthosepion pharaonis. NCBI lineage: Eukaryota > Metazoa > Mollusca > Cephalopoda > Sepiida > Sepiidae > Acanthosepion > Acanthosepion pharaonis. The sequence continues at coordinate 431,848 of CAHIKZ030001236.1, forward strand.
TCTGGAAAGAGAAAAAATTAATTACGAGATTAATGTATTGTAGTAGTTTTATATTTATAGACTAAACTTTTGTACTAAAAAAAAATCTCATTATTTAAGATATTATTTTTTTATAATAAAACCGAAATCCATCACAAACATTTTTTTTATCATATGTGACATCTTGTGTCTAAGAAATTTCAAATGTGGATGGTTAGTTAAAAAAATTATTTCTTCAAAAACATCGAAATAGTTTTTTTTAAGTTAACATTTAACAATAAATCAAATTTGTGTTTCAAAACTGGAGATGATCGAATTTAAATACCTAAGGACTACAAATTTATTTCATTTCTTTCTGTTATAATTTTTTATCACTGTTCGTTGTTCAGCAGATCGTCGTAACAATAAAGTAAGGAAACACAGTTGAGTAAAAAAATAAATCTGGCTCATGCTTCAATTATTTGCAGTATTTTACTTCCAGCACTTGCTAACGGGAAAAGCTTTTAACTGGAACACCTACCTGTACCTGTAACGTAACGGCATTTACCCGAGGTGGGTTGAGCCGGCTCCTTTGGAGTTTCATGGGAATTTGGAATTCACAAGCGGTCCCCAACCGCATGTATAGCACATGAGATTTGATTATAGTGGTGAAGGTTTCGTGCAGGACCATCCACACTTTTTGAAGGGCCGATTACAGAGACCTGGTGCACTATGTGCCACAAGGTCCTCAAACGGCCCTCCGCAGGTTTTGAATTCAGAGTTTTTCCTTCTCCTAGACCAGTTGCCATCCAAGGCTATAGAACCCAGTCTGTCCTGCTATTTACCCATAGCTGGAGGGAGAAGAATAGGATTCATGCCTTTCCCAAGGGTATTAGCATGTAAGTGAATGTAATGGATTCAACTGGAATTCGAACTCGGCTCTCCGATTCCTCAATCCAAGCCGCTATCCATTACTCCACTGTGTCTCCTCACTGGAACAGATAGTCACTCTCTGATTTTACCCGGTCAACACTAAGAATTTGGTAAAGTTTAACATGTGTACCCATAAGGAACTGTGGGTCAAACAATAGCACTTTTTTTTTTCTGCTATTAATTACTGCAAACTCCTTTCACTCTCTTGGCAATGTTTATCGTTTCCAAAAGAGATGATTAGAATTTTAATAAAACACAAACATGAAAGTGAATTTTACATTTTCTTTGTTCTTGAGAATTTTCCACAAAAGTATTAAATACTGTTTTTTTAGAAGAATAATTTTAAATCTTACAACATTCTAAAAATGCTAACCAACTACTAATACAATGCATTGTTCCTCATTTATCAATATATCAAGAAATATAAAAATGATATGAAGCATGGTGGTGTAGATTGAGGAATCAGAGAGCTAAGTTCAAATTCCACTTGAGTTCATTACATTAACTTACATGCAAATAGCCTTGGGAAAGGTATGAATCCACTCTTTTCTATCCCCCCCCTCTCCGGATATGGGTAAATAACAGGACAGACTGGGTCCTATAGCCTTGGGTGTCAACTTTGAAATAGCCTCACCAACCTGCAATTGACTAAGCGTGGTTAGTACAGCTACACCCCTGAAAATGTGATCAAACAGGGAGGGGTTCCTCCAACAGGAGTGGGAAAGGCCATGGATTTGGACATTATAAAATTAAAGTAAAGGGAGAAATAAGTGTTTGGTTCCCAAATTTAATATTTTTTCAACAGTTTCCGTGAAACATTTCATGCACACTGGAGTTGTGAATTCTTTACACCAAGTTATTGCTATTTTTCACCTTTTTTTGCTTTGAGAAGTCTGCATGCAGACATACCGGTGTCTTTGACTTGTTCTTTCTGCATTTATTTACAGCCAAATACTCGAGGAAATGAGATAACACCATGAATCCTAGAATTGCCAATTAGTCATTTAGACTGAGTCATGAAGAAATGATACTTGTATTAATAGGAAACATTTAAATAATCAGTTGATGATATTCACTGATCTCCAGCGAAGCATCAATTGATGTTGCCTACTGTTTAAGGGTTAAGCAATTGATTAATATAGTTTGAAATCTTCTCCCTCTCTTTCTCATTTCAGTTTCTATATGTACACTGAATACTACTTTTACCACTTTGATATTAAACTTAAACAATCAGATTAGACCAAAAATGGAACATTGCTGCTATATCTAGACTGGAGAAGCTCAATTCTCATTTCCCAGCCTCTTGTGTTTTCCACTCTGCATCCTGTTTCCCTATAGACACAACATTGTAAGCCTGTTGCTACTTCCATAGCAAATGTTCATATAAGCTCTATTCTCAAGACCTATTAGTTAAGACTTTTGCAGCTAGAACCTACCTTGCTGATTCCACAGAGTTGAATCATCCTCTTTTCCTCTCTGTTCCAAATGTAAAAAGAAAGTTTCACTCAGATTTTTTGGTAAGAACTGCCACTTTGTGGTTGCAACAATTCAATCTTGATCTTTTCAAGTCAAGAATCAGTTGTTGTTTTTCCTCTTAATTATCTTGCCACCTTTTCTTTCATTCATATCATATGAATGAAAGAAAAGATGGCAAGAGGATTTTAACAATAGCTCTCTACCTTGAGTGGCTCTTCAACATTGTATTGGGTAAACCTAAAAAAACTACATGTATTCCTTAATTAACATGTTTTTTGAAAATGCCATTCCTTCTTTTCATGTGTGTGTTAAAAATTTTGATTAACACAATTTGTGACTTTGAAAATGTGAATAATATGGTTGAAGAAACAGTAACTATTGGAGAAACTTTTGGTTTTGAGGATGTTGATAAAGAAAATATTTGGGGATTATTTTATTCCAATAGAAATAGGTGAGTGACAATGAAACCAAACGCCAAAATGCATATGAACAAAATAAAGAAGTTGAGTGTGTGTGCATGTGTGTGTGTGGGGGGGGATTGAATGCCCTCAAACATATTAGAAAAAATGATTAGAAGTTAATAGATATAGATCTAGTGATCAATCAAACTTTGTTTGTTATGGTTTAGAGAATCTAAATTGTTTATTGTCACAGGGTGTATTGATTGGTTTTTATGGCTTATCAACATTTTGCATGTTATTTAAAGCCAGAAAACATTTTTTACATTGTAAGTACTTCTTTGAGATAATAATGATTTATTGATACAAGGCCTACTAATTAACCCATAGCTGGGAGGAGAAGAGGTGGATTCATATCTTTTCTCAGGGTATAAGTGAATATAATGAACCTGACTGAAATTGGAACTCAGCTCACTGATTTCCAATTCTGAATCATTATCCATTATATCACTGACACATCCAAGCCAAAGCCATCTAGGTACTGACCAGTCGTGATGTTGCTTAACTTTGGTGATTGTACGAAAACTGATATTTCAAAGTGATATGGCTTACATCCGTATCATTTTGAAATACCAGTTCTTGTATGATCACCAGTCTATGCTGAAAGAAAAAAAGGCTAAAAATGATGCTTGATAATTGTTTTTTCTTACAAAGTAAAACTTGCTTTATTAGATTCAACACATATTTCACATTTTGGAAAATGTGTCAAACAGTTTAGCTTCTCTGGGGAGATAGTGTAAAGAAACTATAAATGTCACTGTATGACACATTTTGAAAATACAAGCTATGTCTAGAAATAATCTGTGGGGAGCAATTATGTAGAAGCAAGCGAGTCAGAATGGCTTGCATCTGGTGCAAAGGAAAATAAGTTCCTTACTTCAATACATGACATGTAGCAGTGGCATTATGTTCCTTGAAAGTGGCATGTATCTCCCTTCCCCACTTTAGATTATTCCAAATGTGTATATTCTGTAGTGGTGGCTTTTGTACAGCTTAGCATGGTTCGATCAATAGCAAGTTGCATGCTGATTGATTGGACTGGAGGATGCTATTTTAATGGGTAACTGAGGACAAAGCGAAGAATGTTAATTGGTCAGTCAGCCACAGTATTGGTATGACAAAAGATGGCTGAAGCAGAGTGATTTTTACATTGGTGATGTTTGCGGAAAATCAAGAACGGCAGATTAAAAAAAAGTATTTAGTGTTGTACAAGTGATGTCAGAGGAACACAAGCTCATTTACACTACATAATCCAACACATTAGAAAATATATAATCATCCTCAGCATCCTTTCCAATTTTCAAAACAGTCTTAAATTGTCTTCGGGAATTATCATAATCAGGCTTGTTGCATTGTTTAAATCTCATCAAATGTCTAGTATATCTTTTTTGGTAGCATGTGATGTTTTGCTAAAAATTCCTGCACAGGACAAGAACAATCTATAGTCAGGATATTCTAAATGGCAGGCAACTTTTCAGAAAATCTTCTAATTCTCTCATTGTCACCTGCTTTTGATTATAGCATTTTTCTTAGAGGTTTCTGTAGGTTCAAGGCCTCCCAGAATTTGCTTTTCTTTTAATGACTTCCTGACCAATTTTTAATTACTATTACCAAAATTTTATCTGGGTATTACTCATTCCTTAAATCCTTTTTAACTCATTAATGGTCAGCATCTCATTTTTGGTACAATGGAAACAGGGGTGCTAAGCAAGAAAGAATAATCCCACAGTACATTTCCCTATTATAGGTATTAATATATCAGTGATATAGTAACACCTTAATACACAGGTGGAACAGAATAACTGAAAGAAATGAATGACAAACATGTATTGTTCTCAAAGAGATTTTTTTATGTTGCAAAGTCACACAAGAAATTTCTGTCTATATCTCTGAGATGTGGTATTATGATTACTTACATTATATTAAATTATAACATACAACAAGCAATGTGAAAGGAGTGAAAAATGAGAGGATCTTACTAGTAATATTTCTCAAAGGGAAAACGAGCAGGCCGGTGGTGTCCATTATGTTTCTGGTGAGACTACGTTGATTCCTCTGTTTGTCCTATGGCTGTGAGCTTGTGACATCTGTTATTTCTGCAGTCTATATAGCAACTGTCATCCTAAATAGCAACTCATATTTGTCACTCTCTGAACTGACATTATTCACTGGCCATAATGTGATCCTTGTAATTCCTCTTATCCAAAGGGAGATAATCAACCTTTGCATCCCTACAATAATTATCAATGGGTTATAGATAGAAAACTATAATTAATACTGGATTGTTTAAAAAAAAACTATAAATAATACTGAATTTTATGGTGGGCATTAATGGATTACACATTTGTATAATTTTTGGAGACAAATGTCTGAGTTTCAAGTAAAATGTGAATATGACTGTCAGGCAGTACATAAATTTGCTGAGTAGAATCTCACTGCTAACTGAGTAACTACATTAGAGAATGTCTGCACAATAAGGTCTCCCCTGATTGGCTGTTAAAATTTCATCAAGACTGTGCAGCTGACTCTTGGAATATTCAAAATGGATTGATGCTTTCTAGACAGATCATGTATTGATAGATTCTTAGATTTGCAACTTGAAAATTTTGTTTAGTGTTGTAAATTGATTGTGATTAATTATTTAACACGGACATTTTTTCTTATTTTATGATTTATTATTATTCTTTAGATATAATCGACTTCATATGTATGATCTTCATTTGCCTGTTACTGCCTCAGACTGGATTAATGAGAAAAGTAAGTACCTTTATTTTCTTAAATGAGTACTAACGAAAAAAATAATTTAATGTAGTAGAAAATACTGGATATGCTTACTGTGTATACATATATGCATACATATAACCACTCTGAAGATGGCTCATGGGAGCCAAAAGCTTAGATCAAGGAACAGCATAAAAAAATATTCAAATGTTGAACAATTTTTGTCTTTATTTTCACCCAAAATTAAAGCAACCATACAAAGTTTAGAATGGCTCAAGATCAAACATAATTGACATTCATTGTCTATTATATTTAACAATATATTTTTGAATAGTATTCATACGTATGCACATAGCTGTGTTTTTTTCATTGAAATCATATGGCCATGTATTATTGAAAGACACGATATATATACAAGTAAAAGTGAAACTAATTCAAGCTAGTGATTATGCACTCATACAAAAAAAAGAAAATATTCAACTGAAGATAAAGTAACATTATTAATTAAAAAAGGAAGGTGTTGTCTTCAATGGAAATCAATCTGTTCAACATGTCACAACCAGTATTTATTTTTATGCCTACATGTGACCATGAATTCATTTCTCTTCTTTAATACATTAGGGTTATTTAAATTTTTTAAAATAGTTAATTTTTCTACAAGGCATAGGTTACGCCTTTTGACTTTAATACTCATATGTAACCATGTATATATGTATATATGTGTGTGTGTGTATATATATATATATATATAGTCATCTACAGACAGACTGTTTTGCTGTATCACAGCTCCTCAGTGTGGCTAGACATCCGATTGCTTCAAGCCAGGATAAAAACCCGACTGATTTGACATCAGTCAGATCTCTTAACTCTAGGCCATCATCGCATGGCAGGTAAGGAAGGGAATTTTAACATTTTTATCTATAAGAAATATGCCAGCAGCTCAGAACAAAGAGTAATGCTTAATAGCAGTAGGAGTTGTTGTTTTTTAAAACCACCTTTTCCTTAGAGTGTTCAACTGGATTTCCGATATATATATATATATATATATATATGTCCAATGATGTTTAGTAAGGATAATTCCAAGGGGGATATGAATCCAAAGAGAGCTCAATGTAAAAATAGAGCAATATTATAATAATGAATAAGAAATCCTTAAAAATCCATTATGTGGTAATAATTTATTTTATTGCCCAATCATTCAGACCAAAAAAGTTTGGGGTCTGAAATGATTGGGCAACAGCCCATGAAATAAATTATTACACATAATGGATTTTAAGGATTCCTTATTCATTTTATATATATATATATATATATATATATATATATATATATATATATATATATGTTGATGTGCCATGATATTTGTGTGTACCTTTGTATTATTTTTATAATTACTTAGATGTGTATATTTATATTTAACTGTATATTTATATTTCTACCTTTGTAGCTTGAAGTATGTGTGGATGTGTGTTTTTACCACTTTTTTCCCCCCATTTATTTATGTTTATTTTAAATACAAAATTTCAAAAAAACTTTTTAAAACAATCTCTGCAAATAATATGGACTGTTTGCCTATTATGATAGTCCAGTATATATATATATATATATATATATATATATATATATATATATATATATATATATATATATATTAAATTTTAAATTATGTAACAACTTAGATTGTGTTGTGCATGAAACTCAGAGTTATGGTACTGGTGAGGAAAAAGATATATATTTATTATTAATATATAATTTATAGCTCTGGCTTACTAAGAAATGTAGGTTATGATTGGTCAGTCATGTTTTGAAGATGTCCAATGAAAGAGGACCAGAAGTTTGCCTTGAGATAGGAAGAGAAAAAGAGGCAGACCAAAAACAACTTTTAATTTTCTTTTTTTCTCAAGACATTTCTGTTGTGTGTACTGGGTATAAAGATATACTACATCTTGCAGCAAGGCCTCTTATCGGAGGGTTTTGAGGAGTGTGGAACCACCTCTTAATTGCTGTTTTTCCCAGGTCCATCCTAGTAGCACCTGTTAGGGTCTGAGCTATAGGAAAATAGTGTATCCCCAAACTGGGGGCAAAACACTATGAAAGTATAAAAATACATTTTTATAGTAAAAATACCAGCAATAGATTTTAATAGTAAAAAAAAAAATTACCAAAGCTCCCAAGAAAAATAAATTTTGGCATTAAATGATCCATAAATAGTTGATATGCCATTAAGCAACCAAACCAAATCAGGCATTTCTGTTGTCCTTCATAGAGTCATAATGGCAAAATGGAGGGAGGGGAGTTCTTGCATGCTGAGAAGGTGGGAGAAATCTCCCATTCTTCTCTCTCCCTCTCTCTCCTAATTTCAAATTTTTAGCATGTTCGCATTTAAACTTACTTGTTATTTGATTCTGAATTACAAAGATGACCAGACATATCTGCTCAACTATTTTCTAGTAGTGTTTTGTAGTGAAAGAGATAATCAGGTACCCCGAAAAAAAGTTTGTGTTTTGTGTGCAATCTGCTGAAGAAAAATTACCAAAAAGTAGTTAGCAAAAATCTACATCAATGACTAGAAGCTATGCTAATGTTCTTCCCTCCCCTGAATGGCGTGACCAATCAGAAAATTCTCTCGGTGAACACAACTTGTTGTTTTTCGCTTATAAAAGATGATTTTTTTGAGCTGTGAGACGAACACATGTTGTTGTTGGCGAGAAGTGAAGGTTGGATTTGTGATCCCATTTTGTCATTTCTATGGTGTGTGTTGGACTGTTACGTCGGACTATCGTGTGAACTGCGATTTGGCTACAAGTGTTGCGGACGAGAAACACGAAATCTATTGCAGTTGCTACTATCAGTTGACAGTCTTTTCTTTACTACAACAGGTTTCCATCTGTGGTTCAGTTTTAAGCAATGTTGAACCTGGTGACTGTTTTGAAATATCAGATGTTGTAAGCTTGGATGTGCAGGTGGTGTAAAGTTTAATGTCTTGGAATGAGAAAGTGGAGAGCTGAGTTTGAATTCCCGTTGGGTTTATTATATTCACTTACATGCAAATCCCCTTGGGAAAGGAATGAATTCACCTCTTCTCCTCCTCCCAGCTATGGGTTAACTAGTAAGACTTGTATCAGAAAATTATTATTATCTCAAAAAAATTCTTACAATTCAAAAATATGTTTCAGCTTTAAATAACCTCAAAAAGGTTGATAAATGGTAAAAAACAAACAAATCAATCTGGTCCAGTTTTCTCTGCCTGTTCACATGTGGGATAAGAGCTGTTTTACGTTTTCTGCTTGGCGAACTGCATACACAGTCACATCCTTGTACCACTTTAACTGAATATTTATGAAGAATCAGCTCATATATTATATCACTTCAGGTGGCGATTTAGCCCAGCTGGACGAGCGATTGGGCTTCGGTGGTGGCAGCAGCTACAGCGTGCTACCAAGCTCACTTGCTCACTTGCACCTGCCTCCCTGCCTGCCTTAAACAGTAAATGCGCTTCGTGTAACAAGCTTTGCTTTCTTCAACATTCGCATAGAATCGGTGAGTGAAAGTGTGTGCAAGTGTGGTGAATGATCAGCAGACAATCATTGACAGGTTTAATTCCATTTCCAACCTCGATTTCTTAAAAGTCTCTCTTGTTTTTTTACACTCACTAGAGGATGAGGCGTCTGGCAAGCTTAAATCAGTCACAGTTTACGTGAGCTTGATCAAAGTTTTTCCCATCAAGTTTTAGAGCAGTGGAACGGTATCACATTGTGTCTGGACAGTTGGTTGTTATTCCTCTTCCTGATGGGATACCACAGTGCACACCATAGTCGGCTGGGAAGTGTGCCGGTCCAGTTCGCTGTGTGTCGAACATATACAATTGCATGTGGCTGGCGCGCAAGTCATATCCGCAGCACATCCATTTCTGTTCATTGCTGTGGAAATGGAAAAAGGAACTGTCAAGCGGAAGATGAATGAACAAACGGATGTACAAACTTTTTTCATGTTTTTTATGTCTTTTGCTGTTTCAAGAAAAGTGTTGACGTTAGTTGGCCCACAAGGAAGACGAATCGAGTCAGTTGAGGGCTTAGTCCCAATAGATTGCAGCGTGGTGGCTGCTCTACTAAGTACAATACTCTGAGCTTGAAGTCAAGTGGTCTATGAGTGATCCCTCATCTTACGCTCCACAGGATGTTCGAAATAAGACAGCGACGGCAAAATCCCATCTGTCACGGATGTCAAATTGAGTGACCCGTTCGCAGATGTCACCGCATGCGAAGCGACAGCAGTAGCTGAAGTGGATGCGCATGGTGACGAGCATCACCAATGCTGGTTGTTTCAGGCCCAGATAAAATCATTTACAGTCCACTTGACTATGTAAGTGTACAAACAAATCAAGCTGGGCTCCTTACATTTATGTGATAAACCTTAGTGTCTACTTCAGACTTAACTATTATTGATCCTTTGTTATGACAGAGACAACATGTCAATTGATCTTACCTTAGTTTGGTAATTGAATTCAGCCAAACAAACACTTACAGTCTTTCTATTTGTTATCTCTTCCTCTCCCGGTTTCACTTGTCTTACTTCTTACAGGATAGTCACTTCTTTTGTGGCACAATTCCAACATGTCTAAAATTCTTCCTATTCACTTTGGATTTCTACAAGTCCAATATCTAAATGTTACAATTTGTTACTTTTTGTCACACGCTCTTCCAACCCCTTCATTTGGGACACCTGCTTTCTCACTTAAACTAAAGCTTTCTTAAGTGTCTTTGAGATATTTTTCCTTTCTGGTCAAGTTGTTAACTTTTTACCTGTCCCAGGAGTGGCAGGGTTACTGCTTCCTTATGTGTTCTATCCTATTACACTTTTCATATTTCCTGTGACCCAATTCCTACAATTTTGAGGATAAGCCACCACCTTTTAATAGAGAAAACCTTCAGCAATCTTGGACCTTTGTATCCTCAAAAAAAAAAAAAAACAGTGTCAAAAAAGTGATGATTAGAATTGTAATAAAACCTAAACATATGAATGTGAATTTATACTTTTTTTGTTCTTGAGAATTTACAACAACAAAAAATAAAATGCTGTTTATTAGATTGTTTATTTACAAGAATAATTTTATATTTACAACATTCTAAAAACTAATACAATTAAAAGTAATGCAATGCAATATTTATCATTTACCAATTTATAAAGAAATAAATATGAAAATAGTTTTTTATTCAAAAATTTATAAACTAAATTATTAAAATATGCAAATGAACAACTCTAAAGAAATCCTTATTGTTTACCATTTTATAAAGTTCAAATCAATTAGCAATTAGTCAATGTTTTGCCAACCATTCCAATAAATAATATAATAAATAGTGTTTATTTTATTTGTTGTCAATTCTGAAGAACAAAGAAAATATATAAATTGACTTTCATATGTTTAGGTTTTATTACAATTTTAATCATTGCTTTTTATAATAATAAACATTGCTGCGGAGTGAAGGTAGTTAAAATAATAGTGGTGTCAAGGGAAAAACCATACTTTTCACACACCATTTTTTTTGTGGGCATGAAAGTCAAAGATTGCTATACCTTCTATGTCCATGGAATTTGCAGGTCCAACATAGTAGGCTAAATGACCCATCCATCAAGGACCAACAATTTCTACCTACTGCTTTTCCCCACTACCATTATAGAAGACCTTTAATCTCTCCATTTTGTCTCATCTTTTTCCATTCTCTTTTACGTGACCATCATTTTCAGGCTTTCCAATCTCCCCCTCCAAAAAAAGTATCGGCCAAAGTAGCTGGTTCCTCTTGAGCACACACTCACTTCTTTGATCGTAGAGATTTGTTACTCTATATTCTCATCCAAATTGCTTTCTTCATGAAATAAATAAGGTGTGGTACTCTAATAGTTGACATTTAATAGTTATCTCCCTTTAATTTATTTTCTTTTGAACTGCTTAATTCAAAAATCTTTCACTCTGTCTTAAACGGCAGTGTGCAGAAGTGTGTGTGTGTGGGGGGATGGCTCCAGACATCCAATCAAAGAATGAAATACAAATTTAATTTGAATGAAGTATTTATTTCATGTTTCACCTGTTTTTACATCTTTCAAATGTTTTCCTTTCTCACATTTCTCAGTACTAAGCCTTAGGCACTCCCACCAAGTCTTAGCGGCATCAAGGAAATTACCATGCATCACCAAACATCACCATGTCACCTGGAATTCTTTCTTTCTGGCATTACTTTTACCTTATACAGTTAAAAAAAGAACAAACAAAATCCATGCACAACTGAAATCATAGAGATAAAAACAAAGCCAGTGGTACAAATCAGTGTTGTTCCTTAATAAAATTTATTTGTTGAAGTGAAGCATAAGTTAGGCAGATAAAGCAATTTCTAATGCTTACTCTGGGGAAAAAACAAAACATAGATGTAACTATTCAAGAGTTCAAATATTCAAGGTGGCAGTGTTTTTACCTTCATTTGTCCTAGTGCATGGGTCCTGTTTGGTAACGAGGAAGTTGGGTAATTTCTCCACTGGTGCCAAAAATCATTATCAAACCCAGGTGAAAAGCCAGGATTTAAAATGTTGATCTTTAAGACAGGCAGCTATTCCTTTCACTTTTGAGAGATTCTTTTTTTTGAACATGTCTGTTTTATATGCATCTCTTTCATAAGAAATATTAAAAAAAAAACAAGAATGTTTGTTGTTCCGCCCCTCACCCCCCCCAGTGTTATAATAGGTTCCCTACACAAGTGGCTGAATACACATAAAGTCAAGTGGGCCCTAAATGATGTTATCGGAGTCAAGTGTTGTTTTTTTTAAATGGCTGGAAGATACAGTCTTTGAAGGAAAGTGAAGTCTGGTGTTCAAAGCGGCAACCCACTTGAGAGAAGGTGAAGAAAATAATGAAAAGGAAAGAGATCAAGGACACCAAATATTTCTGCTTGCAGCTTTATATAAATTAAGTAGACTCCCAATTAGGGCTGGACAGACAGAGAGAGCTGTCCAACTAGTCCCAGTAGCATTGGCTGAAATAAGAAAAGGACTCAAAGGGATTTATGTGTCTCCTACCTATTGCTAGAGAGAATACTAGGTCCAACCAAGGGACTTTATTGAAATAAACACCAAATTGTTGAGAACCGGATTTGTGTCTTCATTTCTTGATTTTGATTTCATCTTTCGGTTCATGTGAATGTACTGAGAGTTCTTTCCAGTCTTTGTACACAACTGTGCAAATCAGAAGCAAAACACAATAAAGGGATTGCTTTGTCTGGTCACTGAAAGTCTGAGAGAGGGGCCTATTCCCCCCTCCCCCTGGGCATTTATTTCTTCTTTCATACAACATAACTATGAAAAAAGTGTTAAAGAATTAGATGCCATGAAGCAATGACATGAGAGATATGGGTGAAGATAATGTTATAAGGTCTCTAATTGAAATAACAGAATACACATTGTTATTATCAAGTTTATGTTAAAAATGTTTGTTTATATTTCTGAGATGAGGTATTGTAATTATTTACATTATTTATGTTGTTCGGACTGTTGTTCTCATCTTTATTGTCAATTCATGATATATGCTCTGACCTCCTTCAGGTGATTGGAATTTCGAACTGAACCCTTTATTTCATCCACTGGGGTAGATTGTTCTAGTTCTACGTGCCATGCCTCTTCTGGATGTCTTAGTTATCTTCCATTAACTCAACCTTTTGTTCTCCAAAAATTTGGAGAGTTGAGTTAAAGGGAGATAATTGAAACATATGGAAGAGGCATGGCATGTAAAACTAGAACAATCTACCCTGGTGGACGAAATAAAGGGTTCAGTTTGAAATTCCAATCACCTGAAGAAAGCTAAAGCATAAACGGCTGAAATGTCATGAATATGATAATAAAGATGAGGAGGGCAGTCTGAACAATGTAAATAATGTTAAAGATGTTATATTTAAAACTTTTTCAAGAAAGAACTAATGGAATTTTATTTTTAAGTTGGCTATTTTAACCTTTAGCACCCTACATTATTACTTCTCCGTATGGTGGCTCTTCAAATACAAACTGCAGTAGCTTTGATCTTGATTTAAGTCAAGGCTGTTTTTTTGCTGTTGCTATAGCAGGATGTGACAACACAATTGTGAAATTTAAATATACTGTTATTTGGCCATTGGAGTCAGCTGCAATGGAAGAACAAATGCTTTCCTTAATGACTGAAGTTGCCTAAAGAGTGTTTAAGATTAAGGTCTTGATGATGGAGTTGCCCTAAATATTTCATTGCATTAAACAAGTGTTTCTCAACTGATGCACACAATTGCACGCTCCACGTTAACAGAAGAGTAATTTATGAATTATTTTTATTTTTAAAAAGCTAGAGACACCAAACACGTCTTCCATGTCTAAGTCAAGTCTTTTCATTTGATATTTTAAACTTGATGCTAAATTTCTCAATCTTTAAGAAGAAGTGGATAATCCTTTCCCTTTTGCCTTTCTCAAGGGATTTAAATGTCATTATTGTCCTCTCTAAAAAAAAAAAAATTCTTCATAAATCCCTTTAAATGAAAACTGTAGTGCTTCTTAAATATACAATGTAATATTTTGAAAGTAAATGCTTTTTTCAGGAGACTTCTTTATTATTGTCCTATTTTCAAATTTCATGACTAATTTTTCATTATTAAAAATTAAAGGTCATCCCAGAGTTTTAGTCATTCTACAAGTGCACACTGAATTAAAAAATGTTGAGAAACACTGCACTAAACTCTGGACTACACATAATTACACATTTTAATGAGTAGATATAAAGAAATTATCTGATAATAAAATTTGATGTTGGTAATATAAGTTATGGTTTTTGAAATTTTAAACAATTCTAGATGTTTGTCTCGCTACATCAGATGAAAAGAATCATGAGATTTGGCAAGTGGCTCTTCCGGACGATTTGCTTGAAGAAGAACAAGAATCAGTAAGTATTTGGTCGTCTTGAAATAGGCACAGAAATTTTGCTGTTTATATCAATATGTTTGTTACTGTTTCATTTTATAATGTGGCATTGTCTATGTTTAAGTGTATATTTCCCTGTTTATGTGTGGATGAAACTATTTAAAAGTTTGGGGAATTCAAACAGATTGATCAGACACACACTTCATGCATTTCTTGAAGTCAGTCTATCAGGAAATGAACTTTCTATCATTTTCTTTCTTTTTGGAAACCAGTATGTGCCATTTTTAAAAATTTATTTTTAATGTCATGTCCCTTCAGTGATCTTAACTTTCAACTGGTCTGACATTGAGAATCCATAATTAGGTGTAAAACAATGAAATCAGGCATGGCTGATCATGTGTAGGGGAAAAGGTGGTTAGCAATCCCTGTAGAATGAAGTAAAAATACTTCAGAGAAAACCATTGAAGAATAAGCCCTCTGGAGGAATCAATGCATTTATGAAGCTATGACAGCTTCCTTGGTAGGCCTAACATAGAAATAGCATATGGGAGCTATTGGTAAAGAAAGAGAAATGCCAAGCTTTACAGCAAGACTTCAGCTGTAAGAAAGAAAAATAGCTGCAGAAGACCTCAAGTGTAACAGCAAGTTAGCAGCAGTAGCAGAGAGGCAGTAAAAACATTAAGTTTATGGCTCAAGTTCTAACTTCAGGATTGTTCTATAAGGCAACAGCCTAAAGGATTAAAATGCTGTTTTGTGTCATAGTTGTAAATTCAATCCCTGAACTTGGTCAGTCAGTTAAGTGTCATACATCATACATGCTTGGGTGATAATGCCTCTTTCAATTCATGACTGACTCAGTCAGTTAGTTGCCATACATGAAACATGCTTGGGTGATCATGTCTGTTTGATTCATGTCTGATAAGTGCCACATGTGATACATGCTTAGTCGATTATGTCTTTTCTGATTCCTGACTGACTCGGTCAGTTAAGTGCCATATGTGATACATGATTGGGTAGCCATGTCTCTTTCAATTCATGACTGATTTAGTTAAGTGCCATAAATGATACACTCTTGGACAATCATGTCTCTTTCGACCCTTGACTGACTAGGCAGAATATCTTCCTGCAGTAGGTTGCCATTCCGGTGGTAGACTGGTTGCCGACTAAGGCTAGAGGAACCAGTCTGTACTGCTATTCCACTCATAAATGGGGTGGGGGGAAGAGTTGGATTCATACCATTCTCAAAGGTATTTGCATGAAATTGAATGTAACAAACCTGAATGAAATTCAAACTCAGTTCACCAATTTCTGATTCTGGGTGGATATCCATGACACTACATTGCCCATCCCTGAGCTGAGTAGTGCAGACTTAGAAATGGTGGAAGCTAGACTAGCAATGACTGAGCAACACTAAAAAAAAAAAAAAGATGAGATATGCCTTGTTATTGACAGTAGAACAAGCACTGCTAACCCCAGCAGAGGGTTCAGTTTAAAATTTTCTGAAGGTTTCTCAGATTAATTAATACCTGAAGAACGCTGGAGAGCACAATGGCCAAAATAATAGTAACAAATATGGGAACATTAATTTGACTGTAAATAATGTATCTGGTTGGAAGGAAAGTTCTTGCAGTTTGTAGAACATTAATTCACTTAGAATTAATTCACTTGCACTATTGGCAAAATGTAAGTTCCACTTCAACAATTTCTTCACATAAACTGCTACTTTGTGGAACTGACTCCCAAGAGGATGCTTTCCTAATCACTACACTCTTGACTTCCCACATTTCCTCATAAACTGTTCCTCTTACCTCTTACTCTCTATAGCCAGGGTTGATATGGTACGAAATGAAATCAACCACCCAACATGAAATAACTTTCATGGCATTAATTCATAATATATTTCTAAAAGAAATCAAACTGTATTTGACAAAAGTACAACATAAAACACATACATCACCATGTCTAGTAATTATGTCCACACAAACATGTACATGCACAAAAGTTGAGTATTATCTACCATGTATTCAATTGTGAAAGCAGAATAACATATATAATATTTTTATTACTTTAAAGCTCCCAAGAAAATTAAATTTTGGCATTAAATGACCCATGAGGAGTTGATATGCGATTAAACAAATAAATTAATCTCGAGTGACTCTTGGGCCTTGTATAGGGTAAACATTATTATATATAAAAAAGAAAAATGTGAGAAATTTCAGCTAAATATAATTGTTTTTTTAATAGTTACAACTTTTTAAACTCTTGTAATGTTTTCTGACTTAATGAACTGGTGCTTTTATTAAAAAAAAAACCTATAATCAAAATAAACATGTTCAAATGTATGAAATGTTGAAACTTAGAAAAAAAAATATTGAAATCACCACCTCCACTCAGTAAAATATTTATCTTTTTTAGTGTTTAAGCAAAGATCGGGATTTTAAGTTGGTTGCTGGTGGCTTTTGTGACAAGAAAATTGCTGCTGTGAAATGTTTTGCTTCTCAACAGTAAGTGAATATTTTTCTTTTTTGTTTCCTTTGAGATAATGGTATATAAATTTTTATATATCAAGAACAAGATTGGAAAAAAATATATAGCCAACTGGAAAAAGTTTTTGTGTGATGCATTTTGTTCTTTAGTACTTCATTGGAATAA
This sequence comes from Acanthosepion pharaonis, assembly GCA_903632075.3. Lineage (NCBI taxonomy): Eukaryota > Metazoa > Mollusca > Cephalopoda > Sepiida > Sepiidae > Acanthosepion > Acanthosepion pharaonis. Next base: position 448,965 of record CAHIKZ030001236.1, read on the forward strand.
ATGTGTTATATTGGTGTGACTACACATGTGCACGAACAAGGGATATTGAGAATTTTAAATCTAAAAAAAAAAATAAAAGAAATTCTTATTATTTTTAATTAAAAAGAAAAAATTTATATTTCAAAAACAAATGTTTTTGTTTTTAATTTAAAATTTTTTTTAAATTAAAAAATTTAAAAAAAAATTTCTTCCTTAGGCTAAACATAGTTATTCCCCTTAAATATTTCATTTTATTGACGTAACTAAAAGTCGAAATTCAAAATTTACCTGTTTTTTTTTTTTTAAAAGTGGAACTGAGACATTAAAGTTAGAAGAAAATATTTTCTATTTGATCGTACAAGAACTGGTGTTTCAATGTGATATGGCTGTAAGCCAATGTGATTCAAGGAGACAGAAGTTTTGCTAATTGAGGGAAAGTATAATTGAAAAGCAGAATTGCAATTCTGGACAAGACTATAGCATTCACTTTTTACTGAATCTCTTTGGAAAGTGTGAGTCCATCTTTCTCACCTCCTCAGCTATGAGTTAAATGAGGAGGCTGAAAAAGTTCTCTCACTTTGGATAGCAGCCAGTCGAAGAAGAAAAACTCTGAATTCAAGCCAATGGATCATGCTGATGTTGATTGCAGAGTGGCGTCCCTTTAACTATTAAGCTTCTCATGCTATGTCTCCATTGAGATTAGCATCTATGGCTTTAAATTGCATTCTGTTATACTGTATCTTTCTTCTAACTCCATTTCGTCTTCTTTCAGTTGAAGTTCACAAAACATTACAAACCTTTATAAAAGAAAGGGAAACATCTAGAGATTATTGTAAATTCACAGAAATACATTTTCTTTTTCAGTCCTTAAAATGAACTTTGGTACTTTTTTTATGAATTTTTATGAACCTTGGTAGTTTCTTTTATGAATTTTTATGAACTTTGTTACTATTTTTATGAATTTTTATACTATTTTTTATGAATTTTGCTACTTTTTTTAAAAGCATTTTTATGTTTTTGGCATTTTTTTCAGTGAATTTTTATGAACTTTAGTACTTTTTTTTAAAGAATTTTATGAACATTGATAGTAATTGATCATCAAATCTGTAAAGACTTTTGCAGTGATTACAGTACAGAAATGGTATTTGGATAGCCGAGGTTTAAACTGAGAATTTATCCACATGATTGCCTATGATTATTAATATTGTTGATATTCACAAGCTTTAGCATAGCACAAAATTAATTACAAACAATCTGAGATTAACTTTCTTCTTTACTAGAGGATGAGTAGATTCATTTTTTTTTTAAGACTTAAAACATACTGACATTTTCTCATCATAGGTTCTAAATAGTGACATTGATATGGGATCTGTCCTAGAAAGCATTTCCTGCATAGTAGAATTTCCTGCATGAGTAGAATAGTTGGAGATTTCCATCAGCTGCTTCATTGGGTTCTCTTTAATCTGAAATCTCCTTTTCAATGGTGACTTTTATATTTTAAGTTTTCGAGTAAAGCCAAAAATCTTATGAAGCCAAATCTAGACTGTAGGGAGAAGTTGGAAGTTCTGAGTGATGTGTTGCTTTAGGAGACACAACATTGCAAGCCTATTGTTACTCTGCTGCTATTTCCATGGCAAATATTTTGATGCACTCTATTCTTTAGTTCCACCTGTTCAGACGTTTACACTTACGGACTGCCATGTTACTTCCATGGAGTCGAATCACTCCCATTTCCCCAGTGAAAGAAAGTTCCACTCAAACAGCTTCCCAATAACTGCCACTTTGCAGAACAGACTCCAATGTAGATATCTTTTTGAACACTACCATCTTATTCCCTTCAAGTCAAGAGTCGCTTTCTATCTATCCTCCTTATTCTTATTATCTTCTCTTTCATTTATATCACACACCTTATTCATAATAACAATTTTAAAAATATTCTCCTCACTTGAGTGGCTCTTGAACCTTGCATTTGTTGAACATCTCTGCATGAGATGTGAAATGCAGATGAGTTGATTGTCATGGAGAATATGACTGTCACACTCGATAACATCTCACTACTGACTGAGTAACCTTATGGGAGAGTGTTCACACTGTCACCTTTGATTAGTTGCCAAGTTACATCAAGACTGTTTAATTGGCTTCAAAATGACTAGATACTTTCCAGATACAAAATGACCTACAATCTGTTGTTAAATGGGGCAAGGAGTGGCTTGTTAATTTTAATGTCTCAAAAAACGAAATTGCTCTCTTTTAATCATCTAAGAGAACCCTTATTACCTTTCATCAGCATGGCTGATGCTAACCTCCAGGATAGTGACTTGGTGTACCTTCTCTGACTAAGGTTTTCAGCTGACATGAAGTGGAAAGAGTCTATTGAATCAATTGCTAAGTCTGAAGTTAAGAAGGCTGGTTTACTTTGTTGTGCTTGACATTTTTTCTTGCCAGAATCTATCTTAAATATTTAGAAGTCTACCATTTGTCCTTGCTTTGAATATTGCTGTCATATCTCATCTTGTGCTCCTGCTATATATTTAGAAATTCTTGATAAAATCCAAAGCAGAATCTGAAATGTTATTGGTCCTGACCTGGCATCTCAGCTTTAGTCTCTTTCCCATGGCTGTAACATAGCTTCCCTGTGCCTTTTCTATAACTACTTACATTGCAATTGTTTTGATGAACTTTCTTCTAGGGTACCTAGACTTTATGAATTTAAGTGCAGTACCAGATTGGTGGCTAAGTCTCATCAATTTACAGTTGAAATGGCGGCTAGATGGAACTGTCAGTTCTTCTATTGCACTTCTTGCTTGTGGAACTCTCTTCCAGCTTTTGTGCTTCCTAGTCAACTTTGATCTTGAAAATTTAAATGTAATGTCAGTCAGTATCAGTATCTATCTATATTTCTGAGATGTGGTATTATGTACATTATTCAGACTATTGTCCCCATATTTTTTACAACGTTTCGGCTGTTGTATGCTCCGGCCTTCTTCAGGTGGTTGGAATGTTGAACTGAACCCTTTATTTCGCTCACAGTGGATAAAGGCCTTAGTTAGATCCAGTGACAGGACCCCAAATGTGTGAGTTCAATACCCGGTTAAGGCAGTGGAGAACTTTCAGAGGGAAATAATATTTGCTGTGTCAATAGTAATAGTGAACATTACAGACAAACCTTTCATCTATGGATCCCTCCATCAATGCACTTTGGATGCAATGGACAAAATCTGCAGGCAAAATAAAAAATAATATGCAGGAAAAAACTTCCAAATCATCAGCGATGTATTTAAAAATTTGTGGGCTTAGTGGAACAAGTTGTATTAGTTTTCAAAGTGACCACTTGGTGGCAGTGGTGGGCTTTTCAATTGTAAATAAAGATGGAAAGTAAGATACATTAGCACATACATGAGAAATCTATTATTTTTCTTATTTTGATTAACATATCTATATTAAGCATATATTTATTTATGCCATATATACTATTTTATATTATTTACATTATGATCATAACTACTGGTAGTTACTATAGTGGTTTTATAACTCAAAAAATACTCCTTCCACATCTACAGACAATTGACTTTAATGGACCACCCCTCACCACTATTAGTCTATTGATGAGAAGTTTGTAATTATATCTTTTTAAGCTTGGTAATTGAACTTCCAAATTAGATGAAGGTTGATGTTAAAAACAATTTCAGTAGGGGATGGATATTCTGTTATTATTAATTTGGTTAACATATTTGTCTGAATTTCTGATATGAGAAATTATTATTATACATGTTATTTTAACTATTTTCCTCATGTTTGTTATAATCACAATGTTTTGGCCCTTTACATTCTGGCCATCCACTGATGTATGTTGTATTAGGCAACATTGTTGGAATTTAGAATGTTAGTACTTTATTCAATACACAAAGGAAGACTGTTCTCATTTTTACTGTTCTTAAAGGACAAATTGACAAAAGGGATAAAATAACAGTATTTTTCTGATATATCCATTGCTTGGACAACAGAAAGAGGATATTTTTTCCCCCAATGCACATCAATATCTACAGCTATATTTTTTCATTTGTCTTCTCTCTCTCTCTCTCTGACTCCTCCCCTTGGCTCTCTGACTCTCTTTCTCTACCTTTTGCTCACTCACTTTGTCTCTTTCCTCACTCTCTGTCTCTTCCCTTTCAGGATTTCTTTGACTCTTTTTTTTCTCTTTTGGGCACTTTCTACTGACTCTCATCCTTTTCATTTTCCTTCTCTCTCTCCACCCATTTCATGCTCTTTCTCTCTCTTCTTCTTTTTGCTTGCTCTCTCCTCCCTTTCATCCTATCTCTGATTATTCTGTCTCTTCTTCATGCTTTTCTTGATGACTCTTTCCCTCTCTCTCATGCCTTCCATTCTCTTTCATTCTCTCTCATCCTTTTCATGCTCTTTCTCTCCTTTCCTTTATCCTCTCTCTCATTCTTTGTCTGCTTTCTCTCATCCCTTTCATTCTCTTTCCCTTTTTCTCTCTCCTCCCTTTCATGCTCTTTCTCTCCTCTCCTTTATGCTCTCTTTCTTTGTTTTCTCTCCTTTGTGCTATTTGTTCTCTCTCTGTCTCTTCTCTTTCATACACTTTCTCATTCTCCCTTTCTCCTCTTCTTCGTGCTCCCTCTCATTCTCTCTTTCATGCCTTCTCTCATTCTTTCTGTCTCCTCTCCTTTGTGTTCTCACTCATTCTCTCTGTTTCTTCTCCTTCATGCTCTCTCTCATTCTCTCTTTTTCCTTTCCATCGTGCCCTCTCTCCCTTGTGCTCTCTGTCATTCTCTCTTTTTCTCTGTCTCCTCTCTGAACTCTTATTTTCACTTTCACCTCCCCTTTGTACTCTTTCTTATTCTCTCTGTCTCCTTCATACTTGTAGGATTTAGTTGGGCAAACAGACCAGTACTCGACTGTATTGCAAGTTGAGTTTGCTCCTTCATTCTCTCTCTCTCCTTCTCTGTATCCTTTGTGCTCTCTCTCATTCTCACTTTCTCTCTGTCTCCTCTCCTTCATGTTCTCTCTCATTCTCTCCTATATCTTCTGTCTCCTTTCCTCCATGCTCTCTCTCTCTCATATCCTCTGTCTCCTCTCCTCCATGCTCTGTTTCACTTTCCCATCTCACCCCCCCTTGCACTCTCTGACACACTCTCTTTCTGCCTCCTCCTCTGCTCTCTCTTTCTCTTTCTCTAGTAGATATAGGTTTCCCTGACAAAGCCTTAACTGTGCTATTGTTCTTAATTTCTTATTTTTTTTTCCCTGTGAGAAAAAATTTTATGATAAGCAACTTTCCTGCCTGCTGCATCCCCTCCCCCACGGCTTCAAGTTTTGTACTTTAACCTCTTGGTGTCATACCAGCCAAAACTCTGCAATTCCTTACAGATGATGGCATTAATTGTGCATATTGCCATTCATGTCTTATAAACCAGTTTATTTTCATTATTCACCTATATATATTATACAACACTTCTCCTTATCTGTGAAACTTGCCAAGTTCACATTGCATCTTTTTTTTTCTTGAATATTGTCTTTTCTTTCAGGTGACATCTGATCTTCTTACAAATGCAAGTCTTTAAATATAAGTGCTATTGTATAGGTACGATAGGAGTCACCTTGTTTGTATGCATGTATATCCTATTCCAAAGATTTTGTTTTACTTGCTGCTATCAAAACAGATCTTGTTGGTAACTGTTTTAATAGTAATTTAGGTTTATACTAAACCAGTGATTTTCAACTGGTGTGCCAGTGTGCAGTGGCAGGATTGTAGATATGCTGTAAATATATTTAAAGGTCATTAATTAAATTAAGAAGTTCAAAGTACATTAATTGTACATATTAAAATTAAAACCCTATTAAATTGATTATACGAGTATATGATTGTTATGAAAAAATAAATGTATACATGATATATAAAGTGCGTGTGATGTGAAAAATTACGTCGCACAATATGTCCATAGATGGCGCGGTTTGACAAAGATTTGCTGATGAACACTGTTATGTTGAAATCATCCAATGTTGATTTCGGGAATGACTCAATAATCCCTCATTGTACACATATTGAACTGTACTCAAAGTAGTGTGGATGTGTAGTTTGTACTGAATTTATTTTTTATTACATAGCATTCAATTAAAGGTTTTTAAATAAGAAACAAAAAATAGAAAACAATGCTAATGCATCAAATACTGCTTCATCCAGTACATTAGCAACTAAATTAATAAAAACAATTATCAATATAACAAAAATTATTTATCAACTGGTTTCATATAGAGTGAAGGAAATCCAACCCATTCCACATATGTCACATGTAGTGAATCATTAATAAATGAAGCCATGGTTCTTAGCAAATTAAAGAGATATTTACAATGAAGACATTCCCACTTGTTCAAAAAGCCGGTGGAATATTTGAAATGACTTGCACTCAGTTATACTAAACAAGCAAAAATATAGACCAAATATGCAATTGTATCAGATTAAGTGCATAAATATTATGCAATTACAGAAATTGTAGCTAGGAAAAAAAAGTCATACAAATGCAGACTCCATTATTTTACCTGCCTGCTCTACAATTTTAAAAAGCAATGTTTGGAGAAGAATATGAAAAGGAAATTTTCCACTTTCAGTTAATACAATTTCTTGGCATATTAAGGATTTATTTGCAAATATGGAATTTCAAGTAAAATCTCATTTCAAAGAAATAAATGTTTGCAATTCAGTTGGATGAATCTATTGAGATCAGTTATAAACTTTAACTTTTAACATTCAGTAGATTTTTTGTAAAGAAGAAATCATAGAACAATTTTTATTTTGTTGACCACTTCAACTGTAATAACTTGTCTTGGGATTCCTATATAAGTATTTGTATGGGTGAGGCCTCCGTTTATGTCTGGTAGTGTAGAAGATATTCCAAAAAAATTGTCAATCTCAGATATCTCATTAATTGTTAAATTATAATAAACAAAAAATAAATATAAGTTTTTTGTAGAATTATAATTATTATCTTTTTATTACAAATTATAATAAATTGTTTTGTTTGTGTTAATAAATAAATTAGACATGGGCAACCTTTTCCGACTAGTGGGCTGCATTGGATATGACTCATCATACAGTGGGCAGCTCTACTAAAAAGAGTCAAGGTAATTTTTGGTTGAAGCTATCTCAGCCATTTTCATCGCAGAAGACCGTGTGTGTAAGCATCTGTTATAAAAATGGTGAAAGGTTGATTGTTTTTGGAGAAAAGATTTCTCAATAATTAAAAAAACAAAGTCCCGTTATAATTTTATCACAGTTGACAGTGGTTTACACACCCAGTTGCATGTAATTTGTTTCTTATGTATTCATTTGAAAATACAAAAAACAATTTTTAAATTTCTTCTCTATAGAAAAAATGTTTCTTCTCCAGACAAAAAAATTATTTTGAATGCCCTGTTTCTAAAGCAGATGATATTTACATGCATGGTCTTCCTTAGTGAAAATCACTAATTGTTTAAAATGATGAAAATGTTATCTTCAATGAAAAGTTACAAAATGCAAGAAATGTTGTGTTTAATCATTGTTTATGTCTGTGGTCATGCACGAGAAAATGTAAGTGAATAAGTGAGGATGAAAAAAAAATATTTGAATAAATCTTATTTTCCTCATGGAATTCAGCGTGCCATTAAGAAAGTGAAATTGACCACATTTTGCCCATGACTGAAATAAATTATAAAAATATACTTTTTTATTATTTACAATTTCATAAAGAAATAAATTTGAAAAGAAATCTTTTTATTTAAATATTTATAAAAAAATTATAAAATTATTAAAATATGTAAATAAACTGCAATGCAACATTTATTATTTACCATTTTATAAATAAATATGAAAACAAATTTTTTATTTGTAATTTTATAAAAAATTCAATGAACTATTCAACAAGAAAATTGCAATAAACATATAATATTATTTATTTTGCTTTTTAAAACAATAAACATTTATGTGGGAGTCAAAAGTGTATACAGTAATAGTGATGTCAAGGGAATAACTGTCCTTTTGACACAACATTTTTTTTACAGAAACAAAGGTTAAATGTTGCTAGTTAATTTTCTATCTGAACAGGATAGACTGGTGATGTTAATTAACAATGTTCTATCTGTTTTGGAATTTGTGAAACAAGTACCTGGCAAGAATGTATGGAGGCTCCATTGTAAATAAGAAACAGGGTTTGTTTGTTTTTTTGTCTCACTTACTGTGTGTGTAGAGGTGATAGGGTTCTAAAAGTAGTTAGGGTTATAAAGAAGTGCTCCCAAGAGGAATGTTGTGCTGTATATAATGCTATCATGTTCAGACCTCAGGAAGTTTTTAGATTTGAAAAGAATGAAACAAAATATAGAAAATATGAAGTCATTTTAAGTAAAAAAAAAAAAATGAAAACAAATAGAATGCAAGAAGTTGAAATTGACGTAATGTACCACAGGAAAAAAAAATCACAACTTGAAAGCATGAAAAATGCAAATTGTTTTAGTTATATAAAAAAGATGGCAAATAAATTGGAAGTAGTTTAATAAAAAATTAAAATAAAAACAATGATTACTGTTTGAATTTCTGAAATGAGAAGTTGTCATTATTTACACCCAGACTGTTGTCCTCATCTTTGTTGTCATCACTGCAGATGAAGGCTGGAGGCTGAAACATTGTAATAAGAACAACAAAGATGAGGACAATAGTCTAAATGTAACTAGTGTACATGAAAAAATGAATTTGTTAAAATTAATGTAGAACCTACCACACAAAAAAAAAAGAATTGAAAAGAATTATATCAGATTATTTTAAAGAAAAAAAAATTTGGAGGAAATAATTTTATTTCACTATTAAAAAAAATAAAGTTTTTGCAGTGTCAATAACAAATGTAAGTAAAAGTGAACAACTGTGTGACCCTAGTCATAACTGCATGTGCATAAAGCATGTCATCAAAAATTATGTCACAACATTTTTCTTCTTATTTTTCTCTTTATAGAAGTGTGTTTGAATGGAGAAAAAAAAATTAATATTATTTCAGAAGCAATTGCAAATGTGTTTGTGTTAATGTTAGAAAAACTTGTGGAAAAATGAAAAGACTCTTCATTCTTCGTTAATAAAAACAAAAAAAGCACATGGAAACCTTCAGTAAAAAAAAAAAAAAAAATGTAACCAAAAAAAGGTGAGGAGGTGGGAAGCCTTCAGCTATTTCTGTAGCTTCTATCATGCCTACATCACATTGTTAGTCGTGTGCTGGGATTGTTGTTGTCTGTGTGCTGATAGTGATAACAGCATTTCTTGGAGGACATTTTTTTCACCATCATTTTGGAATCATCCTCAAAAACAATTTCCATTATCCTTAAAAAATTTAAAACTTTATTTACAATATTTACATTCAGACTATTGTCCTCATCTTTGTTGTTGTGCCCTATGACCTTCATCAGGTGTATATCGATCTGGGTAACCTAAAGGGAATCCTGAACTGAACCCTTTATTCAATCTATGGGGGATAGACTGTTTGTGTTCCATATCTAGGGATATCTTGTCTAGTTCTTATTTTTAGCATTGCTCACTTACTGCTTGCCCATTTTCACTGAATTCTACTGCCTGGCCCAGGGATTGAACTCACAATTACAATGTTACCAAATTCATGAATCAACACTTTAATCAACTAGGCTATTTAAATTAAATAAAGGATACAAACATTTTGATAACGACAACAAAGATGAGGACAATGGTCTGAATGTAAATATTGTAAATAAAGTTTAAATTGTTTTTTTGTTTTTTTTTAACTTTATTATCATTTACACTTGTTAGTAGTGAAACAAGATTAAAATGTTTTGAAAATAAATATTTATTTTGATCTATTCAATCTTGGTTACTGTTTGGGTCATATTGCTGGGCAGGATGGCTGTGAATGGAGATATTCAGAAGACAGTTGAGCATTTCAATTTACTGTATATACTCGCATATCATGTGACCTTTGAAAACCTAATTTTGAAGCTAATTTGACTACAGTAAACAAAATAGCCAGGGGCAGCAGTAATATGCTAATTTTATATCTCATGTATGATGCAACCCCCTTAAAATTAGCTTCAAAATTAGGTCTTCAAAAATCACTTGATACACAAATATATATGGTAGTTTATGTTAAGCAGAAACATAACACGTAAATGTTGTTTGTTAATGGTTCATTCACGATCTTTTAACCAAAACTTGAAAGAAAAAAATATAATTTTCATGGTTTGTTTACTATATCAAAATTAAATCTAATAATTAGATACTCACAATTTTCACATTCAGATATAAATAATACAATTTTTTTTTCATCATTTCACCCTAAGCAAGGCAATAAAGCCACAAAGATGCAAGGATCTACTGAGTATTAGAGAATATGAGAAAAGATAAGGAGAGAGAACAGTAAAAGAACAAGAAAGAAGATAACGATTGACAATGCATTTAAATATTTGAATAATCAAAGTTGACTGGGAAGCAAGAAGCTGGAAGACAGTTTCATAAGAGAGAAATGTGACAGAAAAAACTGTTATCATAGAACTTATAGAGTTACATCTAGCGGCCATTTCAACTGTAAAATGATGAGACCTTGCCACCAATCTAGTATTGCATTTAAATTCATAAAGTAGAGGAAAGTTCATCAGTACAACTACCATGAAAGTATAAAAATTGTCACAGGTTAGCTACATTATGTTGGAAGGAAAGTGACTAAAGGTGAGATGCCCAGTCAGAACCAATAACATTGCAGATTCTTCTTTGGATTTTATCAAGAATTTCTAAATGTACCACAAGACCAGATGTGGCAGCAATATTCAAAGCAAGGACAAATGGGAAATTTATAAATATGTGAGACATTGCGCCATCTTGGGCTCATATATCTCACATATTTATAAATTTCCCATTTGTCCTTGCTTTGAATAATGTTCTCATCTGACATGAAGTAGAAAGACTATATTGAATCCATTGCTAGGTCAGCTGCTAAGAAAGTTGGTTCACTGTGTCGTGTGAGACAATTTTTCCCTCCAGAATCTGTCATACATATCTATAAGTCTACCATTCATCCATACTTAGAATAATACTGCCACATATTGTCTAATGCCCTTGCTATTTACCATGAGCTCCTTGATAAAATCCAAAAAAAAATCAGCAATATTATTGGTTCTGATCTGATGGCTCGGCATCAATCACTTTCCCACCACCATAAGGTTGCCTCTCTGTGTCTTTTCTATAAATACTTTCATAATAATTGTTTTGATGAGCTTTTTGCTTGTTACCTAGATTTTTGAATTTAAGCACTGTACTAGACTGGAATGGAGATCTCATCAGTTTACTGTTGAGCTGGCCGCTAGATGTTGTCGTAAATTCTATGCTAACAGTTTCTTTTCTTGCAATTCTCACTTGTGGAACTCCCTTCGGCTTCACACTTTCCAGCCATCTTTAATCTTGGAAGATTTAAATACAATGTTAATTGCTATCTACTGTCCTCCTGATTACTCTTTCCTCTTCTCACTCATTATTAATGGTTCTCTTCCTAATTCTTCCACACCCTGTAACTCCTTGTGTCTTAGTGGCTTTACTGCCTTGCATGGGGTGATACTGATTAAAAAAAAAAACAAAGATAAATTCTGGAGATCAAAATCACATATCACAACACAGTGAACCAACTTTCCTAGCAGAAGACCTAGCAATTGATTCAATATAATCTTTCCTCTTCTACAAAAATCTAAATTTAAGTCCTTCAGCTTTTATTTCAGTTTCATTCATCAGTTAAAAAAAAAATGCTTAAATATTGCATTTTTTTTGTTGTTGTGTGTGTGTGTGCTCCTTTTTTTAAAGTGCACCACTCTTGGTGAGAAGTAAGATATTATTTTTTATTTTAAATAGTTATAAACTTTTAGAATAAATATAACAGAATTTTAATTAAAAATTTTCTCTAGTACTGATACAGTCCCTGAAAAACTAACCAGTCATCCCAAATAAATGTTCTATTTTTCCTGGGATAACAGGACAGCATTAATTCCAAGTCCTGATTTTAACCCTTGCTAGACTGAACCTATCTCTAAATTTTATTAGTTAGAAGGTAACTCAAATTTAAATTCCATTTTTGAGCTATCTAAACTCCTCTATACTGTATATATTTGTGTAGGATTATGCTCAGTCTGTATGGTAAAGGAATTTTTACTTACACTACAATTCAAGAGTTTGAAGCCATCTTCAGAATTAGCATGGGATGAACTTGACAGAAGAGTGAAGAAAAAAAAAATGAAAAAAATCTCTTAAAGTCATTTAAAAAAGAATGGAATCAATTATCAAACTTATACTTTGAGAAACTTTTGCAACAAATGCCAAAAATTTGTGCTGCAGTAAACAAGGCTAAAGGAGGATATTTTGACAAGAGCAAAATTTAATCATAAAATGATTTTTTTCTTTTTTTCATAATAATATTTCTAATAAAAAATCATATCTCACTTTTTTTTAAACATGTATAATAATTTTCCCTTATTTAAAATAAGAAAAACAACTACTTTTGGGGCCAATTTAAAAAATTACCAGGGGTGGGCTGAAACTTTTGAACTGTAGTGTATATCTGGTTTTGTTTGTTTCCATGGAAACCAAATGAAATAAAATAGCTGTAAAAACCTAAATATATACATGCACTTTGTTTACAGCCAGTACTGTCAGTTTGAATCGTCACTGGAACTATATTCATTTCTTTCTCTAACTCCTGCTTCAAACTAGTTGTCAGTTGAGAATAATCTGCAAAGCCAAAGCATTTTCAAGTCTACACCTGGTTGTCATGGTGTTGAAATTTGATCCTCAAAATCAAAGTGTAAATCACTAATAATGAAACCCATTTAGAACCCACCATGTTATTTGGGATAATTCAGTTGTGTATACTTCTCTATGACCAATTAATTAAATGATTAAATTTGGTTGTAAACAAACACGTATTTGGTTGGTCTGTTGATAAAAAGCTAATAAAATGAATATACCTAGTCTAACAGCAAAATTGTCCATTTGTTAGATTAAACTTTGAACCATTGTATCTTAGAAATGATTAAGAATATCTTACTGGAATTCTCCAAGGTTTTTATAACACTATTGGATCCTACTTTGAACAATAAGAATGTATAATTACTTTCCAAGTTTAACAGAAGAGTCATGATGAAAGCAATCATAAATGAAAATATGTACATCATTAATTAATCATAGCTAATGATCAGAAGCTTATGAAGGTTTGAAATAAATTCAAATATATGTACATTATTCCAGGATCATTTTCTAACATTCAAGATGATATTTACCCTCTCTAACCTTCTAACTTTCTATCTTTAAAAACTTTAATTAAAAAATGAACCTTTAAATACAAAACTGGTGTTTTTACTCAGGCCATCAAAAATTTCCTTTTTCAGTGTATTGTCCTTTCAAAATTTGGTATCCTGGAGGGAAGAAAGGCAGTTGTGTACATGATACTCTTTCTGTGCTATTTCTTTTATGTGCTGTAACCCTTCAGGACATAGGCGATCATGGCTCTCTACAACTTCCTATTCTATTTTAGTTCTAAGCAACATTTTTCTTCTTGCTATCCCTACCTGTCTCTGTTCTGCAATTCATTTACACAAGTTTGTTATGTAGGTTACTCAACGTTTCCCTCTATTTTTCTGGTTTTAAACCTTGTAAGTGTTAAAATTTCCAAGTCCTCTTTTCTCTCTGTGTCCCAGAAATTTCAACTCTCTCTTCTGTCCTTTTTGTTTCTTCCTCAAAACTTCCATGCTCTGTTAATGGTATTGTCCTCATCTTTTTATAGAACCACTTCTCTGTTGCCTCAAGTCTCCTCTTTATCTGTGTGGAAATTGTCCTGTATTCACAGCCATATAAAAGGACTGATATTATATAGCAGTTCAGTACTCTTTTTCTTTGTTTTTTAATGAAATTTTCCTGTTTCTTAATATTCAGTTTTTAAAGGCATTTTTGTTGTTCTAATGCACTTTTGCATTAATTTTGGGTCACATTTTTTATCATTTGTTTAAACACATTCCAACTGGTTAATAACATAATGATATTTAATATTTTACTTAGAATTACCATTAGGAATGGCAATATCTTACGCTTTACCAGGATACATTGGCTGCTACAATCTTAAGGACAACATATGCAAATGATACAAGGTCGATGGCAGACATAGAAAGGAAACTTGAGACAGTATTAAAGGAAAGTGGGCAGAAAGGACTGACTATCAATTGCAAGAAGATAGAATGTATGGTTGTCAGCAAAAGGAACAGCCCAAGATGCAGACTATAAACACTAAAAGTATACAAATTTAGATATTTAGGAACTGTTTTTTTAACAGAGGACAGAAAATCTGACACTGGAATACGAGGGTTCATTGGAATAGCAAAAGGGTGAACAGCATGAGAAATGAAATTGAGTTGCTTTTCATTTCACATTAATGCCCTTAGAAAAGGCATGAATATATGTCTTTTACCAACTATGAGTAAAATAGTAGAACAGGATGAATTTTTTCACTTTGTTGAAGAAAACAAAACTGAAACATCTTGTTAAAATATGATCTCTATGCACAATCTGAAAAACTGATCATATCTAAGCTAAACATCAAATAATAAAAGGATATATTGGAAGTAAAACAGATGTTAAAATTACTATTTCTTTTTTCTCTGTATAAAACATTATCAATTAATAAGTTTTTACTGCTGAGTTTGAATTCCAGTTGGGTTTATTACATTCATTTACACGTAAATATTCTTGGGAAAGGTGTGAATCCATTTTATCCCCCCCATGGGTTAAATAGTAGGACTTGTATCTGGAAAAATCATTGTTATTCTCAAAACATTGTTAATACAATATTCATTTCTTTCTTTATTTTTTTTAATCATCTCACTCTAAGCAAGGCAATAATACCACAAAGATGCAAGGGGTTACTGGCAGTGGAAAAAAATGAGAAGACTTTATTGAGGAAAAAGTACAATAAAAGAACAGGATGGCAGAAGATAGCAATTAACATTACATTTAAATTTTTGAAGAACATAGCTGAAAGGGAAGCCAAAAAATTGAAAGTGAGTTCTAAAAGTGAAAAGTGCCAGAAAAGAAAGCATTAGAATAGAACTAAGATTTATATATAGTGAGTTCAACAGTAAAATGGTGAGACCAAGTTACCAATTTGGTAGTATACTTAAATTCATGCAGTTGAGGTAGCAAGAAAGAAAGCTCTTCATAACAATTGCCATGAAAATATTTGTAGACAAAATAGATGCCACGTCATGGTGATGGATTGATTATATTACAGACTTTTCTTTGAATTTTGTCAAGAATCTTGTGATATATAGCAGGAGCACTAAACCAGATATTGCAGCCGTATTCAATGCATGGATGAATTGTAGATTTATAAATGTGCAAGATGGATTATGATGAGAAAAATTGTCTGACATGACACAGTGAATTAACCTTCATTAGTAGCAAACCTAGCTTAAAAAAACAAATTATTCTTTATTCTTACAATTGGAAATGTGTTTCAGTTTTAAATTACCTACAAAGGGTTGATAAATTGTAAAAAATCAAATCAAATCTTTCATTTTATTTCTCTTGCTCTTTGGGGTATAAACTGAAAAGTAATGCATACAGTGTGTAGGAGGGTAGTATAAATAATGGAGATAGCACATATGTAAGGTGAGGTGGGGGGGTGTGCATACTAGAAGGTGGGTAAAGAAGAAAAGGATGATTCTCAGTACTCATCAGCATTGTTTCACTGGGACAGTCATTCATTTGTTTCACTGGTTGCAGAAATATTTGTACAAGTTTGGTACTTTCTCTGTAAATTTTGCATTCATTGTGTGCCAGTGTTGGTGTGTATGTGGGGGGGGTATATCAGTAACATCTGGTAAGACTGTTTCTTTTCCTTGGTTGCTGATCAAGCTAACCGCGAACTATTTTGACTCGTAAGTATTGCGAAATGTCAGCAAAGAATGCAATGATATGCCATCGGAGAATGGGCATAGCAGAC
This sequence comes from Acanthosepion pharaonis, assembly GCA_903632075.3. Lineage (NCBI taxonomy): Eukaryota > Metazoa > Mollusca > Cephalopoda > Sepiida > Sepiidae > Acanthosepion > Acanthosepion pharaonis. The sequence goes on from CAHIKZ030001236.1 coordinate 464,975, forward strand.
TAACATGTAAAATTGGTTGCAAAATTACCAAAGATTTCAAATGTGACACATTTGTGCCTCTGGTATTAGCTCTATCTTTAGAAAACTGTACAGCTGGCCAATCATATTTGAGGATATCCGTCTATTAGGGTGGCTAGCCAATCCCTATTGCAGATGCTCACTCAGGTGCATTTTTATTTATTCAACACCCACAGAGCCCACCTGTGGTTTATACTACAATTATGCTGAGCACACCTTAGTTACAGTTTCTGGGAAAGAGTGTGTTATCTAGCGGGATCAATTTGAACAAGGCCAGCACGCTCAAGCCTTCTAGCATGATGACTTGTGACTTTGTGCTAGCACAGCTATTGATGGCTCCTGAAGGTTCCGTCTACCCAATTTCACTTTCAAGGCTTGGGTCAACCAGTGGTGTGGTTTTCAGGCTCTTTCCAAAGGTGCCATATGCTGGGATTGACCCCTCCAGTCTGATAACATCAGTAAGTCTCCTTCCTGACAAATCAATTATGGCGAGATTCAAACCCGGGTTTAATGGTCAGAATGCAAATGTTCTAACCACTTGGCCACCTGCCTATCATATCTTTAGAAATAAAAACAGAAGATCAACTGAATGTTGCTGTAATAGAAGTTTTACTAACATTCCAACTTCTGTGGACATAAATCTTTATGGAAATTACATTGCCTGCTGTTGTAGCAAATCTGTTGGCATATAATCCAAGTGGATCTTTGTAATATAAAATCAGTGATCAGTTTTAATATTGAGCTCTTTTTCTGGATCAGTTTTAATAATCAGAGGAATGAATTAGTGTTAAAATGTCAACATAAAAACAAATCCAAATTTCCATAATATAGGTTTAACTTAATTAGCTACCATATTTCCATAATATTCACTCCCCTTTATCTCTTCAAATGTTGACATTATAACTAATTCTAATTTTCTATATTTTATTTCCCCCTTCTATAACCTCTTTACATTATATTAATTATAATCTATAAACTTTCTCCTATTTTAATATCTCCCCAACTCGCTTTCCATTAATCCCTTACATACTTTTATCTATATATTTTAAATTTGCTTTTAAATCCCTTTTTTATTCTTCTTTTAATTTTAAGTTAATGTTTCATTCTTCATATAACCTCAAAGTAATGTCATAAGGTTAATATTAGGGTTTAATTTTATAAAACTTCTTTCTGTTAAGACAAATACCTTCCATCCTCCCCTGATGACTGTCTTGTGCATTTCGTCTGACTGAAACATTGATATGGATAAATTCTGTATTAGTTTTTTGACAGGTTAATTTTTTTAGCTTTCACAGTTAAATTCTATTTCCCACCCCTCCTTCATTGTATAGACACAAAGTCCACATGGAGGTTGATAGGACAGATGACTGACTGATATGTTCATCTGCTGAAATAGGCTATTCCCCACATGAGGTAATTTTCAATTTTATTGTTTATTAAATATATATATATATATATATATATATATATATATATATATATTAAAAAACGAATGATGGTCCATGTATGCTTCATATAATATGATTAAATAGGCCAGTTAATGAAATTTGAGGAATAAAAAGATAACAAAATCATAACAATATTGACAATAAGAATGACGATATTTACTATATACTAACTTAAAAACCATCCTATCAGGTGGCATTTAAGTTAGCTCCTGTGGAGGGTTCTTGATTGGGCCTTCATCACAACAGGTAGGGAAGAGTAGATGCAATAGGCAACAATAAACTACAGAAGAACTCAAAATTGATTGCTGCATTAAAGTATTGAATTAATAATTAAGCTTACCTTTTAAAAGTTCAATGATAATTCTTCTGCCACCATTTAATTTAAAGACAATTTGATGTATGTAGGTCCTTACTTTTTGTACAAACAATTATTTTTATTTCATAGATGTCTTTTGCTGGATTTCACAACTAATTGAAATTATTCCCAAATTTATTTCCAAGTTATAAAAATTATTATCATACAAAATAATTTGTCACAAAAAATCACAGAAAACAATCACAGTAATGAAAACTTGTGGATCCCAAATTTAAGGATTGTGAGTCCAAATCTGGTCCAGAATGTTTTTAATTTGCTCATGGAATCGGCCTGATTCCAAAATGGTATAATATGTTGGGCTATGGCCTCTAAGAGTAAAGTTGAAAAAATGTGACACACTAACATTTGCTTTTATTATATAGAACAACAATTATTGAAAGAGAGTTGTGTCCCTTTAATTGAAGAAGTGTGACACAGTGACACTGACATTCACATTCATTATATAGATTAGCCTTTTAACTAAATTGAAGCACAAAGAGAAAGATTTAAAAATCGGAATTTTCAGACACACCTGTGTCCTTTTTCAATGAGATTAAGAATAAACAAAGACGTATTTGGGTTTACTCAGAGAATATAGTTTACACAGGGAGCCCTCTAACCAACAACAACAGCTTTCCTCAGAAGAGTAAGTCCCACTTCTTTGTTTATTCCTAGTTTATTATTGTTTATTGCAAGTATATAAATGTGCTCGTGTGTATATCTATATATGTACATGCATGTATGTGCACAAGCATATATAGGCATATGCACATAAATTCAAACAATAATAAATAAAAATTTAATTATAAACCTAACCTCCTACAATTAACACTTTCACTACTTAAGAGACCAACAAACCAAATAAGAAAATGAAATAATAGCCAAGTGAAGACATAAAAATATTTATCATTTAAGCATTAATATCAATTATGTAAAAACAAAATACAGTTTTCCTAACTTAAGAAAGGATTAGAACACTCAAAAATTAAAAAAACAATAACATGTCTAGAGAAAAAATTGGAACCAAAATAGCAACAAAAAGCTACAATTGCAAGAAAAGAGGAAAAGGAAAATCAAGAGAAAAAGCTAAGGAGTGAGTGTAAAGTCGGAGAAGCAAAACAAAAAAAAACATGAAGAAAAGAACAAATATGCACACAAACAATACAAAAAACTTGCACTAATGATAAGTGTATAGAAAAGAAAAATTGAGAAATATAAGCAGTCAATTTCTGATAACCCCCTGAAGAGTGGGCGGATGGGTCCATCTACAAAACTCTGGATTTGGGATGCTGAAGGTAACATCAGTCAGCTCAGTGACAAATCTTTTACTTGTATTAATTCTATTAATGCTCTGTCTTTGATATTGAGCACTTTATTACAAAGACTGCTTGTATTAAGTGTCCTTTCTCTCAGTATCCCACTGACTGTCAGCATTTTTGGCTTCACACTATCTTTGACATCCCTATATATATATATATAAGTACAAGGTTTGTCACTTAGCTGATTGATGCTATATAGATATACATATAAATATATATATATATATATATATAAATGTGTCAATATCTGCTAACTCACTCGTGTCTCCCCCCCCCACTTCCTCACTATACATATGTTTAATATGGCACGTCAAAAATGTGTAAATTTTCTTTTCATCTTTTGTTTGGAAGTAAAGTCTGATGATCTGCAGTCCTTTAAAATGGCTGTGGTGAAATAATTTATTACATGGAACCTTAAAGCGGTCTGTTTTCATTTAAATTATTTGCTCTGGATTTACATTGAGCTCTCTGGATTTTATCCTCCTTAGTTTTACCCATACAGATTACCTAGTTTTTTATAAACTATATATATATATATATATATATATATACACACACAGTGCAATGAATAAACTGTCTAAATTACGCAAAAATGAAAATAATACTGACATCTCATTTTAACAGATATATTTACCAAAATTACACAAAAATATTTTGAAATACTCTTGACCCAGGGCAGCACTACCTCCTCAAGGAAATTGATGTAAGCATCTGTGTTGAGTCTGAGACCCTCACCAACAAATTTGGGAGTTCTCTTCTTATCAGAACAACCAGAGTTAGTTTTCCGAGTTGCTGTACCTTTGTAATCACCATTAGACTCATCTAACTCTTTTTGCATCCTCTGCACTGTCCTCAGATTTACACCCAAACACTGAAATGTTTGTATTGGAGCTTTCAGCATGAATGCCAAGCAGTATAACATGCCGTGAATTGCATCATATTTTTTATCTCATAGACGCAAACCCAGCTGACCCTACTATACCGTGTAATTGACAAAATCAAAAACGTGTATGTGCAAAATGAAAAATATATCTGGGATCATCTGATTTCCAATTCCAATCAGCTTTGTTATATTCACCTTCTCTTTCCTTCAGCTATGGATTAATTAGTACATCACTATCATCATAAAAAAAAAAAATATTACAATCTAAAAATGTTTTCTGGCTTTAAATAACCTGTAAAAGGTTGATAAGCCATAAAAAACAAATCAATGAAGATTTACTTATATGTCTTTATGAAACTTAGATTTCCTTCTGTCATATTCAAGACCCCATGAAATGTTGGCCCCTAGCGTTTGTGTTATAAACTAACTAGTGCTTAATGAATGCTATTTCCAAAGTACTGTCGACACATAGTAGTGTACAATATGTTTTGTGACATACTTTTATTGGCGATTGTTTAGGCTTAATCTATACTGAAGATATCTGATTGAAATTAGAATGGTAGCACCCATGAGAAATCATTGTCAGTGTCATTATAGTTATTTATTTCTAGTAAATGGCAATTTCCCAAAACAGGCCAGCACAGTCATGCAACATTGCAACAATGCTGTAACCATGCAACAGTGAAAGTGTTGGAAGGGATGTTTATTTATGCAAATGAACTTTGAACATTTAACTGGTTTGGCTGTATTCACTGGATATGGATTGGAAAGAACAGTGAAGCTGCAGATTATAACTGACTCCAGACCATGTTTCATTGCGGCTTTAACAACAACTGGATATAGAGAACATGGCCATAGTGTTTATATTTAAATGGTGGTGTCCAAGAATGGTACCAATGACAATTGTTAGAGTTAGAGAAAGACCAAATGAAGAAGAAGTTTGAGTGAAATCTCTTGATAAAGGTTTTCCAACTTAGGGTGTACAAGATAGAATTTCACGAGGTGTGATAAAGTCGATTGTGTCATTGAGTGACAAGTCATCATTCAGCCAAAGGCCAGTGTGTGTTGAGAGAGATAATTTGTTTAATGCTTGTTCATTGCTGCTAGTTTGATGCTTTATTAATAAAAATGTTATTATGACCAGTTAATTTCTGGATTCACTTCTCTTGTCACTCATTACAAAATCTTAGAATCTTCAGGCAGACTCATGAATTTGAGCTAGCAAGAAGTTTCCACATTTTGACAAAATCATGAACAAGAAGCAGAAGCAAAGAAATCATTGAATTTTAGGTTTGCATTGGATTAATTTTACCGTTTATAATTTAAAGAAAAATTAAACTCTAATTACTCAATTTATTGTTGCATTTATGCCAAGTTAAAACAATTTGTTTAGTTCAATTTATTTATTTTTTATGTCTATCATACTGAAACACCAGTTCTTGTTCAATCACCATAGTTAAGCAACATCAAGCATGGTCAGTACCTAGATGGGTGTCTGCTTAGGAATATCAGGTGGTGTAAGTTTGGATGTGTGGGCGGTGTAATAGAATGAGAAATTGGACAGTTTCAATTCCATTCAGGTTCATTATATTCACTTATGTGCAAATACTGTTGAGAAAGGTATGAACCTACCTCTTCTCCTCCAACTATGAGTTAAATAGTAGGACTTGTGTCAAAAATCATTATCTCCCCCAAAAATCATTACAATCCAAAAATATTTGCTGGCTTTAAATAACCTGCAAAAGATTGATAAGTCATAAAAAAAACACATCAATCAATTTGTTCAATAATACATATGGTTCAACAATTATAAATTAGTCATTTTCAACCTCAAATATGATGTTAAATTTTAGGAGGTGCAAGCATTGATCAAACATTTTGTAGATGGGTGTGGGAGCATAAGAATGATTCAGAACCCTTGTAATCGATACACATCTAAATGTTATAGGAGAGGAGTGACAGATTAATTCCAGAAGTTTCAGTTAATGGCATATCACAGTATTTCTAGGATATTTTTTTTTTTTTACTGTTGATCATAATATATGCCTCAAGAGTAACAGTTTACTGAATGAGGTTGTTGTAAAGTCGTAAAAGGAAGGAAGAAAGAAGTGCATATCATGAAGATATATAGGATTGATAAGAGTGACCTTGAGATTTGAAGTTTGTTAGACGATGATGACAGTCAGTACAGGCAAGTGTAGTTGGGAAATTTCACATAATGTATAAATAGAAATAAGAAATTATAAGATCTTCATCCAGTGTGGGTCAGTGTAAATGGAAAATGTTTTATATCTTTGATTTTTCATTCTTCTTTTATTTTTAATCAAAAATCTTTAGAGTGAAGTGGGGTCATATTACCCCTACACAGATCAGGGATAATATAAGTAATGGATATGACATATACATAAGGAATGTTGGGGGTCTACTGGAAGTGGGAAGTAATAAAAAGAAGATATATTCAGTACATATTGGTGTTATTGTTACTGGGACTGTCATTCATGTATGTTTGTCTTTGTGGCCACAGAATTATTTGTACAGATAAATTTGATTTTATGTTCATTGTATAAGATAACCAAGGATGAAAAGTACATATCAGGATTGTCAAAATCTAGCAGGTGTTCAAATTTAAGTGTCTGGATATCAACAGGTAATTGAAAGGTGACAAATTTGAAGTAATGGCAGAAGATTAGGTACCTCCACTAATTTTTACTACCTTGGTTTAAAATGAGTTTTTATAAATGTAAAAACGTTCTTGAAGCTTTTATTTTAGCTTTAATTGAAAACTAAATGATTAAATTTACTATTTTCAGTAAGCAAAATACTCTGGTGTATTTCAAACAGAAATTATATTGATTGGAATTGGATTTTAAAAAATTTTTTCTAAAATAGCTGATTAGTGCCATTATTTTAGTCATCTTTGCAATATAATTCTCTGTATTAAAAATCTTCTAAAAATAAAATATACTTTTCTGAAACTTTATTTGCAGAATATTAGCTGACTTAAAGTATAATTAGACTGATTTGGAAAATATTATTTACTTGAAGTTTAAAATAACAGAAAGATGAATTTTTAAAACAAACAGTAGCTGTGATTACGTACTTGTCATCGCTCATCAATCACGTAACAAGTGCTGATAAAGGTGTTGACAGTTTTATTGTTGTTCTATGGAGACTTTATCTGTTAAAGCATAATTTAAGAAAATGATGGTTGAGTCCCATTTTTATATAATTTTTAAGTACTCAGTAATCTTAAAAATGTAGGAAAATATTATGTCATCTGATTTTAGAAATGTTGACTTTAAATTTACTATAGTCATCACTCTTATTTTCTGCTAATGTCATGTATGGTTGGGCATGTTATATAATATTTTATGTACTTAAAAAAAAAAATTATTTTAAATTTCTTGTTACAAAATGATTTGTATTAAGCTTTTCAATTTTTGATTAGTAAATATAGTTTTCACTTAATAACAATATCACCTAACCAGATGAAACTAATGCAGAATTTTAAAAGATTTATATATTATAAATTATTATAATTAAAATTTTAAAAAAATGAAAACAATTATTGTAAAAATTCATTATTCATTGAAAAAAATTTTTTTCTTAAGACGATAGTGTCCTTAATAAATCTTATTTATAAAAGCAATTAAAAGCTATTCTAATTAAATAATGTCATAATTTTATTCATTCTTTTTATTTTATGATTTGGAGCAGATTTTTGGCAAATGAGTAGTAAACTGAAAAAATTAATGATTTACATTCGCCAAGGAGTCCTGCTTTTAACTAAAAATATATTTTTTTGGATAGAAATTTAATTTCTTGAAATTTCATGAAATTAAGTAAGTGGTGGGTAACATATGTAAAAAAAATATTTTTACCAAGATTTTCTAAAAAAAAAAATTTCAAAATTAATTTTGTTCACTTGTAAATAAGTCCTGAAAGTTTCATTAAAATCTGACAATTATTTGATTTTTGCAAGAATTTCCAAATCAATGTATTTTTCACCTTATTCCTTCTGCTTTTCCTTATGCATTGTCAATTATTCATTTCTTGACTAATCTTATTTTTGTTGCTTTTTATCACACAAATTGTGTTCTACAATGGTTAAGTAAGCAGCATAGATTGAAGATAAAGAATAAACCTTTGGCTAGAGTTTGAATACCTTAATCTTGGTGATGACACCTTACTGATTATGCAACAATGGATACCTATAAGTCATTCATATTTAGTTATATTTTTTCTGTACATTATATGCCACCATGTTGTCTGTTTTAATCATTTCACCCTAAAGAAGGTGATAAAGCCACTAAGATGCAAGAGGGTTTTTGAGAGTGAAATAAGCTGAGAAAAACGTTATTGAGGTGAAAGGACAATAAAAGAGTAAGATTCAAAAGATGGTGATGATTGACATTGCATTTAAATGTTTAAAGATTCAAAAAATTCATTTTTGAATAAATTTTGGCATTTAAACTGTGTTATACAAATGTTAATCGTTCAATAAGTTGATCACTTAACATTTATTTATTTTTGATATCAGTAAATGTAAGTAAAATTTGGAAATAACAGTCTGTTGTCCTTTGGGCAAGATGGTGAATATCTGCTTAAAAACAGATTTTGTACTAACTACTAAATTTCTTCAAGTTTATACTTAAAATTAGAACAAATTTTAGTAATCAAACTGTTATACATTGAATATGAGGGGGAAAAAGTATTTTCAGTTGACAGGAAGCAATGTTTGCTTTATTTGTAGAATAGAGCTTTTTTATATGTAAAATGTAAATACATACGAATGATTTTACTATAGAAATACATTGAATTACAGGAAAAAAAAACCATCAGGGATTAAGAATTAATAGGTATTTATCCAAACTCATACTTTTGGGTTGAATGTGAAACAAGGTCAATTTTAAAATGAGTTGATAGCTCATGTGTATATAAACTGGGGATAAAAATGCACAAGGGGGTACTTATGGTGTCAGATAATGATTCTGCCCCTCTCCAAAAGGAGAAGTATGGACCCTAGGGCTCAAGCTAATATTTATTTTCAACAACACACCTCAGCACCAGAAAACTTGTGCTAGGGATGTAAACATTTTTTGTCTTCTTCTATGTGCTATGTCTCTTCAGGATGTGGGCAATCATAGCTCTCCACAATTTCCTGTCCTTTGTAGCTCTTAGTAAAGTTTTTTTTTTTATTTATACAATTAACTCACATGGCACATTGTAATCTTAAGTTTGAATTTCTTTGATGAATTATTGTTAATTATTACAAATATTTCTTTCTGCTTTTCCACCAAGTAGTAATAATCTTAAGTTGTCGCATGTAAGAAAAAAAATTCTGCTTTCTAAATTATTGAAAGTAAAAATATCCAAAGAACACTAACATAAAACAAAAGAAAAGGCAATGTATCAGCAGCCTGATCTCTTTTACTTACTAATTAGATATTCCATTGTTTTGTTAAGATGAATTATTTTTGCTTATTAGCATGAAGTAATACCTCCTGTTATCAATACATTTTATTACCAGGCAGAGATCTGTACAAAATCTCCTACAGAAGGTAGCAATGGAGAGTGAGAAGCATAAACTACAAGAAGATGGAGTCTATGGTCGTCAGTAAGAGGATGAGCCCGAAATGCGATCTGAAGGTCAGGAACACTAGAATCAAGCAGACGCGGAAGTTTAAATACCTGAGAAGCGTCTTGACAGAGGACAGTAAGTGCAACACTGAGATCCGTAGGCATATTGGGATGGCCAAGGACACATTCCAAATGCTGAGCAGTTTACTGTAAGACAGGAGGATATCTTTGCTAACAAAGAAAAGAATACTGAACTGTTATGTGACATCTGTCCTTCTTTACGGCAGCAAATGTTGGACGATTTCCTCAAAGATGAAGAGGATACTCAGGGTGATGGAGATGTGGTTTTATAGAAAGATGCTAAGGATATCATGGACTGAGCATGTAAGCAACGATGAGATCTTATAGAGGTTACAAACAAGGAGGGGGCTTATACTTAGGAAGAGGCAGCTGAAGTTTCTGGGATACATAATGAGGAAGGAGGGCCTGGAGAATCTGATACTCATGGGTCGAACAGAGGGAAAGAGAAACAAGGGAAAACAACACGTGACAGACCTGGCGGACTTAAGCAAGTGGATGATAGAACGTGGTCTGGGGGAGGAAGCAGAGGGAAGGAACTTGTTGAGAGCTGCAAGGGATAGTGGAGAGCCATGATCGCTTACATCCTGAAAGGACATGGCACATAGAAAGAAAGAAGGGTAAAATATTACTGAAAGAAAAAAACAAAACAAGAAAAAATATAACTTTATATATTTATTGGTGATGTAGCCTGATCTCTGCTTGGTAATGAGATATTGTATTAATAACAGGAGATATTACTTGATATCAATAAGTAAACATGCTTCATGTTACCATAACAATGGTATGTCTCATTAGTAATTAGGGGAGATCAGACTGCTAATATATTGCCTTTTTTATTCGTTCAGAATATACGACCAGTACAATTGCAAAATTAATTAAATATGTCTAATTTTTTATGGTAAAGATTACTCACTTTCTTTGGATATTTTTACTTTTAATAATTTACAAAGCAGAATTCTTTGTTACATGCAACAATAGTTAATTGTATAATTAAAAATCTGAGATTACTCACTCAGAAAGTATAGCCAAAACAATTGCATGATTAATAAAACCATGATTTATTTTTTTCTTTGATAGTAAATGAGGCTGTAAAATAGATTTTTATAAGAAAATAAGATTCATTTATAATTTAAGTACTAATACCGTTTTATTCTTTATAAGTTTGTTTGTTAGTTTATCTTTTCTTTGGTAGTTTACAGCTTCTATTTACTATGTGTATTTTTAAAAATAACTTGGATAATACAGTTGGGTCAAGTCTACTTAGTTCTCTGTTATTTGACATTTTTCGTTTTTATAGACTGTAAAAATTTCTGGATCACATAATGAAGAAAGAGATCTTGAATTTGACACTCACAGGAAGGTGAGAGGGACAGGAGCAAACAGCAATTAACCTACCTAATGGGTTTGTGTAAATGGTTGGTAGAACAGGGACTTGGAGGAATAGTAAAAGAGACAAAGATTACTTAGAACTACAAAGGATAGGAAGTTGGGGAGAGCCACGATCAACCTACTTAACAAGCTTGTGTTAATGGATGGCAGAACAGGCACTGGAAGGAATAGTAAAGAGACAAAAATTACTTAAAGTTACAGAGGATTGGAAGTTGTGGAGAGCTATAATTACTTGCATCCTGAAAGCACATGATACCTAAAAACAATATTTAAAAATAAACATTGTGCTTTTTTTACCAACTTTCAAATGTCATTGATTGTCTTTATATTAATTTGCTTTGCAAACAGAACTGTTGAAAGTTTACAGGGTTTTTTTTAATTTATTTTGCCCTTATGTCAAAGAGGCATCAATTGTACTGCAACTCCAGCTACAGTTGTCACTATGACAACATAACCTGATAGAGGCCATTCCTTTTCAGATTGTTTTGAATTTTTATTTTTCTTCTAGATTGGTTGGCCTACCAAGGCTAAAGAGCCTGTTGTGGCCTTGTTGGGGCTAGAATAAAGGCACAAGATTGGATTTGAGTTAACAAATATATTAACGAAAATCAGTAATACAATAATATACAAATGAGCAAGAATGTTAAGTCTGAACTTTCAGAGCTGACTGTTGGGAAAAAAAAACATTCTGACAAAAGCAGTACCTGTTTTTATTTAGAACTTGGAAGAGTCTATCCGTGTATGGGTAATTTACCATAACAGAACCCCACTCTACTATTCTATTCATAAGTGAGGAGAGATGGAATTCTTATGTTAGTGTTCTTTGGATATTTTTACTTCCAAGGATAAAGTGAATACAGAATTGGTTGGAATTTAAATTTTGATCACTGATTCTATTATCCAAGTCCTTAGCTTTTACATCAAACCAATCTTGTTTATTCAAATTACGCTTACTAAATAACCTTTCCACACTATTTACCTAGGCTGGTACAAGGCACAATGTGAAAAGAGCAACATAATCTTCTAACTGGGATGTCCTTTTGTTTTTCTCAAAAGTCAGCATTTGAAGTTCTGGTTTTGCTTTGGTTTGTTTATTTAATATTAATTTAATATTAAAGTTATTTAAAAATTTATTTAATAATATTATTTAAATATTTAATATAATTATTTAAACTAGTTTGAATTAAATGAATATTTAATATAATTATTTAAACTAGTTTCTAACAACAAAAACTGGCACCTGTTGTAAAATAAGCAACTGTCCAATCTTTTAAAAAAGGTTTCAGACTTCTTTGATTAAAGATGATTTGAAAAATCATTTTAATTAAATGAGAGTTGAATGAATTGTGGAGACAGTGTAGACTTTTTGCCAGCTCAGTCCATTAATACTTTTACAGATGATCTTTATATAACAATATATAAAGGGGTACTGAAAATTTTGTTAGTCCAAGAAGAGATTCAAAAAAATAAAATTCTGATGTTCAATCAGATTTTGAGAAGTTGGTGGGTTACTTTAAGAATTTTTCAGCACCCCTTTGTATAACTTTGTTTATATTGTGTTACTTAATAGAACTAGCTGAGTTTTTATGAGCCATTTTATTTGACATGGTTCACATCCAACCTGGAAAACAGGGATTTATCATGGAATTTTATTTAATGATTGAACTGGGACTCTGTTTGATGATATGTAAAATGCACTCCCCTCCTCAAATATTAGAACATTCAAGGTATTATTTAACAATTTTTTTTGTATTTCTTGTTGAAGAGGTGATAGGCTTCTTTTTTTCTGTTTTTTACACTGATGTTCATCCTGTACAAGGCCCAGGAGCCACTCGAGGTAGAGGGTTACAGAGTAATAGGTACAGTTTATGGAGATATGTGGAGAAGATAATGGTTAATCCTAGACTTGAATAGGTTAAAATTCTAGTGATTGGGAAGCATTCTCTTGGGGGTCCATTCCACAGAGCAGTGATTTGTAGGAAGAACCCACATCTCAAAGGAATACAAAGGGATTAAGGGTGGTTCATTACAATGTGTGTGTCGCATAGTCAGATTGAAGATAAGAGAACTGGTGGAACTAAAGAATGTAGCGTCTGTGAATATGTTGCTTGGAAATAGTGATAGAGAAGCTTGCAATGTTTCATATTTGGGAAAGGGGTTGTATGGTGGAAAATAATTCATCACCCACAAGGATGTGGAGATGCTTTTGGATTCTATCGAGTGTGGAAAGTGAAGAATTGGCAGCTCCTGCCCAAATATGGCAACAGTACTCCATTTTTGTCCTGATCTGGCTCTTGCAAATGTAGAGGATAATGTGAGGAGTTGAATACTTACTAGAGTGGTACAGGTTATGTGCCATTAAATACATTTAATATAAATTTGCAGCAATATTAAGTGATTTTTTTCTTTCTATTTCATTTAAGCATTGAATGGTGGCCATCAATGGATATCATCAATTGATGATTTAAACTTTTTCCTGTCAAGATGGGTATCATTTATTCGAGTCTAATTGACTAACTGGCAACTCCAGGATTCAGGATTCATTTTCTGGAGTATTAAACATAATAAAAACAGCATTGTGTCGACATGTATAATTCTTCAAGAGAAAAAGTGAAAAATGAAGGCAAAAAACTGGGTGCAAAGAATGCACAATGCAATTTAATTTCCTTATTTCTTTATCATTAGAATGTAAAAGAGTTCAAATATTCTTAGAGCTTTCATGCTTAGTTGTAATTTATGAAGAACATCGAAAAAAACAAATTTAAAAAAAAAGACAAATTTTGACTTTTTTTTTTACATATAAAGAAATCATGTTGTATGAGCAAGTTTTTTTCAACTTCTGTAGGGGGATCAATTAACAATTGATTTACATAGTAAACTGGACCCTCTATTAGCTTTTATACAATTTATCAAGTAGTTTCTAATGAATTAATGTATTTATTTTAATCTGACATTTTTATTATTTCAAACGTTATTAAAGTAGACTCTTTGTATTTGAATTAGACACCCCATTTTTATTTATTAGTGTGTTTTATGTGTAACGGTCTGAGCACTTGAGAAATCCTAGTAAGAAAATATGCCCTCTGGCAGGGCTCCAACCTATATCCTCATCTGTAGGGACGTCCTGGGTAAGAAGTTAAACTACGTCCAGCAGCAAGGCCTCTGATTGGGAGGTTTTGAGGAGCATGGAACCACCTCTTAATTGCTGGTGTTCCCAGGTCCACCCTGACCCGGGGTGGTAGCACCTGTTAGGGTACCAGCTATGGGCAGATAGTTAACTATTACCAGCAATACTTTTTTGAAAAAAATTATTACTAGCAACACAATTTTGAAGGAAATATATTACTAGAAACAGATTTTTGACAAAACAAAATATTACCAGCAATAAAATTTTTTGTCAGCATTAAATAACCCATTGAGGTTGATATGCCATAAAACAAAATAAACCAAACCAATCTAAACCAAAAAATATATACTCTATTCATACAAATCTATCTTAAAAATGTTGTTCGCATTAAATAACCCATTGAGCTTGATATGACATTAAACAAAATAAACCAAACCAAACCAAACCAAACCATCTGTATGGAAACCACCATTTGTTTTGATATGCTCTACTGCTTAATAAAAAACTTTTTCTTTTGATTATACTAACCTGGATTGCTTAATGTATATATTTGTTTTTAATGAATTATCAACCTACCTTTTTTTAGATTAGTTAAAGCCAAAAAATATTTTTGGAATGTATGAAGTTTTTGGAGGTAATAATGATTTTATGATACATGTTTTACTATTTAATCTATAGCTGGGAGGAGAAGAGGTTGATTCATACTTTTTCCAAGGGGGTTTGCACATAAGTAAATATAATGAACCTGATTGAAATTTGAACTCAGCTCTCCAATTATTCATTCTGAGCCTTTATCCAATACACCACACGCATATTCAAAAATTGTAGCAGCTGGTATTCCCGTGTGGTCACATCTAGGTACTAATCAAGTTTAACGTTACTTAACTTTGGTATCAAATGAGAATCAGTGTTTCAATGTGATGTGGCTGTAAGCTTTGCTTAATGTATAGTAACATGAAAAAAAAAGAATTTGTAGAAAAGAAATAAAAGTAATTATTTCTGGTCACAGTACCTTTTGTACAAGTGAAAATAAGCATAAAAAAACTGTCCTTTAAAATAATGACTTTTCTTTATCCATTTACTGTGCATGTCATGCAACATTTACTTCCTTTTAATGCAATGTTTTTCCAAAAAATGAAGCATGAATTGAATTCCTTGAATGTGATACAACTTGTAAGCTTACACAATGGTATTTCACTGCTGACTGAGTAACTCAATGAGAGAGTGTTTACATATGCACAATAAGGTCCCATCTGATTGGTTCCTAAGTTGCATCAAGGCTGTGCAACTGGTCATTGAAATATGAATACATTTTTTTTTCTGATATTAAATTTTATCACAATGCGATAATGTAACATTATATAACCATTATATTAGGCAAGGTTAGAAACAAACATTTTTTTCCTAGATGTTAATGTTGATATATCAATCTGTCTGTAGCTTAATAATGAAGAATTCATTTATTTTAAATAACAAATATCTATTTTTCAAAATAATTTCCTTCCTTGTTAATGGACTTAACATACAACTTCCAACATTTTAGCATTATTGACAGGCTGTGCAGGCCCATTTTGGGAAAAATAGGAAATAAGGGTTAAAGATTACCCCTAATCAAAATTCTTCTTTGTCTGAAGAGTGAGAAAAGAATTTATTTTCTATTACTTGTCAAACTTATTTAATTTTATTTATTTTCACTCAACACAGGGAATGATTGAAGAAAGAAAAGTAAGGATAATATTTAAATCTTACAACAACAAATTAGATTATTTGACATTGCCTTGATTTTGATAACATCTTGGATTGTTATTATGTTTGTTACTGTTTTTCCTGATTCATTGTCTCTATTCAATTTGCTTTACTCTCAGATGTTAGAATATCATCTGTAAGTGACAGCAAAAGGGAATTTTAATTTAACTTCAAATTAACAGCTGTTTTCTTTTTCATATTGACAATTCACTCTGATGCATAATCCTTATCTGGCCTTCTTTTCTCTTTTATTTATTTTAATATAAACAAATATCTTTAAACACATCTGCTAAAAGGTTAAAGTGAAGCATTCTTAACATTACCAAAATTCTTAATACAAAAAGCAAACAATTTAAAATTAATTTAAAACCCTTAAATTCTATCTATAGAAAAAGTTATATAGTTACAAGTACTTAAAGTTTTGTGTGTGTGTCTGGAATGTTCCTTTGTTGAGTTGGGGAATCTTTTAAGAGACTTCATGGCAAGTAGACAAGATTTCAAAGGTTTTATATATATTTTCAGGTATGTAGCTGTAGCCCACGTTGATACCAGTTCTGTTGATATACTGAAGCTTTGTTCAGATTCCAGTGTCAGTAAGTAAAAATTTGTTAGTTTTTTTTTTCTCTATGGTAGTTTGCAGCTTCTGTTTACCATATGTATTTTTAGTATAAAATAACTTAGACAATATAATTGGGTCAAGGATTCTTTAATTTTTCTCTGTGTTCTGACTTTTCTCATTACTATAAATTGTTAAAAAAAAATTCATTTTTATAAATTGTTAAAAAAAGAAAAGAAAACAAAAAGAACTCACTTTTTTTTTCGGAAAAGGCGGCAAAAAGATCCTCTTTCCAATGAATTTGTCTTTCATTTTGAGTTAAGCATTTGTCTATCATTTTTTACCTCTGTATGTAGTATATGGTCATGAAAAAATTGAGGGACAAAAAGAATAAACATCATTTTAATTAATGATGACCTAGTCTTTTTGTAAAAAATTTGATATATATATATATATATATATATATATATATATTGCATTTTGTTGGTCATCCTGCTGCCTTTATAAACTGCATAATGCATTTCATATATGTCTATTCTTTCATTTTTAATTTAAGAAAAAAAAAATAATCACATAAAATATTTGCATCCATCTGTAGGATTGGCAGTCATCATTGTGAACTCCACAATCCTTTTGTTAACTGCATAGTATATGCTTTGTTAGGATTACATATGTCTTTCTCTTAGACTAGTTGCAAACCAAGGCTGATGAATCTAGTTTGGCCTGATAGCTGGGAAGAGAAGAGATGGAATCATATCTTTCCTCATGCACCAAAACTCAATTGGATTTCAAACTTGTCTTGCCAATTTCTTTTTCAGAGCCACCAATCTATAATACCACCTGTACATTTTTAACATCCTTAAATATTTTCATATGTCTTTCTAATGTTTGGTTGTTTTTAAAATCAATTGTAGCATTAATTATAACTTTGTCTGTTTCTTATAGAATAAACCAATAATGTCCAGAAAGAATCATTTCCAATTCTAAGTTCTTTATTTAAATTCTTGGTAATAAAAATCTTTTACTGACTGTCATCAGTTTTTGTTTCATCGTTGACTGTGTTTTTAACAAAAAAATAAATAAATTTCTCATCTTGTGCACTTACTAAATTTGTTTCAGTTAAAGGAGTTTAGAGTGACTTCAAAATAACTATTAAATTTATCATCAAGTATACATTGTATTTTTGTGGTCTGCCAACTTTCAACGTCTGTGGCACATTTGAAATCTGTTGTGATATAATAGTGGAGCTGCACAACAGTCTTTGATTTGGTTTCAAACTCTGGTTTAATCAATAATTTATTTATTAACGTATATCATACATATTTATAAGTCTACCATTTGTCCTTGCTTTGAATATTGTTTCCACATCTAGTCTGATGCTCCTGCTATATATTTAGAAGTCAAGTGACTTAACTGCTAACATGGCTGTCTTCTGAAAAAGCAAACCAGCTAATTTTACCTCATTTTATAGGAGAGTGCCTAATGCAGCAGGTGGGTTGGTCCATCTTGCTAGAATGGATCTGCCCAACACATTTGCATAAGTGGTCTCTATTCACCCATATATCTCTCCATTAAATGACTCAGAATTAGCTTTAACTGGGGATTACACCAGTCTACTTGAGTGTCAGACCACTTGTAAGCTAACCAATATTCTTCACTTGCTTTGAATATTGTTTCTACATCTAGTCTGATGCTCCTGCTATATATTTAGGGATTCTTGATAAAATCAAAAGTAGAAACTGCAATGTTATAAGTCATGATCTGGCATCTTGGCTCCAGTCACTTTCTCACTGCCATAATGTAGCTTCCCTGTGCTTTTTTTTATAAATACTTTTCATGGTAATTGTTCTGATGAACTTTCCTCTTTGGTACCTAGACTTTATGAATTTAAGCACAGTATTAGATTGGCCGCAAGGTCTCATCATTTTACAGTTGAAATGGCTAGATTCCACTGTTCAAAACAATCTCTTTTGAGATTACCATCAGCTGCCTCATCATATTTGCCTTAGTCTCATCTATGGTCTTAAATTTTTCTTACGGAAAGGCCAGAAGTCCCTGGGAGACCAGTTTGCATGTGGTGAGTGCTGATAGACCAGGCTAATGCAAAGTTTTGCCAAAAAAAACTATGATACAGTCTGAAAGCTTACACAATGGTATTTCACTGCTGACTGAGTAACTCAATGAGAGAGTGTTCACATATGCACAATAAAGTCCCATCTGATTGGTTGCTAAGTTGGATCAAGACTGTGCAATTGGTCATTGAAATATGAATACATGTTTTTTTCTGATATTAAATTTTATCAGTTATGTGCCATGCGTGGTACATGCTTAGGCGATCATGTATCTTTTGATACATGACTGATGAGGCAGATTTTTTCTCTGCAGTAGGTTGTCATTTCTTTCTGCAGTAGACCAGTTGCCATCCAAGGCTATGGAACTTAGTCTGTCCTGCTATTTACCCATAGCTGCAAGGAGAAGAAGAGGATTCCTAAGGCTATTAGCATGTAAGTGAATGTAATGGATTTGACTGGAATTTGAACTTGGCTCTCTGATTCCTCAGTCTGAGCCACTATCCATTACTTCACCGTGCCTCCTTTTAAAAAAATATGAAATGCTTCACGAATTTGTGTGTCATCCTTATGCAGGGGCCATGCTAATCTTCTCTGTATCGTTCCAATTTTAGTATATGTATTGTCGAAGCGAGTACACCGTGATAATGTAACATTATGTAACCATTATATTAGGCAAGGTTAGAATCAAACATTTTTGTTTCCTAGATGTTAATAATAATATTTCAATGTGTGTAGCTTAATGATGAAGAATTCATTTATTTTAAATAACAAATATCTATTTTTCAAAATAATTTCCTTCCTTGTTAATGAACTTAATATATAACTTTTACTGCTCAAATATTATAGCATTGTTGCCAGGCTGTGCTGGCACATTTTGGGAAAAATAGGAAATTGCCATTTACTAGAAATAAATGACTATAAAGACACTGAGAGTAATATCTCATGGGTACCATTTTGGTTTCAATCAGATATTTTGTAGTAAATACTAAGCTAAGCAACAGTCCCAACATATAGTATAATAAAAATAGGTCACAAAACAGATAATATTGTAAGCTACGATATTTCTATGTTGGTTTGGAAATAGTACTAAGCACTAGTTAGTTTATAATGTGAATGCTAGGGACTAACATTTTCACAGTGTCTTAAAAATGTATATATCAACAGCAGGCAATCTAAGTTTCATAAACACATATACATATGTCTTACAAATGTATATATACATTGACAGCAGGTAATATAAATTTTCATAAAGATGTATGGGTACATCCTGAAAATGTATACTTACACCAATAGCCAGTAATGTATGTTTTGCAAAGGCATATAAGCCCATCTTACAAATTTATATACATCAACAGCAGGCAGTCTAAGTTTCATAAAGACATATATATTCCTTGAAAACATATATACACATTGACAGCAGACAATGTAAATGTAAGTAGGTCTTAAAAATAAATATCTACATCAACAACAGGTAATTTAACTTTCATAAACATATATGTACACCTTGAAAATTTATATATACACCAACAGCAGGCAATATAAGTTTTATAAAGACATATAAGCATACCTTGAAAACATATATATATATATATATATATATATATATATATATATTGACAATAGGCTATGTAAGTTTCATAAAGATGCATACGTACATCTTGAAAACATATTATTTTTTTTTTAATTTGTGTCACCCCAATCAAGGCATTACAGCCACTAACACACATGGGGTTACAGGGTGTCGAGGAATTAGGAACAGAAACATTAGTAATGAGGAGAAAGAGAAAAGAGCAATCAGGAGGACAGTAGATAGCGATTAACATTGCATTTAAATTCCTGCAGATCAAAGCTGTCTGGAAATCATGGAGCTGAAAGGGAGTTCAACAAGCAAGAAGTGTGAGAAATTAAACTCTCAACATAGAAGTTACGGCAGCAACTGTAAATTGATGCAATCTCGCTGCCAGTCTAGTACTGTGCTTAAATTCATACAGTCTAGGTACCATAGTGAAGAGCTCATCTGAACATTACCATGAAAGTATTTATAAAAAAGGCATAGAGAGGCAACCTTATGGTGCTGGGCAAGTGACTGAAGCTGAGCTGCCAGATCAGGACCAATAATATTGTTGATTCTTCTTTGAATCTTATCAAGGAGCTCCAGGTAAATAGTAGGGGCACTGGACCATATATGGCAGCAATATTCTAAGCATGAATGAATGGTAAACTGACAGATATGCAAGATAGATTCTGGAAAGAAAAATTGTCTTGCTTGACACAGTGAACCAACTTTCTTAGCAGCTGATCTAACAATGGATTCAATGTAGTCTTTCCACCTCTTGTTAGCCCCAAAAGGCACAATGAGTCATTTTTTTGGAGGATAGCATCAGCCATGCTGATGGAAGGCAGAGAGGGGTCTCTCACTTGGTTAATAAAGAGAAGTTTATTTTAAGAAGTGTTAAAATTGACAAGCCATCTTTTGTCCCAGTTAATGGCTGTCTTGAGATTGTTTTGTACATCAGTTGCTATTTTGACCTTATTGGACTGATCAGCCTTACTTTCAATGGTAAGAAAGTAACTAAAGTCAAGATTCCAGGTCAGGATTAATTACATTACAGACACTTTGAATTTTGTCAAGAATTTTGAGATATATAGTAGGAGCACTAGTCCAGTTATGGCAGCAATATTCAATGCATTGATGAATGGTAAGTTTATAAATATGCAAGATGGATGCTGACGAGTATTGTCTGGCATAACACATGGAACCAACTTTCCTAGCAGTAGATCTAGTGAGTAATTCAATATAGTCACTCCACTTCATACCAGTGGAAAATGTGAAACCAAGAAGGTGCAAAGTATTGCTCTCATGGAGGTTAGCATCAGCCATGATGATGGCAGGCAGAAAAGGTTCTCTGTGGTGATTAAATGAAAGCAGTTTTGTTTTGGAGGCATTAAAATTTACAAGCCATTCTTTGCCACAGTTAACCACTGATTAGAGGTTCTTTTTGAGAACAATTGCCAGACTTGCTACTATGACAGGAGTAAATAGTTGTGTCAAAATTTCTATTTTTTCTCTTTCATTTCTTTAATTTATTTTTATGGTGCTTATTAATTATAATTGATGTTTGTTATAATTGAAAGACTAAAAGTTGAAAGGTGTCTGCTTGCTCGGCATATTTGCCAGCCTGTAAGTTGTACTTTTCCATGACAAAAAAATAAAGATGTTTATCACAGTGTGCCCAATTTGCTGAGAGGAAGCAAAAAAAAAATGTTGTGTTGGGAATACACAAAAAGAAAGAAAAAAAGTCCTTTTTAAATTTATGGGGTGTTTATTTTGCATAGTGGCAAATATGCCATGCATATTGCTTTAAATATTGCTGCCACATCTGGTCTGGGGATCCTATTTAGAGATTCTTGATATAATCCCCAAAAAAGAATCTGCAATGTTCTGGTCCTGACCTGGTATCTCAGCGTCACTTTCCCACCTCTGTAACATAACACCTCTGTGACTTTTCTATAAATACCTTCATAGTATTTTTCTGATGAACTTTACTCTATGGTACCTAGATTTTATGAATTTGAATGTAGTACTACATTTGTGGCAAGGTCTCATCCTTTTGCAGCTGAAATGGTGAGAGATGTAACCATAAGTTCTATGCTAATAGTTTTGTCTCTTGCACTTTTTGCTTGTAGAACTCTCTTCTGGCTTCTTGATTTTCAGTCAACTTTGATCTTCAAAAATTTAAATGTAAAGTCAATCATGATCTGTCTACTTAATTTCTGTTCTTTTATTGTTAGCTCTCTTTAATAATGTTTTTTAATCCCTTGCATCTTAGTGACTTTATTGCCTTGCTTGGGCTGAAATGACTAAAAGAATTATTTGGGAATCTTTGGATAAGATATATAATCTTTAGAAAAGAAGAAATTTCCTTAAGTTTGTGGAACTGAAAACCTTCCTTTCCATTTACATATATGAGAACAGCTGCCATCTTTGTCTTTATGTGATTTGAGTTTCTCTTTTATCTTATCCTTCCACATAGTGAAGATGTTTGTTGAAATATTATAAGTTCAGTTCATTTGGTAAGCAAAAAATGTTAATCAGAATATTGAAAGATTATTTATCTTGCTACCCCTTGAACTAAACCTTGAATTCTCTTTGCAGACGTCATGCCAAAGGTGAAAACCATTCAGAATGTTAATTGTAACAGGTAAGATGGTATTGAAGTTGCTAACAATTTTCAGTTGCTTCTGGAATAGTAATGAAATTTTGGCGTTACATAAATAGACTGATCCACTCATAAAAATAAGGAAAAATGTTTTGGAAATAATTTTTGTTAAAAACCTTGATTAGGCCATGACACTTGTCAAGATTGAAAAAAAAATTTTTTTTTTAGTCAGATTAGAAGGCTGAATGCTCTGTTCATAATATTACTATAATATAAAATTTGGTTCCTGATTTTTACAGAGTTATTGGATTTAACTTTTTTTTTTTACTAATGTCAAATTTGCTTATGTCATTGATATCTGCATATTTTTAACCTCTATTTTAAACTTTTAAAAATTATTTTTGAAAACTTTTCTGTGTAAGTTTTTTTGGAAGCACAGACAGACATTTGTGATTAATAATTATTTATCTTATATGAAGAATAAATGGATATATATTTGTGTTAATTTATATAAATCTTTGTTCTTTAATTAAAAATGTATATATGCATTTGTTCTTTGTTTAAATTAAATCTTTTTGTAAACCCCCCCCCCACCCACCAAGTCCAAGTCTGCTTTGGACACAAAACATCTAAATCTAACTCAGAAGTAAAAGTCAGGGATTGATTTGACAATGTATCAATATTATAAACAGGACCCCCACTTTTAAATTGATAAAAATCAGTTATTTTCAATTCTGTCATGTATTGTGACCTAAAGAAGGTCTAAATAATACTGATATATAAAAATTATTTCCCCAAAATGTTTTCATTATTTTATTTTTACAAGTGGACTATTTAGGTAGTGCTGAATTTTTTTAATAAAAACAATTGTTAGAAGGCGTATAGTATGAAAAGTTAAAATGTGATTACAGTAACCTTTGATAGAAAAGATCTTCCACCTAATAGTAATAATCGTAATTAGTGAGAAAGACATTTCTAATGACCTTCCACTCTTAAGTCTTCTCATCTACCCACTGTTATTGATGAGTATGTAATGAAATGGGATTCCAAATTGATTTCCCTAAATCTTGACCGATATAGAAGAATCTGCTGAAGCAAATGAGACCATCTCAAGAATATACTTAGATGGAAAAAAAGACATTCCTGTAGGATGAGAATCTTGAGTTGAAAAGATTGATACAAGGAAGAAGCAAGCAGCATGAGAGGAAGAAAAATGGAAGGGCGTCTACTAAAAGATTAACAAAGAATATAAAAAAAAAAGAACTACTTAATGACCTGAGAAACCAATGTCTTCGGAAAATTGGAAGAAGCCAAATTAATGACACCAAACAGTATAGCATTGAAATGTGGAGAGAGGCCAGAAAAAATCACAAGAACATACAATCAAAACCACCACAGAAGAAATATGATTTCAAAAATCTCTTTGAATGAAATTTCAACCGTGACCACATCATATTAAACTGAAGATGCCCGCAGAAATAGAACATACATCAAAGAACATACAGTTAGTACAAAGTTTGTCTCCAAATGTAAACAATAACAAACCTAATGATGAAGAAGTAAAGAAAAATATAAATAATACTAAAGAATAATAAAACCTCACTTGACATTGAGGCTGACATTGAGGCTGACATTGAGGCTGACATTGAGGCTGAACTTTTGAAAATTGCTTATCTTCTGAAATAACAAGTTTTTCAATTTCATGAAGGAAGTTTGGAATTAGAAATGCATCCTGAAAAAGTGGGATATATTGTGCATTGCACTAAGGAAACAAAAAGGTAGTCCTCAAGACCCATGCACATACAGAGGTATCTCAATCGGATCTATAGTGGTAAAAATAGTAATGAAAATTGTATTAACTTGGCTTTCATTGTTTTATGAAAGTCAACTCCTTACAATCCAATTTAGTTACTGGATTTAAGAAACCTATTTTCCTGGAAAATTGTTTTAAGTGAAAAATTTTATGAATTTCAACCAAAAGTAACACTGGTTGCTTGGTCAATGAATGCTGAATGTTGCTTTATAAGGAAACAGCTAATATTACCATTACCTTACTATTTTAACAGCTATTTACTTAGTTAAAGTAGGCATACAGTTAAATAGAAGAGGAAGAAATAGATTATCAGAGAGAGTATGTGGAATTCATCTACCAAGAGAGGAGAGTTTCTTACCTACATTGAAAATCAGCATTTGAAATCTTGGCTTTTTATCTCAGCAGTGAGAAAAATGCAATTGTTTCAACTATAAGGAAGGGTAAACCTTTATGCATTTTATGTTCTACTTAACATATCATGATAATATACTGCAGCAAAAATACAAAGACTATTTTTTAACTTGCTATTACATATTTTAAATATTATGTTGCCTGTTATATATTGCTGTTTGAATTAGGAATATACTCTGGGTAATAGCAGGTTTTGTCATTTTGGTTATCCATACTTTATTATAATTTAAGGCATTTTTTCCAGATCTAGTTATATAATCATTAATTTTACTAATTTTTATCAAATCCTATATTTATATAATAACTACTGCTTTTTTTATCTTTTAAGATTTTTAATTACAGCTTAATTTTTTTCTGTCGGCAGACATCAATCATGGGATAATTATTGTCAATTTGAGATGAAATGACATTAAAAACAGTTATGCACACAAAAGTAATTTTTATTTCTTTTAATGACACACTTTATGTTGTTGCAATTAAAACTTCAAAGAAAATATTACTGCAATACATTTGAAAATTTTTATTGAAAGGTTCGTGATCATCATTATTATTATTTATATTGCTTTTTTTACTTAAATTGATATGAGCAACATGGATGGGTTTTGGTAATGAATATGAAATATGAAAGTAGTATTTGGTATATATGCTTAGATATGAAAACAAACATAGCATGGTATTTTGAACATTATAAAACAACTGATATTGACTATTCATACATACACACACACACACACACACACACACACATATATATATATATATATATATATATATATATATATATATAGCGATTTTCGAAGTGTACCTTAGATGTAGCACAAGGCCGAAAGTAGGGGTCACCCAGTGAGGGCACACACACATATATATGATAAAAATATAGTTTTCATCTATGCTATATCTAT
Source organism: Acanthosepion pharaonis (assembly GCA_903632075.3). NCBI lineage: Eukaryota > Metazoa > Mollusca > Cephalopoda > Sepiida > Sepiidae > Acanthosepion > Acanthosepion pharaonis. The sequence continues at coordinate 490,835 of CAHIKZ030001236.1, forward strand.
GAGTAAAAGTGCTCAATATCAGGGATAGAGCATATGTAAGTATCAAATCAACACTGAGGTTAACACTGAGCAGCGACAGTCTGTTTCATGCTTGAACACAATCTTCAGGCCTGTTGCCATTTGGAGTTGACCTCAGTTTCTACTTATATATATATATATATATATATATATATATATATATATATATGTTCTATTCCTGATATTGAGCACTTTTACCCATAGATATAGCACACCTTAAACTATATATATATATATGTCTCTATCTATAAAAGGCAGGATATGTGTGTGTGTGTGTAATGAATGCATGGCCGCAATTTTCGACGGATTTGCACCAAAATTTACATGCATATGCTCCAAGTTAGCGGGAAGGCCAAGACCAACTTTGCATTTCCCAACTCCCATTCTATAGTGGAAATAATTGATTTTTTCATGCTTCTATGGCAGTTTTCATGTAGTTTGTGGCCATTTTGTACTGGCCAGAATGAGAGCCAATAGCTGGCTGCCACGAATAGGCAGGAAGATTCTATTGGCCAGCGTGAGAGCCAACAGCTGACTGACATGAATGTTAACTAGCATGCAAAAAAAATCAATAGCTGCATTTGTCACAAGTGCAAAAAATTTAAATCTGCATGGCACTTTACTCCAATTGGCTCATTCGCTTGCTTAAACTCAACGTTGATTCTGATTCCACAGAACTGGGTTGGGTGTGAAAAAGTATTTGTTGTTAACATTTTTTTTCATTCGGTTTTTCCAGTTATGAGTCCTTTTTTAAAGCTAATCGTTTTGTGTTCATTTTGGTTAGTTCTTTTTTCGTAACAGATTTAATGTTTAGTATAGAGCTTAGAAAAAATTCGCAGTGTGAGATAGGCAAGAAGTAAGGCAACATCAGCACGGCAAAGGGCACTCCTTTAAAGGCAAGGAAGGGCAAAAATATTTCAAGTCAAGTGATAGCGATTGCTGTATGTCGTACGATTTTTGAATCAAGCACAGGCAACGCTGGGCCATGCTGCTAGTATATATATATATATATATATATATATATATATATATAAAATAGAGAAATTTTATTCATTTTTTAATACAATGCTATAAAAATTTCATATTTTCTTTTTTTTTATACTAATGTTCACTCAATACAAAACCCAAGAGCTACTCAAGGTAGAGGGTTACTATGTGGTGTTGTATGAGCATAAGAAAAAGCCAGAAGCAAAGTTCATGGGGTTATGCAGGAAAGATAATGGTTAACTCTAGACTTGGAGAGTTTGTAGTAGTTAGGAGAAACCCCCCCCCCCCGGAATCTGTTCCACAAAGCAGCAGTTCTTGGGAAGAAGCTGTTGGAATTGAACTTACTTTTTGCTGTTGGAATATGAATGGAATTGGGATTGTTCATCTTTGTGTAAATGCCAATGGCGGGTCCCAATTGCAAAGGTCAGTGCTGGTGAGAGTAAGGTATGTAACTCATTAGAACACATGCCATGGAAATAGTGATAGGTTCAGTGAGAGGCTCATGATGTTTCATCTTTGGGAAAGGGGTTGTAGGGTGGAAAATAATCACCCATAATGCTATGTTGATGCATTTGAACACAAATGAGGACTGGGCAAGCTAAACCCAGACATGGGCAACAGTACTCCATTTTGGGTCTGATTTGATTCTTGTAAAGACAGAATATAGCAAGACAAGACAGATACTTACAAGAATCGCACAATAAACCAACCAGTTTTCCAGTATCTTTAGCAATAAATTGGATAGATGACTTCCACTTGTGGTCTGATGGGTGCTTGAGTTCAAATAGATGTTTAAGGCAAGATGCTTCCTTCAGAGAAAACCCATCCATTATGATAGGTGAAAGTTCAGGATCTGTTGAACATTTATAGAACTGTATTTTTACAGGTGTCTTTTGTGAGTAAATTAAATGTTGATTTTAGGAAAATGATTGTTGACTGAAAGAACAGAAATGAAGGATATTGTGACAGAATTGAAGAAAAAATAATTCTTTTTTTCATCTCTCTTTTTGTAGTGAAGCTTCTGCTTTATCCAAAATGTCTGATACTATCATGGCATTTGGTTCCTGCTTGAATAATATTTGCATTGCTGATATTGCTACTCAGACTGTATTGCATCACACCCAAAGTAAATGTAAGTTTTACAGCCCTTTAATCTAAAGCTTATTTCATGTATACATTTAAAGACTATGACTACATTATATTATTATTATATATTTAGTATAAATGAGTAAATTTGTATAAAAAGTAATTTTGTCTTTGCAGACCTTTAACACTAAGTTTTTTTTCATGTACACCTCCAAAGACAATCTATGATACCACACTATTATTATTATTATATTATGATGCTTCAAAAGTATTTTCATTTGTTGCATGCCTTTACTGTAAAGTATATTTCATATACAAATCTAAAGACTATATCATCACTTTTATTATTATTATTGTATATTAAGTTGTATTGAATGCATTTAAATATTTACAGACCTTTACTCCGAAGCTCATTTCATGTATACATCTAAAGACAATCTATGACTTTAACTATATTCAAATGCCATTTTTTTTTCAATCATTTCACCCCAAGCAAGGTGATAATGCCACTAAGACACAAGGGGTTAAGAGAGTAGAAAAGGATGACAAGACTTTAGTGAGGAGAAAATAACATAAAATAACTAAAAACATTGATAATAATATTGACATTTTTTCATAGTTGAGCAGAGATCATTAAAAACAAACCTTACTTTGGTTTGAATGAAAGATTTTCCTCTTCTGAAAAGACAAAAAAATTTAAAAAAATTATTTTACCCCAAGCAAGGCAATAATGTCATTAAGACACAAGGAGTTACTGGGAGTAACAGAGAATGAGAAGACTTTAGTGAGGAGAAAGGACAATAAAAGAACAACATACAGGGAGACAGAAAATTGCAATTGACATTGCATTCAAATTTTTGAAGAATGTAGGTAGCAGGGAAGCAAGAATGTAACAGTAATTTGCCTTGACAGAGGAACAGATACATATTGGCAGATATGAAAAAGAAAAATGAATTACAATTTTATTTGATAGTTTGACTTGGGCATACATTGTGTTAGTGATGTAGCTAGACTAAAATGCTAAGAGAAAATGAAAGTTTGGGAATAGATGTGCTGTCATTCTAAGAAGCTGGCACGGCAACTTACTTTTCACATCTCTTACCAGACTGTCATATGATTCATTTCTTACTTTTTGGCATATGCATAAATTACGGTTGAGTCAAGGGCAGATAATTTAGTTTTGTAATGCTACAGAGAGATTAACTTAAGTAGATAGCTCATAAATTGAATTTAAATTTGAGTTACCTTAAAAATGGTAAAATTTATAAATTCAGTCCCTAAAAGATAAAATAATATTAATCTTTCTGTTTTTTCCATTTTTCTTTGTTTGTCAAGCAAATTGTTTGTCTAACCATTGGAGGCAAATTCAATTACCAAATGATAGTGTTTTGAAGTTTATGTTTTGCTATGATAATAGAAAATGAGTTTGACTGAAATCAATAATTAAAGCTGAGGAACCTTGAAAAAAGAATGAAAGAAAGGGGAAGTAATACTACTAAATAATGCAGAGTGCAAAAACTGAAGAGGAAGGTGCAGTTTCAAACCCTGCTGAAGAACACATTTTCTTTATTAAAGACTCTCAAAAAACCAAGGTTGGCAGATGAAAATTATATGAGGGTGTGCTGAAAAGATCATAGGCTGACTATGAAGCAGTGATGTGAGAGCTGTGAATTCTTGCATGCATTAATTTCAACTCTTCTTATTAATAACTGCATTGTTTCTGATTGTTCAAAGAATGTTCATCCTGTTGGTCAAAAAGACATCAACAGGAGGTATGGTGTCTTCATCACTGTAATACTGGTTCTCAGCCAAGTGTTTTTTCATGTTGGAGAACAGATGATAGTCAGAATATAGAGGATTTAGAACCAGAGTTACACACAACAGCCATTGAGACTAAGGAGTTGTGTGTTGGATTATAAATAAAAAAACATGAAATCTAAAAACATCCTTCATAATAGTGAATAGAATATCTGGAAACACTTGGATATGTGGAACATTTAGTTTTTACACACTTTATGCCCAGAAAACAAAACATTTATATGAACACAGAAAAATTGAATAAAAAGCTCAATTACAATACCTTGTCAGTTGTCTTTAAAGGTAACAAATCCATTGGTATATAATCCAAGTGGTTCCTAGTAATATAAAATATTAAAACTGATCCAAAAAAGAGCTCAATGTATTTATATTAAATAATTAATGAACAATAAAATCCAAAATCATCTCATATAGGGAATAGCCTATTTCAGCAGGTGAAAACACTGATTGACCGTCTTATCAACCCTGGTATGGACTGAGTTTGTGTCAGAAATAGAAATTTAATGGTAAAAAAAAAAACACATAAAAAAAACTAATACAGAATTTATCCATTTCAATGTTTCAGTCAGACAAAAGGCACAAGACAGGGGTCAGAGAAGGGTAGAAGGTATCTGTCTTAAAGAAGTTATATAAAATTAAACCCAAATATTAACCTTATGACATTAATTTGGGGTTATATGAAGAATGAAATATTAATTTAAAACTAAAAGAGGAATAAAAAGGGATTTAAAAATAACTTTAAAATATTTAGATATAAAGATATAAAGGATTAATGGAAAGAGAATTGGGGGAAATATTAAAGTAGGGGAAAGTTTATAAATTATAATTAATATAGGTAAAGAGGTTATGGGGGGAATATAGAAATTAGAATTAGTTATACATTTGACATTTGAAGAATTAGAGGGGGAGTAAATATGGAAATATAGTAGCTAATTAAGTTAAATCTATATTATAGAAATTTGAATTTGTATATATATATATATATATAAAGCTAATACAATTGAATTTACTACCCATAATGCACCACTGACCATTATATATAAATAATTCTGAAGATTCAAAAGTTCAAGAATGAAACAATTGCTACTGAGTGTTAACCTCGGTGTCCACTTTTATATATTTTTTATTTACATATGCTCTATTTCTGATATTAAGAACTTTAACCCATGAATATAGCATACCTTAAAACTATACTCTAAACCTATATTTATATATATATATATATATATATATATATATATGTGTGTGTGTGTGTGTGTGTGTGTGTGTGTGTGTATTGATATAATAGGAAAAACTATTAGATTGATGATCCTAAGTTCTTTCGTATTTTTATTTTTAAAAAACAGTGCTTGATACAGAAGTAGATCCTAAATTACAATTATTTTTTAAAAAATACGATTCCATCACGACACAGAAATTATGATGTTTCGAACCCGATCATCTGTATTCAAGTTTAATTTCAATATTTAACGGTTAGATGACTGTTTCATCTTCAAGTGATGTTTGGAATAACTAAGCAATGAAATGTTTTATTCATTTATACTTTTGAAATGGAGGTGTAATCTGGGGTTAGTTTTTCATTATCGAGAGGTCTCTGCTTTGATGAAAGTAGGGGTGTTATATGTCAAATTTTTTAAGAAACCATCAACAAAAAAAACAAATAAACACCAAAAAGGCCCATAACTACAACATCAATCAGTTAGATTTTTAGCAGATAAGTAATAAAAAAGCAACAAAGCCTGATAAAATTAGCCATTGTAGCCAGACAAAAAAATACCTACCCAACCTTACATGACTCCAAAACCTATAACTTTTTCTAAAAAAACTTTAAAAACATTAGCTCTAATCAAAGAGTATATTGAAGGTCTCATGTATTTATTAATATTAAAAAATACTAAAAAAACGTTGTTTGTACAAAGATTGTATTGAAATGGTCACTGGCGTATTATGGATCTTCACCTCATCCAGAATCATTAATGAATCTGTGTGTATTCAGATAACTAATTGGACTCCTTATCAAAAGTAAAGACTCTTTTGATAAGCACTGTTTTTCATCCATATTCATTAAAATTTAAATTTTCATAATGCTTGTTATTTTGTAATATTGTACATGAATTTAACTTCAAAATGACTAATCATCAAAGATATTTTTTTTCTAGCTCTTAGTGTTGATGAAAGACTTGGCGGTTTAGAAACCCTATCCTCAAATACTCTAGTTGCTTGTGGACAGTGTTCTGGTTGTTTGTGGATGCTTGACTTTCGGCTAAAAGAACCCTTGAAAGCTTCTACTCCTCCATGTACTGACCATTGTTCAACATCTACAATGGATTTGAAGTGGACCATGACTAGACCTCTCATGGCAGTGACTCCAAGTAATGATGAGGATTGCTCTGGGAGTATATGGCGTTTTTCCAGTGATGGTACCATTCTTGAAAACTGTGTTTCAGAGTTGAAAAATCCATGTTTTAAAACATGTCCCTCTACAATACAGAAGAAAGGAAAAGAAAATAAAGCTCCAAGAAGTGTACAAGTAAGATCTTTGTTTTTACAGTTGCTAAATGATGGGATTTAGTCATACCTTCCTACATGGTGTAAAGGTCTGGGTGGATGGAAACCCTGGGATTGAACATTGGATGTTTTTGTGCTTTATGACTAAAAGTTTGGGATTATACATAACTTAATTAGTCTCTTGGGCACTTACCATAATGTGATGCTTTACAAGGTTATCTCATGTACTAATATAATGAGTATGAGTTTTACTTGGTGCAACATTGTTGTTTTATTTTTGACTTAAGCTTAGTAAGTTATCAATAATTTGTGTGCAGCTTTATTATTTTCCTGCCAATCCATGACTTGTTTTCACTTCCCAATCTATCAGTATCTGTCGATATTTCTGAGATGAGGTATTATGTACACTATTTACATTATTTGGACTACTGTCCTCATCTTTGTCGCCATGTTTATCACAACGGCACGTGGAACTAGAACAGTCTACCCCAGTGAGCAAAATAAAGGGTTCAGTTCAATATTCCAACCACCTGAAGAAAGCTGGAGCATACAACGACTGAAACGTTGTGATAAACATGGTGACAAAGTTGAGGACAATAGTCCGAATAATGTAAATAGTGTTCCCAATCTATGTTGAAAACCAATAGTAAACATGTTCTCTCCTCCCATCATGTTATTTTGGTGATTTATGACTTTAAATATTAGTGCAATGCTGAATATATTAGCAGAACTAATCAGAGGTTAGGGGACGAGGATTGATCAGCATAGATCCGTTGAGGGCAGTATGAAAAATTGTATACACTTGTCAATACTTCCAATAAATAATCTGACTCATCCCTCAACTTTAACAAAGATTTTTTAACAGTAGTCAGCAGGTCACGTTCAAATTACGATTTGAGAGTATCTGAGACTCTATATATTAAGTCTAAGCAGCCTTCCCTCTGTCAGCAGGAGGAATGGTTGCTGCGTCTTAATACAATCTGTCAATATTGTTGATACTTTGGTATTGCTTTTTTTTGCTTTCCACTCTTTTTGCTATGTTATTATATGTTTTGTCATCAATTGAGCACTGGCAAGGGATAAACAGTTAGCTTTTTTGTTTTATTTTTGTTATATTTACCACTTTACAGTTTGCAATTTTTTTCTTATCCTTGTTCTTCTTTGTCCTTTGTTTTAATATAGGTACCTCAGCTAAATTTTCAATACCTAAGGTTTAAAATGAATTTAAAAAAATGAAAATGCATTCTTGAAGCTTTCATTTTCGCTTTAATTGAAAGCTAAATGATTACATTTACTATTTCCAGTAAGTTAAATACTCTGGTGCATTTCAAATAGAAATTATATTGATTGGAATCTCGACTTTTTGGTTGCTTCCAATAAATTGAAAAATATTGGCCATTTTTGACACATTTGTTAACAAAAGTTAATTCTTGGTTTTCAAAATCTTCCAAAATAAAATATACTTTTCTGAAAGTTTATTTGAGGAAGATGAAGCTGATTTAAATTATAATTAATCTGATTTGAAAAAAAATATTTATTTTAAGTTTAAAATAATAGAGAAATGGATTTTTAAAACAAATGGTAGTGGTGATTACACGCTTAGCAACAGTAGATCACTTGACAAGTAATGATAAAATCTGTCAGCAACTTTACTGTTGTTCTACAGAGACTTTATCTGTTAAAATATAAGCACCTTTTTTATATAATTTTTAAGTACTCAGTAATCTTTAAAATGTTGGAAAATATTCTCCATAATCCAATATTAGTAATGTTGAATTTAAATTTACTACAGTCATTGCTCTTATTTTCTGATTATGTTGTGTATGGTCGACCATACTTTCAAACGGGTAAGTTACATAATATTTTATAAAAATGAAAAAGTTAAAAATTAAAAAAAAATATTAGGTGTAAATGGCTTTTATTGAGCTTTTCAATTTTTGATTTGTAAATATAGTTTTCACTTAATAACAATATCACCCAACTGGATTGAAGTAATGCAGAATTTTAAATGATTTATAATATAAATTATTATAATTAAAATTATAAAAAATGAAAACAATTCTTGTAAAAATTCATTATTCATTGAAAAATTTTTCTTCTTAAGACAATAGTGTCCTTAATAAATCTTATTTATAAAAGTAATTAAAACTTTCCTAATTAAATACATTTTTGAAAAAAAATATTACCCGCTATACATTTTTGAGGAAAAATATTACCAGTGTAGTGGGCCCCCCGAGCGCCCCCCCCGAGCGGCCCCGTATCACACAAGGGTGAATGAGGTCACAAGAGGCCCGCTAACATTTTTGAAGACGTTAAATCTGACGAGGTGTAACAATATAGATGACAGAACGAGGATATATATGATATATGCTAATTTTTCTAAAAAAAGAAATAAAAAGTGGTCGACGGTAGAGGACGTAGAAATTCTAGTGCAGGCATTGATGGTCGAGGTTGGTTTTGGTAGTTGCCAGGATGATCGCTGTTGTTTGATAGTTGATTGTTGGCGGGATGATCGCGCTGTTGGTTGTTGCAGTTGAAGCTGATGTGGGTTGTAAAGGATCATCACAGTGGATTCTTGCAGTTGATGTTGGTTGTTGGCAGGATCATATCTGTTGGTTGTTGAAGTTGATCGCTGCCGGGATGCCGCCTTGTTGGTTGTTGGTCGTTGCGGGATGCCACTTGTTGGTTGTTTAAATTTTTTAAAAAAAAACTTTGTTGGTTGTTTTAAAATGCCACTTGTTGGTCATTGTGGGTGCCACTTGACGTTTGGGAAGGAAAGAAGAGCTGGCGTTGTTAAATGTCACAGGTCCAGAAAGGCGTTTTGTGTTTAATATTCGAGTCAATATTTTTAACCTTAGTATTAATTACTAACATAGTGACGGAAATTTTGAACGAAAATTTCAATTAGCCAGTAGGGGCCGATATATTTTTTTGAACAAGGAGCCTTAAAAATTATTTAGTAGGTAGGAAAAGAGAGAAAGAAGTTTTCCAACTATCATGAAGTTGGAAGACAAAAAAATAGGAGCATAACTATCGCAGCCTGTTGATCGGCGTGCCTTTTAATCCGAGTTTCATTTCAAGTTTCCGACCCTCGGAAAGTGAAAAGCCACTGTCTTGTGGTAAGGAGGCCAGCAAGTGAATTGGATAAGCTAACAGTAAAGTCTCTATAATAAAATACGTTGAGGTTAGCTAAAGGGATCTATGGCAAAAAAATGTTTAGAAGTATATAACAACAAGGTTTGTAATATAACTTAACTAAAAAAAGGGACCTGCATAGTCTCTCCAACAGGGGTAACAGTGTATAGGGCACATCACAAACGAGTGGTCAAGGTAAAAAAAACCTGTTCCTCTGCCAGTTTAAGGATCGAAGGAGGAAGTAACTCCGACACCAGCAATACATTTTTGAAGGAAAAATATTGCCAGAAATAGATTTTTGACAAAACAAAATATTACCAGCAATAAAAATTTTGTTGGCATGAAATAACCTATTGAGGTTGATATGCTGTAAAACAAACCAAACCAAAAAATCCTCTTAATAATAACATAAACATTTTGACAATAAAATTTTTTTTTATTAAGTTTGGGGCCTTTCTTCATCATCCTATGCTATTTTTTCAGTGGGCAAGTGGTGGTACCTATTTTAATATATTTGTATATATTAATATATACTTTTCAAATGTTTGTTTTTAAAACCATAATCAGTAATGTTTTATATGTTTGTAAATTTCTTGTTCATTCATGTTACATGGAATGAAAAATTATTTATTACAAGATGATGCACAGGATGGAATTAAAATGCTGTGGATTGTCTTTTTGTCATGACCTTTTATCATTGAGAAGCTAAAATTAAAACTGACAAGAAAAAGAAAAGGGAACACTATTTAGGTAGATAACAAACCCAGAATGTAGTGAGGTGAGAGATATGTATATCCATTTGATGTTAGCTTGTTTATTAACCATAAATATAGCATACCTTAAAACTCTATTTTTAGACCTTGTATGATATTTGGCATCTGTCAGTATTTATTTTAAAGCAATAATATTAAATGTTCATTGTGGAGTAATGGATATCACATTGGAATGGCTCATCAGAGAGCTGAGTTTGAATTCCAGTCAGATTCATTTCACTAATGTGCAAATACCCTTGGGGAAAAGTATGAATGTATCTCTACCACCCTTCCCATCCCCAGATACCAGTTGAATAGCAGGACAAACTGGGTCCTATAGCCTTGGTTGGCAGCCAGTCTAATACAGAAACAAATGGCAACTTACTACGGAAAATCTGCTTTGCCAGTCATGAATTGAAAGAAACATGATCACCCAAGTGTGTATGGCACTTAAGAGACTGACTGAATATTAACTCAGATGTACAAAACATTTAAAAAGAAATTAAGTTCTTAGAAAAAATACTTTTTCTTTTAACTTGAGTTTAAACTAGTTTTAAGATATCAAAATTAGGTTAACTCAAATAACTTTTGCTAATTTTTGGAGTTTAGGCTAAAGTAGTAAAACCTGTTATAATTGCTGTCTTTGGAAGTTAAATTATGCAATTTGAATAAAAATCTTTCAAGTGATTTTTTTTCCTCCCTTAATTCTACTTGATTTTCTTTTTCAGGTATCACATGACCAAAGTCCTTTAATTTCAATTTCTGGTAAGTGTACTTGTTTGTTGCACACTCCTTATCAATGTAATAAAAAATTTTATCAAGCAAATTCATTCCAGTCATTATTCAAAAACTTGATTTTAAAGCATTGAATATTGCCGTCAGATCTGTTTGGTGCTTCTGCTATGTATTTAGATATTCTTGATAAAATCCAAAGAAGAATCTGCAATGTTATTCGTACTGACCTGGCATCTTAGCTTCAGTCACTTTCCCATTTATAGCTTTTCTGTGCCTTTTCTATAAATATTTTCATAGTAATTGTTCTAATGAACTTTCCTCTATGGTATTTAGATTTTATTAATTAAAATGCAGTACTAGATTGGCAGTTAAGTCTCATCAGTTCATAGTTGAAATAGCTATAGATGTAACTGTAAGTTTTATGCTAACAATGTCTTTTCTCATACTTTTCATTTGAGGAACACTCTTCCGGCTTTTGGTTTTTCAATTTAAATACAATTTTAATCGTTATTTTCTATCTTTTTTAATTTCTGTACTTTTATTGTTCTCTCTCTTTAATAATGTTTTTCTTTTTCTCATATTCTCTCACACATAGTACCTACTTGCGTCTTAGTGGCTTTATTATCTTGCTGAAATGATTCAAAAATTGATTTGTTTTTTATGGTTTATCAAACTATTGTGGGTTATTTAGAGCTGAAACATATTTTAAATTGTAAGAATAATTATTTTTATAAGTAAATATTGCAATGTTTTGAGAATAACAATTATTTTTTTTTAGATACAAGTCTTACTATTTAACCCATAGCTTGGAGGGAGGAGATGAATTTTAGAAGGGAAAGGAAAAAATGGAAAATATAATCTTGAGTAAATAAAACACCTCTTAATTCCTGAATTTTCTGCCATATCAGGCACACATTTTCCTAAAAAATCTCCTCCAAAACCCACTCAACATCTTTTACTCTTATATTTATGTCACTGGTATATTACCTTAACTGTAGGTGTGTGGCTGAGTAACTAGAATGTTAGTGTTCTGAGCATGAGGTTGATTGATTGATTTGTGTTTTATGGCTTATCAACCTTTTGCAGGTTATTTAAAGCCAGAAAATGTTTGTAGATTGTAAGAATGGAGATAATAACAATTTACTGATACAAGTCCTACTAATTAACTCCGAGCTTAGAGGGGGAGAAGAGGTGGATTCATTCCTTTCCAAGGGGGTATTTGCACGTAAGTGAATATAACAAACTCAACTGGAATTGGAACTCTGCTCTTCAAATTTCTAATTCTGAGCTGTTATCCATGACATCGCAATGCACATCCAAGCACTTGGTATTCTCAAGCGGTCACTAGTGATGAGACGATTAATTGGAATTGAGAATCGGAAATATTGGAACTTTTTGGGGTATAGGAATCAGCATCAGAATTGAAGAATTTCTAACCTAAGTTCTGATTCCAAAAATGATTCTTTGTATTTTTTTTTCATTTAAAAATTAATTTTCTATTCCCGGTACTAATGATAAAAAATATATAAATATTCACTGATTTTAAACTATCAACAAAACTAAAATATATAGATCAATATAACATGTAAGTTAGGTATGATATCAATTTATTTTGTGTAAAAAAAAAACAAAATTAAATGTGCAAGTTTCTACTCAGTTTTCTAATTTTCCATAAAGTTTGCTAGTTTAAGATCTGTTTCAGTTCAAAATAAAATTTTTATTTTTAATTTCTTTTTAAACAATGTTAATTTACCCATTTAATAAATTAATTTAATTATTATAATCAAAATTATGTAGTCTAAGCACAAAATGAATTTATATTGTTCTGTGGGACTCTCTTCTAAGACAATTTTTTTTATTTTTTTTTAATTTATAAAAAATTAAAAAAAAATGAATGTATGTAATTCCCACAATCTCACATTTGATTTCTTAACAGAAAAATTGACCTTGTATCACAAATTGTCCTCATGGTGAGGCAGTTAAATTATAACAATTTGTTTTTATAATAGTTTTAATCCATAAAATCATTTTTTAGTTTTGGTTATTAAAAAAATTTATTTTTGTTTATGTAGCATATTATGCAAGCAAAACTAAATCTTCTTTTCAATAACCAAAACTTAAAAAAGTAAACATTCTTTTTATGAAACTTAAATTTGTTTCTACAAAATTCATGTATTTCTTAAAATTTTTATAGCTTTCAAAATGGATTTTCATCTTTATTTATCTTAAAAAAAATAAGAAACTTTTATTTGAAGTTTCCTGAAAAAAAGCATTTTCACACAAAAGTTTTTATTAAAAAACCTAAAATTTATTCTACATTAAAAATTGTATTTAAATTTATTTTACTAATATTTTTCTTTTGCATAATTGAACTTTCCTGTGTCAAATTATTTTGGCATTTAAAATATTTTGAATTTTTTTTCTCATTTATTCCTCCTGGGAACCAAACATGATGTACGTTTTATAAGTAGAAGTGTGTAAAAAAAGTTAAAATGAGAATTTTTATCCCATTTTTATCTGGCGTGATTAAGCTGTAGTTTTTCCACTTTTATCATGATTTGTTTTAATATTTCTAAAATAAAACTAGTAAAATTTCATCCAAATAAATTATTGAAATGTTTCTTTGGATGTTGGCTGATAAGCATTTAATTCCTATTCTGTTGGTAATGAGACATAAGAAAGAAATCCCATATGTAAATGTACTGTTGTATTTTTGACAAGTGTCAGAATTCATCTTTAATTATGATAAGGTGTACAACAAAAATGTCAACATGTCACTAACATGAATAAATAACATGAACCCAATAGTCCCTTTCCTAATTAATCTTCTGTTGTGTGTGTGTCATTGTTACAGAAATAGTGTCAGTGGTTCTCAAACACCTTATTTAAAATTCATATGTCATTCAGTTCTTAATTTTCTTTTTATTGACTTAAGCATTCTTTTTGGTTTTTATAGGGTAAATAAAATTTTAAAACAAATGTAGGGTTTTATTTTGAAGAATTTAATTAAAAATAAATATTAACAAATGGATATGTAAATTTCTAAAATCAAATATGCAAAAATAGGTTCCGTTTTATGTTCAGTAAATAAATAAAACTACTTGTAATTTGTACAAATATAACACCAAAAATTCAAAACTCCTTATAATTACTTGAGAAAAGTTATTTAGAAAGCTGCTTGAATAAGCATGAAAATCTGAATTGCCATTTGCTAAGTATTAATGAAAACCATTTTGTTGGATGTTCAAACACTGCACTGTACTAAGAGGAGTTTAAAAATTGAACTGTTCCCTTTGCATGGCCATTAATTTGGGGTATTTCATTTTTTTGCTGCTGGGTTTGAGATGATGTTGTATACATGCAGACATGCAGAAGATTGTCTCTGTCTTTTAGTATGTCTGTATTCATTTGTCTGCAAAGAAAGAAAATTAACCAAATCAAGCCCATTTGACATTTGTCCTTGTGAGGAAATTGCTATTAATTCTTAAATTATAACTTTTGACCTCCCAAATGTGTGATAAATATCATTCTGCCTTTTTACTTTTTAGGCCTTCTTTCTCAACTATGGAGAATCATGAATGAGATAAAAGCTGCTAGAGAAATATTGATGAAACCATAGCGGGTGCAAAAAAACAAAAAAAAAAAAAAAATTGGAAACCTGTACAGAATTACATGTTAATATAATTAATCCATTAACTGTGTTAGTGTAGGTGGGGAAGCTTACTTGTTGCTTTCTGAATTCAGCAGTAACTTTAATTTTCATGACAATTTTTCTTCTTCTTTATTTGCTTCATCCCTTCAGGAGATAGCTAAACATGGCTCTCTACAACTTTCTATCTCATATGGCTCTTAGTTTTTTTGTTTTTTTATCTTTACTAAAAACTCCAACCCCATCCTGTCATCTATTCACAGAAGCCCATCAGGGAAGAAGATTGTTGCCTTCCCCTGTCTCACTTACCCTCAGTATGTTTTGTGAGGATTAAGTTTTCCAAGCCCTCCTTCCTCACTATGTGTTCAAGAAATTTCATTTGTCTCTTCCTGATTTTGAAGCTGTTATACCATAATACCTATTCTATTGTAATAGACTCTCCCACAGATAATAAGTAGTAGTAGCAGTGGCCAGTTGGGCTCAGTGGTGTTGAGTGAGTCTGTCGGACATTGAAGTATCAACCATCACAACTAGATTGCTGCGTCATTAACACTTATTTCAAGTTCATAACGTTTTGTACGTTGAACCTAATTTAGGATGACTTATTGAAATACAAGCCTCCACTGTGAAAACTACTCTACAACAAAAGCAGAAGTGTTCTTTCTGTTGCCATTTACTTTAAGCCTTCCCTGTTACTTACTTGCTCTGTCAATGGGATTCTCAGTATCCTTCTGTAGAACCACATTTCTGCTGCCTCTAGTTTTTTTTTCTTCATTTTTTTCATTGAAAATAATTTTAAATAGTTTGGAAAAAAAGAAAGGAAAACATTCTAAAGAACATGGTTTTGAGTGAAACTAAAATCTAAAAATATTTTTAAAAATCCACTCTTCTATGATGAATTTCAAATCATGGTATAATTTATAATCCATTCATTATCACTCTTTACGAACATTTTCTTTTGTTTTCCTTTAGTTTCACAACTGTAGGGTTAAAGAAAAAGATCTCTTCGATTTTTTTTCTACTTTAGGAAGAGCATTGTTTGTAAATGATGTTCTTTAAGAAAAGAGAAAAAAATTGAAATGGCTCTTCAGAATAAATAACTTCTAAGCACTGATTGGTTAGAGCAGTCTTTCTCAAGCTTTTGTTTTTTACTTCAGGGCACATTTTAAAACTTTGGGGTGCACTTTACATTTTAGTAAGAAAAAAATCCTGAAATTTGAAAACAGGAAAATAATAAAGAAGTCTCCTGAAATAAGCATTTATTTTTAAAACATTACATTGTATATTTAAGTCAGCTGGTATGAAATCTGTGCTTGATGTGCTTTGGTAAAGAAAAATGTTAATTTTAATGGTTGTCATGTTTGCTTTAGCATTTCCCCCAAAAGATTAGTGGTACTCTTTCCATTTATAGGGATTTATGCTATTTTTTTAGGGAGGCTGATAATGAGTGATTTAAATCCCTTGAGGAAGGCAAAAGGAAATAGATTATTCACTCCTTAAAGATTAAAGAATTTAACATCCAGTTTAAAATATCAAATGACATAAACTTGACTTAGACATGGTAGCCATGTGCTTGGTGTCTCTAGCTTTTTAAAAATAAAAATTGTTTTTAAACATAAAAATAATTCATAAATTACTCCTTTGCGAATTTGGGACACACATGGCTACATTTCAGGGTTGAGAATCACTAGGTTAGTGGAAGGAGTTTTTATTTGATATCATGACTCACAGATGGAATTGAATTTCTATCAGTCATAATAAAATGATAATTGTCAGGTTTCACAAGCAGTCCGAGTTAGGTATGTGCATAAATGATAGAAATTTTTGTCATTTACAGTTGATCTATAAGAGTGCAAGGGCTGAAAGTAATGTCATCTTCAATTAATGAGTTAAGTCAGGGTCAGGATATTTTACAAATTTATAAAGGTTCACCTTTCTATGAAAAGAAAAATAACATGACACTTCAGGATGTAAGCAGTCATAGCTCTCTACAATTTCCTTTTCTTTTATGTGCTTGAATTGCCATGTCTCATTGTTATAAAGTTTGTATAATGCTCAAAGTTGCTGGTTAGTAAGATTAAGGAAAACACTGGAAACAAAAGGTTGATAGAAGAAAGGTTTAATCACAGGAGAATGTAGATTGAGAATACAGTAGTTCAATGTGACTGAAAGCACCATGCCTTAACGACCCACATTTTGCCACTGTTCTATGAGCAGACATACTTATAGTGGATGGGTGAGTCCATGTTTCAATAATAGTGTAGAGCAGGTTAGACAGTCTTTCTATGCAACACTTCTTGGGAAAGATAGTAGAACAGTTTCCTATTGACTTATCTATGGTTTGGAATTCAGAGTTTTTCTTTTTTTAGACTAGCCACCACCCAAGGCTAGAGAACCCAGTCTACCTTCTTATTTAACCCATAGCTGAAGTGGTTCATGCTGTCACTTGGCTGTCTCTTTATATACAATTTTGAAAGGCTCAATAGTACTTGGTGTGAATCTTGTTTTGGCTAACATCAAATATCTCTTTATTCTTTTGATTGGCCAAAATTCTTTTATTTATTTTCTGGCATACTATTCTTTGTTTTTTTTTTAATAGCGGAAGTTATGTGTGTAGCTTTCTTGTTTTGGTTGATTTCTGGTCACAATAATTAGACCCTGGACTAACAAATTTTGTTTGGCAGAAGTTCAATTTTTTCTTCCTCTTTTTATGTGAGAGTTACATTCTCTTATTTAAGAGAGAAGTATAGAGAGAGAGAGAAAAAAGGAGATATGGGTTTTTAAGAAAAACAAATACCTTATTTTAATTTTAATTTTTAAAAATATTTTTGTATTTTTACATTTAGGCATGCCGCAATACAACACTAAATTTTTCCATTATTTTTCTGCTTGAAGGATTTGGAAACATCATCCAGATTTATGACAGCGGCCAATGGAAGAAAGCTGAAGATCCTGATAAAGTAGAACCCATTTTTGTACATGATGGACACCAAGTTTGCTGCAAACAGCCAGAAGTTAACCAAGTTACGTATCATGGTTGGCATCCAACCAAACATGGACTTATGTTATCTGCAGACAGTGAAGGAAGTCTGCATGTTTTTGAAGCAAGTGTTCTCTAGGAGAAACTCATTGTTTTCATTAAGATGTTTAATTGTGAAATCTGTCCTCTCAGTCTGTTTTTTTAATAAAGACAAAAATTGTCAATTAGCCTTTAATAAACTTGTCACGTTGCTGTAGAGCAGTAGTTCCCAAACTTTTTCTTCTGGACTGCATTTTCAGAATGAATTTGCTTGCACCTCACCAAATTTTATATGATAAATTACATTTAAAAATAAAAAAAACAGAGACGGTTAAAGGGAGATAACTGCAGATTCAAAGTCATAACATTACAATTGATAACTCTCTCCTCCAATTTGCAGACACTAGTTACTATATTCTTAATAATTGATATAATGCAAAAATATTACAATGATAAAATCAGTCAATAATTATTTATAACTATTATATATGGAAACTTGTGCATGCAATTACAAGTAATCTATAATATTTGAAATTTTGAAATCATATTTATTTTTGGCATATGAATTTTTTGAAACTGTTTCTAAATCTTTGATTGTCTTTCAATCCTTCTGCTTCACCTGCTATCATTTTCTGATGTACCTATGAGGTATGCCACACCATTTGAGAACCACTGCTGTAGAGTAATGGGTAGCAAGATAATTTCAAAGTTTATTATTGGTGTAGCATGCCAGACTACAATAAGCTGAATAAAAACCTATAATCTTTTTTGGATTTGATGAATCCAAATCTGATTTGGAATATGGTTCAGTGATAAGTTTCAATTTATTAGATTTGTTCAGAAAGCATTCAGCCATTTTGAATATAACAAAAGTCAAATGAACAGCTGTGATGTAATTTGTGAACTGTCCCCCCCCTCTCCAGTTTGGTTTTCAGTCAACAAGAGGATGCCATTGAGTAAACACTTTTTCTACTGTGTGATTTGCATTCACAATGAACATGTAAGTAAATTCTTCATGTCTTATGAAGTTTTGTTATAAATCATTGCTTTACCTTGGACTGCCAATTCCCTTCAATCCAGTTTTGATTTCTTTAAAAGCTAAAATCCCTATGGGAAGGGAGACAAGTTTAGACTGTGAGTGAGATTAAGAAGAGGTCTCTGACATTTTAAATTATAGAAGTGATGCTGGGATATGTGTTTTTGTGAGACGAAGAAGAGAATTAAGATTCTCTTGCTCTACTTAGGCTAAATAGCTTGGATCATTTACAGACGTACCTTGTATTATGGAATTTGTTTTTCTCGCCCTGTTTTCTATTCTTCTGAAAGTTGTTTTTTTGTGATACTTTGCAGACTTTTGGATTTAATGAAATCTAAATTTGTTTTGGAATTGATATGAATGTAAAAATTGGTGAGTCATTTTTTAGATTTATTAGAAAATGAATTTTTTCACAGAATCCTGCATTGTATCCTGACTTCAATAGTGGGATTTTTATCAGTTTTTTTAGTGGAATGTATTTTTTTTAAATAATTCAGAAAATTCCTAACAAAAATGTTAAAAAAATTATAAGTAGTCCAAAATGACATAATTTTGGTAATTGGCTGACTTGTTTTTTTCCAAGTTGAAGGTCATGTTGCAAAATTAACAAAAGTAAATTTGTGTGAAAATGAAGTTTAAATAAAATTTTATTCAATGTGATCATAGAAAAAAAAACAAGAATGTTTTTGATTCAATGAAAAAAAGGCTTAAGATATTTATAGGTTTTACCTTTAATCAGTTCCAAAATAGTTAAGAGGAAAATGGTCCACAAAAGTAAAGAATAGAATATACATAAAAAATAATTGATTAAAACTTTAAAAAAGGTGAGCTTTAACTTTTGTCAACCTCTTTGTTTTATAGACTCTTCACTTCATGTATGGGTGTTAGGCCAAGTCTATTGAATTCATTTGTTCAATGATGACCAGGTCCAAATGTGCGTATTTTCTTCTTCAGATTTTTAATAATAGCATATAAGACCTAATCCCTCCAACACACAAAAAATGACATAAAAATCATACAAAAATAATTATGCAAAAATTTGTTCTACATAATTGGAGTATCTGGAGTAACCAAATTAGGAATGTAGCAAATAACCAACCTAAAGAGACTGTGTTGGCAGAACAGGGATTAAAAGATAAGAAAAAGACAAAACTTACAAGTTACAAAAAGCAGGAACTTGTGGAAAGCCATGATCCCTTCAATCCTGAAAGAACATGGCACCCAGAAAAAGAAGCTAAATTAGGTTATAATTAGAACTTCATTACAGCCAAATGAAGCAACAGGTAGAGCTATATTTGAAAAATCCCATTGTTACTAAATGTTGAATTGGCTTCCTTTCCATTAGCAATCCAAGTAAGCGCAGCTTATTTGAAAAGTAGGCCCAAAAGTTAAAAGTTATGAGATTCTAAATTTAATAGCACTGGACTTTCAAAAGTAGCACCTCAGTATGACAAAAGGAGGGACACACAGACAGATGCTAGATTAGAACCTATTTGGAAACAAATTTTGACTGAAAATGTGACAGAAGTGAAGATGCCAGGTCAGGACTGATAACATTACAGACATTTCTTTGGATTTTGTTGAGAATCTTACAAAAGATAGCATGTGCACCAGACTAGATATGGCAGCAGCAATATTCCATGCATGGATGAATGGTGGATATATAAATATGCAAGATGGATTCTAATGAGAAAAATTGTCTGGCACGACACAGAGAACTAACTTGTACATTTGTGTGTTGGGCAATCAGATATTAACTTTTTTTTTTATTTTCTTCTTTTAAGCAATAATTGATTTACGATAACATTTTTGTTTTCCATGCCATTTGAAGATTTGGTGTAGGATTTAAAATACACAATCACAAAAATCTCTTCAAATTTTCTATTCACATGTTTGTGAGTTTAGAATGAAAGATAACTTTATTTCTGGTTGAGGTGCACATTTGGTGTCAGCAAATATTCTGCAAATAATAGGATTTTTGATCTATGCTTTAGTTCAATGGGTTTTTAATCTCTCGAGTCTGGTTTGGTGAGTTCACAACTATCTCCAATAACGGAACTGAAACTAAATCTTAACCTCTTTGATTCTATGAGGCATTGCCATGTGGATTTGATTTGGTTGCTTTTTTTTCCTATTCTGATTTGAATCTAACTATGGTTGTCTCTCCTCTCTTTTTGAGAGAGGAAAACATTTTGTTCAAATCAAGGTTTTATGTCTTAAATTTTAAAAAAATTCTTTAATGCTATTTATTTTTTATGGCTAAATATAAAGAAATATAAATTTAAGGACTGCAGTTAATATAGTGTTTCTTCCTCCCCTCGGTTGTGTTCTTGTCTTTGAGTAGGATATGTTAAAACATGAAGCTAGTCTCATCAGCAGGAGATTCAATCCGGAGAGTGAACCTTCCCCACTATACAAAGGGGAGGGTGTATGAGTTTTCTGATGCCTATCACACTGTTTTTGTCCTTGCCCACACATACTTTTATGGACAACCTATATTAAACTGAGCATGTGTCAAATCCTACACTTGTCTGGAGATAAATTCACATTCTTTTACTTGTCGTTAAACACTATTTTTTATTTCTTCCTCCTTGCTCATTATTAATTATTTAAGAAACTAATGAAATGTGAAATTAAAATATAATATTGATTATAGATTTCTCAAAATAATCTGCAATATTATTGGTTAAAAAATTCTGGTATTATAGATACCTGTCTATAACCTATTAATCTTCACCATTCAATTTTTGGGATGGTGGGTGTTAATAATTAAAAAAAAATTTAATACAAATATCTTGTATTATGGCTTAAAAAACGCACTTTTTAAAAGTATATATGCAAATATATTAAAAGAGGTAGGGGGAAGAGCAAGGATAAGAAAAAATATTAATATAAATTGAAAAATAAAATAGAAACAACAATAAAGAGGCTGTTTATTGCTCCTCACTCTTCAGAGCTCAATCAAGGACAAAACAGATGTGCAGATTGACTAAAGCAGTGGGAGGTTGATGGAGAAGATGAAAACACTACAAGAGAATCACAAATTATATTTAGATCCAACAAACCATTCCTTTTATTTACAGAGGTAAAGTTTCTTAGACTTAATATAGTTTCAAACACTCAGATGGTAAATCTCTCGTAAAAAATGAGGCTTGGATTATTTATTAGATGCAGGTTAGCACAAGAGTTGTTTGGTAAATCTTTCAAAGTGAGCAACTTTGTTATTTTTCTGCCAATTTATGGCTTAATTACATTATTTGAACTGTTATTCTCATTACCATATTCGCAATATTTTGGCCATTGTACACTCTGGCCTTCTTCAGGTGATTGGAATTTTGAACTGGACCCCTTTGTCCACAAGGGTAGATTCTAGTCCCACAGGCCATGCCTCTTTTGGATGTTATTTCCCCTTTAACTCAACTCTCCAAGTTTTTTCATTTGCCACTGTTGTAGTCTAGTATTGAACTCTAGTCACTGAATTTAACCAACATCTTTATCCACTTGACCATGAGGTCCTTGAGGACATCTGCATATGAATTTCTGAGACTTATAAACCTAATGTCTTAGCAACCTTTTTTTTTTTACCAGTGCTCATATTGCAATTTTTCTGTTATTATTATTGCATATTTTTTTACCAGAGCATATATTGCAATTTTTTGTGTTGTTATTCATAATTTTTCTCTAGCACTCCTTATTACTGGTTCCCATATTGTAATTTCTATACTTGGTTGACTCAGCAGATTTTTGTAGCCTAGCATAAGTGCTGATTCCTTAAGTTTTCGTATTTTCCAGTGTTGTTCTCTGACTATTATTTCAATCTCACCCCACAGGGGGCAGTGGTCTCCCTTTTCCCACCATATGTGGTCAGCTACGTCTGACTTTTTATTTCTTCTCATGTTACCACTTTACGATGTTCTTGCAGTCTTACGTTAACGGGGGGGGGTCTGTTTTGCCTTTATATTTCTTACCAAATGATTTTTCTGTTTCTGTTTTTATTCTTATAAGAAATAAAAAATAGAAACAGAAAAATCATTTGGTACACACCTTCATTTAACCCAATGGTTATTATTAAGTTACAGACTCTTTTTTTTTGCCTAAGCACTATTTTTGCTATAGAAAATCCAACAGTTATAAAATTTTATATTGAGAGTACCAAGAATTCCTTTAAAACTAGGTGGTACCAACATATCTTTCACCAATAACACATACAGAAATAAGACATTCCTTTCTAAATATTTTTGGAATTTAAAAGAAGTTATGGTAAAATGGAAAATACTAAAAAAAAATAGAAATTGTAAATCATTAAATAAACCTTACTTTTTATGTTTACATGAAAAACTAGAAATTATCAAATTTGCTGACAAAAAATCCCTATTAAATCAAAGGAGTGAATTAACTGTAAATTGCTGACACAGTTTATTTTTTACCCTGAAATAGAGTTAATTTTTAAAAATTATATATTACTATTTCTTATAGCCATAATTTATTAGTATATAATGACCCACCCTCTATAGTTAATTAGCTATGGTATATAACAAATATATAGATATTCCACATTTTTAATTTTATCTACAAGCCCATTTTGGAAGCTTCCTGAATGTAAAAAATTAAAAAAGAAATTTTTTTCTGTTAACTTTACATCTGATTAACCTACTCCTCCCTTCAACACTTTTTCAAAAAATTGAACATGTCATATTTGTCTACCATCACAATACATTTGTTGCTGACATAATTTCCCCAATTGTCAATGATGTCCTGTCTATGTTCCAGTTTATCTTGATATGAAAAAATAGTTCACCCACCTCCACCCTCTGAGCTTACTTTTCTATTTAGTGCAGATTTGACATTTAATTGGTTAAGCATGACATACCCACATTTTTAATTTTGACCTTATGTTCCCCTCTGAACTTTTGGAAAAGAGGTAACACTTTGTTTTTAAATTTTCTTAAAAAATCATTGAATCACCAGTTACCTGAAGAAGTATAATCAAAGTATTGAAACATGAAAGCTTTTGTGTAGAAATTTCAACATGTTTTTATTATAATCTCTTATAATAAAAAATAATAATATATATATATATATATATATATATATATATATATATATATATATATGCGTGTGTGTGTATTTATTTTTTCAAACAATATTTGTTTATTTAGTGACATTTAAAAAAAATTATAGACTGTAAAATAATATAAACTTGATTCTTTCTTTTTGGTTCTCAAAAGAATTTTGCCGCATAGAATAACCCTAATTCTACAGATTTGCCAACTGATTTAGATTTTGATTAAGCTGTTATTTAATGTTGGAGAAATCTAAGGCAGAAGATTGTGTTGTATAAATTTTCTATTGGGTGGGATGGGCGGATCTATTTGCCTAGGAAATCAGCATTCAAAATCCTTGTTCTTATTCATTTTGAAGCTCAGTCATCAGGAGAGACAACTTAACTATCTCAGCCACAAGGCATAGAACTTGTCACATTCTTCATCTCATTCTTGAAAACTAACAGTTGCTAAAAAAAAATATTCAAGCTGGAATTGACTTGTTTTGCTCCTGTCTGAGTTTCTAGCTTTTGACAAGCAGTCTTTGACTAATCGCAGAAGGATGACATTGTCAGTAGAAAGTGTCATTTTCTGTGACGTTTAGTCACTTGCCCATTTCAGAATTATCACTAGAACCATCTCCTTTAATTCATTCATATCCACCCACGGGGGGCATTCCAATGTTGGGTAATGGTTAGCAAGCTTGTGTTGCTGCATCAGTTCACAACTGAGTAGTGAGTTTGATCTTCTCTAGGTGCCCCATACTTTTGACCTTGTGCTGCATCCAAGATACACTTTTAAAAATCACCCACACATGTGTTGGTGCTGAAAAAGAATAGGAGCTGAAAAAGTTCCCACTTCGGCAAAGAAAGGATTAAAAATAAAATTTCTGATGTTTCCCCAAGTATAAGTGATGTCATATATACAACAGACATTATCTTGGCTGAATTATACACATGCGCACTTGTGTGTGTGTGTATATATATATATATATATATATATATATATATAATTGAATAGCAAAATTGGAGAGGGGTTACAAAGTAATGCATTTTGTGTCAGAAGTAGCTTTTTTATCCTAATAATAGTTTTCTTAGTAGAATTAGT
Organism: Acanthosepion pharaonis; assembly: GCA_903632075.3. Taxonomy (NCBI): domain Eukaryota; kingdom Metazoa; phylum Mollusca; class Cephalopoda; order Sepiida; family Sepiidae; genus Acanthosepion; species Acanthosepion pharaonis. The sequence continues at coordinate 515,727 of CAHIKZ030001236.1, forward strand.
GGCTGTTATCTGTTTTGGGTGGAGGGAAATGCAACAAACTCTGGTTACAATTTTACATCAAAATCTTTACAGAGACACTCAGCTTTAAATCCGGTTCTTGTATGATTATCAAAGTTAAGCAACGTTGAGCTTAGTCAGTACCTAGATGGATGACCGCTCGGGACTGCCAGGTGTTGTAAACTTGGATGTGCGGGTGGTGTAATGGATAATGGCTCGGAATTGAGAAATCGGAGAGCTGAGTTCCGATTCCAGTTGGGTTCATTATATTCACTTATGTGCAAATACCTTTGGAAAATGTATGAATCCACTTTTCCCCTCCAGCTGTGGGTTAAATGGTAGGATTTGCATAAAAATTTCCTTATTACTTCCAAAAAATTATTACAATCTCGAAAACATGCCCTGGCTTTAAATAATCATTAAAGGGTTGATAAACTGTAAAAAACAAATCAACTTTAAATTGAGGTTTTTGACATCCAGTGTCTCCCTATTTCTAACGTAGTTTTAATTCAGATTTTTGTATTTCATATTTTCAGCCTACAATACAAAAAATTGTTCATTGTTGGTTAGAATCTTGCTAGAAGTTATTGATGGGACACATGAGGAAAGAGAGCTTAGAGAATTTAACACGCACAGGGCATATTGTAGGCAAGAAGTGCAGCGGGGAACAACGAATAACCTACCTAATGAGTTTATGTAAATAAATTAACTATTAAGAAGAGGAAGCTGCAGAGAGCCATGATCGCTCATGTTCTGAGGAGATGGAACATAAAGACGATGATAACAGTGAGGTATGATAGCAAATATTGAAGTTTTCTTGTGACAAGCCAAATTTTGGGCGGCCCTACATAGCTGTCAGCAATAAAGAATTTACCTTGAAAATGCATAGTTAATAGTCGTGACTATGGGAAAATAGTATTTTTTAACTGAAAATGTATACGATCCAGTAGTATGAGGATGCTATTGTGATACCTCCACTCCGTGGAAATAAATAGGAGACATTGCCTTTGGAGTGTTAATCGCTGTATTTTTGTGCGCATGTGCGAAATTTTCTATTTGAGCGAATTACCCACTCCCAATTGACATTAAACAGAAATGAACTCAAATACATTTTAACCCCCATCTCTTTCCCCCGCACCCGGTTTTGATTTGGAAAACAGTTGAAAGAAGGTGTTTGAAAATAAAATGGGCTGCTTTTTGGTTTATTAGGGTATCTTTAGAAATGTGCTTTTGTGGTCTTTACGTTGCGCCTAATTTTGCTTGGCCAGTGTGGCATATTATTTAATTTTGTTAGCTAAAAATCCAAGCTCATTTCCTCAGTGAACTAAATGAGGTTAGGTCGGACCAAAGGTACGTACTGATGCCTCCACCAAAGACTCTCAAATCCTTTGTTTTTGCAGAATTACCCACATATAGAGAAGGTGAACGTAAATAGTACTTGTAATATTTTGCATCTGAGTGGTCACAGTTTTCTCAGTAAAGCCTCTTTTCCCAAAAAAAAAAAAAAAAAAATAATTAACTTGAGAGATTTGATGCATACTCAGCTTTTGTGCATATACATGTTTGTGTAGACATAATTATTAGAGGCGGTGATGTGCGTTTTATGTAATTTTGTTGAAGTTATATTTTGGGATAATGTTTTATTTAATAAATTTGAGGATATGGTCGAGAAAGTTATTTCATGTTGGTTTGGTAGTATGTTAATGTCGCTACAAATACGTATCGTTGGTAATTTTTTATATAAAAATGTTGCTGGTATTTTTACTATAAAAATACACTTTTATACTTTCATAGTGTTTTGTTTGGAAGGTCACTGTTTGCCCATATCTTGGACCCTAACAGGTATTATCACCCCGGGTAAGGGTGGACTTTGGAACAACAATAAGTAAGAGATGATTCCATGTTCCTCAAAACCTCCGATCTTCTGATCAGAAACCTTGCTGCCGGATGTAGTTTATCGTCATACCCAGGACTATTAAGAGAAAGATACCGCAATAGAAATTGATGAGTCTGATTTGTTTCCACGAAAATTACAAGATGCACAGTAATATCGTTGTATAGAACAAATTTTCAGCTACAAAATCCTCCCTTTCTCACATGGTCACCTCCATCGGCAATGAAATTTCGAAATATTCTTCTGAATGTGGCTTATCGCACATATCTCAGCCATTCCTATTAAGACGCATTATTTACTGTTTAACTATGCTCAAACCCACTGTTTGGTTTCCGTAAACGTTCAGCAAACGTTAATGACTGCAACGAGTGCAATTTGTTATGTATCAGGGATACATTTTTGCTTCGTACGCATTTTCACTTCAAAAAGTATTTTTCCTAGAGTTCTATGTATGACAAGGCAAAAATGTTAATTGACGGAAAGGTTCAACCTTAGCGTACGCCTAATATCCGCCTCGTTTGCATAATAAAGCAGGAGACATTACTTTCGGAGTGACACGCGAACATTGACGTGTCTTCCCTGTAGCAGAGGATTTCATTTTGAATTTCGTTGCCACCATATAAGTTTGATTCTGAAATTCTTTACTTACCTTTATGCCACAATTCCATGCAGTCCCCCCCCCACACACACATATATATATATATATATATATATAGTTTTAAGTTATACTATATTTATGGATTAAAGTGCTCAATATCAGGGATAGGTCGTATGTAAATATAAAAGTGGACATTGGTTAACGCCCACCGTCGACAGTCTGTATCATGCTTAAACGCAATCTTCATGTCTGAAGACTGTGTGTAAGCCTGAAACTGACTGTTGCCGTAGGGTGTTGACCGCAATGTTCACTTTATATATAGATTAGTAGAATGCGCTCGGATCCACAGATCATTTGAACAGGTTTTAGAAACTGTATGTGAAGGGTTCTGACTATATATATTTTATTGGATATTAGATATAATTGATTTTTCTAAATATTTGTTAAGAATTTCAGCTATATTTTACTAACAGTCACTCTGACGAGTGGATACCATATCCACGAAACTCCTGGTCGAGAAAGATAAGTTGAACATTTATTTGTTGCTATTAATGCTTTATCTCCTGATATCGAACACTTTCATTAAAAAGACTGTTAGCATAAAAACCGTTATCCAAATAATCTTTCTTATATATATATATATATATATATATATATATATATATATATTATCATTAAATATAAGACAATGAATGTCCATTATGTCTGATCATGAGCCGTTCTAATGTTCGAATGTTTGCTTTAATTTGTGGTGAAATTAAAAACAAAAATTGTTCAACATTTGGATATTTTTTGTTAAGTTGGTCCTAAGCTTTCGGCTCACATGAGCCATCTTCAGAATGTGGTTATACAGACATGAAACAAAGATATCCAACGTCAAAGATGATATTTTGTTATGATGACATAAAAAATTGCTATGCGACGATAACGCTTGCGGAATAGCAGACGCAGATCGTAAATTCAAGATGCGGTTCTATGACGTCATACCACGTGACAGATCGAAGTATTACAACAGAACCAATGTCTAGATGCAATGTAATGTGTTGTGACTAGTTTGAAATGTAATTTTCTTGAGTGTGGGTTGCTTTGTTTTAATGTAGATGGCCTCCAATATCTTTTTACTGTGTGTATGTGTGAGTATTGTTGTGTTATCAACTAATATCTGTCTAATGTTATGTACATGGCTATGTTTTTCTCAGAAATGTTGCTTAGTAGAACTAAAATCAAAAAGGTGGCAGGTAATTCTACGAGAGAGCGTGGTTATAGTAAAACCAATATATGTCGTGGGTTTATTATTAGTATCAGAGATACAATCTCTCAACGGGCATATAAATTGATACGTGGCTGTAGGGTTATTGGAGACTGAGATCAATTGTATTAAATTTTTTATAATATATGATGAGCTTAACTTGTTTATTATTGTTAATGGGTTTAATATTTCTACCTATTATGTTTTTGAGTGTTGTTTTATCCTGTTTGTAATTATTATGCATTTGGTTACAATAGTGTAACATAATAGTGTTATGTTTATTTTGACGTACAATATTATTATTAATATTATCAATTTTGTTGGAGGTATTATTAGGTTTATTGAGATACATTATAATTTGTTGATCAATGATGGAATTAGGAAATCCATTATTAACAAGTGTTTGTTTAATGTTATGTAATTCTTTATAGAATATGGTTTTGGAAGAAGATATCATTTGTGTGCGTTGGATTAAGTTTTTTTATAACAACTAACTTATATCGTTGGGGCATTCACTATTATAATTAAAAAGACACAAGTTAATACTTGTGGGTTTTCTATATAGAGAAGTAGTAAATTTATGTGTGCTGGAATCAATAAAAACATCAAGGAATCAAATTTTATTATTAAGTTCTAATGTCAATTTGAGGACGGAGTGACTTTCAAATTTCTTCTTAAGCTGTGTAATTTGATCAATATTTTTAGCTTATATATATATATATATATATATATATATATATATATATATATATATATATATATATATCGGCAGTAAATGAGAAATCAGAGAGTCGAGTTCGAATATCATTTAAATTCGTGACATACGAAAATACCCATGAAAAAATGTATGGATCCATCTATTCGTCTCCCCCGAACTATAGGTTAAATAGTAGGACAAATTAGTTTAGACTTGGTTGGCAATTAATCTAGAACAACAACATCTCTGAATTCAAAACCTGAAGAGGGTTGTTTGGGGAACTTGTGGCCCACTATGTTCACCAGTTCTCTGCATTCGGTCTTTCCCAAATGTTTGTGATTCGTTCTACACAAGCCTTCACCATTATATGCAAATCATATGCGTAGATGGTACTGTTTTTTCGGTTCTAAGAACTGATCTGCTGGGCCCTCATACGTAGAGGGCGACAGGAGAGTCCATGATATATATATATATATATATATATATATATATATATAGTTTTAAAGTTTGCTTTATTTATAGGTTCAGAGGCTCAATGTGAGGGATAGAGCGTATATAAATATAACAGTAGACAATGAAGTCAACACCCAGAGGTGACAGTCTGTTTCATGCTCAACGCATGAAAAAGACTGTCGCATGAGAAGACGGTAGGGAGAAAAAGACAACAAAACAACAGGAATCGAGAAATCAGTAGATGGTGTTAAATTTTACATATCATTGTAATCAATTCTTACCAATAAAGAATGTGTATAAATTCACTTTCAGATGTTTGGATTTTATTCAAATTCAAATTCTAATATCGTTTTTTAAAATAATAAACATTGTCAAGAGAATCAAAAGTTTATACAGTAATAGCGGTGTCAAGGGAATAACCGTCCTTTTGACACACGAAGGTTAAACATTGCCGATTTTTTTCACCCCAAGCAATACGCAAGGGATCTGAATGGACGAGAATGATAAAAACTTTAATGAAGAGAAAGGACAAGAAAAGAACAAAGTTCAGGAAGACAAAAGATTGCAATTGACATTGCATTTTACATTTCATAAAGATCATAGGGTGAAGTAGGGAAGTAACAAATCAGATTAGAATTCCACAGGCGAGAAGTGACAGTAAAGCCAACAGCACAGTTCGACAGGATATTTGTCAAATTATTTAATTCTAGCCAGAGTTATGGCTATAAAACCTCCAGTCCGTAGTCTCTACAGTGTTTATTGATGCGCCCCAATTTCATAACATTTGGTGACTCATCAGCAATTTTCTATTCCAGTGAGATTGTTGCCAAAAAACAAAACTACTTAAATTACAATTCATAAGGTGCCATGTGCATCGTTTAGAGATATATTCTTTTTTAATCTCGCCCTAATTTTTAAGTCCTGAATCTTCTTGACAAATAAGAAGGCTAGTTTTGTAGCAGATACATTCCTTACATCCTGCCCAAACAGCATTTTCTTACCTACCATTTGCTATAAATTCTTACTTATCCTTTGCTATAGTTTGTGTAAAGGAGCAATCTTGGTTGAATCGTCAAATGAAAGGGTGTCAAATGACCAAATTTCAAACACTAATACTTTTTGTAAGCACGCTGTCTGTTGTTTTCTATGCAGTGAAAGATCCTTGCTTTAGACTAGACACGTTTGTTGCTTATGTCCTAAGTGACTAAGTCTACGGGAAACAAGACATTTGTCAATAAATACTACTGTGCTTACACCAAAGCAAGTCAAATAATAATCTTAAAGAAAAACAAAACGTATGACTGTTCAATCGGCAGAAAGCAAGCTGCATACTTTCTTTGTGTCTTTTGGTCAAAATGTCAAATTTGACAGAATAAGGAAAGGAGAGAATTTGATACTCATATGGTATATTGAAGGCAGGCGAGAAACAACGAATAACTAATGAGTTTGTGTAAATGGATGACAGAACAGGAGATGGGTAGGATAGCAACGAGACATGCATTGCTTAGTGCTACAAGGGATAAGAAGCTGTGTAAAGCTATGATCGTCGACGTCCTGATGAGAAACGGCACATAAAAAGTACATATTTTAATTTCAGTATTCTACTAACAGATGAAAAGCAAACATTTTATTTTCTTTTTAATTCATGGCTGTTGCTATTTCGTTTAATCATTTCACCTCAAGCAAGGCAATAAAACCACTAAGACGAAAGGGGTTAATGAGTGTGAAAGAAAAAGAAAACATTATGAAGGAAAGAGAACAATAAAAGAACAGGAATTAAGAAAACACAAGATAACGATTGACATTGCATTTAAATTTTTGAAGATCACAGTTCACTGGAAATCAAGACACCGGAAGAGAGTTCCACAGACGAAAAGTTCAAGTGAAGAAACTATTAGCATAGAACTTACGGTTACATCTCGCCATTCCAACTGTAAAACGATGAGACCTTACCGCTAATCTAATACTTCGCTTAAATTAATAAAGTCTGAGAACCATAGAGGAAAGTTCAATAGAACAGTGAAAATATTTCTAGAAGATGTACACATAACCCAATTTCCAGACAATTTCACTTCGAGTCTGTTTAGTAGCAAGATGAGTAACCGCTGGAGAATACCAAGTACTGTAAACTTGGGTGTGCGGGTGGTGTAACGAAAACGGTTCGGAATTGGAAATTAGAAAGTCGAGTTCCAATTCCAGTTGGGTTCGTTATATTCACTTACGCGCCACTAACCTTGGAAAACGTATGAATTCTCTTCTTCTCATCGCCAAACTCTGGGTTAATTAGTAAGACCTGTATCAGTAAATCATTATTATCTTTAAAAAAATTCTTACGGTCGAAAAATATTGTCTGACTTTAAATAACCTGCTAAGAGTTGATAAGCCGTAAAAACGAATCAATCAATCAATTATCTTTCAAAGAATGAGACATATTTCTTGCGAAGGGCAAAAAGGAATAGCGGTATATATATTTCAAAATGAATGACTTCAGGTGGCAAATTAAAGCTTTTATTTGACTGAGGTTGCTTACCCTATCTGTCGCGCAAACTGGGTTATTTTTCGCTGCTCTGGTTGCTTCAACCTCCTCAATATGTTGGGACTGGATATAGAAATATGAAGTTGGATAGATCTTTAAGGATTTTTATTGTTCGGAAGTTCTGAGTGCCACTCTCATTTTTGATTGACAATTAACTTACTAACTGAAAAACTTGAAGTCTTTAACCCTAGAACACTAACCATGGGTATAGAGTACCCAGCGCAAATTTTTCTATTTTTAATTACAATTTTCAGTACCTGATTTTCTTACCTAAATAATATGTTTTTCAGTTCCTATTAATGTTAACTCAAAGTACAAAGTTTGAAGTGCCTGCATGTAAAATATTTAATATTTTTTTGATATTTTCAAAGACGGGTATGATATACCCATGGTTAGTAGTGGCGTGACTTTAATTGATGGTTAGTGTTCTAGGGTTAATTTAATTTTATGATGATTTAATGCAGTATTCTGACAACGAAGTTAGTACGTTTAAATAAAAGTCTGCAGACTTTAGTGTTCTAAAGCTATCTTATAAGAATTCTTCCAAAAGTCCGTAGGTGTAACTTAGGGTCGAACAATGTTCTGTAGTAGCATTACCAATACATTGTGTGTACTTTTCTGCCTATATTGCGGTAGATACAAAGCAAAAATGGGTAGTTCATTTGTATTTCACGCCTAATATAGACCTATATGAGGACAGCATTAGGGGCTTATTTTTGACTAATGAATGGGCTTAGCACTGCGGAACTGCTGCAGCCCCCTATTTTTACTCGATATTATTGATAATAATCAATATAATGAGTATTTTTCTTTAGTTCTTTTTTATACTTGTCCATTATATAATATTTAAGCTTAATGTCAGTAGCTATTCCCTCGTTCATGAAAAATTACAAAAATCCTTGTATGGACCTGTGTGCTTCACAGTATCAATAATGCCGTGTTTAGCTGTTGTGCGCATGCGCATATCTCTGAGGAAAGAAGCTGAACGCTGGTTAGAGAAAACAATGTCGCTCACGCAGTGTTGACCCTGTTATCCGAGTGTAAGGTAGTATTTATTTTTAACTCAGTGTTGTACTTAAACACCGTGTACCATATTCTTGAATGTGATAAACTCTAGATGACTATCATACTTCCACCTATTCATTGCTTTTTTTTCGGTTGTTTTATTGTATAGAAAATTTTAATAATTTAGCCATGACCTTCTTGAATCCCTAAGAAATAAATTCTGTGACAGTAAGCGAACTTCAACAGTTTATGTTTTTACAGTTGTCTCTTCATGAGAAAGTTACAGTTAAGAAAAGAGGCCGTTCAACACCTGATATTTAAATATCTCAGTCAAGAATAAGCAACAACCGGATGTATATTCATAGCTTTAATTCTGAATGGTACAAACGGAAAAGTTGGCTTTGTGACTGTAAAATGGAAAATGCATTGTTTTGCTTCCCGTGTTTTCTGGGTAATGCAACGTGGACAAAAGACGGTTTTAGAAATATAAACTAAACGAAAGAAAAAACTTAAAAAAACATGAGACGTCAAAGAAGCATATTGAAAATGTGGTTTCATTGTCACTGTTAAGAAACGTAAATATTAAGGAGAAACTCATTGAGGCCCACAGACTTTCAATCAATGAGCATAAAATGAAGGTTAAAAAGAACCGTGACATTTTATCCAAAATAATAGACTGTATTTTACTTTGAAACTCCCTTACGTGGACATGATGAAAAAGATGATTCAGTAAATCCAGGAGTATTTAGACAATAAATTTTACATCTAAATTAAACGCAAATTTCAAGAATATGTAGTGGACCTAAAAAACGATTGGTCGAGAAATAAGTTGTTTTTCTTCCACTCATTTTTCGCGCCGCGTTGCATTTATCTGAAGTCGGTGTGAATTCTAGTTTACAACTATGTCCGCACCCTACGTCATCGACAACCGTCGTAAACACATAAATAGCGCAGAAATTTTCAGTTCAGGAGGGAGAAATCCGTCAGCTAATGAACTTCATGTCGGCAAATGGAAAGAAAGCAGCCACTCGTCCCCTTTTTCCATTCTTTCAACAGCCGCGGCCATAGAACGAACTCACTGATTCACGACATCGCCACAGTAACCAGGTCAAGAACTAAAACACCCCATATTAGCGACACCAGTTAAATGCTGTTTCTTTTTCGCAAATGTAATAAAGGAAAAGACATTTCAAACTGTTCACCATGTGCTTTCTTTCTTTTCTTTTTATGTGCCATGTCCTTTCAGGACGTAGGCGATCATGGCTCTCCACCTCCCTCTATCCCTTGCAGCTCTCAACAATTTCCTTCCCTCTGCTTCCTACCCCAGACCACGTTCTGTCATCCACTTGCTTAAGTCCGCCAGGTATGCCACGCGTTGTTTTCCCTTGTTTCTCTTTCCCTCTATTCGACCCGGGAGTATCAGATTCTCCAGGCCCTCCTTCCTCATTATGTGTCCCAGAAACTTCAGCTGCCTCTTCCTGATATTAAGTATAAGCCTCCTCCTTGTTTGCAACCTCTTTAAGATCTCATCGTTGCTTACACGCTTACTTAGCATCCTTGTTAGCAAAGATATCCCCCTGTCTTACAGTACTCTGCCCAGCATTTGGAATGTGTCCTTGGCCATCCCAATACGCCTACGGATCTCAGTGTTGCACTTACCGTCCTCTGTCAAGACGCTTCTCAGGTATTTAAACTTCTGCGCCTGCTTGATTCTAGTGTTCCTAACCTTCAGATCGCATTTCGGGCTCATCCTCTTACTGACAACCGTACACTCCGTCTTCTTGTAGTTTATGCTTAGTCCCTTCTTCTCACTCTCCGTCGCTATCTTCTGTAGGAGATTTTGTAATTTCATTTCCGTGTCTGCTATCAGTACTATTCCAATATTCTTCTCAAGATCACCACAACGTGTATACCATTCTCAAGAAGCATATGAACGTCAGCATTCCACGTCCATCCTCTACAAGGTGGAAGAGAGTTCATATGCAATTTTGAGAAATTAGTGGGATTAAAGTTACTGAATATATAATAGATTTTATAACTGTTATTTTCGAAATACGAAACTCGAAGTACTGTGAGAATCTTTCAAGGACAGCTTTTTGCTCAAACTTAAACAAAAAAAAGAATGGATTTCATTTTGAAATGAATGGCTCAAGCTTGAACTGTAACAATTTAGAAGTAAAAAGTAATTATTTTCATTCTGGATTTTGTCAAGTTTATGTATAAATTTTCTTTTTATGTGTTTATTTTGTTTTATACAATATTAAAACAATGGCTAAACATTTTCGTCACTGGAGTCGATGTCCAATTGAATTTGAATCGACTTATTATTAATATTTTCATTAACAGCCATCTTTCTACATGGACATATATCTTCTTTTGTGATCAATAAGATTTCCTGGTTTTTATATCTATTAACACCACAATACACATCTTATACGGGTCATATTTTACGAATGAGTAGTGTGTTCGACCCTCATTGGGTGCCCCATACATTCGGCCTTGTGCCCCATCCAAGAAAATCACCTTCTATATTTAAATTGATTTTTTGATTTACAGGAGTGAGTAGCATCTATCATTTACTAAACAATTGGTTGATGCTTAAAACTGATTAAAAAAAAAGTTTTCATTGTTTTATGATTGAGACGACCGTCCAATAAATACACGTGAATAAATAAATAACTAGTCAAAATGCAGTGTTACTTCCCTGAGATATGCAGTCATGTATCACGTTAGTATAAAGGCAGCGTCAAATTAAAAAAAAGACCTTCTCTGTCTTCCACAAAATGAAAAATGACAAGATTAGTATTAAGGTAGGAATTGTATTTTGACGACATGCTTTTCGATAATTTAGCACACTTCGAAACATGATGTCAGTGGTAGTAAACATGGTCTATTTAGTTATGTCTTATTTTCATTGTCCTTTGTACTTAAAATATTTCCTTCATTCTCGAACAAACTTACGACGTATTTCTCAGCTGAGATACGTTTTAATATATGAATATTTTAGAGGTAATTAAAGATGGATGTTTTATATCCTTGGCCTTTAGTTCTTCACATTGGGAAAATGCTTTTTATTTTTCACGTCCTTCCGATTAAAGAATTACCTCAAGATAAGTCTAAAATGTCCATACTTACGTTATATACTTTTGCGTACCAAATACAAGATGTCAGCACGATTAAATTATTTCCTTCTGTTTTTTTTTCCCGACATGGAGCATAACTGGTACAGCACAGTTATTTTTCAAAATATTTTTCAACATTTATAAAAAATTCTTAGCGGAAAGTTTTATAAGTTGTAAAATTTTCGTCGATGTGATTAAAGTATTTGTATTTAGTATAAAAGAGTATAATGCCTGGTTAACAAAACATCACAACTGAGGCACCCAGTGAGGATCGAACTCATTACTCAGAATCTTTTAGCTCTTGCCGAAACAGTTATTCTCTTGTTCATATGTTACGATGCCTTTGCTTCTAGAGGGCGTTTGTGTCGAAATGCTATCTTCTGTGTTTTTGACTTTGACACACAGTTTCAGTGCAAAATTGGTGAGAGTAGGTGGAGAATAAAATAACACAGTACAATTAGAACATCTCAGGTTTGCTAAATCTCAAAAGTTTGCCCTTTCCTTTGTAACTCACTTCCATTGGGATGTTGGTAGGCAATTTTTTTGTGGAAGGTAGCTTGCCGTAGTGTTTTGTAAGCCCCCAACGACATCTTGCATCGTTTAATACCATAGTTGCCAACGTGGGCTGCACGCCCTAGAGAGGGCAATTTGATTTTGAAGGGGACGTAATTCGAGAAAAAGCTATTAACAGTAATTTGTTTTTTAGTGAGTCTATGAGTGTGTGTGTGCAAATGCAGTGTATATACAATATGCATGCATAAAATATTTGTGTGTATGTATGTACATGTGTAATTACGTATGTGCTGTATAATATATATATATATATATATATATATATATATATATATATATATATATATATATATATATATATATATATATTTGTAGAGCATTTTCTTTTATAATAATAAAATAAAATTGGCAAAAAAAGCGAAATATGGCATGATGTTGTGATGACCTACGTTAGTATCATTATTTATAGTAAATAAACTTAATTTTATTTAACAAAATAACACATGGATTGTCTTATACTAGTTCGGGACAACTCGCTTGCTGACGGCTAGATGATTGCTTGTCCATTTTAATTACTACATTCATTAGAAAATAGATTCAGTTTAAAGAGAGTGGGGGGTCATAATATTGATTTTAAACTGTAGCACATTTTCGTTTAGAATTTTTTCAGTTACCATGGGTTGTTGCTAAGGGCAAGCAGAAAGGAAAATTAACCGTCGCGAAACAGGTAATTTTTATTATTTGTATGTCTGATAGGTCCGACAAAATAAAACTGGTATCTCTGTTCAAAAATGACTTCCAATTAGTTGTTAACTGGGGAAAGAAATTGCTTTTGTCAATTTTTTTTGCCTCCAAAACGAAACTATTATCTCTTAATTTTCATACAGAATCTTCCGTCATCATCGTTGATGTTAATCTCCATTGGAAAGAAATGATTAAATAAAAGATATAAGTAATAGATTGTTGGTTAGGTCTCATCATCCTACAGTTGAAATTGCTAGACGCAGCCGTAAGTTCTATTCTAACAGTTTCTTCCATCACACTTTTCGCTTGTGGAACAATCTTTTGACTTCTTGCTTCCCAATTAACTTTGATCTTCAAAAATTTAAATGCAATATCGATCGTTAACTTCTGTCTTCTTAATTTGTATTATTTGATTTTTCTCTCTTCTTAGTATTGTTTTTTTTTCTCATATTCTTTAACACTCACCGTTGTGTCTTAGTGGCTTCATTGCTTTGCTTGGTGGTGAAATGATTAAAAGAATTATCTCCAAATAAGGCGATAATTCCACTAAGGCGCAAGGGGTTAATGGGAGTGATAGAGAATGAGAAGACTTTAGAGATAAGAAAAGACAATAAAATAATAAGATTCAGGAAGACAGAAGATGGCGATTGACGTTGTATTTATATTTTTGAAGATCGTAAGTGACAGAGAGGCAAGAAACCGGAAGGAAGTTCCACATGCGAGAAGTGCGGGAAAAAGTAGTACTAAAATAGAACGGACGGTTACATCTAGTTATTTGAAAAGAATCCATTTGAATTTTATTGTGCGTATGTACGCTTACGTGAGTGCATGTACATTTTAAGTCATTGAAAGACCTAAAAATATTACAAAATATTATCTGCAAAATAGAAAAAAAGCTTTAAAAATAATTCTATTTATTACCGAACAATTACCAAAACGTTCAATAAAATTTTATCATTATCTGATATTTTTAGGGTTTTAATAATTTTTCTTTCTGTTTTTTAATCGCAAAATTTGATATCATTCCAATATCTCAGCCAAATTGTATGTGTCTTTTTTAATCATTTCACCCGAAGCTAAGCCATAAAGAAAATAAGACGCAAGTGTAAAAAATATGAGAAAGAAACATTAATAAGGAGAGAGAACAATAAAGGAAGAAAAGTTAAAAAGACAGAAGATATTGATTGACATTACATGTAAATCTTTGAATATCAAAGTTAGCTGGGATGCAAGAAGACGCAAGAGCGTTCCACAATCGACGATGTCGTTGCGTTCACTTTCGCACATATTTCCTAGTGAAAGATATGAATTCATTTCTTCTCTCCTATAGCTTAAATAGTAAAGAAGTGTGGGTTTTCTAACTTTGGATAGCAATCATTCTAAGAGGACTGTTTGGAGACTTCATTAACCACTCTGTACTAGTTCCTTGTTATCAGTTCTTCCGAAGACTGTCTCGTTCGACACAAGCTTTCACCAATATAATTCCAATGTGTGGATAGTCTGGTGGTTCAGTTCTAAGCTAAACAATTCTAAACCGGTGAAATACAAGTTCGTCATATAATTATGCATGATAACAAAGAACGTGTTAACTTTCGCTTGTAGCACTGCAGATATTAAGTTGATGTATGCGGTAAAAGTTGTCTACACATACGCCGTTCATATATATATATATATATATATATATATATATATATATAATCATTTCACCCCAAGCAAGGTAATAAAGCCACTACGATGCAAGTGGTTATTGAGTGTTAGAGAATATGTGAAAAATATACTATTAAAGAGAGAAGGCAATAAAAAAAGAACTAAGAAGATAACGATTGACATTGCATTTACATATTTGAAAAGCAAAGTTGACGAGGAAGCAAGAAGCCGGAAGAGAGTTCCACAGGCGAGAAGTGCGACATAAAAAACTGTTACCATAAAACTTACAGTTATATTTAGCCGTTTCAAATGTAAAATGATGAGATCTTGTTGTCTATCTAGTACTGCGCTTAAATTCATAAAGTGTATATATATATATATATATATATATATGAGAGAGAGAGAGAGAGAGAGAGACAGAGACAGAGAGAGACAGAGAGAGATGTCAAAGATAGTATGAAGCCAAAAATGCTGACAGTCAGTGGGATACTGAGAGAAAAGACATTTAAGACAAGCAGTCATTGCAATAAAGTGCTCGATATCAAAGATAGAGCTTTACTAGGATTAATATGAGTAAAAATTTGTCACTTAGCTCATTAATGTTACCTTCAGCATTCTGACTCCAGTTTCGTAGACGGACCTGTCCGTCCACTCTTCAGTGTGTATCACCAACTTAAACTATCTTTTGAAACTATTTTCATTTACCCTGTATTTACCTAAAGTTTCTGGGGACATAACTTTGAAATCAAGCTAAATCCGAGCATCTTTTGAGTGCTATTAAGGTCCCAATTAAACTAGTTACATTTCATCATCCCCGATCGAACACCGAACTACGAATCACGATGAATGGGTGTTCCCTCGAGGAGGCTCCGTTCCTTGAGAGACTATTGACCCTCAAACTCACATCTGATCCCAAGTGGAATGGATTTCGTACATACGATCCCTCGCTAAAGATGCAGGAAAAATACCGATCCAGTAAGTATTTACCTCCTCATGCTATCCTCTATTTTTACAAGAGTCAGTTCAGGCCGAAAATGGAGTACTGTTGTCATATTTGGTCATGGTCTGCCAAGACCTCACTTTCCAGTTTTGATAGAATTCAAAAGCGTCTCTGAGTCTTTGTGGGTGACAAACTATTTTCCACCCTCCAACCTCTCTCTCAAAGGCGGAGTGTTGCAAGCTTCTTACTTTTTGATCGCTACCTCAATAGAAAGGGCTTGGACGAACTACATTCTTTGGTTCCGTGGGCAGGACCCGCCATGCTATTTACATTGTGGAAAACCATCAACATCTCCGCCGTATTCCATTGGTGAGAAGTAATTTCCACTCGAACAGCTTCTTCCCGTAAACCAATGCTCCGTAGAACCGACTCCCAAGCGGATGTTTCCTTAATCACTACAATCTTAACCAGTTTAAGTTAATTGTGATCTTCCCCTCCTATCTGCATAAACTGCCTCAATGTAAACCTCTACTTTGAGTGGCCTTCGGGCCTTGTACAGGGTGAATCTTACTGTAAAAAAAAGAATATAATATAATTCTTCCATTGCCAAACCCTTTCCGGTAATTTTCTGTAGTAATTAGTTCCGTTAAGATTGAACCGCTTTTCGTCCGTTCAGATCATTCTGCAGATAAGATTGCTCTTTGAGGATCATCTCTGCCCACTGGCATTTGGCGTTCTCGTGGCTTTTATGCCAACAGATTCAGATTGGCTTGCATCAATTCTAAGTGAGGGTTAGTGACCGATAGGTTATGAACAGAAGATTTCGATACTTACTGTATTTAGCTTAATGTTTGTGTAATTTTTCGGACACTTTTTGATGGGGCAACTCTGAGAATTCATTCTCTTGTCCATTTACAAAATCATTTTCTTGTCAGTCCGGTTGCTCGCATCGTCATAAGTGTTTGGATCCCGCAACAAGTTACGGATTACAGTAACAGATTGATATTTTCCGAAATGTCTGGCGGGATCTCATCACCCAATTTTGCTTCAAGTGAATTGCTTTTTCTTTTAACGCAAGCAAAGAACCTTTCATCATTTTCAAAGAATCTTTTCGGGAGCACTTTAGTCTTAGAATTACAAAAAAAAAAAAATCATCAAATTCACAAGAGTATTTTCATAGCTGCTGGACAGTAAGAATTTAATTACAAATTTGAACTCATTTGACTATTAATCAAAGAATAAAATACTTAAGAATTATATATGTTTTCACGTCTACAACATTCTAAACACGAAATACCTAATTTAATCAGAAAGCTGTTATATTTACTGCGTTTTTACAAGTTTCGGACAGAGTGCAGATATACATATTTTGCAAGCAATTTTAGTGTCTAAGAATTGATAATTGCATAACAGAGCTGTTTATCTTACGACCATATTATATCGAAACACCCGTTCTCATATGATTACGGAAGTTGAGCAACATCGAGCCTGGTCAGTGCTGTAAGGTAAGCTTGGGTGTGCGGATGGTGTAATGGATAACGGCTCGGAATTGGAAATCGGAGAGCCGATTTCCAATTCCTGTCAGGCACGTTATATCCACTTACGCGCAAAATCCAGTAGGAGAGATATGAATGAAACTCTTCTATCCCAGCTTTGGTTTAATTAGTAGGACTTATAAAAGTAAATCGTTATTATCTTAAAAAATTCTTACAATGTAAAAATATTTTCTGCCTTTAAATAACCTGCAAAGTGTTGATAAGCCGTAAGAAATCAATCAATCAAAATAGAGCTCTTTCTGTAGAAATATAATTTTTTGCTTATTTATAAAGTGGTAGAATTGGTTTGGTTCTAAGATTCATTAATTGAAAATAAGGAAAGAGGTAAGATTTTACAAGTACGAATAAAAAGAAATTACATTAAAATAACTAGAGATGTAATATTTTAAATATGTCACTCATGATGGGGTCGGTGAGTGCTGTCTATGTTGAATTGGAAAGACCAAAGGATTGTTTACGTACCTGCAAGTTATGAATAAGCAAAGACAGGGATAGAAGTTAACAATAGGCCAAGTTTCGTCCTAGGTTTTTGCGGTTGAAAAATTAATTTGGACAGAATTGGGTTAGAGCTAGGGATGGCAGAGAAAAGATCTTCTTGCCCTTAACTTAATAGGCTGGAAAGAACTGGAAAATTGGTTGTACGTCATAAATTCAAGGCTGGTTTATAACGCTCTAATAAATCTAATGTTATTTTTTTATGTTACGAAGTCGTCTCTTGCCACTACGAAATGGCTAGAGAAGCCTAGCAAAAACCCAAGAAGCCCGAAGAAGCCAGTCCAAACCAACTGTCAGACAATGATCATCACTATCAACAACAATTATGATTAATATAATTAGCACCCTCCCCTCCGCATAATGTCACATTTAGTGCTACGACTGATCCTATGTTTATCAAGTCCCGAAGTGAAACTGATATCAATTGTTTGTCTGATTGGGGGCAACTAATCTGAATATTTTATCTTAATAGTCCCTAATATAAAAAGGCTGCTGCTGCTACTACTACTACAACAACAACAACAACAACAATATTCCGTCCCAGATCTTGGAGTTGTCGCTATTGATGAAAACCATGTTGATTATTTAAACTAAACCGAGTCTATTCAGGGAATTAAAGAAAAGGAAATTTGTCGCCCTCTCTTTATATGGTAATCTCAAGAAACACGTGTTCGTTGTTTGTCAAGCATTTGATGGAAGGATAAAATAAGCAAGTCATTAATCTTACGTAACCGCCATGAACTTGTTGAGTTTTATTTAGTTTTCGGGGGAAGTTGGTTTTATGAAATGACATTTATTGCTTACGGACTTACGTGTAACTTTTCTCTGGTCTGAGTAACATGTCCAGATGGCTTTTCTGTAGATAAAACCTTTTCCTGTCTACTTTTTGCAATGCTTATCCAAAATTGGAGGTGCAACTAATTGAGTCATTACTGTTCGGAGTGATACTTTTTACTGGTCAATGGTTTTTGTTAACTTATTGCATTTGGTCGTTTCTTTCATATCGCCTCAAACCATCACGACTGGAGTGTCACTGTTACCTTAGTATTTTACAAGGTGATTTTCTAAGCGTAGCTTAGATGCGGTACAAGGTCGAAAGGTATTGGGCACCCAGTGAAGATCGAACTCACTACTCAGTCATAATTGTTCTAGCGAGACAAGCTTGCTAATCAATTCATCATGTCGAGGTTCCTCGGTTTTCTAAGCTTAGCTTAGATATGGTACAAGGCCGAAAGAAAGGGGTACCCAGTGATATAATTGTTCTAGCGAGAAACGCTTGCTAACCATTATAAAACGTCGAAGTGTACCCTTAGTCATTTTTAAGGCTTGATGTTCAGTGAGTTAAGTGCCATCACATGATACACGCTTTGGCGATCATGAGTCTTTCCATCTGACTAAGCAGAAGATTTTCCCGCAGTAGGTTGCTATTTCTTTTTGTGGTAGATTGGTCGCAAAACAAGACTAAAGAACCCAGTCTGTCCTCTCTATTCAACCAAAGAGATGGATTCATACTTTTTCCAACGGTATTTGTGCATTAGTCAATAAATGGTTTGAAGTTAGCGTTGCAATTGCAAGAACAACGTTATTTCTTTGGCCTGTAACGGCAGGGTGGCCTGGGTGCTGATCTGCCCAGGAATGACTTTCATCAAGTGTCTACAACATACCAAAACATCTTGAATCGTTTTGAGAGCCTGAAGAAGAGTCTTAAGTGATTTTAATTTTTAGATAAAGGTTGTTCGTTAAATTTTGTAGTGTTGCCTTTTTATTAATCTAATTAACACCGTTTACTTCTTTTTTTTTTAAAAGAAAACAGTAAATTTAAGAAATAAAGCAGACAAAATCTAATATGGAAAATATTTCATGAAACAAATTTGAACTATCACTCATTAGTAAAAACAATATGGCGTATAGTTATCAATATAACTAAATTAGTCCCCCTCTCTTTATCAATACGTTTACAATCTATATTGACCTCTTCAGTGTGTATGTGTATCATGTATGTGTATACTAGTTTACAATATCGGAGAGAACGTGTATAGATATAGACAGTATGGAATCAATGCAATGTTGTTTTATGTCCATTCTCTCTTTCTCTCATCTCTCTCTCTCTCTCTCTATATATATATATATATATATATATATATATGCACACGTGTGTGTGCAAATATATAAATATGAATTGTACACAAAGTGCTACTGGTAAAGAGACAGTGCTCGATGTTATGTAGCAGAGGCAACAGGCTGTTTCATACTTATATATATATATATATATATATATATATATATATATATATATATATAGATAATATTAGTGGAAAATATACATACATATGAAAAATATATCTAAAAAATTCCCATACATGTATATTTTCAGAAAAAATTTTCCAAGAGGAAGGATCCAGGTAGAACTCAATGTCTAGGACAGAGTAAGGATATAATAAAAGGCTTAAACACTAATATTCCATGGTCATAATTTATTCCATTGAATCGTAAATACGATCCAAATCATCAGATCTACAAATTCAAAATGAAAACAGAAAAAAAACAACTCCGGAAATCAAAACAGAATTTAGAGAAAGTGTAAGTATGAGGATGAGTGACAGAGAATTTTTGGAGATGTAGGTGGGGTGGATTTAAAAAGAGGAGAGAAAGAAAGTCGACGGATGTCTAATATATAAAGATACATTTCGTGGTGACATATACACACCACAGACAATTTGGATAGGAAGGAAAAAAAAAAAAAAAAAAATAAAGAAAGGGTGGGGATATATATATATATATATATATATATATATATATATATATATATATATATATATATATATATATATATATAATAGGGATAAAATACAAATCAAATATGGATCGGAATCTGACAGAATAATAGGATAAACAACAAATAGGAAATATTTATAAATCTAACATGTTTCACTTTTATTAAAGCTTCATCAGAGAATGAAATATAGAGAAATAAGGTAAATGCACGTGATACCTTCTTGGCCAATGAAAATCGAACAACGCAAAAATAAAAATACCAGAATTATTGTCACCTTATTTCATTCTCTGAAACACACACACATATATATATATATATGGAGATAATGAGACAAAGTGGAAAACCTGTTTAGATAACGCGTTTCGTATTTTATGTTAGACGTCTTCAGGTTGGAATGAGAGACAGATCCGTATGAGGAAAGTGTGTTGGAATTCTGACCAAGATGCTACGGACAGAAAGTTTTTTTTTATCTTCCTCTATTGAAACCGTTAATGTTTGCTGGATTTGAAATTAGTCCATTTTAAGTAGATCTCTGATTTTTTTTCTCTCCATCAGTTCCTATATTGCATTATGTTACTTATGCTTTTGCAGTGATCGGTGATATTGGGTATGAATCTGGCCTGAAGTTCTCCGTAGAGAATTCCGAGATCAGTGCACTTTTAAATGCATTTTCTTCTTCGTGAATTCTTTTCACTTATAATCAAACTGGCATTTTTTAGGCCTATTATTTATTTCTACTGCTAATACACACACACATATATATATGTATGTATAAAGGCCGGTTAATGAAATTTGAGGAATAAAAACCCAACAAAATTATAACAATATTGGCAATAAGATTGATGATATTTATTATATATTAGTCGGCCATTTGACTAAATTGAAGCATGAAGAGAATGAATTTAAAATCGAAAATTTCGGACACGCTTATGTCCTTTTTCAGAGGGAAAATGTTCTTGTCTTTGATGGTTTTAATAAAAATCATCAAAGAAAACAATTTCCTTGTCCCTGTATACATTTACCAACCGTTCCATGACATCAGATTTGTGCTTTTTGCGTCTTCATTTAAGAGCCGACAAGAAAGACGCAGATCGGAGTTAAAATACATTTTCAAAATAGAATCACACATTAAAGGATTAAAAAGGGATCTGGGTTTACTTAGAGAATACAGATTCAACTGGGAGCCCTCTAACCAACAACAACATTCCCTGAAAGAGTGAGTACCATTTCTTTGTTTATTCCGCGTTTCATTGAAAAAGAGCATAAAATGTTGTGAAACCAAGCGTTCTGATCGAAATAAGAAAAACGAAAAAGCAAGAAAAAACTACTTTCGTTTATAAGGAGGCGTTATCTACTTGTGAAATATTTTTGTGTATGACGTAAGCGCCATCCTACATACCAAGTACCTATGAACAAGTCCTGGGAAAATTAAAACATATCCTTCCTTGTTCACTGAAGAATAGCGCACAAGACTAAAACCTAACACACAAGATAAAAAAAAATCATATGTTGATAAAAAAAACCAAAAAAACAGAAGACTGAAGAGCGGTCTATCCAGGTGCTTAAAATAAAGCAAAGTAAATTAACACGCAATTGAGGCCGGGGAAAAATGGCTTCTCGACATGAAACCAGAATTTCTGTAGAGCTGACGATTATTTAGAAACGTAACATAAAAATATTTTCTTGCTTTTTCGTTTATCTTCTTTCGATCAGAACACTTGTTTTCACAACATTTTGTTTTAATTATTTCTTTAAGAAAAACTGCATGCGTTTAAAAGTTTATCTACTTGTGTGATACCGCTGACATTATGCATGAAGTAATTTCTGCAGGGATCTACACTGTTCACATGTAACTTCTAGTTTCGTTACTAGTTGCATAATTTATTTTTGGTAACCATTTCTAAATGTGGCGTTAATACGTCTCTGCCCCATTAAATATTATTTTATTAAACATCGTTCTCGTGTCCCCCTTTGTATAAAGTAATAAATCAAACGTGTCTTATATCTTGTGGTCATGAGTTCAATCCTTCGATAAGGTAGTGAAACACTGGTTCAACAGTGATGAATAACTGGCATCACGGGAACAAATAAACACAATCACCAGCTGTACCATATCAGCAAAAAATACAAATACACCAGGTCCTGCACGAAACCTTCACCACTATAATCAAATCTCATGTGCTGTTGTCGGGCTGTCGGTTTCCTGGGAACTGATCTGCTTGACCCTCATACGTCGAATTCGACGGGAGAGTCGACTATATATATATATATATATATATATATATATATATAAAGGTAAATGAAAATAGGAAAACTATAATATTAGCCGGCGCGTTTCGTCCAATGTGGACTTTTTTAAGGCAAAAACCAAATGAATTTATTAAAACAAAGTAACTATTAACAACAACAACAAAAAAAATCCTCCAGTTGCCAAGGACATTTTGTTTTGTTGTTAATAGTTACTCTGTTTTAATACATTCATCTCGTTTTTGCCTTGAATTTCGCATAGGCTCGCTACTTTCTTTTTCTTCTTGACGCTAATTTCTCTTAAGACAAGGTTTTCATTGATCCAAAGAAAATTTCACATAGGCTCGCTAATTTCTTTCCGACTTTTCCTCAGCTCACCCAAATTTGAAAGGAGTGGGTAAAGGGAGTTATTATTATTTCGTACTCACTACAGTATCTAGGGAACAATTTTGAGAATGCTTTTATTCGTATAAAAATGAATAAATAAAATCTTCAGATACTCATAGATTTATCATCTTTCATTTGAAGAAATTCAACGATTGAGTAAAGTAAACAGAATGTAAAAAGGGTAAATGAATGTGTCTAAGAATATATATATATCCTTTCTCGTGTCTACGAGTGTGCAAGTTTCAACGGTCACATGTCCATAACCAAGGTGAGCCTTCAGGTTTATCGATTATGGTTTTATCTGGCGAGACATGCGCACCGCCATGTCTACTCACCCAAAACACACTACGCATTAATGAATACCTTTCCGGCTCTTACCCCAGATATGTGGAGAGAAGTGGTCAGGTGTTCCACAGCGACTCTACGGCCACAACGATACATGGGACTGATAATGCTTATAACGGACATTTTCTCTTGATTTTGTTAAAAGATAAACTTTTAATTTATTTTCTAACGAATGATTTTTAAAATGTTCTGAATACGTTAAAATATGTAATTAAAGGTGAATATTTTTTATAGAATATATTTAAATACAATAAACGCGTACTGTTTGGTTTGCTATGTAAATATTTTATTTAAATGTATTCTCTTTCGTCTGCGGAAAAAATGCCGTCTCTTGAAGATACATATTCTCTTAAAACTTACCAGAATCGTTATATATGGTGTGATCTTTGATCTAACTCCTCCCTACTTGATCCGTCTGCTTTGATGCTTGATACTTCTGTCTCTGTGATCAGAAAGCCATTTCTTAAAAAGAGAAATAAATAAATAATGCCATTTTCATTCCTCTTTCGTTCGTGGAACTGTTGGGAATGGTTGGGAGTCGAAAACATGTAGACATCAAGGCGACGCCTATTCACTTTATACTAATTCTAAAAACAAAGTTATTATTAGGCGGGATGAATAATCATTTTTTGACGCCTCAGGTATCTGTTCCGTCAACAGTGTTTTACACATACGTGTGAGTCCAGATAAATAATGATTAAGGTGTAATTAAATGAATAAAATTAACAGCAGTTCGTTAGAACAATTTAACATTAGGATCTTTTCTGTTAATTCACCCCAAAATAAAAAGCATTTATATTTACTAAAATTCACACTAAATTCTTCCAGAGCGAAGTCCTTCCATTGCACTCCAGTTAGGTTCACCTTTGCGATCGCCCAAAATGTGGGCGATTCGGGTGCGCAATTTCTAAGTGTAGGGGGGGTAGCATTCGAGCTCATCCCGAGAAACAAACCAAAAACAGATATTTTTCTTTTTTTTAAATAGTAAAAAATTCCTTGTAAGAACATCGAATATCATCCACACTTACGAAATATGAAGAACTCCCTGATTTTTGTAATTTTTCATTCTGAGGGTAGGAATTGTTGCGACGCAAGCTAAACAAATTTTGATTTAAAATTTATAATTTCTTGGGGTGAATTAATATTTGTGATAAGTAACTTTACATTATTTGGGGGTGATTACCAGAAAAGATCCCTA
Organism: Acanthosepion pharaonis; assembly: GCA_903632075.3. NCBI lineage: Eukaryota > Metazoa > Mollusca > Cephalopoda > Sepiida > Sepiidae > Acanthosepion > Acanthosepion pharaonis. The sequence goes on from CAHIKZ030001236.1 coordinate 540,126, forward strand.
CCTTATAGAAGGCGACAAAAAGAACAAGCCAAGGAATTAAAACATATTGATATAATTAAAACATATTTGCAGAATTATTAGTGTTTTTTTAGCACAGTTAAACAGGAAAGAAAAGAAAAGGAATTATTTCAAATTTTTAAATGTTTATACAATCTTTAAAGTTTCTGAAGTGATAAAATACTTTCATACCGGGAATGTATTTTGCTATATTGCGAGATGTGTTTGGTGCAAAAGAGAATGAAGTTTTCAAAAATGGTACCGCCGATAATTCTAAATCAGGGGTGGCAATGCCACAAAGTAGACAAAAGTGTATGGCCTGAATTCTACCATATATAAATCATTATTCAAAACAATATTCATTCAATCTTTGGTCTGTGTAGCAGAAAAGCAGTAAAACGAATAGGAGAATACTTGAGTTATTTCTTGAAAGAGGACGAGGAACGGTGTAAATCAATGATTCCCAATGTGGGGCGCATGTCCCATCGATGGGGCCTTGGTAATATTTTGGTGGGGCATGCGTAGGATGTGCACCCTTTGGCTTACTATACCAATAGAATAAGGGTGCAATTCGAGAATGAGTTATTAACAGTGGATTGTTTTCTAGTGAGTCTGAGTGAGAGTGTTAATGTTATTGAGTGTTAATACATACGATACATATACATACAGTATGCATACATAAAAATATTTTGTGTCTATGTACGTACATGTGAGAATTAAATATTACAGGGCGGGGCACCAGAATTTTAGAAATACCAAAGTGGGACATAACCCCAAAACTAAGAGGTCATTCCACGTTCCTCAAAACCTCCCCCGATCAGAGGCCTTGCTGCCGGATGTAGTTTATCGTCATACCCAAGACGGAGATCGAAATAGATAGATAGATAGATAGATAGACAGATAGATGCATTTATGCTTAACAGAAACTGAATTCAACTTGTTGATTCCATTTTTGCGCCGATAGCAGCTACTCGGCCTTCATGTCGATTTATGGTAAAAACTACTAATTAAATAATTTGATTGAAATTAAGTAACTCTTCTCTTCCCACTTACCTTGTTCTCTTCACTGTCATATCTGGCAGGAAAGTGTTGTGTGTCTCTGGTGTCACGTGTAAGAATAAATAGCAGACAAAAACACTACAAATGGCTAGAAGGCCCGAGGCTATGCGAAGCACGAATTGACTCGTCTGAAAGATAAGAGATGTGTGCAGATTTTGGCGTATATTGTACAGAAAAATTAATCAACAGACATTGTAGCTGTTTCTACTCACTCATATGGTTAAAGCATGGATTCACTTTGTTCTGCGCACTTATCAAAAATATCACGTGATCGATATGCCACAATGATAACTTTTGCACAAAACCTGGAAAGCTATGGTAGTTGTGGTTGAGTAGTTTTAATTATTCAGTATTAGTCCGCTAATGGAGGATTACTATGTGTGGATCAGATTCCCAAGTATATATTGTTGAAAAATCAGTATAAACGTTTTTTATGTCTGCCTAGGTAATCTAAACGTTGAGTACTTTACTGAGTTGGTAGGTTTGCCTTTAAGCCTTTTTTCTTCTTTTTTCAGTGTTGTCGTTTTTGTTCGAGACTTTGTCTGGATAAGTGGTTTTATATTTTGGCAAGTCGTCCGTTTGTTTTCAACGGTTTTGGTGTATCTTCAATAATAATAATAATAATAATAATAATAATAATAATATATATATATATATATATATATATATATATATATATATATATATATATATATATATAGCAATACAGTATGAGACTAGCTCATTGTTCCTCGGCTAGCATTCCATCTTCTGATGATAATGAAATGAAACGTCAGTCTCAACTCTCAAAACAAAGCCTTTTGAGATCAATAGTGGAGATTCTTATCGCTAGACTGGCTACCAACTAAGGCTAGAGCATCCAGGTCGCCATGTTATTTACCTAGAGCTTGAGTCATGCATTTCCCAAGGGTGTAGGCGCAAACATTATCGGCCGTATATCGTTTTGCAGTTATTCCACTCTACATCTTTTAGTGAAATAATAATAGTGAAAATAAGTAAAAGATGTCCTTTGCTTGGTTATGGAAATAAAAATGGAAGGAATGAAGATTGTGTTAGGACAAGCGTAAGTGTATTGAGAGGTACTTACTTGCATGATAAAGGTCAAATGCCAAGCGAGCTTTCCGAGGTTTGCCGCCACAAATGCCAGACCGAGCTGAAAACCCCGGATGTTAGTTGGAGACACCTCTACTGTCACCAGACTTAACACGCTGATCGACATTGTTGTTGATAGCCTTCCAATAACATTCCACAAAATTTCAGACCATTCTCTTTCAAGACAAACTACAAAGAAAAAAAAAGGAAAGGAAAAATCACACTTTTTGTTTTTTGGCGAATCGTTATTTTCATTTATGCTCCTTATCAAGAGTATCAATGAGCGGTAAGGTAGGGATAATCGATCATACTATCATGACATACTAACGACGAAAAGTGTATCGTTGCTTTTAAAGTCCGTAACAAATTTAACATCGAATTGCCTCCCTTAGATCTCCTCTTTTATTATCTAGACTCATTGTTTTAAGTGTCAATCATGAAAGTATGAAGTGGTTCTAGCCAAAAAATATTCCCGTTTTATATGAATGCTTGTTTTGCTGGGTCAATTACGACTGAATAGTGAGTTCGATCCTCACTGGGTGCTCCATATTTTCGGTCTTGTGTCAGATCTAAACTACGCTTAGAAAATCCCTATATGAAGGAATTCACGTAGAAAGAAAAAGTTCTTAACAAGAATATTTTTTGCGTCTCGTATTTATTAACCTCAAATAGTTTCTCATACAAATTCATATATTATGGTATTCGTAAAATAATTACATTTTACCAAAGTGTATATAAAAACAAATTTAATTTATTTAAATATTATCCATGAAAAATGTAATCGTAATGACTGTAGTCATGCGGGAATTCAAATTTTAATTCGACATTTTTTAACAACGCATTTAGCTAGAGAGCGTCTGCTCTCTTTGGCTTTCTCGGGTTAAAATGAAGAAAAGACAAAACTATATATGAGAAAAAGCTATCTATCTATCTATCTATCTATCTATCTATCTATCTAGACACATGTATGTATAAAAAAGAAAGCTCTATGATGTGTATATGCGCGTGCGCGTATGTGTATGCATGCACAGGTATATATCGATGACCATGTATAAGTGTGCCTGTATGTACAAGCATGCAAAAAAGACTTTATATATATATATATATATATATATATATATATATATATATATATATATATATATATGCCTAGTTGGATGTGTATGTATGTATATATGTGCAAGTGTATATATATATAATAAAAAATCCCTGATTTAAAATTATACAACTGCAAACGGTTTTAATACCGATATCAATAAAACACACCGGCGGATAGACAATCTCTAAATCTGGATATTGGGGCGGTGATAAGCTAAGGTAATTAATTTGATTTATGATTCCCACTTATACTCAGAAATACCCGGGCATTTTCTTTATACACAGTTTTGTCTTTCTTTCATTTTTGTCTGAGGAAGCCAAAGAGAGCATACGCTTCTCCGGCGAAATGCGTCCTTAATAAAACTTTCGACTTTGTTTTGTTATCTTCACTTTTGTTTCAGATATTATTATACATTCTACAAACACAAATTCCACATTTAAAGAAATGTTTTTTTTCTTTTCGAAAACACAGTTTGAAGAATCGTTTTTAATGTCTTTGTTTTCTGAATGTTCTACCACTTATGAACTGTTCTACTGATGGTAACATATGAAAATCTGTAGGTGTTAAATCTGGTGATTGTAGAGAATGTGGAAGAACCTCTAAACTTGCCGATCTTTTGTTGTGTTTTTTTTAGCGTTTCTTTCAATGAGTATGCGCTTGTATCGTCATGTCCGAGAATAACATCAAGGCTGGGTACTTTCGTCATAATACTTTGTTTACCCGATCAAATTACGGGCTTCAGTGATGGTCCTTCTATCTTTCATTAGATCGTCATGAACGACACCTTTCACATTCAACCAAGCACAAAGTAAGGACTTCTATGGATGGAGTCCTGACTTTGGTGTTGATACTGTTTTCTCATTTTTTTTTTTCTGTTGACGGGCAAAACCCATTTTCATCGCCTGTAAGAAAGTGATGCAAAAATGAAAGCTTGGTATTTCTGTTTAAAAGACTGCCGCAGACGGTGGAACGTTGTGTTGGGTTCTCAAGCGAAAGTTCGTGCAGTACCAAATTCTGTCTTCGCAAGTATTTAAAAAAAAAATTATACAATTAAACGCACTATAAACGACAAACTGTTGGAGAGAGGAGAGGGTAAACCATTTCCAGGTGCCATTTCCTACCATTCAACCTTGGTTCTGTCTTGGTTGACTCATAAATTTAAAGCCATGAAATAAGTAATTACGTGGTTTTTTCCGCTGACTTAAGAAGGTATTAACGAAAAACGATTTCAGACGCTTTTTTTAAAATTTTTATTTCTGAAAAACGATTTTCCAAACCCAATAGGAGGAAAGTCAGGCATCTGACTTTTTAAAATGATTTTTGTATGAGGTTTGATCACAAAGTATCGGGGCTAGTGATAGAAAAAGAAAAAATACAACACGCTTCAATTCGGCATTTAATCTTCCTCGAAGTAGTCCCCCTTCTGAAGTCACACACTTTATCCAGCGTCGTTTCCATTGATGGAAGCATTCCTGGAATTCCTTTCTGTGGGGAGAGCAAGCATCGAACTAGTCATATACTCTTGGATTTCCTCAATGTCTTGAAATCCTGTCCCTTTCAAGTGGGATTTGATTTTTGAAGAGAAAAAAAAATGTCTCAACAGGTGAATATGGTTGCTGTCGGACCAGGGGTGAGACAACCACACTCTACACACTCTCCTTCCAAACACTGCTATAAACAACAAAAGTGAGCGAGGACATTATAACTTCGTGTGTATACGCGATACGGTTCAAGCGGCTTCACTTTATATACTTTACCTCTGTTACCATAGTAACAATCCCGATACTTTTTGAATAGACCTCGTATCATAAATTCTACATGGCATGCCAAAGGTCAACAGATAGGCGTATGACTCATTCTAGTTTAGTGAAGTATAGCAACTTGACATGGCATCGATTCCACAAGTGATAGGAAGACCTCTAGAGAAATGTTGAGTCATGCCGATTCGATGGCTAATAGATAATTATATGTGGGGGGGTCAACATTGCAAACGGATCTTTCTACCACATCCTGTAAATGCTCGATTGGACTCATATCAAATAAACGTGGTGGTCACACTATTCGTCAAAAGTCCATAGAATTCTCATAAAACAAATTCTGGACAACTTAGGCCCAGTGACTTGTTAAATATTTCTGCTTGTATAAGTCATAGTTGTTGGGGTATTTGGTTGATTGATTGCTCGATTCGTTTTCTATGACTTTTTAGATTATTTAAAGCCAGGAAATATTTTTAGATTATAAGAAGTATTTTTTTGTTGAGATAATGATTTAGTGATACAATTATTACTAATTAACCCATAGCTGGGGGAAGAGGTGGATTCATACTTTTCCCAAGGGTATTTGCGCGTAAGTTAATATAACTAACTCAATGAAAATTGAAACTCGGCTCTCCGATTAACAATATCGAACCATTATCTATTACACCACCCGTATATCCAAGCGGTCACCCATCTAGGTACTGACCAAACTCGGCGTTGCTTAACTTCAGTGATCGTACTGCAACCTATGTTTCAACGTGACGTGGCGGTAAGCTGGAGTATATAGAGTCCCTGAATTAGTGCAAGAAACAGTGTAACGAGGCAGTAACTGGTCAATAACGTATTTAGGCAAATCATCAAAATCCAGTGAATGGCCTGTATTGTTATCGATTATAACCTGACATCTCGACTTTCCCTCCTCCATGAACTGGTTTTACTCTGTCTTTTCTATCAATATTTTCTTGGAAATTGTTCTGATGAGCTTTTTTCTCCTTGGTACTTCGACCGAATGAATTTAGACTCGTAACTGGCTATCATTGGTTTACTGTTGAACTACAGGGTGAACCACAAAAAACAGGAAATTTGGCACAGTTTATTAAATTGTTGGACTTTTTGTTACAGTTATTTGAAACAAAAGCAAAATATATAAATTTAATGGCTTAAAACAAAACAAAAACACAAATGTTAGATATTGTGTTTAAACTAAAGAACTCTGTCAAAATTTTTTGGCATTTTTCAAGCCCCAAGTTGGATGTTTTTTCTTAAAAACAACAAACACCTTGCATTGAAAATTTGATAACTGAAACATCCTGGAACAAGATATGGTTAAAAAATCTATATGTTAGTTAATTTTTCATTCATATAGTAAAATATATAGTTAATCATAAAAAATCAGCAAATCCACTTGATTCCATGTGAATGTACTCCACATAATTATGAAACCAGCTTTCATGGTGCCTTGTAGACAGTTGAAGACCAGATGATCTGCATCATAACCAAAACGTAACAAATGTGATGCACCAGACCCCGCTATACGTTCCCAGTCTATCAGGGTCCAGTTAACGACGTCAAAGTCCCAGGACTTGCGTTATGTCAACAGGGACATCCTGATAGATCTTTGGCTGACATATCAGATGAAAACTAAAGAACTGGCCTGCTGGGTACGCATTTAATACTTCATGCACTGAATAGGGATATGATTTCTGTCAGGGTTGCTTTTCTGTTACTGTAGACAATTCTAGCCAAATAACTCTTGTCACGATTCTTAAGGACTAGTCAGGCACACCTTCTGTCAGATATTTCAGGCGAAATTGTAAATTGAGGCATGTTAAATGTTAAACACTAATAATTAATGTCCTCTTACCATGAGCAGCTTAATCGTTGTTCACACTGATAACTGATATAGGAATGGGCATATCTATGATATCACAGTATGGTAATGCCACTTACCGTTACATTTAGATACTGATATCTCATGTTTTTGAGACGCCAGCAAAAGTTTTATAGATAAAAAAAAATTGATTTTTTTATTCATGGAAATAGTGTGATCAGAATATGAGGCTAGGTAAAAAATCTAAGGTAGGTAATTAAGTGTTTGCAAATCAAAATTTATTTCGAACGGTAAAAGTCGAAAATATCCCTCGAACCATTTTTGTCAAGATATCTGACGATGGTGCAGGACGTGTGGATTCATGCCTTTGTTAAGAGCATTAGAGTTACTTAAATACAATTTATCTTGTCTGAAATTCAATTTCTTTAAAATTGACTCATTTCTTTTCAGCATTGTTGAACTTACGATTCATTAATTCTGCACCATGAAACTATGACAGGCCTGATGGTCTGATCAGGTTGCAAGACGATCTAATTGCATCCTGAAACGTCTCAAGAGGACCTTTTTGGAATGGAAAATTTGGTTCTGGGAAGGATAAGACCACTTGAAAATGCCAGTTTGACAACCCCTGATCTTTGTACCCGCTAAAAACAGTGTGGGAAAAGAACGGTTTTTCCGTTGACACCGCTATTATTTTAACAGAGTTCACTCCCTTGGAAATATTTATTTAGAAGATTTATAAAAAAAATTACTTACCTTTTATAAAGATTTATTATTTACTGGGTATGCAGTTGGGGTGCCTTGCTAATCCTTATTGCAGACACCTGCACAGGGGTCCCATAGATGAAACCTGCAGTTTATATTGCAACTATGTTACAGTTGCTTGGAGAGAGCCCATTGTCTGGCATCTTCAGTAGTTAACGCCAGTATGCTGAAACTGTTGGGAATTAGAAGCGTTTCGTCTATCCAGTTTGGGCTTACGACGACATCACATTGAAGCACTGGTTTACGTATGATCACCGAAGTTAAGCAACGTCGAGTTGGTCAGTGCTTAGATGAGTGACCACTTGATAATGCCAGCTGCAGTAAGCTTGGATGTACAGGTGGTATAATAGTTTAGAGTTTTTAATCGGAGAGCCGAGTTCCAATTCCAGTTGGGTTCGTTATATTCACTTACGCGCAAATACCCTTGGGAAAAGCATATTATTTTACGGCTTATCAACCTTTTGCAGGTCATTTAAAGCCATAAAGTATTTTGGATTGTAAAAACAATCTATTTTTGCAGGGTGGGAAGATAATAAGAACTTACTGATACAAGTTCTAATATTTAACCCATTGCTGGCGGCGGGAGGGGGGTGGACTCATAACTTTCCCAAGATTATTTACGCGTAAGTGAATATAACGAAACTAATTGGAATTAGAACTTAGCTCTCCGATTTTGATTGCCAGTCGTTATCTATTAAACCACCTGTACACCTAAGCTTACAGCACTTGGTGTTCATAAGGAGTCACCCATCAAGATACTGACTAGACTCGACATTGCTTAAACGGTGTGAGAATCAGTGTTTCATCGTGACAGTTTTGTGGAAGTATAACTTTAGTCAACCAATATTTCAGTTTTCGGTTCTAATTAATCCTTTTAACTCTCCGTAGAAAAAGAAATAATTTTCTCGCCATCCCCTTCTCTATGGGTTAATTAGTAACACTTGTATCACTAAATCACTATTATCTTAAAAAATTCTAACAATCTAAAATATTTTCTGGCTTTAAATAACCTGAAAAGGGTTGATAAGCCGTAGAAAATGAATCAATTAATAAAAAACCCAGTTCTTATATATATATATATATTTTAAAGACAATCAGTTCCCTTGAAGGTACCTGAGGCCATTCTTTGCTAAAGTTCTTGTGGAACTTATTTGCAATGTTGTCTGCAAGACTGCTGAAGGTAGTGGAAGAAAACAATAAGTAAATGTTCAATAAATTAAGTATCGAAAAAGAAAAGAAAATTAATCAAAGCAACCTTTTTGGCAACCCAATATTTAAAAGTCTTTTAAAATGGCTTCGCATTAGACAGCTCCTTATTAATTAATGACTGAGACAGTTTGTCAATAGGGGTTACTTACATGAAAGATATCGGTCGTTCTGGCTAAAGAAACACCTGCAGAAAGTGATGGCTGCGTATCCCAGAATTCCAAAGAATAATACCGGCTTCCGTTCTTTGATTCGAAACTTCAAAAAGAGCAAGCAGATAATTAAAGCGACAGTATCCAACAAATAGACACTTCCTAATCTTGGGCTGGGATGACTTTCTCCGCCGCGGTAAGCGCTTATATCAAAACCTTGATATGGATTGGACGTTACGAAGAACCTAGTTTAAAAGAGAAAATTCGTATTTCAATAACAATGAAAATATCTAGTCACAGGCGCGCAAGAGAGCAAAAGCTACTCACAAAAAAATAGGAAAGACATTTTTCCACGTACATTTTTTTGCAACAAAATATGGATCTAGAAATCTAAAACCTGGAATGACGGTTGCAAAACTTGAAAAACCAGAGTCTCCAATCCCGGAGAAATCGTTTCAAATATTTTATGGGATATGGTGATTTAATTCGTATAATGTGAGGAGGCAGAGAAAATGTTTGAAATGCATACGATTTTTTACGTCCCAAATATGACCCGCGGACAGCTTTCAAAACAGTTATTTTTTTGTGTTCCTTAGAATAAATTCGGTGATACATCGCACAAGAAAGATTTAGTTTTGTGGATTGATTGATTGGTTTTTTTTTTTTTTTACGTTTTATCAACCTTTTGTAGGTTATTTAAAGCCAGAAAGTATTTTTTGATCGTAAAAAAATATTCTTTTTTGCTGGGGAGATAATAAAGATTTACTGACACAAATGCTACTATTTAACCCATTGCTGGCGGATGGAGTGTTATTTGGGTATTTGAGCATAAGTGAATACGACAAACCCGACTGGAATTAGAACGCAGCTCTCCGATTTCGATTGCCTGTTGTTATCCATTAAACAACCTGCACATCCAAGCTGACAGCACTTGTTATTCCTAAGCGGTCACCCATCTAGGTACTGACTAGATCGACGCTGCTTAACCGGTGTGAGAATCGGTGTTTCATCGTGACAGTTTTGTGGAAGCATAACTTTAGTCAACTAATATTTTAGTTTTTGAATCTAATTAATCCTTTTAACTCTTTTGTAGAAAAATTTTTTTCTTGTCATCCCCCCTATATATAGCAGTTTCTATCTTCCTCTCTCTATATAACTGTTTCTATCTTCCTCCCTCTATATAACTGTTTCTTCCTTCCTCCCTCTATATAACTGTTTCTATTTTCCTCCCTCTATATAACTGTTTCTTCCTTCCTCCTTCTATATAACTGTTTCTATTTTCCTCCCTCTATATAACTGTTTCTATTTTCCTCTCTCTATATAACAGATTCCATCTTCCTTCCTCTATATAACAGTTTTTGTCTTCCTTCCTCTATATAATAGTATCTCTCTTCCTCCCTCTATATAACTGTTTTTATCTTCCTCCCTCTATATAACTGTTTTTTCCTTCCTCCCTCTATATAACTGTTTCTATTTTCCTCCCTCTATATAACAGTTTCTATCTTCCTCCCTCTATATAACTGTTTCAATCTCACTCACATTCAGCAACACTCTAAAAATTCACTCTTGCGTCCCACGGCTAATTTTCTGCGATCAATATGGCCCTTCACATTTTTTAAAATTATGCAAGCTCTTTACATATGACTCTACACCATTTGAGAAATTTACTCATTTGCTAACCATCATCCTATGGTTGGCAAACTTCCACCATTCAACTTAGGAACTACATTTTGTGTATAACACGTACACTATTTTTAAAAATCAAATTTAGAACCTAAAAAATCATTTTATGTTATATACAACAGGGAAATGCTCGGCGGTTTTTCCAGTAAGCACGAATCACGCTACCATAGCCAAGAAACCTTTTGAAACCGTCTTGGCAGATTAAGCATCTGCTGGTCATTCACGTATATTCATTATATTCGGTCAACCGTCTTATTTCTCAAAGATACAATATACACTAATTTTTTGTGAAATACTTCTAAAAGAATTTGCTAAGTGTTTATTATTTACAACGAGTCATTAGCAGAATTCTGTAGAATATGCTAAAAAATACAGCATCAGTTTTGTAGCAAGACAGTTCTCCAAAATAACTGTCAACGAAAAGCACGACAGGTGAAAGAAAACTAGAGATCTTCAGAAGAAAAATGCATTTGTTTTAAAAGGCCACAATTGAAAGATCAACTGAAATTGTTATAATTGTAGATCCTAATAACAGAGTGGTTACTACGTTAGCATTCTAACCATATATTCCCATCATAGTTAATTTGTCGTATAATATCGGCCAGAGGATAGAATCTCAGCGTTCGGCTCCATACCAAGACTTCTAAGTGAAATTGAATAGACAGAACTGTTCAGAAGCCGTTGATGATTGCACTAGCATGAAGTCATACGTCATCGTGACAGAGGGTTTCAGGGTACTGGCTTTGTTGATTAAGACATAATGTGCTCTCTCTCAGAAACTGCAATTAATGTTCACTCAGCGTTGTGGCAGAATAAACCACTGGGTGTCTCTATTGGCGTTGAACAAACACAAATTAACCCGGGCAGGGGTCTGCATCGTGGATTATCTAACCACCCTAGTAGACAGGTAGACTCGGATACGGGTGGCCAGCCATACTAATAGAAACATAAGGCTAAATGATTATACACAAAAGTATTGTGAATTCAATTCCAGATTTCATCAATTAATATCGACGAGTGAGTGTGTGGCTTTTCTCCGAATGGAGGTTTTTTTTTTGATTCTCGCGAACATGTAAGAGACACTGCGCCTAGGGTGTTCACTCGTGAAACAACCATTGACAGGAAGATATATAAGCACTCACCTAAGAGGAGAAAAAGACAAAAATCTCTCATATCCTCACAAGAAGAAGAATTTACGTTCGGAGAGAGCACTCAAAGACACATACTCAATAGTCGATATTAACTAACAAACTCCGGAGTTGAATAAGGAATTATTTTATGTTTGAACGATTTACTCTTTTTTTCTTGTTAGTCTACATAACAAAAAACATTACACATGAATCTTGATAGTCATATGACGTTGATTTTATTATTTTTATTAGACTATCAACCATTCTTAATTTGTGACTTCTATTTCATTTGTTTTATTTAAAATCATAATCGGTAAAAGTCTAGAATCGGGGCCATAATCCGCATGAACAAAAATGAAAGAAGAAAATTAGCGAGAACTCTTGAAGAACAAGATTTTTTTAACTTTCTAAAAGAAAACAAGTTAATTGCAGAACAAAGAACGTGTGGTGATTGTTGCTGCAATAAGAGACCTTTGGTATCCAAAAGTTGTTTTCATGGATGTATTTGGAGATGTCCTAAAAGAAAAAAAAATATCTTCAGTTGATACTCAACCGACAGAGAATAGCTGACGTCATCTAAAGCGTTCCCCCAGAGAAAAAGGAACGAACAAAAATCCGCAGAAATGAGAAGATATATTTGAATATATATTTTGAAAAAAATGTATTTGAAAATATGTTACTTGAAATATTATATATAAAATTAATTAATTAATTATTTAATTTATTAATTATAATATTTATTAATTTATAATATTTATTTGAAAATATGTTAAAAACAATTAACGATGTATATATAAATTTTAAGTCGCCATTTTGCGCATATAAATTATATCCGCGATCCTAGACTTTTACCCAGTAATGGTATTAGTAACATTTTGAACTTTTTTCTTTTAATTTTAGTTCTTTTTATTGTAGCTACTCAAACTGTCTGTCTACGGCCAATAGTAATATTAGGACTACTAATCTTACGTGTGTACACAAAAACAATAATACATCGCCAAGCAATCTGAAAGGACAAAGAATGTTTATCAGGCTAGACTTGATCTCCTGCCAACCGTAAAAGTTATTGTAGCTCACGTGGTAGAGAAGCTGTTTCAAAAGTGCGAGCTTCTCGAGGTAGATGTGATGCAAGTTTAAGTCTCACTGTAAGATATACTTGATGCTCGATCTACGCTGTTTTCTATCGGCCGTAAAACGACGGCCTACGTAGTTACGATAAGAAACAAATGGATTTTAGAAGAAAGAAAAACTTGTGAAAAATTAATGATTGACAAAGTCTAATAAAAAAAAAAAAAAGGCAAACACAAAGAAACGTGTCTGTAATAAGAATTAATGCAAAAATGACGATTTTTTTCAGCTTTTTTATTTCAATTACCGTCACTGTTCGGCAATGTTTATTGTCTTAAAAAGTGATGATTAAAATTTTAATAAAACCCTAGAAGGTGAATTTATAAATTTTCTTTGTTACAGAGAATTGAAAACAAAAATAATAAACACTATTTATTTATTAGAATGTTTATTGGGATGGTTGTCCAAACAACGGTTAATTGCCAATTGATTGAAATTTTATAAAATGGTAAATAATAAGGATTTCCTTAGAGTTCATTTATTATGAATTTATTATTATTATTTAATTATATTATTATTAATTTAATAATTTAATAAATTTATGAATAAAAATTAATTTCATATTTATTTGCTTATAAATTGGTAGATGATAAATATTTAATTCTTCTCATTGTATTAGTTTTAGAATGTTGTAAATATAAAATTATTCTTGTAAATAAACAATCTAATAAACAGTGTCTAATATCTATCTATCTATCTATCTATCTATCTATCTATCTATCTATATATATATATATATATTAATCGGTATCACGCCGTGCAAAGCAGTAAAGCCACTAAGACATAAAGAAGGGATTTCAGGGTGTGGAATAATTAGGAACAAAAACATTAATAATGATGATCAGAAAGAGAAAAGATTAATCAGTAGATAGCTAGCGACATTGCATTTAAACTTTTAGAGATTAAAGTTGGCTGGAAAGCATGGAACCGGAAAAGAGTTCCACAAACGAGAAAAGCAACTATTAACATAAAATTTACAGCGACATCTAGCCAGCTAAACTGTAAATGTATAAGATGTCGACGCCAGTCTAGCACTGCGCTTAAATTAAATAAGTCTAGGTACCATAGCGAAGAGCTCATCTGAACAATTACCATGAAATATATTTATAGAAAAAACACACAGAGAGGCAACCTTACGGCGGTGTGAAAGAGACTGAAGCCCAGCCACAAGATTAGGACCAAAAATATTGCTGATATATATATATATATATATATATATGTGTGTGTGTGTGTGTATATATATATATATATATATATATATATATATATATATATATATATATATATAAGATTATATATAAAATAAATACATTAATTAAAAAAGTTCAGAATCGCCGAATAAATGATTTTGAAAGGTAAAAGTTCCCGAGGCAAAAGATTTCTGAAATGACAAGAATAATTCCCAGAATTTCACAGAGAATTGCCCCATGAATAAAAAGATTAAATAATTTCTTATAAAAGAAACATTTATAAAATTCCTTTTATGTTCGATATCACCATTAACAAAAATCATTACACACACATACACGCACGCACGCACATATACATATATATATATATATATATATATATATATATATATATATATATATATATATATATATATAACACCGTGAAAATATCAAACAATGAAAAAGTCCTTTATCTAGTCGATATCAGAGTGTTCAAAAGATGAATGACCCAAATCTGAATGAATTTAACTCCCCAGCATGAATAAAGTGACCTAGAAATTCGTAAATGTGTCAGTGGGTTAAGAAGACATGCTTGGATGTTATTAAAGAGTTTAACAAATCCTTTAAGAAAATTGGAATATGGAATACTCTGATGATAAAACGCTTTACGAATTTTCTGAGGACGATAGTCATGAATTCTACACTTACACGACTGCCGAGAAGAATTTTATAGAAGGGTACAAAATTTCTTTCAGGTTTCCTTTCCTTACTCAATTAACCAGTCAACACTTACGAATCATAATTTCTATAAATTACAGACATATATCGGCTCACATAAAAATGTAAATGTTAATCTTCACTATATGAAAACATATTTGAGACACCGGGAAATTCCCGGGTCACTTTTAGACTGGGTACGATGTAATCCCAGCACTCCCATCTAAAAGGGATATTACACTTTACGTTTTTCTATATCCCGTGTCTCTTCAAAATGTGGTTATGGTTCTCCGCGACTTCCTATCCTTTGTAGCTTTTTTTTTTATCTCCTCACTATCCCTCCAAGCCAATATATACAAGCTTGTTAGGTAACCCATTCGCTGATTTTTGCTGCCTCTGTAACCTTCAATATTCCTGTGAATGTCATATTCTCCAAGCTCTCTTTTCATCCTTTTGTGTTCTCAAATTTCAACAGTCTTTTTCTGGTTCTAAGTCCAAGTGTCTTTTATGATTCCATTTTCCTGAAAACTTACTCAGTATTTGGTATTCTCAGCATACTTCTGTAGAACCACATCTCTTTTGCTTTAGGTCTCCTCTTCATCTCTGGGAAGATTCCCAGCATTTACTGCCATATAGGAGGACTTATATTACATAATGGTACAGCAGTCGTTTCTTTGGTTTAAAAATGAAATTTTCCTCTTTCTTAAAGACTTTATTTAAACACGATTATAATTATGTAACCCTCGACATAAAACAAATCCATAACAAGAGCTCGTTAACCATCTCAGTTACTCTTAGGGAATTTGCTTTACTTGGGATTACACAAAGTAGTAACTAAATTAGCTTTACCATATATCAAGAGGGTGGAATCAGAATAATTAACTCCACTTTGTCCAGTCTAACGCTACAATCTGTGCAGCTTCTCAGAAAGCTTCTATTGTTGGAGGCACTCGTTGAAGATCGAATTCACTTTAATAGCCAATGTTCAGACAAACAATCACGCTAATCATTGTTCTATGGTGATGCGTTCAAGCGGATTATTTGTAGTATTGCATTTACCATATATGTGGGCGGTTTTAGGGGTACATGCTGTCAGTACAGATATTTACCCAAATATTAAATAAAGACGGGTAGGGAGAAGTCGGAAGAACGTAAGTGGAAGTTTTGTTTTATACAAAGTGAACATGCTAATAAAATGTATGAATGCGTTTCATGCCTTCTCTCATATTCCGAAAATAAAAGATAGCGAATATTATAAAATTCTATCTTCATTCACAAATCCACTGCGTCATATTGCAAAAGATACTCATTTTTCGTTACGTGTCAAAGACGCATCTTCTTATCTGCCTCCAAAATGTTCGCTGTCCAGACTGGGACATCACTGAATGGCAGTTAAGCCGCATATGAACGACCAAACGCGCCACATACTAATTAGGAAAAAAGAGGAAAATTAACCCAACAGTAGAATTAGAATGACGTTAAATTTTCACAAGGCTACATGTAGAGCTGATCGAACTCCGTATTTGCTTTAGTTAACAATCAACCCTCAACAAAACATTAACAATATTTTCCTATTATTACAATATTTTTGGGAGAAATTTAGAGAAAATATACTAGCATGCAGGAATCCCTCGATTAGTACGGTTAATGTGTACATTGGTAACTACAAAAAATTCAATTACTATGATTAAACTAAAGAATGTTTTACTAATCGAATTTTGTTATCTAAAATTTTAGCGCACTAATCGAAAACGCATTAATTAAATGCACATTAATCGAGGCATGTCTGTATAATTCTGTTTATTCCAGATAAATAATGAAGCATTCCATGTTAATTGTGAGAAAAGACGGAGGAAAAAGTTGTGGAGACATTGTTTGGTTTTACTGAAAAAAAGAAAGAAAGAGGAGAGGATAACACTCGTGGTTAACGCCTGCTTCAGTGAAATGGAAAACATGTTTCCAATTTTTTCATTTTTACCCTCTTCTTTAAATAATGAACTGCATTCATGATTGCTGTTGTAATATTTTGTTAAGGTTGTTAAGCTCAAATATTTAAAGATGCCATAGAGGAATTTCCACAGGTATTTTATAGTCGTGGAACTCCCAAGGAGCTTGGCTTATGGCCACATCACGTTGAAACACCGGTTGTCGTACGATCACCAACGTTAAGCAACATCAGTGCCTAGATGGGTGACCGCTTGGGAAAACAATGTGCTGTAAGCTTGGATATGCGGCGGTCTAATGGATAATAGTTCAGAATTGTTCCAATTTCAGTTGGGTTCATTATATTCACAAATACTCTTGAGAAAGGTATAAATCCACCTCTTCTGCCCCCCAGCTATAGGTTAATTAGTAAGACTTGTATCACTAAAATATTATTATCTAAAAAAATACAATCTAAAAATATTTTCTGGTATTAAATAACATGCAAAGGGTTGATAAGCCGTAAAAAACGAATCACTCAATCAAATCCAAGTAGTTTAGTCAATCATGAATTTAAGGATTATGATTCATTAGAAAATTAAGATAGGAAGACCTTCAAATTTTCACGGGGACTTTACAAATCTTTCATTGTGAAGATGACAAAAATATTTTTTATTTTGAAACTGGAAGTTCATTATCCGCTTCAAGACAAACATTCAATTGTTTCCGACAAACTTCGATAACCAATTACATCTATCTTTCTCACATATAGCAACTACCCAGCAAATTTGTCATGTGACAGATTACGTTCATTTAATATTTGTAAACTTGTGTCAGACTAAACTCTGCTTATTAAATATCTCGGATGCCTTGTCTATATTAGTCATGAGCTAACTGCAACACTTTTGACTTTCTGAATGGTACGCCCAATTTGACGAAGAAAACATTTGTTTTGTTTCGTTCTCACTTGTTCACTCACACACTCTCTCATACATAACGACATACATAAACAATGATTAAATACAATGTTTCTTGAATTTTGTAATCTTTTGTTGAAGCGGTGTGTGCCAAACCTCTCACTTCTCTATCAGTACTTCCATGGAAAAAGCTCGGATGAACTGCATTCCTTGGTTCTGCTAGTTCTAACCTTCATGGTCAGGATCCGCCATGCCACTCACATTGTAGTAAACCACCCATATTCCATCGGTGAGAAGTAAGTTCCACTTGAACAGCTTCTTCCCGCGAATCACTGTTCTTTGGAACCAAATCCCAAGAGGGTGTTTCCCCGATCACTATAATCTTAACCTGTTCAAATCTAGGAATAACAGTTATCTTTCCCTTCTATCTGTATAAACTGCCTCTTAACATGACCATCTACCCCCGGCCTTTTATAGGGTGAACCTTACTGTAAAAAAAAAAAAAAAACTTTTCAGAATTTTAAACCCTTAACGATTTTTTTTTATTAAGGAAGATCATACGTGTAAAAAGATTTTACTTTACTATCGGGAAACGTTCATAATATTTTTTCTCTGGAGAAGATATATATTTTTTTCTTTTAAAAATATTATTTTTTGTATAGCCAAATAAATAAATTAAAAGCAAATCACACGTAGCAGCGATAATGTACAAAGACATCAATTTTCTTAAAAGAAAATTCAAGTTTTGGTATATCATATAAGAATCTTTGCTCTAAATCCCCATTTCCATGGAAGATGATATACGCGGATGATCTTCTGTTGTGAAAATTAATGAAGTATAATGGATTAAGAATTAGTTTTCCATTAAAAAATCTATTATTAAAAAATCAAAAATTATTTTTATAAAAGGCTTAATTATCAATAATTAATTGTTAATTAAAAAATATATTAATTTATTAATTGTCTATTAAAAAATCAACACCCTCCGCCCCATTTCTAAGTCACATGCTTTCGCGTAATGATATTCTTTAGTGAAAATAGCTAACCTATTTTCAACGAAAAGTTACTTGGATTTTTTAGTAGCGCGGCCCACCTCATGATGAGCCATATCTTATGCAGCCCACTAGTCGGAAAAAAATCCCCAATGCTTGTGTTCTATGTAATGAAGCGAAGCGTAAACAGATATTTGAGAGCATTCGAATAGAGTTAAACTTTATAATCAGTCCGGAATTAATTATATTTCTTTACTAAACTAAACTTAATTTTTGCCAACAATTATAGAGCACATAGTGAGGAGCCAACTTATTGCATAAATAATAATAGTCTTTTTTAAGCACTACCGCCATTGTAACCTTTTGTGGGATTTTGCTTGATCAACATGAAAGTGACATTCATCCCAATCCACCTTATTAAAATTGCCTTTTCTAACGACATTTACCCAACAACAAAACTTAAATGAATAGCACAAAACGTATTATAGCAGTTAAGGAGTGTGGGTAGATATTTTGTTTTTAATGGAATGATCTTAACTTGTGTTTATCTCTTGTTACTAAGGTAACGGGCAGATGCAAGTCATCGGCCGACTCGTTTGGCAACTGATTGTAAACTATCGAGCCTCTTAGCTAGAAAAAAAGAAAGGAAAAGAAAAAAAAAAGGCCATACCGTATTTCAAAAGGAGAAAGGAAAACAGGGAGAATAAGGAAAAGAAAGAGGACTGGCTAAAAGACAAGAAAAAGATAAAGGAAAAAAGAGAAATTAAAGAAAAAAGAGAATAGAAAGAAAAGAAGAGAAAAGAGAGAAAGGAAAAAAAAAGAGAAAAAGCAGGGGTAAAAGACAGGAAAAAATGAGAAAAGAAAAGACGAAGGGAATAAGAAATGAAGAGATAAAGAGAAAGGAAAAACAGAAAAAAGAAAAAGGGCAGGAAGAAAAAAGAGAAGTGAGAGAAAAAGAAGAGAGAAAAGGAAAGGAGAAAAGGAAGAGAGAAAAGGAAAGGAGAAAAGGAAGAGAGAAAAGGAAAGGAGAAAAGGAAGAGAGAAAAGGAAAAGAGAAAAGGAAGAGAGAAAGGCTAAAAGACAAGAAAAAAGAGAGAAAGGAAAAAACAGGAAAAAGGGAAAGAAACAGGCAAAAGGAAACGACGAAGGATAAAAAGAGAAATGAAGGAAAAATAGAAAAGAAAGATAAAAGGAAGAAATAGAGAAAGAAAGAAAGACAGAGGGAAGG
This sequence comes from Acanthosepion pharaonis, assembly GCA_903632075.3. Classification (NCBI taxonomy): domain Eukaryota; kingdom Metazoa; phylum Mollusca; class Cephalopoda; order Sepiida; family Sepiidae; genus Acanthosepion; species Acanthosepion pharaonis. The sequence goes on from CAHIKZ030001236.1 coordinate 559,974, forward strand.
AAAGAAAGAGAGAGAGAGGTAAAAGATATGTAAAAAGAGAAAGGACAAAGATGGAAGAAAAAGAAAGAGAAATGAAGGAAAAAGAGGGTAAAGAAAAAGAGAGAAAGGAAAAACAGAAAAAAGAGAAAAATGATGGGAAAAAAGCGGCCACGCTGCATTGTTACAAAGAAGAAGACGTTTTTTACGTTGTTTTTTCCCTTGTTCTCTTTTTGGAAGTAAAAGAACAAAAATAATAACGTGTCTTCAACTAGGTACTTATGACGTGCCCGAAATAAGTACATATTTCCCTGACAGCTCTCACTTACACTTTAAAAGCTGAACGCACATTCTTAAGCAACGTAGTCTTTCTATCTATGTTTTTTGTCCGTCTCGTCTTGATCAAGCTAAGCCTACTAAGAAGATTTATAAAATCAAAAGTTTCAAAATGTTTTTATAACATCAAAGTAAATGTAACCAGCTAATCGAAACAGCAAAAAGTACATGTTTTAAAATCAGAAATTAAAATAAAAAAACAAATATTCTGATTTTCAAGGGAGGCCGGTGCTCCACTACGTTTTGATCCTGCGTCATACTGTGCAAAACTTAGTAAATATTGGAGTATTTATAGAAGTGTCGGCAGAACATGTTTCATCGGTAAAAGAATCAAACAGATAATCTTTCATCTAAACAGTTTATAACTAACATTCGGCGTAGCCAGGAATTCCTTCAGTGATCAAAAATTAAGATAATTCTTTTTTACATTTTTATTTTCAACTAAAAAAATATTGTGTGATTTTTCAAAATAATTTAGTCCAACAGGGATGATCACTTCAACAGGCAGAAATCCGCTATTAAAACAAATATTTTCTTTCTTATAAACGAAGACAACTGCGTTTTACGCGACATGATAAAATATCAATTATGAAGTCCGTTTTTCGTAACTCGGGTGGATAACGGATAACGAGCTAGTGAAATTGTCTATTTTTCTTGTTCTATGTGTCGTGACCCTTCAGGACGTGGGAGGACAGAACTCGACACAAATATCTATTCTTAGTAGCGCTTAGAAACATTTGTCTTTTTTTTCCATCCCCGTTTTGCCATCCTTTAAAATAAGCACATCAGATGGTCCGCACCCCACCCCGTCTCTTTTGTTTTCGATATGTCCTGTGAGTGTTAAACTTTCCAAGTACTCATTTCCTAATTATGTGTCCTTGAAATATCAGCTGCCTCTTTCAGTTTATGATTATAAATGTCCGTTTTGTTTCCATTTTCCTTACAATTTACTCAACCTCTATGTAATACATTCAATTCACACTAACACCTTTCCCCATAGTTGTCGATTTGAAGTTACATTATTTACATTACTCGGACTGTTATCCTCATCTTCATTGTCATATTCACGACGTTTCGGCTGTTGCACGCTCCAGCCTTCTTCAGGTGATTGGAATTTCGAACCGAACCCTTTAATTCATCCACCGGGGTAGATTGTTCTAGTTCCATGTCTTCAAGGATACATGGCCCAGTGGATAAAGACATTGGTTAGATCCAGTGAATAGACCCAAAGAGTCGTGAGTTCAATACCAGTCCACAGCAGTGGTAAACCAAAACTTGGAGAGTTGAGTTAAAGGGAATTAACTGAGACATCCGGAAGAGGCATGGCACGTGGAACTAGAACAATCTACTCCAGTGGAGTACAACGAAACTTCGTGTATATGGCAATGAAGATGAAGATAACAGTCCGAATAACAAGAAAACATTATCAGTTTCATGACTGGATGTAGTCATAAAGTCGCTGCACATCTGACCACCTGAATCAGTTCCCTCCGTATATCTGGGTTGAAAACCGGAGAAATATTCATTCATGTGTAGCGTGTCTTCAATATTCATTCATGTGTAGCGTGTCTTGACCTAACGGTGGCCATCTCTCATCAGGTCAAACCACTGCCAATGTTTCCAAGTTGAAGACGCGACGGGCCGTTGAGTCCATCGAGGAAACACTCTGCCATGGCCGTTGACTTCAGTTTAGGAAGCTCTGTGCCCAGCGATGACCGCACTGACTGCATTGCATAGATATGGATCCCAGTTCAACAGCCGTTTACCCTACAAGAAGGATGTTCCGCCCCTTGTTTTTAATCCTAGCCACCTTCCTCACTTGAAAAGTTTGGTGGAGGAACCGGTTTAGTCGGTGATGACGCGACCATGCGGCAGGTAACATTGGGTCACATGTTACCAGAAACACTCGTGAAGTGACCTGACATAATATAGTGATTTTCAAGCGTAGCTTGGATGGGGCACAAGGCCGAAAGTGATTGCATTTTAATGAAATAAAGAATCCTACAAACGAGAGAGAGAGAGAGAGAGAGAGAGAGAGAAAGAGAGAAAAAGAGACAGACAGACAGAGAGATACAGTAAATTTGCTCTTCACTTACTAGTAATAGGCATATATTTGTATAAACAAATCGTAATATATTCAGAGACACGCAGAGAAAGTGAGAAGGACGAAGAGAAACCATGTAGGCAGGGAAAAAACAGAGAGAGAGAGAGAGAGAGAGATAGGAAAGAGAGAAAACCCAAGCAAGCAGGCTGACAGAAAGAGAGAGAGAGAGAGAGAAAGAGAGAGAGAGAGACCATGCAGACTGACAGAGAAAATGAGAGTCAGACAAGTTCGGAAATAGGTTGGCATACCGGAAGAGATACTGACATCATAACTTTTATCAGAGAACCAATTCAGCTACCGGGCGAGGATGCTTGCATTCAAATTCATGGTATTTTTTTTTGTGCGTGTGTGAGGAGGTGGGTGTCATGAATTCACTTGTTATTGCCTTTTATCACATTACCAAATATCTTTTTTTGACTTATCACCGCTTATGACCACATCAAATTACCCAAGAAGAAAGTTGGTGAATAGGTCCTTAGGCAAACGACTCTCCTATAATTAACCTCTCCAGGTAGTATCATAGCAGCTTCTAGCTGTTACACTCATTGACAACCTTGAGTGTAGCTAGTCAAATACATTAATTTTCCTACCACGTATAAAAACCTCCTTTAAGATTTACACGCGTGGCTGAATCAGTCTCTCACTGCTGGTGGTCGTTATTTTTGAGTCCAGGCAAAAGCTACGATTTCGAAGTGTATTTTTTTCAAAGATATCTTTACTCTATTCAGTTTTAGAGTTAGTATTATCTGGTAAAAGGCTGCAAGCAAAGGTTGATACATATGTTTTCGTCATATCGACTGTAACTTTGTCATCCTAAATTACATGTAGTCTGTTTCGTCGTTGTATGCACTCGTGGCAATTTAAAAATCGACTTAATTTAAAATGGCATTTCACTTGAATTTATCTCTATTTTAGTGACAAAATAACGGTTAACGTTCAGTATTTTCACTTCAACCGTTTTCTTCTTTGCTAGTAGCAATTGGTACTCCAGGACGCCACAGGATGTCGTTTTTCGAGGCCACTTAACACCATTTTCTATAGCGTTAAATAAAAAGAAATAACCTTTTAAAATCTGATTAAAAAACAAGCAAAAACAAAAGCTAAAGTGAAAGTGTTAATATCACACTTCAGCTTATCTTCATGAGAAATGTTTTTCACATGGGAAGTTCGGTTTCAATTATAACAAGGTTTATTTATTTATTAGCTGAAACCGAGGCTTTACGACGTTAAAAGAGGTGTTTTGTATATAATGTTCCAAATGAAGACATTGGTTTGATAAGAGTTCCTTTGGGCGTGTCTCTAATATATTACATTTTGTTTATATATATATATATATATATATATATATATATATATATATATATGATAAAAATATAGACTTAAGGTATGCTACATTTATGGGCAAAAGTGCTCAATATCAGAGATAGAGCCTATGTAAATATAAAGATGGAGTGAAAATTGCTTTTAAGCATGGAACAGACTGTCATCGCTCAGTGTTGACGTCAGTGTTTTTATATATATATATATATATATATATATATATATATATATATTTGGTAGGTCCCGTAAGCGAAGGCATTTCGCTATGAGAGACGCCCTTTATATAAAACATCTCGCACCAGTATAAATCTTACCTTATTCAGCAGCGTCACGTTTATCTTCAACTAAAACCGTCAAATTTTTTTTTAATAGAAAGACGCCAACACGGGATTCCAGTCACATTCATTTCGTGGGGCTTGAAATAAACGCTACTGCTATTTAGGCCTGACAAAAACTGCATCTTAAACAGACAAACGTGAAAAGAAATGAACAACTCTTAACAGCAATTCCTTTGAGAATGGCTAAAGAAGTCGCCAAAAGCGCTTGGCACAATAGATACTACGGACTATTTTTTACCTTCCCTTACGCCCCCCCCCACGAAACAGAAAAATATAGAATATTAGAAAAACTAAATAAAAATTCATGAAATTTTCCTTGTCTGTCATATTTAACGAAACAGGTTTGAAAGACGGGTTGCTGCCTATATATATATATATATATATATATATATATATATATATATATATATATATATATATATATGTGTGTGTGTGTGTGTGTGTGTGTGTATTCGTGTTTGTAAGATGTAGAATAGTATCTAAAACAAAAGTAGAGATAATGAAAGTATGAGAGATGTAAAGGAAATGCGTTGGGATTTCTGAGGATAAGATGGACAAAAAATTAAGTTACCTTATTTGATCCGAGAAGCAGAGGAAAAATAAATCTTCAAACAAAAAACAATTTCTGGTTTCTAGTTGTCGGATCTGAGAAGGTAATTTAATTAAAAAAAATATCCCCAAACTAATAATACGACTGACACGCAATATACACACACCCGTATATACATCTAAAAGCGTCCTGTTAAAGTCAAAGTCATAAAGTTTGCCAATATTACAGTCATAGCAGTAATTTGCTTTGGGGATTAGGAAATTTTTGGTCAGTTCTGCTCCGTTGGTCTTAAATTGAGATCAAGATTAATTTTTCTGTGGCATTAGTATGCATTAGTATGCTTAATCCCATGGCTTCGTCATTTTCATTTAGTCTCCTCTCTACCCCCGGAGTAATACTCCCGCTGGCATGGCTCTCTAGGCCATTGCCCAACCACCACAAACCAAGCGAGAATTATTGGAAGAGTAAGAAAAACAAGATACACGAATATAACGGCAGATTTTCCAATATGGTAACGTTGATATGTAACCTGATGTTACTTTAGGGACGCCGGAGATTTTACAAGTAGATAATGGTAACACCCTGTTTGATCAAAATCTAGACCTTTTATGGAAAGGCAAGAGTGAATGATGGTATATGGATGTCGTGCGCTGCCCAAACCATATGTTGCCCCATATACCGACAAGAAATACAGGGCATTATATTTGGGACCGGCTTTGCTGAAGGAGTTGCCAGAGGCTTGTCGGCATTGACAGCCACCATAATCTGGTCTCCATTCCGAATTTTCTGTCTTGATTTACTTCTATAGAATTTTCCGTATATACAAGGTGAGGCAAAAGTCGTGCACTAGAGGGATAATTTATTAAAAGTCTAATTACACAAGAAAAGTTTATTTACTAGTTATTTAATTGTTATATGTATTATTCAAAATGTTATCTTTCTTTTTAAAATCCCTTTTCAGTTCCTCTGTCATTTTACTGCATTCGTATTTCATTCTTTCTTCAATATTTCTTTCTTTTCTCAATATTTATTGGGAGCGTCTGATAAACAACTGATTTCAAATGTCACAAAAAGCAAAAAATACAAGTGTGTGAAATCAGGTGACTTCGGTGGCTACTCAACAGGACCTCTTCGACATACGCATTAACTGATATGGTGCGCGAATTATATATATATATATATATATATATATATATGTATGTATAGCTGGCCACACGTATTCGAGGATACCTGTCTACTAGGGCGGCTAGCCAATCCCTATTGTAGACGCTTACTCTGGCACATATGTGTTTATTCAACATCCACAGAGCCCACTTGTGGTTTATATAAGCAGAGTAGACCTTAGTTTCAGATTCTGAGAAAGAGCATGTTATCTAGCGTGATCAGCAATTTGAACAGGACCAACATGCTCAAGCCCTCAGCCACAATTTCACTCACAAGGCTTGGGTCAACCCGTCGTATGGTTTTTTAGGCACTTTCCAAAGGTGCCGCATGCGGGAATTGATATCTCCAGGTTGATACCATCAGGAAGTCTCCTTACTGACAAATCGACCATAGTGAGATTCGAATCTGGGTTTCATGGTCAGAAATATATATATATATATATATAATGGGTACGTGGACGAGCGGCCAGAACTTTCGCATTCTGACCAATATATATATATATATATATATATATATATATATATATATATATATATATATATATATATATAAAAGTGAACATAGAAGTCAACACTTAGAGGCGACAGTCTGTTTCATGCTATATGCAATCGTCAGGCCACATATGCTGTTATTTTTCTCGGCTATTTATATATATACGGGTTAGATCCTAGCTCATCTCAAAATGCAGGCATGAAAATAAATTTTTACTACGTAACCTAAAAAATGAAAAACGGAAAAAATAAAATAAAAACAAATAAATACACTAATAAAAAATAGAAATAAAAAATAAATAAATACTATGTTTCTTAAAACCGAAAAGAGAAAATATACAATTAAAATAAATTGACCTAAATTCATCCAAGTAAATAAATAGACAAACCAATCCCAAATTAAAAACTGTTCCCGCCAAAATAATAGTTAGAATGAACTACAACAACCAACCCCAAAATTGAACAAATAGCTTTAATTAAATTCTCAAACCAAAACAAAACTGTTAAATAAGTGATATAAACAAATTTTTACTACGTTAATAAATAAATAAATAAATAAAATAAGAAACAAAAATAAAAACGAGCAATATAATTTGACCCAAATAAATAAACAAACGACTTCCGGTAAAATAACCGCCATAATAGAATACCCACAATGCACCACTAACCCGTATATATATAAATAGCCGAGAAAAATAACAGCATATGTGGCCTGACGATTGCATATAGCATGAAACAGACTGTCGCCTCTAAGTGTTGACTTCTATGTTCACTTTTATATTTACACACGCTCTATCTCTGATATTGAGCACTTTATTCCATAAATATAGCACACCTTAAGACTATATTTTATATATATATATATATATATATATATATATATATATTGCTCTACTCTGTATTGAGCCCCCTTTTAAATTAAATGTTACAAACGTTGGAATTGTACTCTGTTTTCATCGTACCTGTATATATTCAGATATATCAAAACATATATATGAAAAAATATATATATGCAAAAAGACAATATGAATAAAGATAAAAGGAAAATTTTTTTGCCGACGTATTTCGTCTTCTGATGGCAAATCACTTGATAAAGGTTCACCAGAAGACGTCAAAAAAGTTTTCCTTTTGTCTACCACAATAATATTTCAATCTATCTCAATAGTGTTTCTATCTATCTATCTATCTATCTATCTATCTATCTATCACAATAATATTTCTCTCTCTCCTCTCTCTCTCTCTCTCTCTCTCTCTCTATATATATATATATATATATATATATATATATATATATAATACACCTATTACTAAATAAGATCATTTTAACTAGGTATAGTTAAATCTCCACGTAATATTCGTAATCTCGCTACATCTCCAGTTGGTCGTAAAATTAAATGATAGCCATATAATCACTTCAGGAGATATTCAAAATAGCTGCATATTTTCCGGACACTACTTGTATGACGCAAAGATGGTTTCTCATGTTTATGCTACACTTTCATTTTTCAAGCAATTTTTATAAGAGTCGAGATTTTGTGGTCTAAGATTTTTTAGACTTTTCTCAATCTTTTATCTTAAAATCAGTATTTCAATGATAAATAACTGCAAACTGGCTCTGGAAAGTGGGTTGGGTCGCCTTGAAAAGGATGGCGCGTGGGGACACACATGATACACTGTAAGCTTTAAGATTTCTTTTCATTGGATTATCGTCATTGGTTACAATCACCGAAGTTAAGCAACGTTGAACCTAGTCCGTATCGAGATGGGTGACCGTTAGGGAATACCAAGTGCTGTCAGCTTAGATGTGCAGTTGCTGTAATACTGACCTATTATTGGAAATCAGAGAGCCGAGTTTTAATTCCAGTCAGGTTCATTATATTCACTTACACACAAATATGATTGGGAAAGGTATGAAAAAAAAAACTCTTCTCTCTTCTTCCTGCTAATAGGACTTGTACCAGCAAATCATTATTATCTACAAAATTATCTTACAATGTAAAAACATATTCTGGCTACAAATAACCTGAAAAAGGTTGATTACCCTTAAAAACAAATCAATCGTAATTGGTATGCTTCGTATTATGAACGAATGAAGAAGTCTATATATTTCTTTTAATTTTCCTAACGACACAAATGTTTAGTCCTAAGAGATCGTACATAACATGTCTTATATGAACCGAGTGTGTCTCAATTAATATATAAGAGATATGAATTCATAACATCTGAATTCAAATGCAGCGCATGAACTAAGCGTAGGTATCACGAATTGACATTATTCCGAGTCAGTCTGTCGGATTGACTGATTTGTTTTTCTGGTGTGTTTGTAAGTAGGTTTAGCAATTTTTACGATAACGGATAAAAAACAACAGAATATGTGAGGAATCTTATTTGCTAGTAGGGAAAAACAACTTTTCGATGTGTTGCAATGCTTCAAGAATCTTTTAAGGCAGACACTTTAGATAAAAACATATACAGCATTTTCGTTTGAAACATGGCGAAAGCCAAAACGAGGAAAACCTTGAAAATTTCCGCTATGCAATCAATGAAGATAGGAGCGAGATCATTGATGATTTTTGGTGTTTCTATCAGTGAACAGAAGATTTGAAAATTGAAACGTGCTTGTGCAAAATTCTGGTGACGTTTGCGCGGGGATAACAGCAACACTAACTCTCTCCACACACACAGCTACCAATCCCACCAACTCACACCATCGATAATGCAACACATGCACGTACACACAGAGCCACCGACACCACCATCAAAAAACAAAACAACATGCACATTAATAACACAAAAAAGAAAGACGTACACATTACCACCACCCCACCACCAAGATTACTACCACCATCACTCACACTACTACTACTACCACAACCACCAACAACACATACAGAAACACCACTCCCAATAAAAACAACAACAACGACGCGCACACACCAACAACGCAACACACACACAATCGTTTGTATATATGCCAAAGTTTGAGAAACCAGTTTGAAATTGAACCACGGATTTGTTCCAAAATTGCTACCGGAAGTGAGGTTATATAATTATTATTATTTGGGCGTACAGCTTCATATGTATAAAATCTCGAATTTTTGGTTTTGTGCGCATATACACACACAAACGCATATATATATATATATATATATATATATATATATATATATATATATATATATATATATATATAGCCATCTTTTGATTTACATAAATGATCTGCCTAAGATGATACAACAACATACAGGCACACCTCCAAAAACAAACTGGCAACTGAAGTCATGGCGATCCCAGATATGCTGTCATGTCGAGGACGCAATATCTTAGTGATCATGGAAGGTCGTCTCCCTCACTGTAGGTCATGTGGTGCGGCAGGACACTTGTCAAAAAGAAACACGACACCAATGTCAACAGCAGTACCCAAACCAGCAGCATCCAAGGAAACTGTCAATGGAGGTGGAAGCAATGCCTCCAAACCGGTCCTCCTTTCTAAAAAGAGGGAGGGAGAGAGAGAGAGAGAGAGAGAGAGAGAGAGAGAGAGAGAGAGAGAGAGAAAATTTAAAAAAAGAAGAAAATTGTGCGAAGGCCCTGGGTGAAGCTAAGTCTCAGTCCGTCCCTGTTTCGCTTGCAAGCACACAAAAGAATCAGCAGCCAGGTAAGCCTTGGAGCCTCCCTCTCTCCTACTAATGCTTCACCTTCTTCATCCCTCGCATCCTCCCTAAAAAGACACCTATTGGGACACCATCTTCTCCCTCCTCAAACCCTTCCCAGGAAAAAGAAAAAAATGACTCTTCCTCAGAGGGCAAAAGATATGCCGAATAGACAGACAGACCTTTTTTCCCAGAGGAAGGATCTCTTGAGCCCTCTTTTAAAGTTCATCTCCGTGGAGGGGTTGTCCATAGAGGGCCCAAGTAACTTTCCAGATGCCCCCAAGGTGATTACCTTGATACGTAACACCGATAACAGATATATGTCTTAGTGGGAGCAAAAGAAACGTTCTAGAAGCTTAGAATGGCACAAATTGAGTTGCCCCACCTAAAAATACTATCATATCATTGTACAGGGAGGGTCTCGGTTCCCCTCCACCATTCTCTATATAGGGCACTTAAGTTAACGTTGTCTTGGGGGACGAATTACGCTTGACATAGGTAGCGGAAGTCTGGGACAATCCGTTGGAGTCTTGACCCCGCAGATTTCCATCCAGTCTGTGTCTAAAGGACTCAGGCTTGAATGATGTCTATCAAGCTAGCCAATTTGAATGTGAGGGGTTTGAGAGATCAGGGTGAAGCGTCTTCTTCGTGATCTTTGTCCTTCATTGTGGATGTAGCTGCGATCCAGGAGACACTTTGGTTGCGCGGTTGATCATGTCTGATGTCTAGCAACTTTGTTGTCTATTCAGCGTATGGGGACCAGCTGGCCAGAGGTGTTTCTTTGTTAATAAAACGTTCCTTGGGTGCAAGGACGGACCGTGTCCATGTCGACGCGGAGGGGGGGGATTGTTCGTAGCCGATATTGCCGTGAGCAATGGTTCGTTTCGAGTCGATGCGGTTTATGCGCCCAGCGACCAGGGGGTGGCGTGTCGAACTTTTTCGTCGGTTAGGGCCGTTCCTGGTTGATTCGCCGCGCTTAGTTTTAATGGGGTGGGGTGGAATGCCGTCCTGAACATCAAAATAGACAAGGAGAGGGGAGCTAGTAGGAGGTCATTAGGCGATCGTGGCTTAGTTTATCTGATCGGTCAGTTTGGCCACGTCGATAGATACCGGTTCAATCATCAGGAGCGGGAGATGTGGGCGTGGAGTGTGGTTCGAGCCCGGTCTGAAGAAGAAATGGTTCGAGGTACAGTCAAAGGTCGAAGCGGCGGTTCGGACTTTGCTTTGACGGCGGTTGTCAATGAAGGTTAAGGCGGAGCCGTGTACCACTTACGTCTTTCCGATTATCCTTTATCGATTGGCTGTACTTCCTCTCTGAAAGGACAGAAAGAAGGCGCTCGATCGCGTGTAGCCTCCCTCTTATGGGGTGGTCGCAAGCATATTGTCTGTAGAGAAATTGTTGGCCAACGTTCGCGTACATGGCAGCAGCCCGAAAAAAAACTGGGATAGGCGTGTACAAGAGGAGGACAACAACACTCAGAAAACAGCCTGCCTGCCTTATTTGAAGGGGTTATCAGAGAAAATACAAAGGATCTGCGGTCCATATAACATTAGGACAACCTTCAAATGTGGGACGACACTTCGCTGATATGTCTCCCGAGTAAGACCCCACCCATAGATGAGAACTTGACTAAAGACTGTGTGTACGTTATCCCGTGCAGCTGCGGAAAGAAATATAAAGGGGAGATAGGCCTCCCCCGTAAGGTAAGGCTTCAAGAACACCAGAAAGCTGTAATACGAGGGGAAGTGGAAAAATCAGGCGTGGCTGAACACATATGGAGAGAAAAGTGAGATCACTGCCCTTTTTGGGATCATGTTGAGATCATAGACAAAGAACACCATTGAAAAATTCGTAAACTTAAGAAATCAGCATATATGCTAGGCGACAAAGATCTCCTGGGCCGACTAAGCATAGAAATGAATACAATATGGGAACCAGTAAGGAGTTTCGGAGAAAAGCGATAATAACAAAAATTGCAATATAAGCTCTGGTAAAAACATGATTTGATAAAAGCAAAAATTGCAATATGAGCACTGGTAAAAATGGTTGCTGAAGACATCAGGTTTATAATACCCAGAAATTCATACACAGATGTCTTCAAGGACACATGGCACAGTGGATAAAGGCGTTTTTAGATCCAGTGACAGGACCCAATACCCTGTATTTATAACTTGTCACCTTTTCTGGTTAAAGTAATACTCAAAGGACATCAAAATAAAAAATGATATACTGGTTAAATACATTAATTACAAATATTATACCACAAATGTTCGATTTATCGCCCGGGAAGCTTATTTAAAAACTGTCACTGAAGTGGGGGTGCTTAAAGGTGAGGGACGTTTATGTAAAAATGCAAATAGATTTTAATCTTATACAAATATAAGAACTGCACACGAAAGCATTAAAAAAACAACAAGAAGAAGAAACTTTTGAGAGAAATAATTTTGTTAATTGTCTCTATTTCTGAGATGAGGTATTATGTACATTATTTACATTATTCGGACTAGGACACATGGCACAGTGGATAAAGGCGTTAGTTAGATTCAGTGACAGGACCCAAAGAGTGTGAGTTCAATACCCGGTTAAGGCAGTGGAGAACTTGGAGAGGGAAAATTAACAAGAGATAACTGACAACTGACATCCATTAGAAATGGCATGTGGAACAAGAACAGTCTACCCCAGTGAGCGAAATAAAGGGTTCAGTTCGATATTCAACCACCTGAAGAAGGCCGCAGCACTCAATGGCCGAAACGTTGTAATAAATATGGCGACAAAGATGAGGACAGTAGTCCGAATAATGTAAATAGTGTAAATTAAAATACCTAGTTCTGCTCCATCAAGCGAATTTTGGAACCAATCATTTTAATAAGAGGCGGTAGAGTTGGTTTTCTTCATATCCATAGAAATTAATATTACGAATGTATATGCTTATAAAGCTCCGTAAATTTCAAAATTAGTTATTCCAAAATTCGCTTGAGGATGAAACAGAACTAGATAATTTAATTTAATTTGATTTTTATAATTGAAGTTTTTAGCTTCTGTTTTTGAAACATGAGAACTCTTATGTAGCGAGGGAATCATATTTAAAAAAAAAAAAATATAATATAAGCTCTAATTGTGTATCCAGCACTGTTTTTTAAAAAATAAAAACAAAAATACTAAAGAACTTTGGATTATTAACCTAAGGGTTCTTTCCAATTTTCTATATATTTACACACACACACACACACACACACACACACACACACACACACACACACACACACACACACATATATATATATATCAAAGTGAACATTGAAGTCAACACACAGAGGCGACAGGCTGTTTCATGCTAGACGCAATCGTCAGGCCATATATATATATATATGTATATATAGTTATTGTTAATATTAGTGGTATGGTATAAAATGACAATTGGAAAAAAATCTTAGATCTTCCGACTTTTTCAAGGCAAAAATGAAATCGAAATATCTTTGTTGTTTCAAATTTAAAAAGATATACGATTCTGTCTAAGTTTTTATGATTAATGTAAATTCTTCTAAGATTTTTCCCAATTGTCATTTTATACCAATTTGTCTTGTCCACAGAATTGACTTGGGAATTTAACTATATATATATATATATATATATATATATATATATATATATATATATATACGAAAATATTAAAAATTTAGATATCCTACCGGTTTCAAAGAAGTGGTCTCTATTCGGCAAGAAAACACAAGTGAAAAGAAAACTTTACACTTCTGCAAAATTTGCCTGAGTTCCCGAAGATTGGCAAATATTTTTCTATTAGCGTAACAAAAATTTTAAAACACGATTATAGAAATTTAAGATAATTAAAAAAAAAGAAAAATATAAAAGAGGTCGAAAAAGAGTTAAAAAGGTTTTAAAAAGTTTAAAAAAGGAAAATGAACAAATAAAGCTTATAAAAAAGAAGAGAAACAGCTTAAAAAATAACGTAAAAAAGAATAAAAAGACGGAAGAAAGAATCCAGAAAAAGCTTAAAAAAAGAATAAAAATGCTTGCAAAAAAGAATAAAAAAATTTGAAAAAGAGAAAAAAAAAAAAAAAAAGCTTGGAAAGAAAATTAAAAATGATTGAAAAATAGGAATAAAAATGATTAAATTAAAACGTTAAATAAGCTTTAAAAGACTTTTAAAAGTTTAAAAAGCTCAAAAATGAGATTTAAAAATCTTAAAGCGTAAATAAGAGATAAAAAGCTTAAAGAAAGATAAAAAAAGTTTTAAACAGATAAGAAAATTCCGTGCCCCTCCAAATTTTACTCCTAATGGCATCAATATTTCATTTAATTTGTTTGTGTAAACATGACTAAGCTGAATCGAAAAAGGAAAGGAGTGTCAATAAAGTCAGTGGGCAGTGTTAAGCGAAACGGAAAATTTCCTTGGCTCTTTCATATTCATATTCGTTCGATGTTAAAATATCAAGTGAAGTCATATCATAAGTAACAACCGAATTTAGAACCAGAAAAATATCATAACTTCTTGTTTAATTAGAATTCATTCACTTTACATATGTCACATGATTAAATGTAAGAAAACAGAATATATGGTTGTTGTCATCAAAAGAAAGACAGCTTAAAATGCGAACTATGGACTGGAGATGACAACATGGAACAAGTACAGAAGTTTAAATATCTGGGAAATGTTTTAACAGGGGATATGGAAATGCGACACTAAAATTCAAGCTGGCATTGGAATAGGAAAAGGGGCCTTTCAAAAGCTAACCAAAGGTACTTATAAACAGGAAAATTTCATTAGAAAGAAAGAAATGAAATTTGAACTCTTCTGTAATATCAAACCTCGTATTTAACAGTGAAAGTTGGACAATCTCCTCACAGATGAAGAAAAACTGGAGGCCAAAGAAATATTATTCTACAGAAGGATGCTGAGAATACCATGGACGAAGCGCGTAAGCAACGAGGAAGGACACATGACCCAGTGGATAAAATCGTTGGCTAGATTCAGTGACTTGACCCAAAGAGTTGTGAGTTCAATATCTGGCTACTTGGAGAGTTGAGTTAAAGGGAGATAACTGAGACATCCGGAAGAAGCATGGCACGTGGAACTAGAACAATTTACCCCGGTTCGAAATTCCAATCACTTGAAGAAGGCAGGAGCGTACAGCGGTCGAAACGACGTGAACATGATAATAAAGATGAGGACGAAGAATGTGAATAATGTAAACGAGGAAGGACATTTAAAATAAGAGAGAGAGAGAGAGAGAGAGAGAGAGAGAGAGAGAGAGAGCTGAGATTTTCGGGACACATAATGAAGAAGGAATGCTTGGAGAATTTGATACTCAGAGGACATATCGAAGGAAAAAGGTACAGGAGAAAGCAGCGGGCCGCCTACATGACGAAATTGTGTGAATAGACGTCGGAACAGAAGGCTGGGCTTGGCAAGGGTACAAGGGCTAGGCGAATGTGGAGAGCCATGACTGCTCACGTCCTGAAGGCTCACGGTACATAGAAAAACTGTTGAGAATAGCCTTCTATTGTAATTGTCAGACTGACTGGTAGCAACTCAACAAGTTCCCTTTTATTTTATTTTCAGTTATGTTTATCGTCCCTAAGCCATTGTATAAATCGCTTTATATTCTTTGAAAATATTCCCGACGGCTTGAGTACATTAAAACATCCAGTCCAGTTGGTTATGTACATTTTTAGCATTTGTCGTTTCACGATATATGGAATGGTTTGAGCCAATCTTTTGACGTTTTTGTTTCGTAAATCCTACATATAAATGCTTAATATAAAAAATTACCTAAAGGCTCTTCGAGGTGAGCTTTTAATAGGAACAGTGCCACGATAGATGTATTCATTAACGAGAATGTTTTTGTTGAATTTAAATCCTACCCGTGATAACACGGGTTACATAAAAAGTGATATGGGAAAAATTAAAACTTAATAAAGCAAAAAACAATTCCTGAGTTGGGTGTGAAAAATTGAATTTTCTTTCTTGAAAACGATAGAGGAGGAACAAATTTTCAGAAGAATTTTCCTAATGGCAGAAATTAGGAAAGAGCCAAATGAGGCTATACAGGCTCTTACTGAACTTTGCGTAGTCTGGCCCAACGTCAGGTATATGAGTCATTTAAAGGCAAGAATAGGGTTACCAACTATTTAATTTAATTCTTGTACAGATACAACATTTAAAAATGAAACAGCATTCTTACCGTATCAATTCAACAAAGATAAAGAGAGAAAGAGCTAAAGAACTTTCCAACAAAGAACTGTGGGTAACCCGAAGTAAGGATCGAACTCACTGTAGAAAAATGACCTGCTTGATAACAATTACAAGACGGTCGGAACAAGGTTATACATGTATTTACCAATTTTACCTTAGTTTGGATTTATTGATTGATTTGTATTTTTTACGGATTATCAACCCTTTATAGTCACTTACAACCGAAACATATTTTGAATGATAAAAATAATTATTTTCTCTGCGAGTGAATATTGCATTAACAATTTTATTTTGGAATAACAAGTCCTACTATTTAATCCCTAGCAGGAGAGAGGAGATAGATTCATACATTTTCCAAGAGTATTTGCGCGTGAATATAACGAACACGACTGGAATTTGAACTCGGCTCTCCGATTTCTCATTTCGAGCCACTGTCCATTACACCACCCGCACTCCCACCATCATCTGGAATAAGAGCAGAAATTATTGTAAGGAAGATTGTGTTGAATGAGTTTTCAATGCTGCAAGGGCCGGCCACACGGCCTTGACCCAGGCTAGAACGACACTCATTTGCGCCTGTGCGAAATACGTAAATACATTAGCAACGCGGAAGGACTTATTTGCTAAATTTAGGTTGGTTTATTACAAAGACACCTAGTGAAGATCGAACTCGAAACGCTACCTATTTGTCTGCCAAACGATCTTTGCTATCTTGCCCTTTAGTAGGTACCCGCAAAATGAAACTACAATGATTTCCTGAGTAGTGAAGATCGAGCACTCTAAAGCAGTTGCCTGTTAGGCCAGCAAACTAACTATTGCATCACAAGTCGTCCATCATGAGGCTGTATAGGTATTTAGAAAGCATAACTAAGTCTGTCACAAGATTATATAAGTAGAGCACCAAAAATTAGGCAGTAAACAGCAGTGCTTGTAATACAGCAAGTCCGATTTCCTAAGTAACAGCGCCCACCTCCTTGACAACAGAAATTGTACAAGCCTCCGTTCATTGTTAAGTACATGAGTTCGTAAAATGGGTAAGGTCTATTCTTAGCAGGCCCGCATATACACGTGTGGTCTGGGACTTACGTGGGTAGGTATTTATAATTTGTGGCATCGCAAATGTTAATCTTACAATAATGGTTGCATTGGGTAAGTAAAAGACATTTCGTTGTAGAGATAACAACTTCCATTATGTCTATTCAAAAGGTGACTCATTGAAAAAATAGCTTACCTGATGCAAGCATTCTTTGTGGTAGTCTGGCAGCTAGGTCTCATTATTTTACAGTTTAAATTGCTATATGGAACCCTACGTTCTATGTTAATAGTTTCTTGATTTTCTAATCAACTTTGATCATTAAACGTTTAAATGCAATGTCAATCGTTATCTTCTGTTTTCTTAATTCTTGTTCTTTATTGTTCTTTATCTTTAATAATATTTTTCTTTTTGGTATATACTGTCAAACTCAATAACACCTCGTGTCTTAGTGACTTTATTGCCTTGCTTGGTGTGAAAAAAAGTAAAAAGAAAATAAATGAAACTGCTTGTTGCTGATCGACATGGTATTCCAGTATTATAACTTTTTATTAGAATATACTTAATAAATTAAGATTGTAATGATCAGAGAAGCATCCTCTTGGGAGTCGTTTCCACAATGCTCCATGGATATTTCCATGGAAAGTGCTCAGAATACATTTCTTCGTTCCACCAGTTCTACCCTTCACGGCTAGGGCCGGCCATGCCACGCCCATTGTAGCGAACCACCCTCATTTCTCCGTATTCCATCGGTGAGAAGTTCCACTCATGTAGCTTTTTCCCACGAACCACTTCTCTGTGGAACCGACTCCCAAGAGGATGCTTCCCCGATAACTACAATTCTAACCTGTTCAAGTCTAGGTTTAACCGTTATCTTCCACATATATCCCCATAAAATGTGCTCCTTACTCTTACCATCTACTTCGAGTGGCTCTTGGGCCTTGTACAGAATGAACATCATTGTAAATAATATTTTTTCATCTGTATTTAAAGGATTAAACATAGAGGGGCTATGATTAAATTAATACTAATCGAAGATTCTAAAATAAACTTCAGGCTATAATATCATTTTTAAATGCCATGGCTTTTCAAGAAGTAGACAATCATAGCACCCACAGGTTCCTTTACATTATTATCTGTGGATTACCATGACTTATTAGGAAAGATAGCGGAGTGATGTCTCCATAGGTTGGAATTCAGAATTTTCTTTCTTTTAGACTGGTTTCCACCTAAGAAGAGAAGAAATGGATTTATATCTTTTCCAATGGTATTTGTGCGAAAATTGAATGCAACAGACTAGTCTGGAATTTGAACCCGGCCCAGCGACTCAGCTTTTCGTGTCGATAACCCTTAGGCTAAATCCGAATATCCCGAGTTAGTCATGGCGTTTCTCGAAGCCAAGTCAGTGTCCATCTCTTTTTTCAAAGGGCAATAGTGAAATGTGCGAATATCTCCACTTTTGTGTCGTCGATCTTCTAGACCAGTAATTCCAAAATATTTGTGTTTTTCTTAATTTCTGCTACTGCAAAAATATGGAATGGCGCAGGGGATAGAATATTGTTGCTATATTTGGGGTCTGGTGCTCCTGCATTTCGTTTCGAGGTTCTTGACAAAATCCAAAGAAGGATCTGCAAAGTAATCGATCCTGACTTTGCATCTCGACTTTCAGTCCCTTTCTCATCGACATGACGCGGTTTCCCTCTGTCTTTTCTACAAATATTTTCATGGTAACGACTCTGATGAGATTTTTTTCTTTGGTGCCCTGACTACATGATTTAAAGCGTGCTACTAGATTGGCATTTAGGTCCCACCCGTGTACTGTTGAAATAGCTAAATGTAACCGCCATTTCAACTGCAGCAGTTTCATTTCTCAAACTTCCCGTCTGTGGAACCAACTTCCGTTTACTTGTCTTCCCAGATAAATAAAATCTTCAAAAAACTTAACTGCAACGTTAATCGCCATCTTGTATCTTCTTGAATCCAGTTCATCTCTTGTCTTTTCCTCAATCCCTCACCCCTATACTCTGTCTTTTCTCTTACTTTCACTCTGTGTAGCACCCTGCGTAATAGTAACATTCCCGCCTTGCAATTAAAAAAAACCGATATATTTCCGCGCAGCATCAATTGAGTTATAATTTACTTAATCGAAATGTGTTGCCTTTAAATTAATAATTTGGGAAATGTATGAAGTCACTATAAGTCAATCCATAATGCAAATCAGTACAGCTTGTTCCAATTTTATTTTTTATAGAAGAGATGAGAACAATCAAGCAACCTGGATTATCACAATGATCTATTCATGTCGAATTTTTGAATTCAAAACAAGTTTTCACAGAAGCCAATTTATTTGATTTGTATCTGTGGATTGTAATTATTTCACGTACCTGACCCTTGATTTTTGAATCAGAATCGATTAATTTATATGCTGCATGTACAGGTCATCTCGGGTTTTAAGTGTGACAAAAATATGCTTTTAGATGCAAATAAGTAAACGTTTGCTCTTGTGTTGGAATTTCCATGATTTCCTGGCCTTGTGCAGACCCAAGGGAAGTTGAGTAAACAATAGCCTGACTCGTGACTGAAATAGTTATAATTTCAGATGTTACCATAGGTGAATATTCGAACATTGCTAACAGGCAAGGTTTCGAATGCTAGTATTCAACACAGACATCGTGCTAATATTACAGAAATAACTTTTTATGATAAATTAGTTCATCGTTAATTTGGCCACTCTCTGACTTCCATCATTATGGCTGATGCTAACTCCAGAAAAGTAACGCGTTGCGCCTTCTTGGGCTCACGGTCTCAGCTGACATGGAAAGACTATATAGAATCCATTGCTAGTTCAGCTGCTAAGAAAGTTGGTTTACGGTGTCTTACAAGACAATTTATCTCTCCAGAATCTATCTTACATATCTTTAAGTCTACCATTCGTCCATGCTTAAAATATTGTTACTACATACGGTCCGGTGTTCTTGCTTCTCCTCCTATCTATATAAACTACCCTTGACGTAACCCTCTACCTCGAGTACTCCCAGGCTTTGTACAAAGTGAACCTTACTGTAAAAAAAAAAAAAAAAAAAAAAAAGAGTCTGTTAGAATTTATCAATGCTGAATAATTTCTTTTTACAGTGATGTTCCCCTTATACAAAGCCGGAGGTTCATTCGAGGCAGAGGGCTACAGAGTAAGGGACATAGTTTATGCGGATAGGTGGGGAAGATAACCCTATATTGTAATGATCGGGAAAACAACCTCTTAGGAGTCTGTTCCACAGATCAGTGGTTCGCGGCAAGAAGCTGCTTGAGTGGAACAAACTTTTCCTCAATGGAATACGAAGGTAATGAGGGTGGTTCGCTACAATGTACGTGGAATGGTGGGTCCTAGCCGTAAAGGTTAAAACTGGTAGAACTAAGGAGTATAGTTCGTCTGAGCACTATCTATCGTTACAGTAATGAGAGGTTCGCTATATCTCGTCTGTGGGAAAGGGGTAGTTAATGCCCAAATATGACAGCAGTACTCCATTTTCGACCTGATCTAGCTCTCCTAAAGGTATAGGATAGTATGAGGAGCCAGGTACCTGCTGACGCGGTACAGTGAGGCAGTCTTTAGACGCGATCTTAAGTGGGGATTAGATTAAATACGCATTTCTCTATAGAAGACTGTTCCATAAAATGACACTCAATTAAAATGTTTTTTTATCGTGTATTAGCGAAATGTTGAGGACTTAATCAGTTCATATCTATTGTTGTTCAGGATGAAGGATTTTCATGTGACCGTATTTTGATGCCCTTCCCTAAATCCCTACCCCCAACCAGCGCGTATCTAATGCCATTTTGTATGTTTGATTTGGTGTCGGCGTTTCTCTAGTAAAGACTTTTATCTTTTCATGGGAGAAAAATAATCCAATTCAACGGTTCAAGTCCTTATACTTGAAGGTTGTCTGCCGTTAACGAGCTAGTCCTACCCGTGCAGTAATGTGTTCAGAGGCTCCCTCCCTCGATTGTTACCTTGCTTCAGACCAAGCTAAACAATTATCTACTCAATTCATTTCCGTGGTTCATAAGCTTAGCACAGTACAAAATTATAACTATTCCCGTGGGTGGGGGTGGGGGTGGGTCAACTTGTTTGAAAAATCAGCACTCGAAATAGTTTCCACCCCCTGACATCAATTGAAAAGGGATCAGCCACAAAACAAACCACAAAATTTCAAAATGCATTCTTTCGCTAATCAAATGGCTGTTTTTAATATGAATGTTGCTCGTAATATAACGGGCTTTTAATATGGCGTATATGCCGTATATACACGAGAATAGTGCTAGTTTTATGAACAGGTTTTAATATCTGTCTATATCACTGAGATGAGGTATTATGATTATTTGCATTATTTACATTATTCGGACTGTTATCCTCATATTCACAACGTTTCGACCGTTGTGCACTCCGGCCTTCTTTAGGTGATTGGAATTTCGTTGGCCCGTGGAACTAGAAAAATCTATCCCGGTGGGCGAAATGAAGGGTTTGTTTCGAAATTCCAATCAGCTGAAGAAGACCGGAGCGCACAATGGCCGAATCGTTGTGAATATGGCAATGATGATGAGGATAAGATCCCGAATAATGTAAATAATGCAAGTGATCAGGCTTTATGCAAAAAAATAGGGGTCGTAGGTAGTTTTTTTTTTTTTTTTTTTTTGAAGAGGTTAGAAGTCATGCATTTTTGGTGACCAGTTGAACTACACAAAGATAATCCTTTTTTCCAAGTGCTAAAATTCATGCCCCCAAATCCCTGGGGTTGCACTATACAGGAGGGTCGGCTTATACACTAGTATATACGGTACTCTCGTCATTGATAGGCAATATCAGTTTTCACCGTTTTGATTATCCATACTTCAGCTGTTCCATGAAATACTCGTTCATTTAAGCGGAATTCGTTATGAATGGGTAAAGAACCCCGACTTAATATCCACTTGATCTTTGAATTATCATGATATGTTACAAGTAAAAAGTTCATTTTTTTAAAATCCAGTTAAATCAATTAATCTTCCGAGTATTATATTTCTATAACGACTACTTAATTTTTACAACATTTTTATTGTTTTTGTCGGTATTTATTGCATTATAAAAAAGTTTTAAAGTGGTTTTAAGTTCAAATTATACTATTAGAAAGTCTGACCCATTGGATGGTTATTTTTTTTGTTTTGTTTAGCGGCATATCAATTTCTATATGAGTTATTTAATACCGAAATCTAAATAGTTTGCACGCTATTTTATTTTAGTTTTTGGAGGTAATAATGGTTTTAGTTATCTAAATCCTACTAATTAATCCATATCTTGGGGGAGTAGAGGTGAATTTATACCTTTCCCAATGGTATTTGCGCGTAATTGAATATAACAAACCCAACTGTAATTGGAACGCTACTCTCCGATTAACAATTCCGAGCCATTATCCATTACACCACCCGCACATCCAAGCTTACAGCACTTGGTATTCTCAAGTAGAACAGGCTCGACGTTGCTTAACTTCAGTCATCGTACGGGAACCGCTGTTTCAATGTGATGTATAGAGCTAGAAAGAACAGGTGGCTGTGGAGAGCTATGATCCTCCACATCTTGATGGGACATGGCACATAAAAGAGACTTTGGCCATCCTCAGATGTCCGTTACTTTGGCTAATATGAGATATCATGTGTGTTATTTTTATCCATTTGATGTCGTTTCTTATTCTTTCTGTTGAACCAGAGTATATTATTTTCGCTATCTGATCCAGGGATTGAACTGACGATCATTAGATGGCAATAACGATTAACCAACACTTAGCTCCATAATTCTGAAGGACACCGGATAAGAATAATAGTTTATATCGTTCACCGTATAGATTTTGAAAGCCATGATGCTACACAGTCTGGAAGACCTTCATCAGTGACAACTCCTAAAATTGTTGGTCAAGTTAATATTCTAATTTTGGACAATCGACAAATCTTGGTCAGGGTAAAACGTTGATTGGTTGGTTGATTCTTTTTACGGATTATCAACCCATTGCAGGTTATTTAAAGCCAGAATATATTTTTAGGTTCTAAGAATGTTCTTTTTGGAGGGGGGTAATAATAGTTTAGTGAAAGAAATCATACTAATTAATCCATAGCTAAGGGGGGAGGTGGATTGATATTTTCGGGTAAGTGGATTTAACGAAGCCAACTGGAAATGGAACTCGGTTCTTCGATTTTCAAACCCGAGCCTTTCTACATTACACCTCTCGCACATCACCTGGTAGTCTCAAGCAGTCTCCCATCTAGTTACTGACCAGGCTCGACGTTGCTTAACTTTAATGATTGTACGGGAACCGGTGTTTTAACGTGATGTAGCCGAAAGCTTCTCCCCCCCCCGGAAAGCGTTGAGTTTGTAATTTACGAAGAATAGTTGGATATGAAGAAGTTGTCAGGTAAATGGATGCCAAAATGTTTGATGTTCAGATCAGAAACTATATTGAATTGATTTTCTAGAATTTTCAACGATTTACTGATCATTTCTTTTGGAACAACTTGTCCCTGTTAACGGTGGATGTTTTGAAGAATTTTGGTTTTGAGTGCATAGAACTTCCGCCCTATTCACCGCATCTTGTTCCTATATCCAAACCTTAAAAGCAGTCCGAAAAGGGAGACCATTTTGAAATGATTTGGCGGTGATAGCTACAACATGACAGTAAACCAATGACAAATCAAATGTTTTGAAGGTTAAAAGAAAGCGATATGATAAATATTTTGAACTGTGCAGAGAATATGTGGAATGCAACAATAATTTAAAATAATGGAATATTTCTGTTTTCTTTTTGGTTAATAACTTTCTTGATTCTTGCTCGAATTTGTTTAAAACGGGAGAAGTTTACTCATAACAGTATATCAATTCGATATATGCAAATAATCTGTCATTTCCAGATTGGAGCTTCTGATTAGCGCGAAGCTACCTCTTAATTGTTGTGGTCCCCAGGGTCCACTCTGATCCGGGCTGGTAGTTAGGGTTAGGGTCCCAGCTATGGGCAAATAGTGAACACCCAACCAAAAATGAAACACTATGAAAGTATAAAAGACATTTTTTAAATTAAAAATACTAGCAATAAATTTTTATCTAAATTACCAACAATCTGCGCAGACTAACAATTTGTAGTGACTTGAGTCAAATTCGTTTAAAATACTACCAAACAACCAACATAAAAGAACATTCCTGACATTAAACCATATAATATCCTACAAGTTCTTCAATCAAACTGTATTCTAAAATATAACTTCAACAAAACCGCAGGATAAAACACACATTACCGTCTCTCATAATCCTGTCCACACAAATATAGATATGCACAAAAGCTGAGTATCATCTACCATGTACTCAATTGTGAGAGCATAATAACATATCTTTATTACTTCAAAGCCCCAAGAAAATTAAATTTCATCATTAAATAACCCATAAGGAGTTGATATGACGTTAAATAGGCAAATCAACCAATCTTCCTAACAATTGGAAATTATTTCATCATTGATATACAGGGTCGTTTCATGAGGATTTTCAGTATCAAAGGATTGATATAAAAACAGCGGAATCTTCGGTATTCAGCATATTTTGCCCACTGGGCACTTCGACGTGGTGTAATTGTTCAATTACTAGATTAACTGAGTTCGATTCCCCATACTTCCGGCCTTGTACCACATCTACGTTATGCTTAGTAAATTACTATCGTTGTCTAGTATCATAAATAGAAAGAGTTAAGGATATATCAGAGACACAATTTATGCGTTGTGGGGTGCTGGCAAGATTCAAAAACCGATACTCTCAGCCTCTGTCCCTTTTGCCTTCAATCTGTCCTGTGAGTATCAGATTTTCCAATCCTTCTTTCCTCGTTATGTGCCCTAGAAATTTCAACTGTCTCTTCCTGATATAAGTTTCCTTTTTGTTTACATTTTCTCTTGAACTTCCGCGTTCCTCACATGTTCAGTCCATGGTATCCTCAGCATCCTTCTGTAGAATCATATTTCTGCTGCCTCAACTGTTTTCTTCATCTGTGAGGAGATTGTAAAGCATTCACTGCCATACAGAGGGACTGATACGACAGTACCCCCTCATTGTACTCGAGAAGGGGAATCGGAGGTAATATCGATGCCAGCGCAAACGACGGCGGGGTGGGAAGCAATTTTGGGCCCTGGCCCGGCCGTACGCGCTTGCGTACTTCACATTAAACCCGACCTTGTGTCACATCACGTCGCTGTGGGGAGATGGGTAATTACCTACAGGAGGACTTATATGGAGGACTGGTTTACTAACATTTAATCAGAAAACGGGAGTGTTTAATCTGCGGCCGAAGACCATCAAAGTTGGCCTGCTGTTCTATGGAAACGGGTTATTTTCAGTGATGAATCAAAATTCTGTATATTGTTCGGTGATCATGGCTCTTGCGTCTGGAAGCACGAGAGATGCGATACCAAATGCGTGAAAACGTGTAAATTTCTCTCAATCTGTGATGGTTTGGTGTTGCATGTCTATTACAGGTGTTGGAATGATCTATTACTTGAAAAGGTCGGTTAATATTGCAGTCTATCAGGATGTCTTAAATAATTTGCTCATATCATACATTAAGAAGTTTAGAGTACAAGAATCATAAATCGTTTACTGATGGCAGTTAATGTAACGGGATGGTCTAGTATGATTCAGGTTTTAATAACAAATCCGACTCCTTGGATTCTTCTGTCCCATTTATCTTTGCCTTTCCAAAAGAATATATAACCAGAACCAGTTTCTTTGAGTCTTCCTTCTGAAAATCGTGTTTCATCTCAGATTTGTGATGTTCACATTGTATTTAGCGAATTCTTTTGAGACTAGAGCTGTGCATCTTTCTGGTCTGTCAGTGTTTTCAATCTCGAGAAGAGGCCTAACATTCCATGATTCAAAGATCATATTGGTCTTAAGTTACTTGTTGTTTCGGTCGCATGATGGGTGCGGTTTCCAGCTGATAGTAACTTCCGATGTATAGTCCACATTTTCTAGGACGTACGTCGATTCAAAATACGTCCTCGTCCATAAAAAAATAAATTATCGGCAAAAGTTGTTTAAAATGCTTGAATGATAAACTACGATTAATAAAAATTGAATATTTCGTTTTTTGCCCTTCTTTATTTTTTACTGGTTCTCGTACGATCATCGAAGTTAAGCAACACTGAGCCTGGCCACTACCTAGATAGGTAATCGCTTGGGAATATCAGTCGCTCTAAGCTTGGGTGTACTGCTGTTGTAATAGATAACGTCTCGGAACTGGAAATCGGAGAGCCGAGTTCTAATTCCTGTTGGGTTCCTTATAGTTACTTACGCGCAAGTACCATTTGAGAAAGGCATGAATCCACCCATTTTCCCTCAGCTATGGATTAATAAGTAAGACTTATATCAGTAAATATTTTTTGCTTGTAAGAATTTTTGAAGATATCTCCAAAAGTTCTTAAATTCTGAAAATATTTTCTGGCTTTGAATAACATGGAAAAGGTTGGTAAGCCGTAAAAAACAAATCAACTTTCTTTTTTTTTACCAGACAGAAAACGTTTAAACACTCGTATTTTCCAGAAAGAAACACAAAATCACAGGAAAAAACACACGCACACACACAAAAACAAAAAACAAAAATGAAAAACCCAGAGAAAGCACAAAAATAAATACAAATAAAAAGCAGAATGTAAATGTTAAAAGAGAAAGTGGCTTAAACAAAAAGAAGACAATAGAAAAACGACAAAAAAAAAAAAAAATACCACAGTGTAAACAAGAAAAAGATACGAAGTTGTATCCTGATTATTTATAACTCCCTATCGGCCCCGAAATGATGTTTACAAGAATGTTTTCTGCTTGTGATTGGTTAGAAAAGATGGCTGGCGAAATTCAATTTCTTCGAAACCACGATCCTATTTTTGCGTAGTATTTATACGCGCGAACTAAAGATAGCGTAATATAATTCGTTTCAAAATATGCATCAGTTGTTGTACAAACCTTTCGCTGCTTTATAGGGGGTGAGTCAAGAGAGAAAGAGAGATAAAGACGGGGTGGGGAAGAGAGTGAGGCGAAGTTATATACCTAGAAGTTATACACTAAGTTTTTCTTAACCCTGCACAAGACTACAATAGACAAGCATCCAGTGAGGAACGAAATCACTACTCGAGCAAATGGACCTGCGGTATATATTTGCTTATCACTACTACTTCAGGCGCGTTAATTTATAGTGATTTACTAAGCATATCTTACATGTGGTACAAGGACGAAAATATGGAGCATCAAGTGAGAATAGAACTTCATAAAATTAATCTACCGAGACAATCTTGTTAACATCACAACAAATTGCTCTATCTAGTGATTTACTAAGCGTACCTTAGCTGTGGCACAAGGCCGAAAGTGTGGAGTACCCAGTGAGGACTGAACTCACTATTCAGTCAAGACAAGCTTGTTAACCATTACACTAAGTTGAAGTGCCCGTAGGCGCGTTAGTATATATCATAATTTAGTGCGACAAAAGTATATATGTATATAGAGAGTAGCTACAGAAAAAGTTACCAAGATTTATACGTGTGTTCGAGTATTACTTGAGGCAATTATATATTCATTTAGAATTATTTTGCATTAGCAAGGATGCCCTGCGTTACGAGTGTGAAGTGTCTCTCCATTGTCTTACTGTGCTACACGGTCGTTTCTTTCTTTGAGTGATTTTCTATTGAACAGTTTGAGAGGTTTAAACATTCTGCTTGTCGTCTATTTTATATATTGTTTGTTATAATATTAATTATATATATATATATATATATATATATATATACATCAACAGTTTGTTTGTTTTATGCTTGAATGCAATGGCTGATGTGTGAGACTGTGGCTTTAAACTGGTCGATCACCCTCCCTAATTCTTCTGATTTGACTCCATCGGACTATCATCTGTTCTCCAACATGAAAAAAAAATACTTGACTCGGAATCAGTATCGCAGTCACTCTTTGAACCCAAAGGATGAAACCTTCTTTCACCAAAGCATCATCGATCAAACACGTGGATGGGCAGCAAGGGGTTGAATATTAAAATGTTAAAAAATAAACTTCAATTGGTCACATCAATGAGAGTATCTTGGTCAGCTTATGAACTTTTCAGACGACCATCATAAAGCAAGCAGGTTATATTTGCAGAATGAGTGAAAGAAACATTTTACGAAACGTAATTTTAATAGGAAGACTGAGGACTAATTCATTATAGAGTTTGTTTACGTTATCGTTCTTATATCAATGACAAATGTTCTCCTGTTACAAACGGATGTTTTATCAGAACTACTTGCTATTCGAGTAAATGTTACCTTAATCGCGTAGTTCTTGACGAATAAGCGTCAAGAGAAATTTCAAATGTATGCCAAACCAATATTCACACACTTATTTATTCCAATTATCTTTCACATGTTTATCAATTTGCCATTTTTCCTCTTTTACATTTATTTATTTTGTTTATATATTTCTGATAAGGTTGTATCGGGGTGGGGAGTCTAGGATTGAAATGCGCCTTGTCTAAATTTTGGCAGCTGCCTAACCATACATTAACTGGAATCATAAGACATTGCTGACAAAAGAGTTTTGAACGATTAATTTTTCTCTTCAGAACTGACTCGAACATACTGACAAGGTCACTAGAATTATCAAAAACCTCCTATTTAAGAAACATAGCTTTGTTTGACATAAGGCCGTGGGATTATCCCACAGGTCTGTTAGTTAATGTAATATAATTTAACGACCGTTGGATATCGTTGTATAAATCATAAACAAAAAGTCTCAAGGTTTCTCTTTCTCTAACGTTTTTTTTATTTCTCTTTACACGATTCCTTAGGGACAAGATGTACCGTATTTCCCCCGTGGGGGACTTCTTAGTCCTCAACGAACAACATGTCGCATTATACACAATGCAGCGTACAGATTCTCTAAACTGATAACTAACAAACCAACAAAAATAATCTCCAATGTAGATCAACATCTTCAGGAGAACTTTGCACATACAGTAGGTATGAATAAGGACATATCTTTATATACACACCTTCATTTACGTTTTCTGTTTCTATTCAGTTTTGCTAAGAAAATAAAAATATTAATTTTACTATATTGCTTGCAATTTAATTGTTATCTTCTATTCGAAAGAATATTCCATATGTGCACAATATTATCACTAGACAATCTCTGTCACTAAAAATATCTCTTCAACAAGCAATAATCCTGCAGATTGTAAATTAGCTACGTAACAAAACTGGTGACTGGCTGCAAGGCTAAAACACCTCTATTATTACTTCCACCATAATCGAGTATGACTTTAATCAAGACTTTAATGGCATTGCGATCGAATATGACTTTTTAAAACCCAAGCGATGGCCTACAGCGTTTGTCATAAATCCTTCATGCATGAGTCACATTTTCATCATCAGTAGCATCCACCATTTGATCGGAAACAATTTCAGAGCATTGCTATTGTATCGATAACATTGTTAGCCACAATTGGGCGGGTGATCCCCTTAGGATATGGCCAACCTGTGCATCGTTGAATAAGATCCTACAATATCGAGTAATGTCCGTGCATGATTTTTTTTTATAGTGAGGAAGACGTTGGCATGGGTCGAACCCACACACCGACCATCCAAAGCGATACTCCGAAAAGAAGAGAAGTCATCAGTTGATAGTGAGCCGCATGTGTTATATCAGAGTATTCTTCCTTCGAGGTGAATGCCTTTTAACAGGCATAAGGTTTCTAGTCACTCTATACACTTCTAGAAAGAAACTAAGACCCAAGTAAATTGTTTCACGAACCAAATTTACCAACCATGATATTTATTCAGGTTAGGTAAGTGTGAATGGAAAAGACAGTTGATAGCTTTTGAGACTTCAGTGTCAGCAGTTTGAGTTCAAATCTGGGTTAAGACCAGATTTGGAATTTCACATGCAAGCCTTCCGATTGTTTCAAAAAATGAGTCCTGGCAGTCTAATAAATTTATCAAATTATTAAAGAGAGCTCTTTCTTTGGTCAAGTACTGTAGTCCGTGCTAAAATGATGTCATGGGAGCATGCGAGAATTCACAACGTTTCATTTCATTTTTAACCCGGCATTTTATTCGCATTTGTTTAATAAAGTAATTGCTTCTTTCAATTGCTTCGTTATTTCCAAAAGTTGGTTGTTTAATAAACTGATTGGTCATTTAATCACTTGCTTTTTTGTTTCTTCATTATTACTGCAAGCAGCTGGTACTGTGAATTCTTAGCAGTTTTCTGTGAAGTCATTTACTCTCCGGCTCGGACCACAATATTTGACATGTATCCTTCCTTTAATTATACGATATTTTATGTGCTGTGTCTCTTCAGGACATTGGTGATCGTCTTACCACGGCTACCTATCCTTTGTAGATAATATTTGCCTTTTTATTATCATTTTCACTCCCTGTTCGGCCATCTATTTACACTTGTTTATTAGGTAGACTATTCACTGATTTCTCCTGCCTCCCTTGCTTTCAATATGTCAATTTCTGTGATGAGGAATTATCATTATTTACATTATTTATATTCGGATTATAGTCCTCATCTTTGTTGTTGCTATCACGACGTTTCAGTCTTTGTGTCCGCTGGCATTCCTCAGGTGTATATCGGTCTGAACTGACATCTTTATTTAATCTACGAGAGTAGATAGTTCTCACTCTACTGTCCATATCTGCGGATATTGTCTAGTTATTTCTACAGCAAATTGCCCTACAAGACAATAGCCTAGTGGATTAAAGTTGATTTATGAATTTGATGAGTGTAAGTGATTGTGCGTTCAATTCTTGGGCCGGGCAGTGTATATTCGCACTCAGTGAAAACGGGCGAGCAATAACTGAACAGTACTAAATAAAAATAAGAACTAGACGAGATGTCCCTAAACATAAGCAGTGGAACGAGAATAGTCTATCCCTGTAAATTGCCCAGGTTACCCAGATTTATATATACCCAAAGAAAGCAGAGGGCACAACAGCAACAAAGATGAGAACAATAGTCCGAAAATAAATAGTGTTAATACATCAATTTAATTGTTAACATTTACTTCATAGGCGAAGATAGGACAAGTCAGTCTACTTGTACGGATTCCGCCTCCCCAAAAGTCAATGATAAAAATTAACGCCCGGTAAAAAAACAATAAACATTCCATATAATACACTAAGTATGGATGGCAACCAGACTAACTTGCTAACCCTTATCCCAATGGTTAGCGAGTTAGTCTAGTTGGCCATTACAACTGAGTAAGGAGTTTGATCCTCACTGGGTGCGTCATACTTGGTTTTGTGCCGAATTAAACTTTGTAAATAAATTACTATTTGGCCACTTTTGCATGGTGCAATGATTAGTTAACCTTACAGATTAATTATGTTTGATCCTCACTAGGGAGTTGCATAATTGCTGCTTTCTACCACATCAATGTGCCAAGTGTATTTGTATATATTTTGTTTACAATGTTATTAACTTTTAATGTTGCCAGTGTAAAAGCGATCACGATTTACTCTCAGTCGTTTGTGATGCAAGCCTGTAGTGGTAGCTGTGAAAAGTCAGACGCTGTGAAAGAGTAGTGTTCAACAATAACTGGTAAAATAAAATTCAAAGACACCTTGACCATAATAGCAGAAAACTTAGAATATTAATTTCACATATACTGTCATTTTTACGGCTGGAGTAAACTGATGTAACTAGTTTTTTTTTTTTCGTTGTAGAATCACAAAGAACTTTACCAAATAAGAGAAGCCACATCATTTGAAGACAACTGAAATGGATATCACATGTAAATTTTAAGAGAAAATAATGACATAATCAAAATATAGAAATTCCGCACTACTTCGAACAAAAGGTTTGGAAGGAAACTCTTATCAATACTGGAATAAGCGATAAAAGCTGGTGGACTTGAGAAACATTTTTTTTTTGTGTAAAACAGTTTTAAGACAAAGATTTTGTTAATGTCAATCGACAGTGACGCTAACTGTTCGGTCAATGAAGGCCGAATATTTCCTTATAAGGAAAAGGCTAATCTCACCATGATAAATACCATAGAGTCTAATATAGTGGTTAGCTAATACATATTGCAGACACCTGCTCAGGCATATTTGTGTTTCTTAAACATCCACAGACCCGACATGTGGTTTATACGGTCATTATGTTTAGCAAACCTTAGTTACAGTTTCTGGGGGAAATCGCATAATATGGTGCGATCAGCAGCTGAACAAAACCAGCAAATTCAAATCAATGGTTGTAGTGTCGTGTAGTTTTCAGGCTCTTCCCAACGTATCGCTGATATTATCTCACCAGGCCGATAATATAAGTATCATAAGTACCATATTTAACAAATCGACCATAGTAAGAATCAAACTCGGGTTCAAACTCTGGTCGGAACGCTAAGGTTTAAAGTCAGTCGTGGGCAACCTTTTTAGAGCTGTGGGCCGTATGAGACATAGTTAATCATAAGATGGGTCGTATTATTAAAAAACCAAGGTAATTTTTCATTAAAGATACCGCAGACATTTTCACAATAAAATACCGATGCGCATAAGAATCTAGCTTAGAAATGGGGAAAAGTCGATTTTTTTTTTTGGAGAAAAGATTTCTTCTATAATTAAGAAAAATTGAAATCTTCGTATAATATTATCACTGATGACAGAGTGTTATTAACACACATTGCTTTCTGTCATTTGTTTCTAATTTATTTATTTGATGATGCAAAAGCATTTTTTAAATGAAGTATTAATGGAGTAAATGAATTTATACTCTAGAGAAAAATAATTATCATTAACGTTTTCCGAAGCAAAAAGTATTTATACTTATGATCTTCCTTAGTGAAAATCAGCAATGGCTTAAAATGCTGACATGGTTACCTTCAACAAAAAATGATAAATCATTGTTTATGTATGTAGTTATGCCTGAGAATGTGTGAATGAATAAGTGACAACGAAAGGAAACAAATAACATTTTAATAAACATTATTTTACTCTCTCACTCATGAAATTAGGCGTGCCATTGAGAAAGCCAATCAAGCCACATGTTGGCTGCAGTTTCTCATAACTATTCGGCCACGCACTCACTGAAGATAAAAGATAAAGGTTGCTTATTTAGTTGGAAACAAAAAGCTGAATAAATCATTGTACCCGTGTAACTGCTTCTGGTTTGTTTGCCAATAACTTTGAGAAAATAATTCAGTTTATTCCTTATCAAATTTCATCATGTCATAAACATCTCCGTTGACTCTGGACTCAGAGTTCTAAATAAGTGGAACATTTTCAGGTACTTCCCAATGATACACTGGGACTGTCAAGAAGTATGACTTCCTTTACAACCAACCCATGATGAGATTCGAACCCGGGTGTCATGGCTAGAACGTTGTAACCGCTTCGCTCACACGAGTAAACTAATATTTATATAATAGTGACAGAGAGCGCATATTTAAAATATGTATTTAAAACAAGAGAGAGAAAGACTATATTTAATATGAAAGACGAAAAAGATAGAATAAAAAAGAATAGTTGGGAGTTTACCAGTTACCACACTCATGAGAACTCTACCGAGGTATAAAATAGCAAATGTACTTTACGACTAAAAGGATAAAGGAAAAACTAATACATAGTTATTAGTTATGTACTAAAACAGAATGTCTACAAGGGGATCATATTAAGTCCAGCAGTCATTCCTTGTTTACACAGGGAAGGCTGACCGGACTTAATGAAAATTGTATAAGGGACTTTAAGTTTGAACTTAAAAGAGTAATGACTTTAGATCTGCCATTTATGGTTAAACTGGTACAGAAAGAAACTTTAGTGTGTGTTAGGAAGTCTTGATAAAAAAGACTTTATTTGAAATGTATAACTTGCTTTGGGGTAATAATAAAACTAATTGGAAGCAAGTTTGATTTTCTTTCAGTGGTTCATTCTCTTAACCTTTTAATAAAGTTATGCTTAGAAAATACATAGCCATCAAAGATAACATGAAAATGTTCGATTTTCTTAATTCATTAAGCATAAGCAATCATTTTACTATGTGAAAGAACTGCTAAAAACAGTTAATTCCCCAGTAAGAAAAACATTAACAAATGACTTGTGTTTACAGTAACAACAGAATCATTTTCAGCTTTCATAGGTCCACCATACTTTAAAAAATATTCCAGCTTGTCATTCAATTAATTCGACACGTCTCCGACGACAGTGAACATCTTATTTCATCATTTTTCTTATTTATTACGCTGATCACTCCATACTAAATAACAGTATTATGGAACAATCTGAAACCATATAAGGGCAATTTGAATGCTGGCAAAATTAGTGTTGAAGAATATTGTGTCATAAGAGGCAATAAGAAAATAATTTGTTGTTTCA
The DNA here is from genome assembly GCA_903632075.3 of Acanthosepion pharaonis. Classification (NCBI taxonomy): domain Eukaryota; kingdom Metazoa; phylum Mollusca; class Cephalopoda; order Sepiida; family Sepiidae; genus Acanthosepion; species Acanthosepion pharaonis. The sequence goes on from CAHIKZ030001236.1 coordinate 594,554, forward strand.
TTCAACTGTACTCTTGCTGATTAGAGAAATACTTTGTAAGAGCGAAATAAATAAATTTACTTTTAGTGGAATGGATCAGCCATACAAATAACGTGTAGATGGGAAAAAAAAGAAAGCCTTTTTCATAATAAATAAAAACTTACCAATTACAAAATATAAGGAAAGCCTTGAATTTTTTCTGAGTTAACAATTTGACGAATCTTGTCTCGGTTCTCTTTTCGTTTTTGTCGCTACAATGGCGAGGTTTGATATTTTTCCATTCTTTTTTGTTTGTATCGGCCATTATTCCCATAATTCGATGGGCTCTTTCTTGAAATCCTCTTGCCAATAACCATCTCGGAGATTCCGGTATTAACCTTATAAAAAAGATGCATCCTGTATTTTTGCAAGAAAATGTTTTTGTTTTTAACAAAAGTATTTTAATTTGACTCAATTATTCTCCTAACCTGTTATCTATTGTTTTATTTCCATCATTATTTTCTCAGTAAAAGTCTGGATAAAATGCATTTTAAGTATCTTTGCTTGAACTTACAAAAACCAGCTTCGCAATCAAAATTTTCGATCCTCCACGAGGGCGGCCATTTTGTTTTGAACACACACACTCAAGCTATTTAACTGAATAAAGTATTATGTTTCTGGAAGAATAAAGTTGAGAAACAAAAGTAGAATTTAATTAGGAGTCAATCTAATCGAAGCCAAGAACTCACCACCAGTAGAGAAGTAAAAGAGCAGTGGGGACTGACGTAGAAATGGTCATCATACGCCAATCTGTAAGAAATCGACCCACAGCAGCTAGCATCATGACACCGACGCTGTAAGACGAGAAGAAAGTAAAGGCCGGGTAGATTCGTTTCTTATAACCAACCAATTCGATACCTTGAAAAGAAAAGAAAATTATATTAAATTTCTAAACAGACAAGTTTTTGTTACAATTCATATAACAATTTGGCAGTAAAATTGTTTCAAAAGCTTTAAGCGAATTTACAAAGTCTGGCTTAAAGTAAATGAGTCCCGTCGTCCATTAAGGTGGCTTAGTTATCATATGTACTGCAACCGCTGCAGCAGAAGACATGTCTAGAGAAAGATTATCTGATAGAAATCATCACTCTTCAGGCTCAATTCAGTATTGTCTTTCTATGAACGATAGTCTTCCGATGTGAATGCTTTTACGCATATCTAGACGATTTAGAGCTGTGAAATAAGAAATATGTCGAAAGAAAACCGTTGAAAGATTTACTTCTGGCTTTCAATAAAAACTTGAAAATTATCCTACAAGAGAAGATCACAAATCATAGAAATTTGACGCCTGAAAGCGTAAAAAATATTTCTGCTAATGACAAGTGCATACATTTTAATTGACATTATAAAATATGCTGGAATTAACTAGATTGGAATGTTGATTTGTTTAGTGGCTGAGATAGTTGTGCATGTGTGTAAGCCTAAGTAAAATATAGAATCTCAAATGTCGATCTTCAAGACACTTTGACAATTCCAACTTTGAAGATTGGCATAACGCAGTCTATTTCACAAACTTTAGTAAAAATCATATCAGTTTACTTTGTTGGTTCCATAGAAGTGCATTTCTGACCAATGCCGGTGATTGATGTTCGAACTCAGCTAAAGATGAGTTTGTGACTTTACTATTCATTTCATTTTCTAAGAATGTGAAATTTCTAAGTTAACAAATTTCAAATATATAAATAATTATCCAGAGTTCTTCATCTGTTCAACTTATCAAGCACCATAAAATAAAAAAAGTGGGAGGATAAATCAGATGTTAAAAGTGATGAGTCTATTTCTATATTAACCTACTATAAACTTATCAGGCATGATGCCATAAAATAAAAAAAATGTGTATGTGTGTGCGGCAAGTGTGAATCATATGTTAGAGATCAGGGGGATTAAATCCGAATATAAGGCATTAAAATTCTTGATTCTATATTTTGTATCTGACCCTCTCATAAAATAAATGATCTATTAACCTACTATAAACCAATTTTCTAATATACAATATATTTTGCTTTTCGCTTGTACTTATTTTCTGGAATGAGTCTTATAATTTTTTTTCCGAATATAAGACTTATATATAATTCATTTCCTTTTTTTCCTAGACATTGTCTTATAAAATTTTTATATAAGTAATAGAAGCTAATTTCTCGGAAAAAAAAGCTAAAAAAAGGGAATATGAATGATTTATATGCGGACTATTGCCCTCATCTTTGTTAGTATTATCCGTCTAAAAAACGGTTTTTGTTTTGATTTTAAATACGCAATATTTTTGCGGTTCGTTTGTACTTATTTACTGAAATAAGTCCTATCGAATCTTTCAGCATATACAACTTTTGGCAGCTAATGTTTCGAGAAAAAAATCGAAAAAATAAATTTTTGGGGTTTATTTTAAAAATTAATGGCAGTAGTGATTTTAGGCAAATGATGCAGCTCAGCTCAAATGATTGTCGGAAAAGAAGCCGAATTTAGTCTTCTGTTTAGTTGTTAGTATCAGCAACAAGTTGGGGTGAATGAAGCCCTCCCCGCATACCCCACCTATAGTGCCGTGGATTGCGTATAATTATCCACTGAACCCAAGCTCTTTTCTGCCCAACACACCGACGTCTTTGGACAAGAGTATAAGAGCTTTTATGCAACTCACAAGTTACAATTACGATTTGCTCATTTCAGCATAAAAAAAGTCGTGGCACGCGTGAGAAGATAATCCAAATTGGTCATTTTCTTTCTGTTACGTAGACTGATACACGCTTTTGTTTTGTTACACACAGTTAATCAGCTCGAAGTGAATATTTAGCGTTTAGGCACATTCAAGGGTTAAAGGTCAGGTGTAACACCTTGTGATGATGAGGTTTTGAATTACAGCGAACAGAGTTTTAAAAAATTATCAATAAAATGGTAGTGAGAGATTTAATTATAGCCAAAGGGCAAAAATGAGAAATGTTGCTTTGTAATATAATCCGCCTCAGGTTCATAAGTCACTTGTCATAAAATAAATCAAATCTTAATCTTCAAATCTATTATTCTTTTCTTATTTGTTTGGATCATGACAATTTTTGCTAACATTATTCTTCGACTGGTAAGTATTAGTTCACTTGGATTACATAAAGAGATAAATCGACAAGGAGGTAGATTCTCATCTACTTACGAATGTAGTAGTCGACTTGAATCTGCTGCAGCAAGAAAAGAGAGAGAGAAAGAGAGAGAGGGAAAAAAGTTACAAAAGATAAAAGTTATGCTTCCATTTTTCAATGGAAGCATACATTTAAAAAAAATTTTTTTTAAAGATTGTAGTTATCAGAAAAGCAAATAAGCTGAAGGGAGTTTCCACAGGTGGGAAGTGTGAGAAAAGAAACTGTTGGAGTAGAAGTGGTAGTTGTATTTAGCTGTTTCAACAGTGAAAGGGTGGGACCTAGATGCCAATCTAGTAGCACACTTAAATTCATGTAGTTGAGACACCAGGGAAAAAAGCTCATCAGAGCAGTTGCCATGAAAATATTTGTAGAAAAGACAGAGAGAAGCCACATGTCGGTGGTTTGGTTTGCTTTATTTTGTTTTTCGGTATATCAATCTCAATGGATTATTTAATGTCGCCAAGATTTTTAGGATAGGTTCGTATGAATAGAATATGTATTATTTGTCAGAAATCAGTTTCTAGATTAGGTTTCATTGACGTCATTTTGTAAAGAGAGTTTTTGTCGAGAGTTTTGTTTCCTTGATGTATTCTTTTCAGATATACAGTTTGTAATAGAAAGAGAACTTCCCTTATGGAAGGCGTTTGTTTTGTAATATTTTAGGTCACTGATGCACATCCTATCATGTCCATACACTTTGACTCGACTGAATAAAACTTGTTCTGGAATGTAAGTGGGTGCGTTGTTTTTTTTGTTTTTGTTTAGAGAGTTTACTTAGTTCTAGAAAGACTTCGGGTTGTTTGATTGTCCATAGTAAAATACTGGTGACTGTCGATTTTTGTATGTTTGAGAGTGTGGTCCGTAACTCTTCAGCAATGGATTTCATTCTGAGTCTATCGGGTTGTATCGCATTCTCCTATTTTGGAATAGATCACAGTAATTAGGTTTAAAGGTACTGCTGTAAGCTGGGTTACTTGGGCATAATTTTATTTTGATATAGTAATGTAATGCAAGTTTAGTGCACCTTAAATGTAGAGGTGTTTCAATAGCTTCTGTGTATAAGCTCTCCATAGGGGATATCCTAAAAGCCCCAAGTACTAGTCTGAGGTTTTGATGATAGGTTGAATTTGTCACGTCAGTGAGAAATTGACTGAAGTCGAGATGCAGCGTCAGGATCGTTAACATTACATTTTGTCAAAAATCTCGAAAAGAAGCACCAAACCAGATATAGCAAACCAGATTCTCATCTACTTACGAATGTAGTAGTCGACTTGAATCTGCACCGGTTGAATGGTAGATTTGTAAATGTGCATATCGGTTGCATATAAGCTCTTATACTCTTATGCTTCAATTGAAGTCTTAACATTGTCTTCACACTAAAATATCACTGCTAATAAACACCTTGTTGGCACCCGAAGATGAAAATATATCAGAAAATTCCAACTACGAGATAACTCGTAGTTGGCGTCATAATAATAAAAAAACAGCCAACCACGAGTCTATATGATATTATAAATTCAATTAATGAATTTTTGTGTGACAGAGTTTAGTGCATAAGTGTGTGAATAAATTAATGTTAATGAAGAGAAGTCTTAATGTTTGTGTGGAGAAACGTCTTTTAGCGATAGATAAATAAGATAGTCCTTTATTAGTTACTGGAAGACAGCTTTGAAACAGAGTGACCGAACTCGGCTAATGTTCCTATTTGTCTGAGAGGGATCGAGTAGAACCGTCTCGTAGATTATAAGTGGATCAACTTTTGGTGTTTTTCGAGCGCATCCGAACGGTCATGACAGGTCGTAAAATTGCTTTGAATTATTTGTAATGTTTTCATAAAAACCTTGAGGAATTTTATTAAAAAAAACGCAAAATTTTACACTAAACGTAACAGCAATAACTGATAAGTATCAGCAATTTATTACAAATAATGGCGAATATAAAAGTTGAATAAAATGTAACTGTTATTCTATTTTTTTTAATGAAGTTCATAAACCAAACGGAAATTATTTATGACTCAACCTAATAAAACTCTACACAGCGATTCTATTTTCCCACCGATAACCGTCAAACTACCACACATTCCTTTAACAAACATTCACTATCAACATTTATATTAACGTGGTCTTTTTACTTATTAAACCAGTGATTCTCAAATGTAAGACACTTGGTTCCCAAAGGGGACGATTCTTAGCCTGAAGAGAAATTGGGAAGAATTTACTTGTCACAATCATTAGTATAACAGAGAAAGGTCGACTAAAAGCAATTCAAAATGATTGAGGAATTGAAGAAGTTTGGTTTCGTAAGGAGAGTAATGTGGCTCGATACTCTGAAAACTAGTGTACTAAAATGTGATTTAAAAATGTGTCTCAGTAAACATATAAATAAATAAAACTGAGTCACCGTTGATAAAAGGTCGAGAAACACTGAGATAGAAATCTTGTCAGTGTCCTAAAAAAACAAACACTCTTTCATTGAAAGACATAAAAAATTTTTTTCTGATTTTAATAACATAGCTTGTTTCATAAAATCAGATGGAAATGAATTTTGGTAAATTGTTGTTTAGTGTTTCTTTTCTTTTTTTTATTTGTATCGCTTTTTATAGCAGCTTTAAGATCGTCGGTCGACGATCGTATGTAAGCGATTCATATCGGATATAAAAATAAGTTTCTGGTGGAATTCGAACTCGCGTCCCGTTATCTTATGGAAGTTGATTGGAAATAAAGACTAAGCTGCTGGTCCCCGATTTTTTTTTTTTTGCGATAGTAGAATGACAGTTTGAAAGTTGCTGGGAAAAGCAAGTAGAATATGATGAAAAATGATTAGTCATTATTAAATACCTAATATTAACTGACAATGCTTGATCTACAAAATTTTAATAATTTTACAGTTGATTCTATTAAATGATTTCTACTAAACGAAAACACTCATTGAAAGGAGTGCAAACAAGCAAAGCGCATGAAAACTGCTGAAAATTTGTCACCCCAAATCTGATCAATTGATCAAACATTAGAGTTTTGACGAAAAGAGTTTCTTGGTCGGAAACTTTACAACACCTCATTATATATATATATATATATATATATATATATATATATATATATATATATATATAAGGAAGAAGAGGTTACAGTTGTTCCAACGAGATAAAAGTGTATATATCAAAAGAAGAGAGAAACCGCAAACGTTTTTGGTTGTAATGTGGATTTTTTAAAAAAATACATATATTATGCTTTATTTTCCATAATTTTGCGACACGCGTTTCATACCTCGCGACTTTCTTCAGATAAAGAGTAGATATTTCAACATATTATTAAAATGAATTAATTTTCCTTATGTTTTTTGATGTTAAACATTCTCTTTTTGTGCGGTAGTGACACAAATGTCTTTCTTGGATTGGCAGTGAGAAAGTTCTTCTGCTTGAAGTGTAATAAAACAATTAAGATTGGTCCGAGAAATGGTGAGGAAAGATATCTGCATTCTTATTTTTTAATAACCCCTGTATGTTTTTAGATCTATTTCGAATTTTTTGTATTGTGTGTGTTCATGTTAGTATGCGTATGTATATTCCCTCTCCATACATACATATTGTCTTATTATAAGGAATTAGTATACATACATACACACATATACCTATATATACATACATATATACATACATACATACACATACGCACACTTCCTATGTTGTGTAGGGTTCGTGAGTGTGCCTGTGAGTAGTGTGTATATGTGTATATATATTCGTGCTCGAAAAGCACCCGCGTGTGAGCGTGTGCGTGAGCATGTGAGTGGTTCGACCACTGTATTTGGCCATTATGTGTGCATGTTGCGTGTGGGGCTATGATCTATTGATTTGGTTTAAATTTGTTTATGAAGTTTTTTTCTTGTATTTGTAGGTAAGAATAATTGTTTTTTTGATATATTGGCATAATTTTAAATTCACCCTGGTTATAGTTGTTGTGATACAAAGAGTTTTCTGTTGTCTGGTAATTTTATGTTGCTTTTGTGAAGAGAAACTCTGTTGTTTAGTGCTATATATATATATATGAAGAAATATACTCTTAAGGTGTGGTATATTTATGGGATAAAGTGCTCAATATCAGATATAGAGTGTGTGTAAATATAAAAGTGAACATTGAAGTTAACACTTAGAGGCGACAGGCTGTTTCATGCTAGACGCAATCGTCAGGCCATATATAGACAGTTACAGACAGCCTGATCCGCTGTATCACAGCCCATCAGTGTGACTAGACATTTGATTGCTTCAAGCCGGAATCGAAATTCGACCAATTTGACATCAATCAGAGACTCTCACCCCTAGGTTATCGGCTTACGGCAGAGAAAAGGAATTTTTAACGCATTATATACGTGCTATATAAACGCTATACCGGCCGCCATAGCGCTCATTTCTTACAAAGAGCGGTCCATTTAAGCCGCAGCAGCCGTTAAAAATTCCCTTTTCTCCATAGTGCTATATATATACATACATACATACATACATACATATATATATATATATATATATATATATATATATATATATATATATATATCACAACTCATTCATCATAACCATTTTAACCCTAATCCTATACCCTGGGTAGCTATCAAATCTTGTATTGGGTGTAATTTAGTATATATATATATATATATATATATATATATATATATATATATATATGAAGAAATATAGTTTTAAGGTGTGCTATATTTATGAGATAAAGTGCTCAATATCAGAGCGTATGTAAATATAAATATAAAAGTGAAAATTGGGATTGTGTGTGTGCGTGTGTGAACAAGGAATTGATAATACAGAACATAAATAAGTTATATATATATATATATATATATATATATATATATAAGAGAATATGACAGTTAAATTTCAATATATGAGAACAATGTTAAGCAAATAAATGACAAAGTGGAAGAAATATGTGTAACGTGTGTCGTCCTTTGGACTTCATTGAACTAAAGTAATTATTACCCCATTCTGACTACAATCACCATGAGACAATATACCGTAGTGAACACCGTATATTTCTGAAACGGCTAATATATATAAATTATATTGTTTCACTTATTTTATGAATATATCTACTTTGAGTTTCGCTGAACCATATTCATTCTTCAAGTATCCTGAAGAGTGGATATGATTCCATGAAACTCAGAGCAGAGACATTCAAAGAGAAGTAAACGAAGTTATTTTATTTATTGCTATTAATGCGTTATCACTTGATATCGAGCACTAAAATTGCTAATTGCTGCTTACATTATCTTCCAGAATTACCATATCTGATCGATTTGGGCCGATCGTTTTTATTACTCAGCTTTACCTGGGGCCTGTTTCAAAATAATATTAACCTCAAGCCCCAGGGAACCATTCCCCAGGCAGTATCTCTCCTCCCGGAAGAGTCTGGGTCATTACCCGACGTTTGAGCCGTGGCCAAAAAGGAGTAGTGCCGAGGGGGCTTGAGCAATTTTTCCACGGTATTGTTGTAAAAACCCACTTTAAATCTCGATCTTGTGTCACATACGGTATTGACGTGCACACATTGAAAAAGACACACATACACATATATATTTATAAAATGCCATTGCCGTTTAGGAAGAAAGTGATCATGGTTCTCCACAGCTTCATTTTCTTTCTATGAATTCTCGAAAAAGGTAGTTAAGAGACTTCCTTTTTCCTTCTCCGTGGTTTTGAATTAAAAAATGTCTTTCTTTTAGACTGGCTTTTACTTAAGGCTAAAGATCCAAGTCTATACTTCCACTTTAAACCCTAATAGAGTAAGGATAGATTCATGCCTTTCTTATAAAAATTCTTAGTGTGAAGGTGAACGCAGTAGACATGAGCGGGATTTGAACTCGTTCTACTGATTCTATTTTGCGCGCCGATATATGTTACGACGTTAACCGCACATACAAAACATTCTTGATAAAGATATCAGCAGAATACATAATGACAAGGCGAGGCATTTGCTAAACTTGGGATCTGTACAAGGTCAGAAGTATTATTGACGATCAAACTGACAAGTAGTTTCATTCACGTGGGTCGCTAACTCATTAAACGCCCTTAATGTTGACCCCACCCCCCAACAACAAAAACTTTAAAAAAAAGATATTGAGCGCATCATTTGATGTTTTTTTTTATCATATGTCCATGATTTTTTTGTTTCATTTTTCTGGAATGAGGTATTGCTAGTATTGAATTGTCCCATAGACAGAATTGATAAAGTTTGCAATAACAAGAAAAAGAAAAGATTAGGGCAAAAGAATAATATAAAGCAAGCAGACAATATATGCAAGGCAAATTAACAGTAAGAAGGCAAAGCAACAATAATATGGCAAAAAGTTCACAAACTAAGACACACAAAAGCAAGTTTGGACAAGCGAACGTAGCATTCTGAATCCAAGACAAAACAGACTGGGACTAAGTCGGATGAAACCGAGAATCAGCCTATTTTATTGGCTTGGAAAAAAAAATCCAAGCACGCATTTTTGCGCCTTTGCCTATAAAAAGGGAGGGGAAAGTGCTTTGCAGTCATTCCCAAAGGTTGAATTTTTATGTCATCGTTATTTTTGTAGGTTCTCCGTGAATATCCGATATATGTAGGATTGAATGGTGATGGATGAGTTTTTGTGGCGAATGAGCAAATTGTAATAAATAAATGGGTCGTGAATCTGATTAGCTAAGATCTAGTATAGTTATTTTTCAATAATCTTACACTACTTCTCCTTTGGTTCTGTGTCACAATTGTTGTAATAATTCAAGAATAAATAACCATTCCCAAAGATTGAATTTTTATGTCATGTGTGATTTGTGGGTTCCTTGTAAATATATGGTATTGTGGTATATGTAAGATTGAATGGTGATGGATAAATTCTTGTGGTGAATAAGCAAATTGTAATGGATGAATGGGTCTTGAATATATTTAGTTAGGTCTAGGATAATTAATCTTGACCAGCCTCACTCCCATTTACCTTTTCCCTTGTGCTAAAATTGTTTTAGAAATCAACAATAAATAATCATTTCCGAGGACTGAAACCAACACTAGAATTAATAAACCTGGATGCAAATTTAATGGCTTCCACCAATGGAGTCTGGGAAGACATCTCTATTGTGCCCTAAATGAAGAGATCATTTGTAAAACACGTAAGATATTGATAAAGACGGTTTATATAGTGGAAAGTTATAACTACATGAAATATCACTTAATAGACCGTTTGCAAAAAAAGAACATTTTGTAATTATTTAACTGATTGTTTAAATAACCGCAGTCAGAATCATTGTTAAACTTCGCGATCCTTTCATTAGTTGTGTGGTATGAGCTTCATAAGATTTGTCCATATCTCTTAAACATTTTGCCAATCAAGACTGGGTTAAGTTTTCCAAATCCTTCTTCCTCATTATGTGTCCAAGGAATTTCAGCTATATCTTCCTAATTCCGAGTATAAGTGTTTTTTTTTTCTGTTGCCATTTTCTTTAAGACTTCCTTGTTGCTTGCTCGCCCCGTCAATGAGATTTTCAACAAACGTATTAAATACAAAGAAGCTTACGTATGAATGAATCCCTCTCCTGCTTTCAGCGCAAATGTGTGGAAAGGGAAATGATCAGGTGCTCAGTTTCACAGCAATCCTATGTGATGAGAGTGACAATTGATAAGAGGAGTTGAGAACCTTAAAAATCTGGATAACTGACCATGTGTGGAGGGAGAGCACCCTGAAGGAACATGTGACTTAAAAAGTGGCCTGTATGTGACACTATGATTGGGATACCCACATAAAATCAGATGGTGTATGATTTTATCATGATCTCTAGTGTTTTGTGTTTTATGGCTAGCAGATTAAGTCTTTGAATTCAAGTCTTTCACGACCAAAGGGTAAAAAAAAAAAAAAAAAAAAAAAATAAAAAAATATAAAATAAAAAAAATAAATGAATTTTTTGGGGGTCAATTTGGGATTGATAGTCAATTCTGATCCGCCCTTGCTGGGGGAGGGCAGACTGTTCCATTTCCACCTGTTCAAGTTGCATACGTAACATAAGAATATTGATATAGACGGTTTATATACTGTAAAGTGATAACTACTAGAATTCGAACTTTGTTCTTCGATTTCTCGTTCTGTGCCACTATCCATTACACCAGCCGCACATCCATAGTAATTTAAAATCAAATTTGCTTTTCATGTAATTTCCTACATAGCAGATTCAAACTAAAGGGAAGAATTCCAAACCTCTCACCTGTTAATCTTATATTGTAACCACTAAAGCTTGTCGGTAAGTCCGAGGTATACCAAATAACTTAGGCTTGATATATTTCTTTAATTCTGGGCATGTGAATCTTTAAAGAAATTGAGAGAAGAAAACATATCAAGTGACACCTTAACGAATCGCCATTGATTATAATGATGTCCAAAGATACTTTTTAAAAACAGTTACTATGTTTGTTTTCTTACGTTTTAATCTGGTAAGAGCCCCTACTAGGGTGAGCTGGTAGGGGATGATAGTGGAGCTGAACAAAAGCACGAAGCAAAAGCCATTCTACCCAGCTTTGACGTCAATCATTTAATTCTTGCAACTTTCACCTGCACAGATCCTAATTTGAATATTCTACCCTTGGACTAATTGATTAGATTAACGGACATGCGTTGTTTGCTAAAACTTTCGCCAGTTTGAAATATTTATCCTAATGATTATTTGTAAGATTTAACAACGTGCTCACAGGAACAAACACTCGACATTATGACGTCTGTTGCAAGAATCTGCAATTGAGATGCTTAATTTTTTTAGGTTAACAGATAAGCGTGTATACTGAACAGTCCTCTGACACAATAAGGCTTACAATAATTTTTGACCTCTGACATCATTTTATTTATTATTTACAATGCGTTTCTATATTAACAATGTGTATCCGTTAGAAATATCGTAGCTACATTTTGTCGTGTTTAGGAAGGTTGGTTAAGAACTTTCAAAGTAAAAGAATTAAATAAATGGAGGTTATAGCATAGCTCGAAAAAAAAAAAAAAAAAAGAAAAAAAAGAGAAAATTATATTTATGTTATTTACACTATTTAAATTCTTCGGGTTGTTGTCCTCATTGTCGTTGCCATATTCACGACGTTTCGACCGTTGTACGCCCCGGCCATTTTCAAGTGATTGGAATTTCGATCTGAACTCTTTATTTACACCAGGATAGATTTTTCTAGTTCCACGTGCCATGCCTCTTCCGGATGTGTCAGTATCAGTTATCTTCCTTTAACCCAACTCTCCAAGTTTTTGTTCATCTCAGCTGTAGGCAGGTATTGAACTCACAACTATTTGGGTCAAGTCACTGGATTCAACCAACTGGGCCATATGTCCTTGATGAAACGTCGTGAATATGGCAACGAAGATGAGGACAACAGTTCGAATAATGTAAAGAGTAAATAATTACAATACCTCAGCTCAGAAATATAAACAGATTCTGTAGAAGGACGGAGCGTACAACGGCTGAAACGCCGTGAATATGGCAACGAAGACGAGGACAACCATAATTACAGTACCTCATTTCAGAAATATCGACAGATATTAGATTTGCGTATGTGTAGATAATGAAACAAAGTGGAAAATCTTTTGCAGACAACGTGTTACGCTTCCATCTGAATGAAAGACAAGCTCTGTATGTAAGCAACATGTATTGAATTTTTTTAGGAAGGTATAGTAAATTACCTTATCGGTCAGAAAGTGTGTTTTTTTTTTAAGTATTGCAGCCATTAACATTTACTAGATTTGAACTTAAGCTACTTTGAATAGATCTTTTCTTTTATCACTATTAATTCGTATACCGCATTGTGCTATTGATGCTTTTGCGTTGATCGGTGATATATATGAGCTCAGTCTAAGGTTGACCAGAGAAAATTCTAAGCTCAGTGCCCTTTCAATGCATTTTCTTCTAGGTGAATTCTTTTCTCTTCAAACGAGAGGTCATTTATTGGATCGAAATTGTGGTCAGTGGAAACAAAAATATTTATAGGATTAGCGGATGTGTGTGTGAGAGAGAGAGAGAGAGAGAGAGAAAGAGAGAGAGAGAGCCCCACGTGGTTGGTGAAATTAACACCTCGGCCTTTCTGGCGAATGTCTCCCCGGAGAAACAAATGCGATTGAGAAAAAAAGGGGTTTATAAACCTTCCTTTTTATAGTGCTGAACAGCGCTGGCAGACAAAGTGTAATCCCCGTAAATGATTTCATTAATTGCTGACTATTGATACCCATCCTTTTTCTCTGTTTTTATATATTTTTTCAATGCTTTTTTAAAGTCATATCATTTCAGAACATAAGTATCATAACTCCTCCCCCACAGATCCCTTTTCTTTATTATTTATAATGACTCCTTGCTATGACTCCCTGGGATGATAGGAAATTGATTTTTGAACCCAGAATAGTTCTTTTTCTAAACTGGCTGCCAATCAAGGCCAAACATCTCAGCCCGCTGAGTGTATATTTATGCTAGTTTGGGTAAGCAAAAACGAAATTTCTTTGCTAATGAATTAAAAAAAAAAAGTTTTTCTATGGTTCAGATCATTTTCCTGGTTTCCGGCACATAGTTAACTAGAAACAGTCAAATGTCTGAACACTTTTGACTGACATAACACACACACACAAAAAAAAAACCCCCAAAAACTCTTTGATAATGGATTATGAAAGCAGAAATTGTTCGAAACATAAACTAAAAAAAAATATCCTTAAATATTTTTTGTTGGTCATCAGTGAAAAATGCTTTCCCAAATACACCCAAAATATATATTGATGTATATATTTTTTTACTCATACTCCTGACGATGACTCGTGTCAGTCGCTTGAAAAAATATATATATATATATATATATATATATATATATATATATATATATATAAAATAGACTGTTTGCCGGTTACACATTCCGGGTCGATAATGGAAATATTTTCTTTCTGATTTTCAATGCAAAAAAAAAAAAAAAAAGAAATATGTTTAATATAATTTAGTCATGAAATTAACAAATTTCTTATTTAAATAATGAAATTCCATTTTAAGCGCAAATGTCACTTGCGTAACTTCCATTTATTTATTTTCCTTTATTACTTGGTAGCTGGAGTTTAAAGTATTAAAGTTCCACTTATTTATAAACTCTGTTCGAGTCGGTAGTTTATAGAGATGTTTATGACATGATGAAATTTGATAAGGAATAAATTGGAGGAGTTTCTCCAAATTACTGAAAAGTAAACAGGAACCAGTTAAACACGTACAGTGATTTATTTAGTATTACGACATTTGTTTCACATGAAATAAACAACCTTTATCTTTGATATTTAGTGGGTGGCAGATTGCTTAGAGCGTTCCGGCTATGAAACCTGTTCGAATCTTATCATAGCGAATTTGTCAATTAGGCAACTTCTTGATTATAGCGATCCGTTGGAGGAGTGTCAGAAGACCATATTACGGGTTGACTAAAGCCATGAGAATGGAATTGTGTAGACGAATCTGTTTGGAGCCCGTCGATGGTTGCATGAAATCACAAGTTGTCGTAACTGAAGGCTTGAGCGTATAGACCTCATTCTAAAATTATTTATCCCGGCGGATTATTTGCTCTCTTAGAAAACTTTTACTAATGTCTTCTTAGCATAGTTGCAGTCTAAAAGGTTTGTTCTGTGAGAGTTTGGGAAACACAGATGTATTTGAGCAGATGTTTACAATAACGATTAGCTAGTCAGCATATCAGACGAAATAGCCAGAAACGAGAAGTCATTTGCTTTATATATGATCCCGCCATTTGTAACATTGTCTTAGAAATGGCTAATAAGACTAACTCTTTCATACGTAAAATTATTCTAATTTTGTTAACGATGGAAAAAGACGCAGAAATATGTGCTAGAGCTCTAAGGAAACTTGAACAGAATCAAAAATTAACAATACAAGAAATATCGAACGGATATCAGAATCCTAAATCTGAGACGCCATACGGAAAAGACTGAAGAAAAATGCATACATATAAGCTAAACAAAAATGAGGGAAAGGAAAAATTGGTTGCGTCTCGGAAATGATTGTCCCTTTAAGAATAAAACGTGATACAAGTGTGGGAAAATAGGACATAAAAAGTTACACTGTAAAAACTAAAGCACAGAAAAAATCGTACACAGTATTGCGACGGAAAAATAATTACAGAAAACCAAAGAAAATTTGTGCATGTGAAAATTAATAATATGGATGTAAAAATACAACTAGACACTGGTAAAGATATCGCAATAATCAACGAAGAAAAATGCAAGGCAAACGGAAAACCTAGATTAAAAAGAACGTCGAAATTCGCACGTAGTGTATCGGGTAATAAATTGTTTTTTATTGGTGGAATGACTTTTAACGTTCCATTCCATAACAAGTGTGTAAAAGCCAAGGCTTATGTGTTAAAAATACTACAAAATTATTCGGTACAGACTGGATGGAAATTATTTGAGTTGTGGGATTTACCTATAAATATTTATTGCAAAAATGTAAGTGAACAAGTTACCAGTTTAAAAAAATACAGTGTGAAAATTTAAAGAAATAATTGAAAAAATGTTTTCTGGATTATCTGTCGGATGACTTGGTTCGGTGTTCATAATTCAAAGCGAAATTTCAAGTGAGAAAAGGATTGATGCTAGTGTTTAAACGTAGTGTACCGTAAGCAGCACTGATAAAACGGTTAACCTTGCTTCAGCATTACGCTACAGTGATAAAATGTTTAACATAGCCACAACATTTCAACATTACTGTACACTGATAAAAATGTGGATATGGCTCCAGCGCTACGTAACATTCATAAAACGGTGGATATGTAACCTGCGTTACGTTACACTGATAAAATGGCCGACATGATCTCGCGTCATTCTTCACTGAAAAAAAAAAAAAGAGTGGACATGCGATACGCTTTATTCTACAGTGATAAAACTTTGAATATGACTTCAACATTACGCAACATTGAGAAAACGATGGACATGGCCCCAGCAATATGTTACAGTGATAAAACGGTGAACTTGGATTGCCCCTAAAGCTACACTGATAAAACGATGGTAATGGACCTCGTGTTTCGCTAAACTAAAACGGTGGATATAGACCCCCACGTTACTCTACAGTGATGAAATGGTGACCATGGCCCCCGCTTCGTGTTACATTAATAAAACGGTGGACATGCCCCCCCCTCGTTACAGCGATGGACGTAAGTCATTCATTTTAACACCTCCTCAAAAAACAAATGCGATTGAGAAAAAAGTGCTATATTACTTCTTGTAATGGCAAGTTTGTGTGAAAGTGAGATAAACAATAAAATAAACATTAGATAGTTGAAGTTGTATGTTTCTAATGTTACTTACCATTTATGTAAGCAGCCAAAAACATTCCTGAAGATGCGATGGCATTGAAAAGATGAAAAAGAACATAGAGGGCAACATTTGGAACCCAGGCGAGACTGAATCCAGATATCAGATGAAAGAAAATGCAGAAGTAAAGTCCCTTCTTCCTACTGAATCTGAAAGACCAAAAAAAAAAACAAAAACAGGAATTTTAAAATTTTATTCAATTGAAGAAAATCGACGTAATCAATAAATGTTTAATGCGTATATATAAATCTTGCACCAGGCTATAATTTTGGAGCATGGCGCTGGGACAGACTTCATTTACAACAAGTTGTGAGTTTGGCATTCTACGCATCGCTCTACAGCTGAATGGAACAGCTCCAATGATTATTTTTATGATTCGTTTCTACACACAAGTCGTGTATAGCGACTACTGCCATATCCGATCAAGTGATAACAAGAATTAACAGATCACCAACGGCTTATTTCATTCTCTCGCTGATTTTAACTGTTGTTGTTTTCCCTATCATCATTCTTTCTCCGCTTTCTATTTTTGTTTGGGGACCTTGCCTGTATTTCAATGATTATTAACGTATCCTCATAGTTGCTATCGGCCAAGGTTTTACTATGTATTGAATTATTCGCTTTTAGGTTTTAAGATTAAACTGTTAGAATCTTGGTTTAACAAATGAGCCAATCTCTATACGCGTATTGTTGGACAGTTTGCAAAGTGGTTAAAGTAGTTGCATTTTGCTTACTGGTACAATGATTTGTATTCAGGTAAGGATTTCGAATGCTGATTCTCAATGCAAGCAGACGCATCCATTTGAAAAATTGGCGCAACACAGTATTCCTACACGGTCATTCTATTTGACACTAAGTCGAATTAATTCAATCTTAATAAATAGCCTAACCAATTGAAACAATAAGATTTGTGCTGTTATATTACACCACGGATTTTACGATTATCAGATTATCCATTTCACCGGACCAACAGAGGGTGCTTAATAATAATACAATAATAAATATACTGGCAACAAAAAGTAGACATAGATTCTATCTATATTGAAGTAAAAGAAGAGAGATATAGTAGTCCCCTTATTACGGTACAGTGAAAAAAGTAGGCTGAGTCCATCGTTACGCTGTAGTGAAGAAAGGCGTTACTTATAATTGATTCTGCAAGTAGCTTCCTCCAAATGACTCCGTTTATGTGAGGGCCTGACCCCTCTGCGTGGGATGCAGTCAATATATTCTAAGCCCCGCTGACCGAGGCGTCTTTTTAAATCATTTCACCCCAAGCAAGGCCCTAATGTCACTAAGACCTAAGTGGTTATTTGACGTGGAAGAGAATGAAAAGACTTTAAGAGAAGAAACCGGAAACCCAATCCTAAACGGGAAGCAAGGAATAAACCTTTACTCCTGTTCAAAAGACCGAGTAGGTGTGTGAACTGGGCAATAGGCGACCCTATCTATTCCTGAAACTTGTAATAAATATTAAATGTGAATTAAGTGTTTAAATAGACGGGAGGAATTTAGTTGCTCGTTGTCAAATTTGTCCGGATTAAAGAAAGCATTCGGTTCATCTGTTCCGAAAAGTCGTTTGTCGTGGATCACGGCTTACATTTTTGATTTGTTAATCAAAACCTCGTCTACACGTCTTTTTCATTTCTTTTTCTCATCATATCGAATGCGTTTGAGTATATACCACTTTTAGTTAATTCATTCATTTGTTTTATATCAAATATTTCCACATGCGGATCACGTTGGGAATCAAGTGACAATACATCTCTTTAATATTCCAGTATCCACTTTAGTATTCTTTCCGATTTTAATCATACTGCCGATTGGAAAAATTTGATTTTTTTTATCTCGGATTTCCGTTTCTCCCGCGCTTCGTATTCACATTATGGTCTGCCGATATATCAACAGTTGCGCTCTGGCAGGTTCATTTTTCTTCATTACCGATTATCAGTCTTGTTTGGATTCTTGCTGATCGGTTTGGATATTAAGTCCTAGAATATTTTGTGATTATTATTTTCCAATTCTCTGGTTATTGATAAAAACAACCCAAACCTAAATCATCTGTAGAATTCCCAGTTGAAGACTTACGCCTTTCTGTTATAACTAAAAAAAGAAAAACAAAAAATAAATAAACAAAAGAACAAATGCCTTCTTGATTCACTCTGTTCTTCATTGATGTATAAAGTGACACCAAAGTTAGTTTTTACTATCATTGATGATCCAGTGTACAAGAGTTTCAACAATTTTATATAATTTTTCTTCAACGGTGATTTTTTTTTTGGTAAAAATCACCCTCGAACAGAAAATATATAAATTTGTTGAAATTGAATTTAATTCAGGAAACCACTACATACTGCAGTTATTCCTAAAACTGTGCGTCGGAAGAGGATAGCAGGTGAGGCGGAAGAGAATAGCAGGTGAGGCGGAAGAGGATAGCAGGTGAGGCGGAAGAGAATAGCAGGTGAGGCGGAATGATTGAAAGACAATCAAAGATTTAGAAACAGTTTTTAAAAAAAATCGTATGCCAAAAATAAATATGATTTCAAAATTTAAAATATTATTATGGATTATTTGTAATTGCCTGCATGAGTCCCAGTATAAATAGGTAGAAATAGATTATTAACCGATTTTATCATTGTGATATTTTTGCATTATATCAAGAATTAAGAATATAGTAACTACACTCTGCAAATTGGAGGAGAGAGTTATCAATTGTAATGTTCTGACTTTGAATCCGTAGGTATCTCCCTTTAATCCTCCCTCTGTTTTTTTTATTTTTTAAATGTACTTTTTATTAATTTTTGTGAGGCGCGAGGAAATTTCCATTCCAAAAATGCTGCCCAGAGAAAAAAAAAGTTTAGAGACCACCGCCCTACTGCATTTATATATTTTACTAAAACTGTTGATAGCATTAAAATAAACTATTTTTCTATTTTAAAACTTTCAAAACATTTTAGTAAAATATATGAATGCAGTATGAAGTGGTTTGTTGAATTCAACACATTCAGTTATTGGAATATAAGAATTTGTTCAATGGTTCCACTTCCTGTCTGATAGGTGGCCGTAATATAATTGAAATGGTTTGTTGATATGGTTGAAATTACAATTACTATCATGTAACCCAGTCATACCAGACGCATTGTCGGCGGTGGCTAAACAGGTGTCTCCACCCTGTTTTACTGGTGAGGGGAGGGTGGCTAGACACCCAACAGGATTAATAAAAAAACACCTTTCAATGGGCGGGTGAGCTTTTTGTACAATGGGAAAGACTGGGTTTCATATATACAGCATGAACGGCGATATAGCATCTTTGGTCGGAGGGCTTCAAGAATCAACGGTTATATTTTCGTATGTCATAGAACAACACAATACACCAATTCCCAACTGCGTTGCTTGGTACCAAATTCCATCCAAGTTGGCTTTGGGTTTATAACTGATAGTAACATATTTAAATGTCGCTCGATTTGTAACAATGCAGAAAAGAGTAAGACAAGGAAACTTTCTTTAACCCTCTTGCTATGTGAAGTTATTGCAGCTGTCATTCGACAAATTGACCAAAATTGCAGCATTATTTGAGATCGAATTATTTCAAATTTATTATATGCCGATGACATTGCACCCACTAACGAGGTCAGCAATAGCCTCCAAAACCTCGTCAGAAACTAACATTCAATGCAAAGGAAAAAGGGTTTGAAATAAATTTCAAGAAAGCTGCATCTATAACTACAGAACAAATACTACGTCCATTAAATAAAACAATTTACAATAAACCTATTTAAAAAGTGATGGAAATTATATACTTGAAATGTAATCAGTTTCAACATCTATGCGATTAAACTAAATTATAGATTAAGCATCAGAATAAAATAGAAATAAAACACTATTAAAATCAAAAACATTGTCAGTACAGAGGAAAGTAAAAAAAAAAAAAAATGTCTACATTCATTCTTTCCTTATGACTGTATCAGATGAAACTCCAAACTATTTTTTTAAATCGTGATCTTCCAAATCGTTTGTTATTCACAAACAAATGAATAAAAATAAACAGCAGTCCAAAGTATAACGAAGTTTCCCCTTTGCTTATTGAATTAAGAGCAAATCACTTAAACTCTTTGAATATATTAAACAGTCTCTGAACGTGACATTGCGAGGGATATTATCCTGGCCAAAGAAAAAGCGGTCGACCGAAATTTAGATGGAGTTTCCATAAAAAGAAAACTCTGTTGGCCAAAGTTTGATAGCTGGTGCCATTTAAATAAAGTCAGACTGGATAGAAAAAAAAAAACTCGAAAGAAATACATCATGTGAACTCGTAATCTAATAAAAACGGAAATGACGTAACGTTTTTGAACTCTTTTTGAACCTAGTCTGGTACAGTAACTGCTTGTCTCATCCCTTTCTTCGTAGAGGTCGTATCTATTAATGTGTATCTGGAATTTGTCAACCTTCAGCATGACGTGCTTGTTATGGGATCCAGTAATAAAGGATTCTGTATCATTTTTCAGGTTTCCTCTGTGTAGCCATTATTGTTTCTCATTGATTTAAAAGTTTAAACTCGGGTTTTGTCGGTTGATGCAAGCATTTGGTGGAAATAAATCTACTCTAATCTCTCACCCTTTCCTCAGTAAGTTTAGCGACCCACTGCCGCAGTGATCAGGACATTTTCAATTGTCCCTTGTATTTTCAATTCCCCCAATCTTGCCTCTAGTACTTTAGGGATTGTTCCAAGTACGCAACTTATTATGGGCACTACTCAACCGTTTTCATTCTCCTTTTACATAGTGGGCTGCTGATATAGTTAATTTTATGATTTGGAAGCCTTTCTGTTACTTGATCTTAACGTTTTGGCTAGAAGTGATTCATTGATTTGTTTTTACTGTTTATCAACCATGTGTTATTTGAAGCTGAAAAGCATCTTGGATTCTAAAAATACTTCCTTTTTTTGCGGGTGAATATTTCATTAACACTTTTTTTTTTTTAGAAGAACAATAAAATTTTCCAGATACAATTCTTATTATTTAAACTATAACTGAGGGGAGAAGATGGATTCCTACCTTTCCCAAGTTTCTAAAGAAGTAAAGGATTTTTTATTTATTAATCCGACAGATTTTATCTCTTTAAATCTGCCGGAATTCCCCCCACCCCCAAAAAATCCATTACATCTTTACAAATTGCTTTGTTTACGTTTGGATACAAAACTGAGCAGATATGAAGATTTCGAGAAGTCTATGAAAAGAAGGATTTCGTTTAAAGGCATTATTATTCAGTCCTTCGTGTCTGAATCGGTTAAAGCATGTCAGATCTAACGACGGTTCCCTCTGCTCGGGAGAACGCAGCTTTGATCCTGCCGTAGAACGCATATTTTCCTTAATAAGATTTCTCGAATATTCAGACGGAAATACATAAATATACTGTTTAATAAATAAACAGTGTTTACATAATATGGGTATCCTTTAAAAAATAACATTTAAAGTGATAAAAACCTTTCCCAAGTTTATTTTTGCGTAAGTGACTGTAACTAACCCAGCCGGAATTCGAACTCAGCTCTCCGATTTCTCATTCCGAGACGCTATCCATTACACCACCTTCCTTCCTTGATCGAGATGGATGCTCTGGATGTCACTTTCCCAGAGATCAAAGCTTATTATGCCCATTTGTTTTTGCTGTGGAGTTCAAATCATTGACACAATTCTCAGTGTATCATTTCAACTTTTTGTCAAGCCTATTTTTATATTTCCATTGCAGCATATATTCATCATACAGTTTACAGTTTCCATAATAAAACAACACAATTCTTGTTTTCTGAAGTTTGCGTATTTAGACAATCTCATCCTAAATTCTGAAAACGCAAAAGTCTCAAATATCTGAACATTTTATTATCTATCTTTATCAAATTTCATTTATCACTGTATTTATTTTGGCTTATTTCTGATTTGTTTGTTTTGGACTGTAATATTATTACGTTCCGTTTCTCTTATTATGTGTTCTCTGCGTAACCATATCCACGGCTTTTTTGTCGGTGATATTTTTTAGAATATAACCATAGAGTATTTTGCATTTCTCATTATCCTGTCGTTTTTAAGAGTGGATTTATTGTTAAAAATTGTTGTCCTGATTATTTTTCTGCTTATTCTTCAAGTCCCGTTATATGATATTCCTCCTCCTTTTCGCCTTACAGAACGTATGTCAGTATCAGCTTTGACGTGTCTAGCGTTGTACAGTTATTAATTTCTTGATCTGCCAATCTATTGATTTAAATAAATCTCATGTCTATTTTAAGAAGAATTTCGTTATTGATACTGTCCATGTTTTCTTCTAACATCTTTTGCGGTTCTCTGTGTTGTATTACACTGTTTTCTATTCGTTACAAACATCCTAAATTCGACCCCCCCAAAAAAAAAACATTGACAATGTTAATATCACTTAGTTTCTTAGATATAATTAAGCATATATTAGTTTCGCACAAGGTAGTTGTAGTAGAGCCCTTAATGTGGACTGAACATTACGTCAGTGAAAATAGTTTCCTTGTTATTAATATATCTTCAAGATGCTTACCTATCTGTGATATATCCCGTAACAAGTGCGCCAATTCCAGCACCGATGAAATATGATATCAAGATAAATTGGCGATAAGGGTCTCTTCCGCATACCAAGTTGAACTGAAAAATAAAAGACTAGGCAAGATAAAATTCTTTCGGTCATTCACTGGATTTATTTCACCCAATGAGAAGCAAAAATTTTTTAATCGTTTCACTCCAATCAAAGCCGATAAAAGTCACTAAAATGCAAGGGGTTACTGAGAGTGAAAGAAATGGAGAGGATAATAAAAAAGATATGATCGCCAACGTCCTGAAGGGACATGGCACATGAAAAGAAGATTCAGTAGATCTGAAGTTTTAATTTCTTTGTTCGACCTTCACTGCAATTTCTCTGACTTTTACTTTTTCTCCTCAAAAATCGATTTATATTTTGTTTCATGTTGTCATCTGGAATATTATTGGTCCTGACCTGGCATCTTGGCTTCAGTCGCTTTCGTAATGTAGCTTCCCTGTGCCTTTTCTATCTAATCTATCTTGCATATTTATAAGTCTATCATTCATCCATGCTTTGAATATTGCTGCCACATCTGATCCGGTGCCCTCGTTGTATACTTAGAGGTTCTTGATAGAATCAGCAATATCATTGGTCCTGAATTGGCGTTTCAACTTCAGTCAATTTCTCACCGCCATAATGTAGCTTCCCTGTGCCTTTTCTATAAATACTTACATCGTAATTGTTCGAATAAACTCTTCGCTATAATACCTAGACTTTATGAATTTAAGCCAGTACTAGATTGTCGGCAAGGTCTCATCAATTCATAGTTGAATGGGTTAAATGTAACCGTAAGTTCTATGCTAACAGTTTCTTCTCTCGCACTTCTCGATTGTGGAGCTCATTTCCCGTTCCGTGCTTTCCACCGAAGTTTAATCTTCAAAAATTTAAATGTAATGTCAATCGTTATCTACTGTCTTCTTGATTGCTCTTCTGTTCTCGTTCCTTAATAATGTCTCTTTTTCTTTTACATTCAGTAACCATTACTGTTTTACTGCCTTGCATAATGTGATATGATTAAAAACATACGAGTCCATCGTTTCGTTCTGAATATGTGAGGAATACATTCTGAAACCTGTTATGTTCATCCATCTTAATCAAATATTTAATAGCCTTGGCTTTTAAGTTTTAGAATTATGTGATAAAACAGACAACATGAAGTATATATTTTTTTTGGCAAATTTCCCAATAGCAAAAACTGATCACATACATTTGGTAATCATTTGGTCAATGGCATTGTTTTTTAATCCAGTCTTAAAACTTTAAGTAATTATTTGTCATTACACTTGCTTTCAATCCTGTCTTGAATATTTATATAATCATCTGACCAAAATAATTGTCCTTAATCCCGTCTTAAATCTTTAAATAAAAACGTTTATTAATTATTCTAGCGATAGTTTCTGAAATGGAACAGTGATCTAAACTGTTCAACTGGTGAACTCTCTGCCTTAGCAGAGAGGAACCCGGACGAGGCTATGTCGAAGGACAAAGTTTCGTCCGGGGAGGTAGACAGACCATAAACCCGCTTATGCAGGGTCTAAGGGAATATTTTTGGCCGAGCCTACGGGCTCAGAGAACCCACGCTAAACTCGGCCTTGTGCCACATACATCCTTCGTGGGGTTGGGGGCTGTTTAAACATCAATAGTTTCTGAAATGAACTAAATACGAAATAAATGAAAGGATCAAACCTTGGTGACTGCCGTAGCCACAAACTGGGATTTGTCGTAGATCCATTTATCACAAGGAACCACTGAAGCTGTAAATCTTTTACTTGTATCTTTGAATTTCTGATTAGTCTCTGATATGTTATAGAAACTGCAAGAATTGGTAAAAGATATTTTCGGGTCTCCAGACACTGATTTTTTGTCTTCTTTCAAACTATCAGGAATAGTTTCGTTGCCAAATCTCAAATGCGACATATTACCAATCTGTTCTGTGACGTTCCAAACTGACTCAACGGAACAGCTTCATATGGAAAAAATAAGAATCAATCAGTTATTAATTTTAAATCACTTCCTTACACGTCAAAATTTGCGTACGAATTAGATGCTATAAACTTTACTAAAGCGCAGATCGATTAATTATAATTGATATGAAATATAAAGAAAATTTATTCAAGATTTTATTTCTTGAAATTTGACACGAAATTTATGTTTAAAAAAAAAAGAAAAAAGAAAAAGAAGCGAAAGAAAGGAAACGCTTAACCAAGAAAACCCACAGCAATCTCTTGATGCAATTTTGACTTACTTTTTATTTTTAAAATGACATTTTCATGTTTAGCGAATTCCTTATGCCATCTTTCTGGTTTTTCTTGCTTATCTATTTCTTGATAGCTATATCTATTAATATCTATCTAGTTGGTTATCTCAGATTTTCAATTCTGTACACTTACGAGAGATGTTCCAAAGGTGTTAAATTTTAATATTATGCCTTTTACAGCGATTCCAGATTTATTGTTTTATTCAACTGCATTATATATATATATATATATATATATATATGATAAAAATATATTGGTTAAAGCAGATAGAGTGTATGGAAATATAAATGTGTACATTGAAGTCAAAACCCAGAGGTGACAGTCTGTTTAATACTTAAACGCAATGAAGATGACCTGAAGATTGCGTTTAAGCATGAATCAAACTGTCGCCGCTGAACAAGTAGGAAAGCATTTATAAATTTAATACGTTTTGCTATCTTTATCGGGTGTTGGATGGCAGAAAAAAAGGAAAAGAGATGGTATAGAGTAAAACATTAGAGTAATAAAATACAGGAAGCTGTTGTGAGCCATGATTGCATAAGCTCTGAAAGGACTTGGCACAAAAAAAAAAAAAAAAAAAAGTAAAAAGATATTCAAAATCATCTAAAATCGCCCCCTCCAAAAGAACAAAACATTATTATAACAGTATTATGTTAGGAGGAGTACTAATCATATATGGCGTCTAGCTAAATGTTAGGCTAATACAATAATTTTTCAGATAAGACCCGTAAAATATATTTGAGTCGTTTTGGGGCGAGAACATTTTTTAAGCATCAAATACGGTCGCTTGGAGTAATTCAAAGACAGTTGCTAACATTTGGTAATATTATTAACACTTTTTTAGTACTTTAGTAAACACCCCATTTAAAATAGATATATCATATACTTCTTGATTTTCTATATTCTGTTTTGAATGTTCTTTGATTTTTATAGTATAAATAAAAATTAAAAACAAAAGGTTTTATTTTGAAAAAATTGAATTAAAAGACCACTATTAAAATTGAAGGTTTAACCTTCAGAAGTAATGTTTAACTGTACAAAAATAAATTTCCATTTTATTTTCAGTAAACAAATGCTTGTAATTCACACAAATATTTTGACTAAAACCAGAAACTCTTTTTAGTTACTTGATAAATAAGCTTATTTGATTAATGTAGAAATAGAGGATTAAAAGAAGAAAGGCATGTACTTTACCTGTGTTGAGGAATATACATGATGAAGGCATACAGATGATTTTGAAAAGCCACTGGAATAGCCACTAAGCATAAAAGAAAACACCTTTGCTTTTGGTAAATTCCGTTCTGACCAGTTAATATTAAGAATGAGTCAAAATCCATATTCTTGTTTTTAAGTAATTTCTTATTTATAGAACTATGTATTTTAAAATAAAATATTTGATGTTGTTATATATATATATATATATATATATATATATATATATATATATATATATATATTGCGCTTTATAAAATCTATTGAGAAAGTGTATATTTTTTAATTTACATATATCTATAAATATGCATGTAATAGAATTATTATTATTATTGCTTTGCACAAGTCGTTATGACAAAATGATTTGTAGTATTTACTAAGTTTATTTTAACCCAAGGCGACTAACTTGTTAACCAATATGACAATATAACTCAAATATTGCTATTTACTAAGTATCTTAGTCCGGCATAAGGCCAAATGTCTTGGGTATCGAATACATTATAGTACTAATAAGTTTCCAAAATATTTTCTTTTGTGAGATTTACTTGTGATTTACTTTTTAGTCTATGATTAAAACTAGACTAGAATATAAAAAGGTATTTGCTAATCTTTGCTTTGTTTGGCATAAGGTCAAGCGTGCTGAAGATCCATTCCAGACTAAACTACAGAAATAATGGCCTGCGAGCCTTGCTAGCTAATTGCTACTCCACGACAAGATGCCCAACTGTTTATGACAAAGCAAACGTTTTAAGTTTCTTTAGAGTGTGTATTTAGTGGCGAAAATGATTGCTGTGTAAGGAAGATAATCACACTCTTTCAAAATAGATTTGTACGTGATATATTTAAAGATCCCCCGACCAATTTAATTTCGCAAACTGTCACCTCCTGTTTGTTAAGGGGTAAAATATGTTGCAGGACCTAAAAAATATTCGTTAAACAAAAATAAAAAGACGACAAAGATGTTAAGAATAGTTCACTCATTTCTGGAGCAAACATTGTCCAACGCTGTGACTGGAGGCAAAGTTTTCGTAAGGGATCTATCTATCTCTGAGCAAACGGTTAAGTGGTGGGGGGTACAAAGTAAAGTTGGTTTTACTAGGGTGCGTAGCTTAGTATAATAAATTTTCAGCAATTCTTTTGGAAAAATTATTCATTAATTCTTTTGGAAAAAAGTTATTATTTAACATAAAAAATACTCCCACTATTTTAAAAACAATTTAATGGTTAAAATAACAAATACTTATTTAATAAACATGCAATACTGTTTTAAATTTTTTATATGCAAGTATCTAGTTTACAGTTCATACTACATTTGCGAGAACTATAAAAATCACAAGGCCAAACACTTAAAAAAGTTGGAATTTGGCTCCAGAAAAATTATTTACGTATGGTCATTTGTGTATATATATATATATATATATATATATATATATATATATATACACATATATATATATATACACACACACACACACACATATATATATGTGTGTGTGTGTGTAGGTATATATGTATATACAAAAATAATTAAATTTCACTGATTTAAAATTCTACAATAGCAAACGACTGTAATACAGATATCGATAAAACAAATAAGTACAGACACACAGACTTTCTTCAAGTCTCAAGCCAAGAAGAGATAAGCTAGGGTTATTAATTTGATTTACGATACCAACTTATTCCCAGAGAGCCCAAGATATTTCCTAACACATAGTTTTGTCTTTGCTTATATATATATGAAGATGATGAGGCAAAATGGAAATTATATATATATATATATATATATACAACGGTGATAAATAGAAATAACCACGTCATTCAACACAAAAACACACACACATACAAAAAGAGAAAAAAATTAACCTAACACCAAGAAAATGCACATAAATTATTTTTTTAACTTGTGAAAATAACAAAAATGAAAATATTGGCAGTCAATTAAGGACAATTTCTAACGAGTGGACCGAACAATTACAAAAAGTATTCTTCTACGAAACTCTGGGGTCGGGGTGCTGAATATAACATCAATCAGCTAAGTGACAAGTTTCATATTTGTATTAATCCTATATATATATATATATATATATATAAACACACATATATATCAGTATTACATTTACATATTTAGGCTACCATCCAAAAAATACTTCTGCATACACATCCAGTCACGTGTACTCGCATGCACAACCAAGGCTACTTCATAAATATATCTGTATATCTATTAAATATATAATCTTTGTTGTCAATCTGCCTCGGAATTAAAATAATTGCCGATTTGCCACACTTCAAACACATGCAAAAGAAACCCAGATTTCGTCTACTGATTTTATAGGCAGGCCCTTCCCGACCAATTTGCCGCAATAGAATTTTCTTAACCTCTTTTTCCTTCTATGTCATAACAGCTAAATTTTTTAAATATTTTCTCAAAACTAAGCTTAGCTTATTCTGGCACAAGGACATTCAGTAATGAGCGAAATTACTCACTTATAACGATCAACCAGACCAGATCACCTATACGAGACACCGTATGTCATCATTTACTCAGCGTAGATTATTTTTGGCGCCAAGGTTTACATATTAATCTAAAAAATGGCGCAAACACTCATATCCAAGGATACCAGTCTACTAGGGCAGCAACCTAATCCCTTGCAGACAGTTCAGGCACATTTGTGTTTGTATGGGCCTTAGTTACAGTTTCTGGGAGAGAGCGCGCTATCTAGCGTTATCAAAGATCAAACCCTCGGTCCCGAAGACTAGCACAACCCAATTTCACTTACAAGGTATGGTTTTCAGGTATTTTGGAAAGGTGCCGCATCCAGATTGATAACATCAAGAAGTCACATTGGTGAGTTTCGAATCCGGGCCTCAAGGTCAGAAAGCGCACAGTCTAACCATTGGGTCATATATTCATGCTGTTGTATTAAATAGAAGGCAGAATGTATAAATTTAAAAATACGTTCACGCCCTTAAAAATGAGAAAAATGTTAATTCAGGGCGTAGGCCATCATGGTTATTGTTAACTTTCGGTCCGTTGTAGCGCTAAGTTTTGCAACTGATTTCCCTTGTCTCTCTTACCTTCATTATGCCTTGTGAGTGTCAAATTCTCCAAATCCTCTTTTTTCATTATATGCCCGAGAAGATAAGAATCCTTTCAGTTTCCATTTTCTCTAAAATTTCGTCGTTTCTCACATGATCAATCCATGGCATCATCAGCGTCCTTCTGTAGAACCACATTTATGTTGCCTGAAATCTCTTGTTCATATGTGAGGAGATTGTCCGGAATTCACTGCCATATTTGAGGTCTAGTTCAAAATTAAGAAATACAATCTGATAAATATACGTAATAAAATAAGCTCATCAAATGACAATCGTTTTTAAAAAGACAATCGATGAATAACAATTAACCTAAAATATTAACAATGGCCATAATAAGTAAAAATGTATATATTTTAATAAATGGTTTGGTTTATTTTCTTTACGGCATATCAACCTCAACGGATTATTTCATACCGACAAGATTATAATATATTTTGCTGGTGATATTACTTTTGCAAAAATGTATTGCTGATAATATTTTTTTCAAAAATGTATTACTAGTATTTTTACTATAAATACCTATTTGTATATTTTCATAGTGTTTTGATCCCAGTTTTTTGGGGTTAACTATTTGCCCATAGCTGGGGCCCCAACAGGCGCTACCACCTCGGGTCAGTGTGGACCTGGGAACAATAACAGTTAAGAGGTGGTTGCACGCTTCTT
The DNA here is from genome assembly GCA_903632075.3 of Acanthosepion pharaonis. Taxonomy (NCBI): domain Eukaryota; kingdom Metazoa; phylum Mollusca; class Cephalopoda; order Sepiida; family Sepiidae; genus Acanthosepion; species Acanthosepion pharaonis. The sequence goes on from CAHIKZ030001236.1 coordinate 624,879, forward strand.
AAAACCTCTCCCGATCAGAGGGCTTGCTGTTGGATGTAGTTTATCGTCATCCTCAGGACGCCACATGGGGGTGGGGTGGGGGTAAATCTTATTCCTCTGCATAGCTGTGATCGGCATATTCAGAAGCCCCAACCGACAGGGCAGGTTTAATAAATTAAATTATAATAAACATACAAAATAGGTATTTATAACTTGTCACCTTTTCTGGTTAAAGTAATACTCAAAGGACATCATATTAAAAGAGGTATACTGGTTAAATACATTAATTACAAATATTATACCACAAATGTTCGATTTATCGCCCGGGAAGCTTATTTAAAAACTGTCACTGAAGTGGGGGTGCTTAAACGTGAGGGACGTTTATGTAAAAATGCAAATACATTTTAATCTTATACAAATATAAGAACTGCACACGACAGCATTAAAACAAGAAGAAACTTTTGAGAGAAATAATTTTGTTAATTGTCTCTATTTCTGAGATGAGGTATTATGTAATTTATTTACATTATTCAGACTATTGGCCTCATCTTTGTCGCCATATTTATTACAACGTTTCGGCCGTTGTACGCTCCGACCTTCTTCAGGTGGTTGGAATGTCGAACTGAACCCTTTATTTCGCTCAATGGGGTAGACTCAAGGACACATGGCACAGTGGATAAAGGTGTTAGTTAGATCCAGTGATAGGACGCAAAGAGTGTGAGTTCAATACCCGGATAAGGCAGTCGAGAACTTTCAGAGGGAAATTAGCAGGAGATAACTGATAACTGACATCCATTAAACATGGCACATGGAACTAGAACAGTCTACCCCAGTGAGCGAAAGGGTTCAGTCTGACATTCCAACCATCTGAAGAAGGCCGGAGCGTACAACGGCTGAAACGTCGTGAACATGACAACGAAGATGAGGATAACAGCCCGAAAATTATAAATAGTGTAAATGAGGACAATAGTCCTTTCATTATGTATTTTTCACAATTCACAGTTTCGATAGAATACAATTAGTGAATGCGTAGTCAATCAATTCACCATTTCTTGCCTAGAAATCGGCTGATATAACCATTATCAGTGATAAGGTCCATGACTGTCTACAAGATGTTAGGCAAGCTAGACACGCTATTTGATAACATTGAGAAAAGCGAATCATGTTACATATTCTCTATTAAAAGTAGAAATGATAGTGTTTTCATTGTGACAGCCGGCGTACGAGAATGTATGCAAGAACAGAGAGAAAGCAGAAATTTTTAACGGTAAACCGGCATTGGGCAGATGTCAAAAATGACGGAAATGCCAGGTAGACTTTTGTTTTACAAAGATGAGAAAAATAGGGAGGAAAGAAGGAATACCGATAGCAGAGGTACTTTACGCGATTCGGAATTCATTGAATAAGTGAACAACGTGTATAAATACTACAACTTCTTCCTGTACTTGTTATTTACTTCGTTTAATTTGGCACAAAGCCACAAATATGGCCTCTACCCAGCGAGGATAGAATTCACATCATTCATACAAAATCATACTAACTTCCAGGAAAATGACTTCTCTGGTTAATGTTCTCAGCTGACATGAGGTAGAAAGACTGTATTGAATTCATTGTTAGGTGAGCTCTAAGAAAGTTGGTTCAATGTGTCGTTCGAGACAATTTTTATCTCCAGAATCTATCTTACATATCTATAAGTCCACCATTCATCCATGCTTAGTCTATTGCTGTCACATATGGTCATATTTACCTTGAGCTCCTTGATAAAATTCAAAGAAGAATCAGCAATACTATTGATCCTGATCTGGCAGCTCGGCCTCAGTCACTTTCCCACCGCCGTAAAGTTGCCTCTCTCTGTCTTTTCTATAAATACTTTCATAGTAATTGTTCATATGAGCTCATCGCTATGGTACCTAGACTTTTTGAATTTAACTGCAATAATAGACTGGCGTCGAGATCTCATCAATTTACAGTTGAACTGGCGAGATGGAGCCGTAAGTTCTATGCTAACAGTTTCTTTTCTCGCTTGTAGAACTCCGTTTCCATGCTTTCCAGCCAAATTTAATTTGAAAAAATTGAAATGCAATGTCAATCACTATCAACTGTAACCTGATTAGTCTTTCCTCTTCCAGCTCATTTATTAATACGATTGTTCTTAATTCTTCTAGACCCTGTAAGCCCTTGTCTTGCATGGAATGATACTGATTTTTAAAAAAATCTAGAAACTGAGCAGTCATGGCTCCCAACTTTCTTACTTTTGTTATTCTAACTCTCACTCCTTTACTATCCTCCACTTTTGGCCTTTGTTCTTTTTTTACAATGATGTTCACACTGTAGAAGGCCCGGGAGCCACTCGAGGTACATAGTTACAGTGTAAGAGGTACAGATTAAGAGGATATAACTGTTAATCCTATATGTGAAAAGGTTAAGATTGTAGTGATCGGGAAACATCTTCTTGGGAGTCGGTTCACAGAGCAAAGGTTCGCCTGAAGAAACTGCTCGATTGTAATTTACGTCTCACCAATGAAATACGAAGGAAATGATGGTGGTACGCTAGAATGTGAGTAGCGTGGCGGATCTTAAGAACTGGTGGAACTAAGGAATGTAGTTCGCCTGAGCACTTTCCATGGAAATAGCGATAGAACAGTGAGAGGCTCGCGACGTTGCGTAAATGCTTTTAGACTCTATCGAGGTTGGAAAGTGATGACTGAGAAGCAGTGCCCATATATGGCAGCACTATTCCATTTTTGGCCTGATCTGATTCTTGTAATCAGAGAGGATAACAGGCGTCATACTGGAGCGGTAGAGGGACGCGACCATTTTCACGCCTGTTTAGCGATGTCCGAGCCCCACTTGTGGTCTGGGTTGAATTTAAGGTCCAATAGACGCTCAAGGTATGGAATCTCCCCGAGGGAACATCCATTCATCGTGATTGGTGACAGTTCAGTGTCCGATCGTTGATGATGAAATATAATTAGATTGGTTTTCGAGGCAGTTTTTCCCCAATGTCATGTTCGAGTTAGGTCAGAGGAGATATCAGCTACCAATATTGGATTATTGGAGGTGCACTCATATATACCGTTGTATCATCAGTATAGATATTCAGAAATGATTGAAGTATAATATTAGGCAAATCATTTATGTCAAGTAAAAAGAGGGTTAGTTCGAGATGCGACATTTGGGGGAAGCCTGCGTTGATTGCTATGGCCCTAGATAACTGGCCGTTAACAACTACTTTTATGGACCTACCCGAATGATTCCATAGCTAGAGCGTTTGTGCAGAAATCCTTTATGTCACACATAGTCAGCAGCCTTTGAAATATCTAATGCGATAGTCCTTGAGATGTATTTGTTGTCTAGAGCCTCACTAATTCTGTGAGTAATAGTAGTTAGGACATCAGCAGTAGATCAGGCCGATCGAAACCCGTACTGCTTGTCGCGTAAGAGCTACAAAGGACGAGAAATTGCGGAGAGCCATAATCGTCTACATCCGGAAAGGAGACGGCGCATAAAGAAAGAAAGAAGATATGATATAATGACTAATATGGAATATCTGAACAATGTAAGATGGAATATATGAAAACCAGTTGTATGGTTAATTTTTTTTATTCTCTTGCCAACTTTGCATCTAATAAGAACATCATCAGGACAGCTAAAAAATTAAGGAAACAATCGTTACCGTAGTAAGCTTGTTACTTAAAAATGCTGAAGTTAATTTGAAAATGCTTTGGAAAATTAAATTAATAAAATTAAAAATAACATAGTGTGCCTTCTTGGCTTTACGTTTTTAACTGACTTGAAGTGGAACGATTATATCGAATCAATAGCTGCATCAACTGCAAGGAAAGTTGGGTCACGATATTGAGTCACCCCCCACCACGAGGGTGTCATGTGGCACAAGGCCTTTTTAACGTGGGCATTTCGAGCCCGTGGGCTCGGCCAAAAATATGCCCATTGAACCCGTATATACGGGTTCAGGGCCGGTTTACCTCCGCGAAGGAGACTCCGCCCTTTGGCAGAGCCTCCTTCGGGTTCCTCCCGTCCGTAGGAAGAGACTTCAACCGAGCAGTCGGTTCAAAAGTGAACGACTGGAAAGTAAAGTTGGGTCATTGTGTCATACTAGAAAATTTTTCATGTTAGAATTCATCTTATACGTTCACAAATCTGCCATTCGTCCGTGCATTGAATACTGTTGCCATATCTGTTCTGATGCTTCTTCTGTACATCTCGATATTCTTGACAAAATCCAAAGAACAATATGTAATGTAATCGAACCTTACCAGGTTATCTCGACTTCAATCACTTTCTCACTTTCTGTGACGTGGTTTTCTCCCTTGTCTTTTTTACAAATATTTTCATGGCAACTGTGATGACGAGATTTTTTCCCTGGTGTCCCGACTACATGAATTTAAGCGTGCTACTAGATTGGCAACTAGGTCCCACGCTTTTACTGTTGAAATAGCTAAATTTAACCGCCATTTATACCCACAAAGTTTCTTTACTTGTTCCCGTTTACTTGCTTCCCTGATAACTATAATCTTCAAAAATTTAAATGCAACATCAATCGCCATCTTCTGTCTTCTTGAATCTCGTTCATATTTTTTCCTTTCCTCAATCCTCTCTATTCTAAGTCTTTTCTTTCACCCACTACACACTATTGGCATTCCCGTCTTGGTTGAAGTGAAACTATTAAAAAGAAAAGGTGGGTCCTATCAATGAGACTTATACATAGGAAAATGCTAAAATAAATGTAAAATATAGCGATTTCATATAGAAAATAAATGAAGTTTACAGTAAGAAAAATAAAACGCACACATCTGACGAAAATATTGAATGCATATAATTCAAATTAAAATTCATGATAATATTATTTAGGTGTTAAGGAAAATATAGAATTAAATTAAAATAAAAAAAATAAAAATGTACCCCTCTGCAGGTTTCGAACCTGCGTCCCCTTTTGAAGAAGAAATTACCGTCTGATGAAGCGTACTTTAACCGCTCAGCTACGGAGAGCTTCACAGTTCCGCAAGGATCTATTTTCCTTAATACACATTAACTTGTTTAGATGATTCTCCAAGTTTTCTCGAGTGCGAAAGCCGGAAGACGAAATAAACATAGTTTAGAAAAAAACAGAGCGTCTACTCAAATACGGGTATCCACTAATAACAACGTTTTAAGTAATAGAAAAAAACACGAATGTATAAATTTACTGATGCCATCTCAAGTGTGGATTGAGGTGGGTGGATATTCAAGAATACGTCGAATGAATCTCCGTTTGACCCCTATTTGCCGTGCCTTCTTAACTCTCCTTTTAAATTCTCCTTTTTGACCTTTTAACTCTCCTTTTTAATTCTCCTTTTTAATTCTCCTTTTTGCCCTTTTTAATTTTCCTTTGTAACTCTTTTTTGACTCTCCTTTTTGACCTTTTTAACTCTCCTTTTTGACTTTACTTTTTACCTTTTTAACTCTCCTTTTTTACTCTTCTTTGAGCTATGTCTATCTTTTTGACTTTGGAAGAAGCCGGACCTTTTGAATCTCGTGTAAACCAAACTCATGTCTACTTTTTTGACTTTCATATAAAGCAAATCTATGTCTATCTTTCTATTGTTTATCAAAGCGACATACTTCAGCATTAAAGAATTGGAAAAGGTTGATAAGCCGTAAAAGAAATCAAAACAAACTTGAAAGCGAAATGGAAATCATCGGAAAAATCTAGAAACAGTTCACCATTGTCATAAAAACAAGTTTCACCAGTAGAAGAGAGACAACTATTACAATAAAAAGTTACAGACACTATCAATAAAACATTTACAAATAATCGTATTTTATATGTAATTATATTGCTTAAAATTTGCCATTTTATGGGGAAAATGTTTTCAATATCAGGTCCAGAGCATCTGTAGATATAATCTGTCAACATATCTGATGACCGTTTAAAATTGTAAAACTGCCATTCAGTGTTGATTTTTATGTCCACACTGTTATATATATTTATTTTTAAATATTTTTATTACGGAAGATGCTGAAAAGTTCTCGATCTAATCTAGTTTCCAAAATCCGACAAATATCACAATTTTCGGAGGGGCATTTTGCTCAAGCCGAAAACTTTTTGGGATAAACATTGTATTTTGCGTGTGTAAATTATTTGCTTTTCTTTCTAGTTATAACTTTAAAACTATCATATTTTTCCATGGCATCTTAGATGTACAGATCTTGAGATTGGGTAAGTGAAAGAGGATTAATGCACTTGCAAAATGCACGATACTTACGTCGTAAGGAGTTTTGGTTATGAGAAAGAGATGAGAAACTGACAGAGAGAGAGAGAGAGAGAGAGAGAGAGAGAGAGAGAGAGAGAGAGAGAGAGTAAGATGGGAGGGTGAAAATTCCAGAGTAAAAGGAAAAACATAAAAATCAAAAAAAAAATAAAATAAGAAACTAGAAAAAAGAGAGAAAATGGGAATGAAAGGGAGAATGTCATGGAGAAAGAGAGAGGGAGAGAGAGAGAGAAAAGAGAGAGAAAGAGAGGGGGTGAGAGAACATTAAAGGAGTTCACGGTGCGAAGGAAGGAAGAAAGAAAGAAAGAAGAAGAAGAAAGAAAGAAAGAAGATTTATGGATCGTATTGAGAAAAAGAATAAAATTTAGTTAGGTTACTCACCGCCTAGCAGTGCTCATATTCATTGTTTGATTTCCTTATACATTCAACAAGCATCAATGAATATCAAGGGGGACATTTTTTGCATTCAACGGCACTTCTCTCTCTCTCTCTCTCTCTCTCTCTCTTTGTGTAAGGGAAATAGAAGAGGAGAAAGGAGTTCATTTCTTAGGTTTATAACATGTCGATGAGTGTAATTAGATTTGGGATTAACATTTTGCAGAACACGTGTTCCTTAATTGAATTGTCGTTTCTCTTAAGTGAGCAAGACAAAGAAAATATCAAGAAAAATAAACGTTGTATTTGATACTGTTGTTTTATATTGAATTTCAAAAGCGACTTTATCAATAAACCACTATAATTTTTTTCTTGTGTCATATTTGACTATGAGAAATTAGCAATTTGGTCTTGTAGACAATCCGGTAGGGCAGACGGTCCTTACAGAGTTTGCTAGAATGATAAATTTTTACCAAAATTAAGTTCGCACTAGGAACTTTTTTTATACTTAAGGTCATCAAATACAAGGCTCGAGAGCTACTCAAGGTAGAGGACTACTCTTAAAATGGTTATGTGAAATAAGGTGTGTAATAGGAATGGATATTGTCTATTTGGGAAGTGTTCATTCATTTATTGAATTTGACAGAAAGAATTTTATTCAGTTTTTCTAATGTTCTTATAGTTTTACTTTCATAGAAAGTAAGAGAGTGTAGAAACTCTTTGTAGTGATTATTGTCTCAAAAGATTACGGGAAATCCATCAGCTATTTCAAGTGGTTCGTTTGTGTTTCTGTTCTAAGTTTTTATTTTGTAGAAGTAGTAGTAATTCTAAATTGTACTGGATAGGAGTAGTAGTAATTCTAAACCGTACTGGATAGGAGTAGTAGTAATTCCATGTTGAAGTGCCAGGTTAGAATTTTAATGAAAGTAGAGGTGCTAACAAGTGAAAATTATGAGGATAAGGAGGATAGATAACGATTGACTCTTGACTTGAAGAGGTAATAAATATAGTATTTAAGGAAGCATCCACACAGGAGTCTGTTTCCCAAAGTAACAAATTATGGGAAAAAAGTTATTTGAATAAAACTTTCTTCTCACAGTTGGAACGAGAGGAAATGGGTGTGATTCGACTCACTGAAAGTAGCATGGTAGGTCCTGGTTGTAAAACTGGTGATCGTAAAGAATGGAGCTCATTTGAACATTTGCCATGGAAATAGCGATAGATTTGCGACGTTGTCTCTGTAGGAAAGCGGTTGAATAGTGTAAAATAGATCGTTCTGCACAAGACCAAATAAATGTATTTGAATTCTGCCAAGGCTGAAAATTCAGGATTAAGCATCTCCAGCCCATATATAGCAGCAATACCTCATTTCTAGGTCTAATTTGACTCTTGTAACGATGAAGTAAGGCAAAAGGAGTCAGGTACTCGCTGAAGCAACAGAATGAGCTGAGCATTATTTTCCCAGCATAGATGTATGCATTTATTCAGAAAAATAGAGCTGTAGGCATGCAGTAGAAAACATCCATTCTTTTTTTTACAGTAAAATTCACCTTGTACAAGGCTCGGGGGCCACTTGAGGTAGAGGGTTACGTTAAGGGGAAGTTTATATGGATAAGAGGGGAAGATAACGGTTAACACTAGACTTGAAAGAGTTAAGATTCAAGTGATCGAGGAAGCATCCACTTGGGAGTCAGTTCCACAGAACATTGGTTTGCGGGAAGAAGCCATTCAAGTGGATCTTACTTTTTATCGATGGAATATGGAGCGAATGAAAACGCAGAAACTAAAATTCGGGAAATGTTAGAAGTGGCTGATGAAGAATTATATTTCCGATCTACTTCTGAAGATTTGAACAAATTAAAAAATACCTGGATTTTATTTTGAATTCCCTTTTAGATGGTCCAGGAACATTTCAGCATCTTTCATTTTACAACCACATATCTTAAAATGGCAGAGCGCAACGTCAATTAAAATTTATCCGACATTTTTAAAAAACAATGTCTACTGATTCATCTTAGGATTGTTCCTTTTGAATATGATTATCTCCCTTTAAATACCATAGGAGGGGTGTTAGTTAAGTGGGGAGGAAAAGGAATCCTTCGAGTTAAACTGTTATATCAGCAACAGCTCCAGATCGTCTTTGTCCTTATCTGTAGAAACTCAGTTTCTCTGTTGGGTGGTCTACTTAGCCGAAATAGAGTTCCCTTATCGCCTTCCTGTCAGTGTTAGCCTCTCACCAATTAGAAATCACACCAACAACACAATCTGCAGCACTGTCTTAAATTATTCGAACCACACATGCAGGAAAAGACTGTTTTTTTAATCTTGTAACATACTCAAATTACAACAATAAGTATTATAATTAATAATTACGTCCTTACTATTTGTAAAGTTATTCTTATTAGCATTTGTACATGAGATTAAGATAAAAAGTATTCAGATATTTCCTTCCTTTCATAATCCGCCCCTTGGAACAAACTAGGTGGCTGTCATCGCCTTTCATTTTCTCTCAAGGTTTGATTTGATTTGAGTGATTTGTTTTACGGTTTGTCAACCATTTGCAGGTTATTTAAAGCCAGAATTTATTTTCAGATGGTAAGAAATTTTTGGAGATAAAAATGGTTTAGTAATTAAAGTCTTACTGATTAAACCATAGATGGGGGCTGAAGAGGTAGTTTCATATCTGATCAGAATTTGATAAACAAAAAAAAAAATTATAATGAAGATATAAATTGAGGGATTAATTCTGTACTACAATCTATATATAAACTGAGCCATCACTTTATGACCGCGGTAGTTTCTATATATTTATATTCCAGAGAATGTAAATAAATCTAAAAGGAATGCCTATGAAGCTAATCAGTATTTGATTGATTGAGTGATTCGTTTTTTACGGATTCTCAACAATTTACAGGTTATTTAAAGCCAGAAAATATTTTTAGATTTTAAGAATTTTTGTGGGGAGATAGTGATTTAGTGATACAAGTCTTACTCATTAACCCATAGATGGGGAGAAGAGATGGATTCATACCTTTCAAAGAATATTTGCGCATAAGTGAATATAATAAACCCAACGTGAATTGGAACTTGGTTCTCTGATTAACAATTCTGAGCCATTATTCATTACAGCACCCACACATCCAAGATGACCACACCTGGTATTCCCAAGCGGTCACTCACTCATAGGTACTGACCAGATTTGACGTTGCTTAACTTCGGTGAGCTTACGTAACCAGTGTTCTAAGGTTTAGGCTCCAAAGGAATCATATTTCGGTTGGCCGAAAAATCCGTTCGCTTTATTAAGCAGAAAATTTATTTAATAAGCGAACGAACTTTTTGACCAATACAATATATATATATATATATATATATATATATATATATATATATATATATAAGGTGTATCAAAAAATACTTTTACAAACATTGGGGAGAGTTCCTCAAACTAAAATAAAGACAAAAGTCCATATAAACATATGTCTGCATATCCTTGGTTTTTGAGTTAGGTAGTTAAGGTTAAAGAAAGTTTACAGTAGATGGCGCTGTGTTGCCATGTAGACTAGGTTACATTTGTCATTCGTGTACATTTGTGGCGAGTCTGTTTTCAATGTTTAAAGTAGCGAGTTAACTGAGAAGTGTTTCGCTTAACAACGCAGGATATTCATATCGTGAGCAGGCAGATATGTTTTTTACATACGTCCGCGCGAATGGTAATAGACGCGAGGCTGCACGGCTGTATCAGATTGCGTTTACGGATCGAAGGCCATCGAGTCATCGAACCTTCGCTGCTGTTTATTGTTGCGTTGCGGAGACAGGATCCATGTCAACACAAACTATGGATCGAGGAAAATCGAGTTCCGCTCGTAAGTCTGACCACAAAGAACACGTGCCAGGAACCCACTCCAAAGTTTGAACGCGATCATGGCTCTCCACAATTTCCCGTCCTTTGTAGCTCTTAATAAATTTTTGTCTTTGTTGCTGTTATTTCTCTTAAATTATGTTCCGGTGTCCATTTTTTTAAGCTCATTAAGTAGGTTATACATTACTTTCCTCCATCCCACTTGCCTTCAATCTGTCCTGTGAGTATCAGATTTTCCAAGTCTTCATTCCTCGTTATGTGTCCTAAAAAGTTCAACTGTCACTTTCTGAGGTTAATGTTAGTCTTTTTGTTTCCATGTCCTCTAAAATATCACCGTTGCTCGCCTGTTCGTTTCATGGCATTCTCAGCATCTTTCTGTAGAACATTTCTGTTACTTTAAGTCTCTTCTTCATCTTTGTGGAGGTTTTTCAGCATTCACTGCCATGTAGGAGGACTGATATCACGTAACAGTTCAGTTCTCTTTTTTTTTTTTTGTTTCTAACACTTTTTTGGTTCTTAATACACTGCTTAACTCATGCGAAATAAATACTTCGTGGGTGAACCACAAAGAAAAATCCTCTGAATATTGCCAGCCTCGTGTCTTGTCCGTTTTCTATTTGCATTCTCCAAAATTTGGAATGGAAACTTAAAATAAATGAATAAAAATATAAACTTTTGCCATTTATTAAAAGGAAAATATTACAGGAAACTATCTATCTATATATAAAATTCTGTGACTTCTGTTAGTCTGCCCGTCCGTCTATCATACCGTCTAAAATAGCCATACATTGACTGACCGAAACTAAATTTTGGGGGAACTATAAACAGGTGAAGGGGGTACAAAGTACAGTTAGTTTTACTCGGGTGCATAGCTTAGTATAATAAATTTTCATTAATTTTCTTTAAAAAATTAAGTGTTATTATTTAACGTCTAAAATACTCACACTATTTTTAAAACAATTTAATGATTAAAATAACAAATACTTATTTAATAGCAATGTAATATTGTTATTTGCATATCTTTTTTTTTTAGTTTTTATATGTACAAGAACCCAGTTTCCAGTTTATTCTGTGTTTGCGAGAACTATAAACAAATCCCAAGGTCAAAGGCTTCAAAAAGTTGGAATTTGGCTCCAGAATGAAATATTTACACATGACCAGTTTTATGTTACATGATCAAGAATAAAATATCCTAAGAATTTATTCTTCACTGTTAAAAAGAAAAGAAAAAAAATTCTTAAAAATATTGTTTACTCCGAAGTTCTATAGAATTAAATTCAAGAAATTATTAAACCACCAAAAAGAGTTTTTTGTCAAAGTATTTTTCCAGACAAATCAGCTTTATTTAAATTTCATCGACTGGTTTGCGAAATTGAACGAAATGTAAAGTTTGTAAATCCCGACAAAAATGTTAGCGATAACTTCAACAATAATAAATACTTAGGGGATATTTCAACATGTGTTGCAAAAAAAACATTTTAAAACTTCAAAATCTAATGATTACTTTTTGGTAGACTGTTAAAAATGAAAATATTTTTCACTCGAGAATTTACTAATGCAAATTTTTACCTAAAAAAAAAAAAAAAAATTGTGTGAAAAAATAATTTTTATATCAGAATTTTCTGTAATCTTACAAACGGCACCAATATTTTGACGATAAAATTTACCTTTATTTAATGTTTGATCATCACCGGGTAAGAATTTCCTGAAGAACTTTTTTTTTCATAAATATAGTTTAACTATTTACGTAGTATTTGTATCGTATTAGTATATTATATACAGAGGTAATTTAATGTGTTTAGGAAGATGTGCGTAGGTTATAGGAAAATACTACACCATTTTTTGTATGGCGTCAGTATTCATGGATTTGGGTACCCATGGTGTACCTGACATTTCGTCGTAGTAAACCGAGTAGAAAGCTTGTCTTGCTAGATTCATTTTTAAAAAATTATTTCATCCCATGCAAGGCGAAAAAGACACCAAAACACAAGGGGTTACTGAGTATGAAAGAAAAAAAAAAAAGAGAAACATTAAGGAGCGAGAACAATATTATGACTGCGTAGTTAGTTTCACCATAAATTGGGTGTTCTATACTTGCGGCCTTGTGTCACACATCTAAGTTACGCTTAGCAATTCAGCATCCATGTGTAGCCAAGAACTAAGCCGTTACGGATACTGGAGAGGAGGCGACTGTATAATTATAAAAATTCGTTCTTTCAAGAAAAACTGCGCAGATCCATAGGTGATGTCCATGATTGCCGCCACTTACGGGATTCATTGGACTTTCCTGAACAAGGCATCCACCTTCTGGGTGTGGTTGATGGGCGATCAGACAGGCTTTTGTCCGTTACCCTTGTTCGTCCCGCTTTAAAGCTTTCTACCCACAGCTTTCGTTGATTTATGGTACGTTCTCCATATTGCACCAACATCTGGCGATGGATTCCAACAAGTAAGACTTGCTCTGCCCATAGAATGCGTCTTACGGCGCGTTGTTCTTCGATGGTATAATTGCTGAGTAGAGCGCGTCCCTAGGTCTGATGACCTTGTCGCTCACTCGAGTGAACGATGGAAGACTATGCGCGGCTAGTTACTCTGTTATCTTACGAGCACGCATGATGTCACGTATCGGCACCTTTCTGTTGTTTTTTATCGCGTAGTTTACTTTCTCATTTACGATCTTAGTACGAGCGAGAGTTCTTCGCGAACATCCGAAACACTATAAAAGAATTCTTTATAAAAGAGTTACAGTTTAACTTGCACGAAATCTATTTTTATTTTGGATCATTCAACATAAAAATAATGAATAAAAACATAAAAATGAAAATAAAATAAAATTCGTCTGATATTTTTCTCCTTTTGATAAAAAATCATCAGATTTCGAAAATATTAAATTCTAATCATTTAATCTGGTAGGGTTCAGGGTTCTAGGTGATCCAATGAGGGGGTAAATTGCAACAAAACAAATGCAATTATCAAAAAAATTCAAAGTCACTTATTTAAAATCATTAATTTTTATACTGGGAATAATAAGTCTGCATGCGAATGGAAAAATAAATAGAATACGCCAATATTGAAACGGGTTTAAGACAAGGATGCGTTTTCTCATCGGATTTATTTATTTAGTTTTTAAACATTTGTAAATAATTTAATTGTACTCCTCCATGTTTATTGAACAGGAATAGAGATTTATTCTTTGTTTCGTTTTTAGGATGTGCTTCACCTGTTTCTTTCTTCCATGAGCTTTTATTGATTTAAACTGTCTTAACTTTTTAGTGATATGGCTGATCAGTGATTGCGATTTTTTATTTTGAGGTTATCGAGTGGGCAGTGTTATGTTTGCTGCAATTCAACTGTTAATAAAGATCCCGAATCTTTAATAGCATTTACAGATACGACTTAACTCAACAGTCACATAATATCTGGCTATTTTCAATATCATGTCGCGCATGGGCATGTATCCCTGTACGTACTTCCGGTAGGCAACCATGAACCTACATTATTCTTTAAATTTAGCTACTCTCCGGCCGGTTTATATTGACATAGACGATTGAGAGTGATAATTATTTTGGCCGTTTACGCCTTAAAAATTAAAAAAAAAAATTAAAAATAGTTATTTAACCTATACAACAAAAGGATCTTGAAAATACTAGTTCTGCCAGGATTTGACACAATCAAAGGAATAAAATGACCCCAGCAGATGTGGTCTTCTACTAAATAAACTGCAAATTCTGTCTGTCCATCCGTGTGTCTGAAACCCCCACTAACCTGGACCACACATGCTCTACATGTAAATATACCTTTTGAAGTTCCACGGAATTTATGATTTGAAAAATTCAATTTTCGGCCAGAATTAGAATTTCGGCTCAAATCGAACTTTCGATCCAAATCAGTCATCTCGTCGGAATTGGACTTATAGCCTGAATCATAGTTAAAGTGAAATTTTGAAGTTCCATGGAGTGAAGTGAGGAGTTCAAAGTTATTTCTTCAGAATTATCATTGCTGTTTTCTATGCTGGGCTAGGGGGTCCCTTTAGTTTTCGGCCGGAGGCCTAATTAACTCTTCGCAGCAAATAGCTGAAAAATCCGCACAGAGTTCGGCTTTTAAGCTAGTAAAATATAAATTAAAAAATATGTAATGTCACTGTATTATATATATATATATATATATATATATATATATATATATTAATAAGCCACTTTAAACTGGAATAATTTAAAAGAACATTTGTTAAACTCTGACAAATATTTTAAATATTTTTGGTTGTCGACGTGAGGGAAGTTAGAAAATGTTAAAATGAACACATCGCATCCATTAGTAATGTTATGCAAGTTGACTTTTTTGAAGAAAAATATTTTGTTCTCTGAATTACGCAGCGACACTTGAAATAAAAATATTCAGCAATGTGCCATCTTTTATTAACTATTCTTTATAAATTTCGAAAATGTTATTCTTTAAATATGAAGCATTTTTGAACAAGATATTAATTTTTTTAATCAGATTTAGTGCCTGTTGTGAAATAAGACTCATTTTTCTTTTGATTCAATTTTTTTTAATACAAAATTAAGAGCTTTTTCGTTAATTCTTACCAAAAATGAACAGCCGTAATTTTAAATTACGGGTGCCAATAAAGGACGAAAATGAACAAGTTGCATTTTTTGTTTTTTGCCGACTACAAGGTCACTCAGTGGTTTTAACTTGGGGTCAAATTTTTTGACCAAGACGTTTTATACTTTCTTTTGAACGGTCAGTCTTGTGTGTTTTTTTCTTGTGAGCGAGATTAATCGATTTTTACAGCTGAGCCTGAAGAGGATAACGCTGTTAAAATTTTAAGTAAATAAGCAAAGAATATAAATTTAGCATTGTGGGGTACAAGACTCAAATTTTCGTAACCAAAAGAAATCAATACGCTAACTTTGTTAGTTCACCCCGCAAGGGTTAGGTTTATGGTTTTTTATTGAGAACTATCGAAAAATGGCTAAGCATTCTGTGATTTTTTCGGCTAGGAAAAGAAAATAGTTTATTTTTTTCTTTTAGGCTTCCGTACTTTTGAACTATGGGCGTTTGATTTTGGTTGCGATTAACAAAAAAGACATCAAACTTGCTTTCATAAAATATAGAAATCATGAAGATGTCTTTAATTTCATTCGCCCTGAATTTCCTTTTGCAAATTCTTAAACAGTCTACAAAAATAACAACGTCCTTTATTCTGCTATTAAAATGATTTTCCAGTAATTCTGGCAAACAAGTTTCAAAATCGTCGAAATACTTTTGTAACGTTGTGATAAAAAAAAAGCGTAGTTAGAAAGGAATATAATCTGAATTAATGTGTAAACAAAGTTTAAATATCTCTCCACTGTTATTAAACCGTTCTGTAGCCTTGCATAAAAAAGATTGACTTAATGTTATTCGGAAGCGGACTCATTTCCATTAAAATTTGATGCCTCCTGAAAGAAAGTCGGACAACATTAAAAAGCGGATATGGCAGAGTTATCTCGAAAAGACATCTACATACGTGTTTTTGATCTTCTAACAAAGCGAACTTTATAATTCCGAGGTTATAGACGACAAGAAATACAGCGGATGCGTTGTAAAGAAATTCAAATCAACCAGAAGAATTAGTATTAATAAACTGGAAATTTTCCTTAGAAACAAAGAAAAGAGAGCTGAATTATTGCGTAATATTTGTTCTCGTATATAGCAGTGACTGTTGGCCAATCTTCTCACAGATGAATAAGAGATTTGAACCAACAGAAATATATATATATATATATATATATATATATATATATATATATATATATATATATATATATATATATATAATATCGAAGTGTATATATATTATATTTAAGTATGTATATATATATATATATATTTATATATATTATATTTCAGTGTATATTTATATATATTATATTTAATTCTATATATATATATATTTAAGTGTATATATATATATATATATATATATATATATAGTTTATGCAAATTTAGGTAATCCGTATGGGTAGACCTGAGTCACTCAAGAACATTCCTCACCCTACGATTGAATCCTTCCCCATGTCTTTGACGGAAAAAATCATTGACGTCATAAAAAGAATGAGGTGGAAAATTCACTTCCATCTTAATCCCCATGATAAACCCACTAAACTAGATCTCCCAAATATGCACGTTAAAGTAACGCGAACTGACAGCGTCTAAGAATTTGAATGAAACCTGTCGTGTAATTTATTGGAGTTGTTGTAACTTCTTCCTTTAATGTCGTTCTTATTCACCCCTTAGCCACCTATATCTAGAGACGAGACGCGTTAAATTTGAGCAACATCTAGCCGACACACTAGGGTTAAAATAGGAAACTAAAATGATACATATGACACACTCATATCCTCTCTCCCACCTCACTTCCTCACTTCGTTAACTTTACGTATACTTGATGAGGTCCGTAAAAACGTGTGAATTTCTTTTTCATTTTTCATTTCAGCTTTTTGGAAGTAAAGTCTGATGATCCAGAACCCTGTTAAAGGGGTTATGGTGAAATAACTTATTACATGGAATCTTAACGTGGTCTGTCTTTTTATCATATATATATATATATATATATATAACGACAATTGGTGATACTTCTTGACGAGTGAACGGAACGATTATATATATTTATATAATAACAGATCTAATTAAATGTTCACTTATTTTCGCTCGTCTGTTTTTCGCAGACATGTATCCACTCGTCAGGGTCTGAATATTAAAATTGAATTTATTTTCAGGAATATGATTGAATGGATACATCTCCGCGAAACTCAAGGAGAGACAGATAAGTAATTTAATTTTATTTGTTATTCTTAGTCTCTCTCTCTCTCTCTCTCTCTCTCTCTCTCTCTCACTTTAATTACAAAGACTGCCTGTCTGAAAATTTTTTGTTTTCCAGCGATACCCTGGTCGATGTTTAGTTTTTTGGTGAAACACAATATTTATTCTCTCTCTCTCTCTCTCTCTCTCTCTCTCTCTCTATATATATATATATATATATATATATATATATATATATATATATGTGTGTGTGTGTGTGTGCTCGATATAAAAACCGCTTTTTTTCAAATTTGGGAAAATTCGGGAAAAGACAAGATCTTGATCGAGCAGCAAATCTTTCAGAACGCCTTCACACACAAACAGACACACATCACATAAAAAACACACACATATCACACACAAACACACATCACATCACACCCACATTATATATAATATCACGCAAAAGACTTTAGAAACTCTGAATTAGAATTATGAGCAGATAGAATTTGGAATCTAGCCCGATTACATAAGCCATTATCTGATTTTGCTGCTAACGTCAAGATAGATGAAGAAATACCTAACGCTTTAAAAAAAAATTAAAAAATAAACTTGTGCAATGGCTCTCAGTTACTTAAATGAAGCAATATTTTAAAATAGAAAGAAAAAGCTTATCTTTCTGAAAGTTGACAGAATATTTCGAGGAAGGACACAGTAAAAGTTTCTTGAAGTAATTCGATTTTCTGTTTTTGATCGCGTGGAAAGACAGAAAAGGCACATTAAAGACGCTACTTAGTTTCAGTGAGAGAAAGAAAGAAAAAAGAAAAAGAAAGACGGAAAGATAGAAGTGCTTAACGTCTGTTTCAGTGAAATGGAAAAATTGTCATTTTCAAATCTTTTACTTCTTTAAATGATGTCCAACATTCATATTTATGATTGTTATTGCAACATTTTGTTAAAGTTGTTAACCTCAAATCTTTAACGATGCGACAGAGGAATTTCTATACATATTTTATTGTCGTAGAACTCGTTTATTAAGTAATTAACTTAAGAATTAGGATGAATCAAAAAATTCAAATATGAAACCCATGAAATTTTATGGGTATTTTTACTACTACTACTACTACTAATAATAATAATAATAATAAAGACTTGTAACAATTTTAAGGGACTTCATAATATACATAGACTGAACAATCATAGCTAATCGCCCTGATATACAAAATGTGCCTCTTTATTGACATGACGATTCCTGCAGACTACAATGCATTTTTGAAGATTTTCCAGCAAATATTGGGCATTTAGATTATTATTTACGGAGATAGGACCTGTAACAATTTTATGGGACTTCATAATACACAAAGACAGAACAATCAAAGCTAATCGCCCTGACATCGTGATTAGAGATTGCAAAGACAAAATGTGCCTCTTTATTGACATGTCGGTCCCTGCAGACTACAATGCATCTTTGAAAATCTTCAAAAAACTATCAAAATGTGCCTCTTTATTGACATGTCGGTCCCTGCAGACTAAAATGCATCTTTGAAAATCTTCAAAAAACTATCAAAATGTGTCTCTTTATTGACATGTCGGTCCCTGTCGGTCCCTGACGATTCCTGCAGACTACAATGCATCTTTGAAAATCTTCAAAAACTATCAAAATGTGCCTCTTTATTGACATGACGGTCCCTGCAAAAACTACAAAATGCATGATTTGAAAATATTCAAAAAAAACTATCAAAATGTGCCTCTTTATTGACATGACGATTCCTGCAGACTACAATGCATTTTGAAGATTTTCCAGCAAATATTGGGCATTTAGATTATTATTTACGGAGATAGGACCTGTAAAATTTTATGGGACTTCATAATACACAAAGACAGAACAATCAAAGCTAATCGCCCTGACATCGTGATTAGAGATTGACTGCCTCTTTATTGACATGTCGGTCCCTGCAGACTACAATGCATTTTGAAAATCTTCAAAAACTATCAAAATGTGCCTCTTTAATGATTGCAGACTACAATGCATTTTGAAGATTTTCCAGCAAATATTGGGCATTTAGATTATTATTTACGGAGATAGGACCTGTAACAATTTTATGGGACTTCATAATACAGAACAAAAAGACAGAACAATCAAAGCTAATTTTGAACATCGTGATTAGAGATTGCGGAAAAGACAAAAATGTGCCTCTTTATTGACATGTCGGTCCCTGCAGACTACAATGCACTTTTTTGAAGATTTTCCAGCAAATATTGGGCATTTAGATTATTATTTACGGAGATGGGACCTGTAACAATTTTATGGGACTTCATAATACACAAAGACAGAACAATCAAAGCTAATCGCCCTGACATCGTGATTAGAGATTGCAAAGACAAAATGTGCCTCTTTATTGACATGTCGGTCCCTGCAGACTACAATGCATTTTGAAGATTTTCCAGCAAATATTGGGCATTTAGATTATTATTTACGGAGATAGGACCTGTAACAATTTTATGGGACTTCATAATACACAAAGACAGAACAATCAAAGCTAATCGCCCTGACATCGTGATTAGAGATTGCAAAGACAAATGTGCCTCTTTATTGACATGTCGGTCCCTGCAGACTACAATGCATTTTTGAAGATTTTCCAGCAAATATTGGGCATTTAGATTATTATTTACGGAGATAGGACCTGTAACAATTTTATGGGACTTCATAATACACAAAGACAGAACAATCAAAGCTAATCGCCCTGACATCGTGATTAGAGATTGCAAAAAAGACAAAATGTGACCCTCTTTATTGACATGTCGGTCCCTGCAGACTACAATGCATTTTTTGAAGATTTTCCAGCAAATATTGGGCATTTAGATTATTATTTACGGAGATGGGACCTGTAACAATTTTATGGGACTTCATAATACACAAAGACAGAACAATCAAAGCTAATCGCCCTGACATCGTGATTAGAGATTGCAAAGACAAAATGTGCCTCTTTATTGACATGTCGGTCCCTGCAGACTACAATGCATTTTTGAAGATTTTCCAGCAAATATTGGGCATTTAGATTATTATTTACGGAGATAGGACCTGTAACAATTTTATGGGACTTCATAATACACAAAGACAGAACAATCAAAGCTAATCGCCCTGACATCGTGATTAGAGATTGCAAAGACAAATGTGCCTCTTTATTGACATGTCGGTCCCTGCAGCAGACATTTTTTGAAGATTTTCCACAAAATGCATTTTACGGAGATGGGACCTGTAACAATTTGGGACTTCATAATACACAAAAGACAGAACAATCAAAAGCTAATCGCCCAAATCGTGATTAGAGATTAAAGACAAAATGTGCCTCTTTATTGACATGTCGGTCCCTGCAGACTACAATGCATTTTGAAGATTTTCCGGCAAATATTGGGCATTTAGATTATTATTTACGGAGGACCTGTAACAATTTTATGGGACTTCATAATACACAAAGACAGAACAATCAAAGCTAATCGCCCTGACATCGTGATTAGAGATTGCAAAGACAAAATGTGCCTCTTTATTGACATGTCGGTCCCTGCAGACTACAATGCATTTTTGAAGATTTTCCAGCAAATATTGGGCATTTAGATTATTATTTACGGAGATAGGACCTGTAACAATTTTATGGGACTTCATAATACACAAAGACAGAACAATCAAAGCTAATCGCCCTGACATCGTGATTAGAGATTGCAAAGACAAAATGTGCCTCTTTATTGACATGTCGGTCCCTGCAGACTACAATGCATTTTGAAGATTTTCCAGCAAATATTGGGCATTTAGATTATTATTTACGGAGATAGGACCTGTAACAATTTTATGGGACTTCATAATACACAAAAGACAGAACAATCAAAGCTAATCGCCCTGACATCGTGATTAGAGATTGCAAAGACAAAATGTGCCTCTTTATTGACATGTCGGTCCCTGCAGACTACAATGCATTTTTTGAAGATTTTCCA
Organism: Acanthosepion pharaonis; assembly: GCA_903632075.3. Lineage (NCBI taxonomy): Eukaryota > Metazoa > Mollusca > Cephalopoda > Sepiida > Sepiidae > Acanthosepion > Acanthosepion pharaonis. The sequence goes on from CAHIKZ030001236.1 coordinate 646,140, forward strand.
GCAAATATTGGGCATTTAGATTATTATTTACGGAGATAGGACCTGTAACAATTTTATGGGACTTCATAATACACAAAGACAGAACAATCAAAGCTAATCGTCCCTGACATCGTGATTAGAGGACCTTAATAACAATTGCAAAGACAAAATGTGCCTCTTTATTGACATGTCGGTCCCTGCAGACTACAATGCATTTTTGAAGATTTTCCAGCAAATATTGGGCATTTAGATTATTATTTACGGAGATAGGACCTGTAACAATTTTATGGGACTTCATAATACACAAAGACAGAACAATCAAAGCTAATCGCCCTGACATCGTGATTAGAGATTGCAAAGAGAAAATGTGCCTCTTTATTGACATGTCGGTCCCTGCAGACTACAATGCATTTTTGAAGATTTTCCAGCAAATATTGGGCATTTAGATTATTATTTACGGAGATAGGACCTGTAACAATTTTATGGGACTTCATAATACACAAAGACAGAACAATCAAAGCTAATCGCCCTGACATCGTGATTAGAGATTGCAAAGACAAAATGTGCCTCTTTATTGACATGTCGGTCCCTGCAGACTACAATGCATTTTGAAGATTTTCCAGCAAATATTGGGCATTTAGATTATTATTTACGGAGATAGGACCTGTAACAATTTTATGGGACTTCATAATACACAAAGACAGAACAATCAAAGCTAATCGCCCTGACATCGTGATTAGAGATTGCAAAGACAAAATGTGCCTCTTTATTGACATGTCGGTCCCTGCAGACTACAATGCATTTTGAAGATTTTCCAGCAAATATTGGGCATTTAGATTATTATTTACGGAGATGGGACCTGTAACAATTTTATGGGACTTCATAATACACAAAGACAGAACAATCAAAGCTAATCGCCCTGACATCGTGATTAGAGATTGCAAAGACAAAATGTGCCTCTTTATTGACATGTCGGTCCCTGCAGACTACAATGCATTTTTGAAGATTTTCCAGCAAATATTGGGCATTTAGATTATTATTTACGGAGATGGGACCTGTAACAATTTTATGGGACTTCATAATACACAAAGACAGAACAATCAAAGCTAATCGCCCTGACATCGTGATTAGAGATTGCAAAGACAAAATGTGCCTCTTTATTGACATGTCGGTCCCTGCAGACTACAATGCATTTTTGAAGATTTTCCAGCAAATATTGGGCATTTAGATTATTATTTACGGAGATAGGACCTGTAACAATTTTATGGGACTTCATAATACACAAAGACAGAACAATCAAAGCTAACAATCGTGATTAGAGATTGCAAAGACAAAATGTGCCTCTTTATTGACATAATCGGTCCCTGCAGACTACAATGCATTTTGAAGATTTTCCAGCAAATATTGGGCATTTAGATTATTATTTACGGAGAAGGACCTGTAACAATTTTATGGGACTTCAAATGTGAACAATCTTTAATTGACATCGTGATTGTCAAAGGTGCCTATTATTTACGGAGATTGACATAATAATTTTCGGCATAAAGACTACAATGCATTTTTGAAGATTTTTCCAGCAAATATTGGGCATTTAGATTATTATTTACGGAGATAGGACCTGTAACAATTTTATGGGACTTCATAATACACAAAGACAGAACAATCAAAGCTAATCGCCCTGACATCGTGATTAGAGATTGCAAAGACAAAATGTGCCTCTTTATTGACATGTCGGTCCCTGCAGACTACAATGCATTTTTGAAGATTTTCCAGCAAATATTGGGCATTTAGATTATTATTTACGGAGATGGGACCTGTAACAATTTTATGGGACTTCATAATACACAAAGACAGAACAATCAAAGCTAATCGCCCTGACATCGTGATTAGAGATTGCAAAGACAAAAATGTGCCTCTTTATTGACATGTCGGTCCCTGCAGACTACAATGCATTTTTTGAAGATTTTCCAGCAAATATTGGGCATTTAGATTATTATTTACGGAGATAGGACCTGTAACAATTTTATGGGACTTCATAATACACAAAGACAGAACAATCAAAGCTAATCGCCCTGACATCGTGATTAGAGATTGCAAAAGACAAAATGTGCCTCTTTATTGACATGTCGGTCCCTGCAGACTACAATGCATTTTTGAAGATTTTCCAGCAAATATTGGGCATTTAGATTATTATTTACGGAGATAGGACCTGCAGAACAATTTTTTATGGGACTTCATAATACACAAAGACAGAACAATCAAAGCTAATCGCCCTGACATCGTGATTAGAGATTGCAAAGACAAAATGTGCCTCTTTATTGACATGTCGGTCCCTGCAGACTACAATGCATTTTTGAAGATTTTCCAGCAAATATTGGGCATTTAGATTATTATTTACGGAGATAGGACCTGTAACAATTTTATGGGACTTCATAATACACAAAGACAGAACAATCAAAGCTAATCGCCCTGACATCGTGATTGATTAGACAAAATGTGCCTCTTTATTGACATGTCGGTCCCTGCAGACTACAATGCATTTTTGAAGATTTTCCAGCAAAATTGGGCATTGATTATTATTTACGGAGATGGGACCTGTAACAATTTTATGGGACTTCATAATACACAAAGACAGAACAATCGCTAATCGCCCTGACATCGTGATTATTGCAAAGACAAAATGTGCCTCTTTATTGACATGTTTTGACTACAATGCATTTTTGAAGATTTTCCAGCAAATATTGGGCATTTAGATTATTATTTACGGAGATGGGACCTGTAACAATTTTATGGGACTTCATAATACACAAAGACAGAACAATCAAAGCTAATCGCCCTGACATCGTGATTAGAGATTGCAAAAGACAAAATGTGCCTCTTTATTGACATGTCGGTCCTGCAGACTACAATGCATTTTGAAGATTTTCCAGCAAATATTGGGCATTTAGATTATTATTTACGGAGATAGGACCTGTAACAATTTTATGGGACTTCATAATACACAAAGACAGAACAATCAAAGCTAATCGGACATCGTGATTAGAGATTGCAAAGACAAAATGTGCCTCTTTATTGACATGTCGGTCCCTGCAGACTACAATGCATTTTTGAAGATTTTCCAGCAAATATTGGGCATTTAGATTATTATTTACGGAGATGGGACCTTAACAATTTTATGGGACTTCATAATACACAAAGACAGAACAATCAAAGCTAATCGCCCTGACATCGTGATTAGAGATTGCAAAGACAAAATGTGCCTCTTTATTGACATGTCGGTCCTGCAGACTACAATGCATTTTTGAAGATTTTCCAGCAAATATTGGGCATTTAGATTATTATTTACGGAGATGGGACCTGTAACAATTTTATGGGACTTCATAATACACAAAGACAGAACAATCAAAGCTAATCGCCCTGACATCGTGATTAGAGATTGCAAAGACAAAATGTGCCTCTTTATTGACATGTCGGTCCCTGCAGACTACAATGCATTTTTGAAGATTTTCCAGCAAATATTGGGCATTTAGATTATTATTTACGGAGATGGGACCTGTAACAATTTTATGGGACTTCATAATACACAAAGACAGAACAATCAAAGCTAATCGCCCTGACATCGTGATTAATTGCAAAGACAAAATGTGCCTCTTTATTGACATGTCGGTCCCTGCAGACTACAATGCATTTTTTGAAGATTTTCCAGCAAATATTGGGCATTTAGATTATTCGGAGATAGGACCTGTAACAATTTTATGGGACTTCATAATACACAAAGACAGAACAATCAAAGCTAATCGCCCTGACATCGTGATTAGAGATTGCAAAGACAAAAATGTGCCTCTTTATTGACATGTCGGTCCCTGCAGACTACAATGCATTTTGAAGATTTTCCAGCAAATATTGGGCATTTAGATTATTATTTACGGAGATAGGACCTGTAACAATTTTATGGGACTTCATAATACACAAAGACAGAACAATCAAAGCTAATCGCCCTGACATCGTGATTAGAGATTGCAAAGACAAAATGTGCCTCTTTATTGACATGTCGGTCCCTGCAGACTACAATGCATTTTGAAGATTTTCCAGCAAATATTGGGCATTTAGATTATTATTTACGGAGATGGGACCTGTAACAATTTTATGGGACTTCATAATACACAAAGACAGAACAATCAAAGCTAATCGCCCTGACATCGTGATTAGAGATTGCAAAGACAAAATGTGCCTCTTTATTGACATGTCGGTCCCTGCAGACTACAATGCATTTTTGAAGATTTTCCAGCAAATATTGGGCATTTAGATTATTATTTACGGAGATAGGACCTGTAACAATTTTATGGGACTTCATAATACACAAAGACAGAACAATCAAAGCTAATCGCCCTGACATCGTGATTAGAGATTGCAAAGACAAAATGTGCCTCTTTATTGACATGTCGGTCCCTGCAGACTACAATGCATTTTTTGAAGATTTTCCAGCAAATATTGGGCATTTAGATTATTATTTACGGAGATGGGACCTGTAACAATTTTATGGGACTTCATAATACACAAAGACAGAACAATCAAAGCTAATCGCCCTGACATCGTGATTAGAGATTGCAAAGACAAAATGTGCCTCTTTATTGACATGTCGGTCCCTGCAGACTACAATGCATTTTTGAAGATTTTCCAGCAAATATTGGGCATTTAGATTATTATTTACGGAGATGGGACCTGTAACAATTTTATGGGACTTCATAATACACAAAGACAGAACAATCAAAGCTAATCGCCCTGACATCGTGATTAGAGATTGCAAAGACAAAATGTGCCTCTTTATTGACATGTCGGTCCCTGCAGACTACAATGCATTTTTGAAGATTTTCCAGCAAATATTGGGCATTTAGATTATTATTTACGGAGATGGGACCTGTAACAATTTTATTTTGGGACTTCATAATACACAAAGACAGAACAATCAAAGAAGAAACAATCTAATCGCCCTGACATCGTGATTAGAGATTGCAAAGAGAAAAATGTGCCTCTTTATTGACATGTCGGTCCCTGCAGACTACAATGCATTTTGAAGATTTTCCAGCAAATATTGGGCATTTAGATTATTATTTACGGAGATAGGACCTGTAACAATTTTATAGGACTTCATAATACACAAAGACAGAACAATCAAAGCTAATCGCCCTTATTGACATGTCGTGATTAGAGATTTTGCAAAAGATTTAGAAATGATGACCTCTTTATTGACATGTCGGTCCCTGGACATCGTGATTAGAGATTGCAGACTACAATGCATTTTGAAGATTTTCCAGCAAATATTGGGCATTTAGATTATTATTTACGGAGATAGGACCTGTAACAATTTTATGGGACTTCATAATACACAAAGACAGAACAATCAAAGCTAATCGCCCTGACATCGTGATTAGAGATTGCAAAGACAAAATGTGCCTCTTTATTGACATGTCGGTCCCTGCAGACTACAATGCATTTTTGAAGATTTTCCAGCAAATATTGGGCATTTAGATTATTATTTACGGAGATGGGACCTGTAACAATTTTATGGGACTTCATAATACACAAAGACAGAACAATCAAAGCTAATCGCCCTGACATCGTGATTAGAGATTGCAAAGACAAAATGTGCCTCTTTATTGACATGTCGGTCCCTGCAGACTACAATGCATTTTTGAAGATTTTCCAGCAAATATTGGGCATTTAGATTATTATTTACGGAGATAGGACCTGTAACAATTTTATGGGACTTCATAATACACAAAGACAGAACAATCAAAGCTAATCGCCCTGACATCGTGATTAGAGATTGCAAAAAGACAAAATGTGCCTCTTTATTGACATGTCGGTCCCTGCAGACTACAATGCATTTTTGAAGATTTTCCAGCAAATATTGGGCATTTAGATTATTATTTACGGAGATGGGACCTGTAACAATTTTATGGGACTTCATAATACACAAAAGACAGAACAATCAAAGCTAATCGCCCTGACATCGTGATTAGAGATTGCAAAAAACAAAATGTGCCTCTTTATTGACATGTCGGTCCCTGCAGACTACAATGCATTTTTGAAGATTTTCCAGCAAATATTGGGCATTTAGATTATTATTTACGGAGATAGGACCTGTAACAATTTTATGGGACTTCATAATACACAAAGACAGAACAATCAAAGCTAATCGCCCTGACATCGTGATTAGAGATTGCAAAAAGACAAAATGTGCCTCTTTATTGACATGTCGGTCCTGCAGACTACAATGCATTTTGAAGATTTTCCAGCAAATATTGGGCATTTAGATTATTATTTACGGAGATGGGACCTGTAACAATTTTTATGGGACTTCATAATACACAAAGACAGAACAATCAAGCTAATCGCCCTGACATCGTGATTAGAGATTGCAAAGAGAAAATGTGCCTCTTTATTGACATGTCGGTCCCCTGCAGACTACAATGCATTTTTGAAGATTTTCCAGCAAATATTGGGCATTTAGATTATTATTTACGGAGATGGGACCTGTAACAATTTTATGGGACTTCATAATACACAAAGACAGAACAATCAAAAGCTAATCGCCCTGACATCGTGATTAGAGATTGCAAAGACAAAATGTGCCTCTTTATTGACATGTCGGTCCCTGCAGACTACAATGCATTTTGAAGATTTTCCAGCAAATATTGGGCATTTAGATTATTATTTACGGAGATGGGACCTGTAACAATTTTATGGGACTTCATAATACACAAAGACAGAACAATCAAAGCTAATCGCCCTGACATCGTGATTAGAGATTGCAAAGACAAAATGTGCCTCTTTATTGACATGTCGGTCCCTGCAGACTACAATGCATTTTTGAAGATTTTCCAGCAAATATTGGGCATTTAGATTATTATTTACGGAGATAGGACCTGTAACAATTTTATGGGACTTCATAATAATACAATCAAAAGACAGAACAATCAAAGACAAAATCGCCCTGACATCGTGATTAGAAAATTTCAAAGATCAAAAATGTGCCTCTTTATTGACATGTCGGTCCTGCAGACTACAATGCATTTTTGAAGATTTTCCAGCAAATATTGGGCATTTAGATTATTATTTACGGAGATAGGACCTGTAACAATTTTATGGGACTTCATAATACACAAAGACAGAACAATCAAAGCTAATCGCCCTGACATCGTGATTAGAGATTGCAAAGACAAAATGTGCCTCTTTATTGACATGTCGGTCCCTGCAGACTACAATGCATTTTTGAAGATTTTCCAGCAAATATTGGGCATTTAGATTATTATTTACGGAGATGGGACCTGTAACAATTTTATGGGACTTCATAATACACAAAGACAGAACAATCAAAGCTAATCGCCCTGACATCGTGATTAGAGATTGCAAAGACAAAATGTGCCTCTTTATTGACATGTCGGTCCCTGCAGACTACAATGCATTTTGAAGATTTTCCAGCAAATATTGGGCATTTAGATTATTATTTACGGAGATGGGACCTGTAACAATTTTATGGGACTTCATAATACACAAAGACAGAACAATCAAAGCTAATCGCCCTGACATCGTGATTAGAGATTGCAAAGACAAAATGTGCCTCTTTATTGACATGTCGGTCCCTGCAGACTACAATGCATTTTGAAGATTTTTTGCAAAGACAAAAAATATTGGGCATTTAGATTATTATTTACGGAGATAGGACCTGTAACAATTTTATAGGACTTCATAATACACAAAGACAGAACAATCAAAGCTAATCGCCCTGACATCGTGATTAGAGATTGCAAAGACAAAATGTGCCTCTTTATTGACATGTCGGTCCCTGCAGACTACAATGCATTTTTGAAGATTTTCCAGCAAATATTGGGCATTTAGATTATTATTTACGGAGATGGGACCTGTAACAATTTTATGGGACTTCATAATACACACAAAGACAGAACAATCAAAGCTAATCGCCCTGACATCGTGATTAGAGATTGCAAAGACAAAATGTGCCTCTTTATTGACATGTCCCTGCAGACTACAATGGATTTTCCAGCAAATATTGGGCATTTAGATTATTATTTACGGATGGGATAGGACCTGTAACAATTTTATGGGGACTTCATAATACACAAAGACAGAACAATCAAATTATTATTTAATCGCCCTGACATCGTGATTTTGCAAAAGAAAAATGTGCCTCTTTATTTTCGGTCCTGCAGACTACAATGCATTTTTGAAGGCAAATATTGGGCATTTAGATTATTATTTACGGAGATAGGACCTGTAACAATTTTATGGGACTTCATAATACACAAAGACAGAACAATCAAAGCTAATCGCCCTGACATCGTGATTAGAGATTGCAAAGACAAAATGTGCCTCTTTATTGACATGTCGGTCCCTGCAGACTACAATGCATTTTTGAAGATTTTCCAGCAAATATTGGGCATTTAGATTATTATTTACGGAGATAGGACCTGTAACAATTTTATGGGACTTCATAATACACAAAGACAGAACAATCAAAGCTAATCGCCCTGACATCGTGATTAGAGATTGCAAAGACAAAATGTGCCTCTTTATTGACATGACGATTCCTGCAGACTACAATGCATTTTTGAAGATTTTCCAGCAAATATTGGGCATTTAGATTATTATTTACGGAGATAGGACCTGTAACAATTTTATGGGACTTCATAATACACAAAGACAGAACAATCAAAGCTAATCGCCCTGACATCGTGATTAGAGATTGCAAAGACAAAATGTGCCTCTTTATTGACATGTCGGTCCCTGCAGACTACAATGCATTTTTGAAGATTTTCCAGCAAATATTGGGCATTTAGATTATTATTTACGGAGATAGGACCTGTAACAATTTTATAGGACTTCATAATACACAAAGACAGAACAATCAAAGCTAATCGCCCTGACATCGTGATTAGAGATTGCAAAGACAAAATGTGCCTCTTTATTGACATGTCGGTCCCTGCAGACTACAATGCAATGCATTTTTGCAAATAAGATTTTCCAGCAAATATTTTGGGCATTTAGATCGCCCTGACATTATTTACGGAGATAGGACCTGTAACAATTTTTTTATGGGGACTTCATAATACACAAAGACAGAACAATCAAAAGCTAATCGCCCTGACATCGTGATTAGAGATTGCAAAAGACAAAATGTGCCTCTTTATTGACATGTCGGTTCCTGCAGACTACAATGCATTTTTGAAGATTTTCCAGCAAATATTGGGCATTTAGATTATTATTTACGGAGATGGGACCTGTAACAATTTTATGGGACTTCATAATACACAAAGACAGAACAATCAAAGCTAATCGCCCTGACATCGTGATTAGAGATTGCAAAGACAAAATGTGCCTCTTTATTGACATGTCGGTCCCTGCAGACTACAATGCATTTTGAAGATTTTCCAGCAAATATTGGGCATTTAGATTATTATTTACGGAGATAGGACCTGTAACAATTTTATGGGACTTCATAATACACAAAAGACAGAACAATCAAAGCTAATCGCCTGACATCGTGATTAGAGATTGCAAAGACAAAATGTGCCTCTTTATTGACATGTCGGTCCCTGCAGACTACAATGCATTTTTGAAGATTTTCCAGCAAATATTGGGCATTTAGATTATTATTTACGGAGATAGGACCTGTAACAATTTTATGGGACTTCATAATACACAAAGACAGAACAATCAAAGCTAATCGCCCTGACATCGTGATTGATTGCAAAGACAAAAATGTGCCTCTTTATTGACAAAGACAAAATGCATTTTGAAGATTTTCCAGCAAATATTGGGCATTTTGACATTTCGGTGGGACCTGTAACATGGGACTTCATAATACAATGAACAATCATTTTGCAAAAGATTTTCCATGCAAATCCACAGATTGGGCAGCAAATATTTATTTAGATTATTATTTACGGAGATAGGACCTGTAACAATTTTATAGGACTTCATAATACACAAAGACAGAACAATCAAAGCTAATCGCCCTGACATCGTGATTAGAGATTGCAAAAATTAAAAGACAAAATGTGCCTCATTTTGAAGATTTTTATTGACATGTCGGTCCCAATTTGCAGACTACAAAATGCAATTTTGACATCGTGATTTTCCAAAGAGAAAAGCAAATGTCGGTGGGCATTTAGATTATTATTTAGGAGATTTACGGGACCTGTAACAATTTTATAGGACTTCATAATACACAAAGACAGAACAATCAAAAGCTAATCAAACAATGCCCCTGACATCGTGATTAGAGATTGCAAAAGGCAAAATGTGGAATAGGACCTAACAATTTTATTGACATGTCGGTCCCTGCAGACTACAATGCATTTTTGAAGATTTTCCAGCAAATATTGGGCATTTAGATTATTATTTACGGAGATAGGACCTGTAACAATTTTATGGGACTTCATAATACACAAAGACAGAACAATCAAAGCTAATCGCCCTGACATCGTGATTAGAGATTGCAAAGACAAAATGTGCCTCTTTATTGACATGTCGGTCCCTGACAGACAGACTACAATGCATTTTTGAAGATTTTCCAGCAAATATTGGGCATTTAGATTATTATTTACGGAGATGGGACCTGTAACAATTTTATGGGACTTCATAATACACAAAGACAGAACAATCAAAGCTAATCGCCCTGACATCGTGATTAGAGATTGCAAAGACAAAATGTGCCTCTTTATTGACATGTCGGTCCCTGCAGACTACAATGCATTTTTGAAGATTTTCCAGCAAATATTGGGCATTTAGATTATTATTTACGGAGATAGGACCTGTAACAATTTTTTATGGGACTTCATAATACACAAAGACAGAACAATCAAAAGCTAATCGCCCTGACATCGTGATTAGAGATTGCAAAAGACAAAATGTGCCTCTTTATTGACATGTCGATTCCTGCAGACTACAATGCATTTTTGAAGATTTTCCAGCAAATATTGGGCATTTAGATTATTATTTACGGAGATAGGACCTGTAACAATTTTATGGGACTTCATAATACACAAAGACAGAACAATCAAAGCTAATCGCCCTGACATCGTGATTAGAGATTGCAAAGACAAAAATGTGCCTCTTTATTGACATGTCGGTCCCTGCAGACTACAATGCATTTTGAAGATTTTCCAGCAAATATTGGGCATTTAGATTATTATTTACGGAGATAGGACCTGTAACAATTTTATGGGACTTCATAATACACAAAGACAGAACAATCAAAGCTAATCGCCCTGACATCGTGATTAGAGATTGCAAAAGACAAAATGTGCCTCTTTATTGACATGTCGGTCAGACTACAAATGCATTTTTGACTACAATGCATTTTGAAGACAAAAGACAGAAATTTTCCAGCAAATATTGGGCATTTCGTGATTATTATTTACGGAGATAGGACCTGTAACAATTTTATGGGACTTCATAATACACAAAGACAGAACAATCAAAGCTAATCGTATTGACATCGTGGGATTAGAGATTGAACAATCAAAAAGACAAAATGTGCCTCTTTATTGACACATGTCGGTCCCTGCAGACTACAATGCATTTTTGAAGATTTTCCAGCAAATATTGGGCATTAGATTATTATTTACGGAGATGGGACCTGTAACAATTTTATGGGACTTCATAATACACAAAGACAGAACAATCAAAGCTAATCGCCCTGACATCGTGATTAGAGATTGCAAAGACAAATGTGCCTCTTTATTGACATGTCGGTCCCTGCAGACTACAATGCATTTTTGAAGATTTTCCAGCAAATATTGGGCATTTAGATTATTATTTACGGAGATAGGACCTGTAACAATTTTATGGGACTTCATAATACACAAAAGACAGAACAATCAAAGCTAATCGCCCTGACATCGTGATTAGAGATTACAAAAGACAAAATGACAAAATGTGCCTACAGACTTTTTTGACATCTTCGGTCCAAAATGCATTGACATACAATGCAGATTTTGAAGATTTTCCAGCAAATATTGGGCATTTAGATTATTATTTACGGAGATAGGACCTGTAACAATTTTATGGGACTTCATAATACACAAAGACAGAACAATCAAAGCTAATCGCCCTGACATCGTGATTAGAGATTGCAAAGACAAAATGTGCCTCTTTATTGACATGTCGGTCCCCTGCAGACAATGCATTTTGAAGATTTTCCAGCAAATATTATTTAGATTATTATTTACGAAAATGGGACCTTCAAAAACAAAGACAAAATGTGCCTCTTTATTGACATGTCGGTTCCTGCAGACTACAATGCATTTTTGAAGATTTTTCCAGCAAATATTGGGCATTTAGATTATTATTTACGGAGATAGGACCTGTAACAATTTTATGGGACTTCATAATACACAAAGACAGAACAATCAAAGCTAATCGCCCTGACATCGTGATTAGAGATTGCAAAGACAAAATGTGCCTCTTTATTGACATGTCGGTCCCTGCAGACTACAATGCATTTTGAAGATTTTCCAGCAAATATTGGGCATTTAGATTATTATTTACGGAGATGGGACCTGTAACAATTTTATGGGACTTCATAATACACAAAGACAGAACAATCAAAGCTAATCGCCCTGACATCGTGATTAGAGATTGCAAAGACAAAATGTGCCTCTTTATTGACATGTCGGTCCCTGCAGACTACAATGCATTTTTGAATCTTCAAAAAATTTTCCATTGCAAATGCAGACTACAATGGGCATTTAGATTATTATTTACGGAGATAGGACCTGTAACAATTTTATGGGACTTCATAATACACAAAGACAGAACAATCAAAGCTAATCGCCCTGACATCGTGATTAGAGATTGCAAAGACAAAATGTGCCTCTTTATTGACTCTTTATGTCGGTCCCTGCAGACTACAATGCATTTTGAAGATTTTCCAGCAAATATTGGGCATTTAGATTATTATTTACGGAGATAGGACCTGTAACAATTTTATGGGACTTCATAATACACAAAGACAGAACAATCAAAGCTAATCGCCCTGACATCGTGATTAGAGATTGCAAAGACAAAATGTGCCTCTTTATTGACATGTCGGTCCTGCAGACTACAATGCATTTTTGAAGATTTTCCAGCAAATATTGGGCATTTAGATTATTATTTACGGAGATGGGACCTGTAACAATTTTATGGGACTTCATAATACACAAAGACAGAACAATCAAAGCTAATCGCCCTGACATCGTGATTAGAGATTGCAAAGAGAAAATGTGCCTCTTTATTGACATGTCGGTTGCAGACTACAATGACATCTTTGAAAATCTTCAAAAACTATCGGACATGACGGTCCTGCAGACTACAATGCATTTTGAAGATTTTCCAGCAAATATTGGGCATTTAGATTATTATTTACGGAGATAGGACCTGTAACAATTTTATGGGACTTCATAATACACAAAGACAGAACAATCAAAGCTAATCGCCCTGACATCGTGATTAGAGATTGCAAAGACAAAATGTGCCTCTTTATTGACATGTCGGTCCCTGCAGACTACAATGCATTTTGAAGATTTTGCAAAATTGGGCATTTAAAAACTGGGACCTGTAAAATTTGTGGGCATAATACACAAAACAGAACTTTATTGACATGACGATTCCTGCAGACTACAATGCATTTTTGAAGATTTTCCAGCAAATATTGGGCATTTAGATTATTATTTACGGAGATGGGACCTGTAACAATTTTATGGGACTTCATAATACACAAAGACAGAACAATCAAAGCTAATCGCCCTGACATCGTGATTAGAGATTGCAAAAGACAAAATGTGCCTCTTTATTGACATGTCGGTCCCTGCAGACTACAATGCATTTTGAAGATTTTCCAGCAAATATTGGGCATTTAGATTATTATTTACGGAGATAGGACCTGTAACAATTTTATGGGACTTCATAATACACAAAGACAGAACAATCAAAGCTAATCGCCCTGACATCGTGATTAGAGATTGACAAAAAAGACAAAAATGTGCCTCTTTATTGACACTGTCGGTCCCTGCAGACTACAATGCATTTTTGAAGATTTTCCAGCAAATATTGGGCATTTAGATTTATTTACGGAGATAGGACCTGTAACAATTTTATGGGACTTCATAATACACAAAGACAGAACAATCAAAGCTAATCGCCCTGACATCGTGATTAGAGATTGCAAAGACAAAATGTGCCTCTTTATTGACATGTCGGTCCTGCAGACTACAATGCATTTTTGAAGATTTTCCAGCAAATATTGGGCATTTAGATTATTATTTACGGAGATAGGACCTGTAACAATTTTATGGGACTTCATAATACACAAAGACAGAACAATCAAAGCTAATCGCCCTGACATCGTGATTAGAGATTGCAAAGACAAATGTGCCTCTTTATTGACATGTCGGTCCCTGCAGACTACAATGCATTTTTGAAGATTTTCCAGCAAATATTGGGCATTTAGATTATTATTTACGGAGATGGGACCTGTAACAATTTTATGGGACTTCATAATACACAAAGACAGAACAATCAAAAGCTAATCGCCCTGACATCGTGATTAGAGATTGCAAAAGACAAAATGTGCCTCTTTATTGACATGTCGGTCCTGCAGACTACAATGCATTTTTGAAGATTTTCCAGCAAATATTGGGCATTTAGATTATTATTTACGGAGATGGGACCTGTAACAATTTTATGGGACTTCATAATACACAAAGACAGAACAATCAAAGCTAATCGCCCTGACATCGTGATTAGAGATTGCAAAGACAAAATGTGCCTCTTTATTGACATGTCGGTCCCTGCAGACTACAATGCATTTTTGAAGATTTTCCAGCAAATATTGGGCATTTAGATTATTATTTACGGAGATAGGACCTGTAACAATTTATGGGACTTCATAATACACAAAGACAGAACAATCAAAGCTAATCGCCCTGACATCGTGATTAGAGATTACCAAAAAGACAAAAATGTGCCTCTTTATTTGACATGTCGGTCCCAGACTACAATGCATTTTGAAGATTTTTCCAGCAAATATTGGGCATTAGATTTATTTACGGAATGGGACCTGTAACATTTTATAGGGACAAATAATCGCCCTGACATCGTGATTCAAATGACAAAATGTCTCTTTATTGACATGTCGGTCCCTACACTACAATGCATTTTGAAAATTTCCAGCAAATATTGGGCATTTTAGATTATTATTTACGGAGATAGGACCTGTAACAATTTTTATGGGACTTCATACTTACACAAAGACAGAACAATCAAAGCTAATCGCCCTGACATCGTGATTAGAGATTGCAAAGAAAAAATGTGCCTCTTTATTGACATGTCGGTCCCTGCAGACTACAATGCATTTTGAAGATTTTCCAGCAAATATTGGGCATTTAGATTATTATTTACGGAGATGGGACCTGTAACAATTTTATGGGACTTCATAATACACAAAGACAGAACAATCAAAGCTAATCGCCCTGACATCGTGATTTAGAGATTGCAAAGACAAAATGTGCCTCTTTATTGACATGTCGGTCCCTGCAGACTACAATGCATTTTTACAAATATTGGGCATTTAGATTATTGTTACGGAATGGGACCTGTAACAATTTTTGCATACACAAAGACAACAAGAACAATCAAGCTAATTGACCATTATTAAGATTGCAAAAGACAAATGTGCCTCTTTAATGACATTCGGTTGGGCAAATATTGGGCATTTTAGATTATTATTTACGGAGATAGGACCTGTAACAATTTTTATGGGACTTCATAATACACAAAGACAGAACAATCAAAGCTAATCCTTCCCTGACATCGTGATTAGAGATTGCAAAGACAAAATGTGCCTCTTTATTGACATGTCGGTCCCTGCAGACTACAATGCATTTTTGAAGATTTTCCAAAATGCAAATATTTGGGCATTTAGATTATTATTTACGGAGATGGGACCTGTAACAATTTTATAGGACTTCATAATACACAAAAGACAGAACAATCAAAGCTAATCGCCCTGACATCGTGATTAGCAAAGACAAAATTGCAAAGACAAAATGTGCCTAGATTTTATTGACATGTCGGTCCCTGACAGATCACAATGCATTTTGAAGATTTTCCAGCAAATATTGGGCATTTGGGATTATTATTTACGGAGATAGGACCTGTAACAATTTTATAGGACTTCATAATACACAAAAGACAGAACAATCAAAGCTAATCGCCCTGACATCGTGATTAGAGATTGCAAAGACAAAATGTGCCTCTTTATTGACATCGGTCCTACAGACTACCCTTTGAAAATCTTAAAAACTATCAAAATGCCTCTTTTTGACATGACGATTTTTCCAGACAAATGCATTTTGAAGATTTTCCAGAAAATTTAGATTCGATTATTTTACGGAGATAGGACCTGTAACAATTTTATGGGACTTCATAATACACAAGACAGAACAAAGCTAACAGAACAAAGACAAAATGTGCCTCTAATCGCCCATTTTGAAGATTTTGAGCAAATCGTGATTAGAGATGGGACCTGTAACAAAAGGACAAAACCAAAACCAGAACAATCAAAGCTAATGACATCGTGATTAGAGATTGCAAAAGACAAAATGTGCCTCTTTATTGACAGTCCTACAGACTACAATGCATTTTTGAAGATTTTCCTTAAATATTGGGCAGATTATTATTTACGGAGATGGGATGTAACAATTTTTGGGACTTCATAATACAATCAAAAGATTGCAAAGACAAAATGTGCCTCTTTTTCAAATCTTTGCTATCAAAAATATTGGGCATTGAAGATTCCAGCAAATATTTTACGGAATAGGACGGAATGGGGACCTCAAATTTTATGGGACATGTAATACACAAAAGACAGAACAATCATTAATCGCTTTGACATCGTGATTAAAAAAAACTACAAAAATGTGCCTCTTTATTGACATGACGATTCCTGCAGACTACAATGCATTTTTTGAAGATTTTCAGCAAATATTGGGCATTTAGATTATTATTTACGGAGATGGGACCTGTAACAATTTTATGGGACTTCATAATACACAAAGACAGAACAATCAAAGCTAATCGCCCTGACATCGTGATTAGAGATTACAAAAGACAAAATGTGCCTCTTTATTGACATGTCGGTCCTACAGACTACAATGCATTTTGAAGATTTTCCAGCAAATATTGGGCATTTAGATTATTATTTACGGAGATAGGACCTGTAACAAATGGGACTTTAATACACAAAGACAGAACAATCAAATAACGTAGTTAAGTTACACAAAATAATGCCTCTTTATTGACATGTCGGTCCCTGCAGACTACAATGCAGAAAACAAAACTATCAAAATGTGCCTCTTTATTGACATGACAGTTCCTGCAGACTAATGCATTTTGAAGATTTTCAGAAAATATTGGGCATTTTCGATTATTATTTCGGAGATGGGACCTGTAACAATTTTGTAGGACTTCATAATACACAAAGACAAGAACAATCAAAGCTAAAAATCTACAACATCGTGATTAAGTTGCAAAGACAAAATGTGCCTCTTTATTGACATGACGGTTCCTGCAGACTACAATGCATTTTGAAGATTTTCCAGCAAATATTGGGCATTTAGATTATTATTTACGGAGATGGGACCTGTAACAATTTTATGGGACTTCATAATACACAAAAGACAGAACAATCAAAGCTAATCGCCCTGACATCGTGATTAGAGATTGCAAAGACAAAATGTGCCTCTTTATTGACATGTCGGTCCTGCAGACTACAATGCATTTTGAAGATTTTCCAGCAAATATTGGGCATTTACGGAATAGGACCTTAACAATTTTATGGGACTTTAATACACAAGAACCAGAACAATCAAAAGCTAATAGGACATCTTGATTAGAGATTAGACAAATGTGCCTCTTTATTGACATGTCGGGCAGACTACAATGCATGAAATTTTCAAATCTTCAAAAAATGGGACCTGTAACAAAATACACAAAGACGAACAATCAAGCTAATCGCCTCGTGATTATTGATTACCAAAGACAAAATGTGCCTCTTTGACACTACAATGCATTTCGAAGATTTTCAAATATTGGGCTTTACGGAGATGGGACCTGTAACAATTTTATGGGACTTCATAATACACAAAAGACAGAACAATCAAAGCTAATTGACATCGTGATTAGAATTGCAAAGACATAAAATGTGCCTCTTTATTGACATGTCGGTCCCTGCAACTACAATGCATTTTTGAAGATTTTCAGCAAATATTGGGCATTTAGATTATTATTTACGGAGATGGGACCTGTAACAATTTTATGGGACTTCATAATACACAAGACAGAACAATCAAAGCTAATCGCCCTACAACATCGTGATTAGACAAAATGTGTTGAAAAGACAAATGCATGAAAATCTTCAAAAAACTATCAAATGTGCCTCTTTATTGACATGACGATTCCTGCAGACTACAATGCATTTTTTGAAGATTTTTCCAGCAAATATTGGGCATTTAGATTATTATTTACGGAATAGGACCTGTAACAATTTTTATGGGACTTCATAATACACAAAAGACAGAACAATCAAAGCTAATCGCCCTGACATCGTGATTAGAGATTGCAAAGACAAAATGTGCCTCTACAATGCATTTTTATTTTTGATTGGGCATTTCGGTCCTTTTAATACACAAAAGACAGAGCAATCAAAGCTAACTGACAATGCATTTTGCAAAGACAAAATTTGCCTCTTCTGTTGACAAATCGGTCCTGGGCATTTAGATTGGGCATTTATTTACGGAGATGGGACCTGTAACAATTTTGTGGGACTTCATAATACACAAAGACAGAACAATCAAAGCTAATCGCCCTGACATCGTGATTAGGATTGCAAAGAACAAAATGTGCCTCTTTATTGACATGTCGGTCCCTGCAGACTACAATGCATTTTTGAAGATTTTCCAGCAAATATTGGGCATTTTAGATTATTATTTACGGAGATGGGACCTGTAACAATTTTATGGGACTTCTTATTACACAAAGACAGAACAATCAAAGCTAATCGCCCTGACATCGTGATTAAGATTGCAAAGACAAAATGTGCCTCTTTATTGACATGTCGGTCTACAATGCATCTTTGACTACAATGCATTTTTGAAGATTTTCCAGCAAATATTGGGCATTTAGATTATTATTTACGGAGATAGGACCTGTAACAATTTTATGGGACTTCATAATACACAAAGACAGAACAATCAAGCTAATCGCCCTGACATCGTGATTAGAAGTTGCAAAGATTAAAATGTGCCTCTTTATTGACATGTCGGTCCCTGCAGACTACAATGCATTTTTGAAGATTTTCCAGCAAATATTGGGCATTTAGATTATTATTTACGGAGATAGGACTGTAACAATTTTATGGGACTTCATAATACACAAAGACAGAACAATCAAAGCTAATCGCCCTGACATCGTGATTAGAGATTGCAAAGAAAATGTGCCTCTTTATTGACATGTCGGTCCTGCAGACTACAATGCATTTTTGAAGATTTTCCAGCAAATATTGGGCATTTAGATTATTATTTACGGAGATAGGACCTGTAACAATTTTATGGGACTTCATAATACACAAAGACAGAACAATCAAAGCTAATCGCCCTGACATCGTGATTAGACAAAATGTTTCTTTATTGACAAGCATCTTCGGAGAAACCTTAAAAATATCAAAAATTGCAAAGACAAATGTGCCTCTTTATTGACATGACGATTCCTACAGACTACAATGCATTTTTGAAGATTTTTCCAGCAAAATATTGGGCATTTAGATTATTATTTACGGAGATAGGACCTGTAACAATTTTATGGGACTTCATAATACACAAAGACAGAACAATCAAAGCTAATCGCCCTGACATCGTGATTAGAGATTGCAAAAGACAAAATGTGCCTCTTTATTGACATGTCGGTCCCTGCAGACTACAATGCATTTTTGAAGATTTTCCAGCAAATATTGGGCATTTAGATTATTATTTACGGAGATGGGACCTGTAACAATTTTATGGGACTTCATAATACACAAAGACAGAACAATCAAAGCTAATCGCCCTGACATCGTGATTAGAGATTGCAAAGACAAAATGTGCCTCTTTATTGACATGTCGAAAATCTTCCCTGCAGACTACAATGCATTTTTGAAGATTTTCCAGCAAATATTGGGCATTTAGATTATTATTTACGGAGATGGGACCTGTAACAATTTTATGGGACTTCATAATACACAAAGACAGAACAATCAAAGCTAATCGCCCTGACATCGTGATTAGAGATTGCAAAAGACAAAATGTGCCTCTTTATTGACATGTCAAAATAATCTTTGAAAATCTTCAAAGACCTACAAAATGTGCCTCTTTATTGACATTTCCCAGACAGAATGCATTTTTGAAGATTTTCCAGCAAATATTGGGCATTTAGATTATTATTTACGGAGATAGGACCTGTAACAATTTTATGGGACTTCATAATACACAAAGACAGAACAATCAAAGCTAATCGCCCTGACATCGTGATTGAGATTGCAAAGACAAAATGTGCCTCTTTATTGACATGTCGGTCCCTGCAGACTACAATGCATTTTGAAGATTTTCCAGCAAATATTGGGCATTTAGATTATTATTTACGGAGATAGGACCTGTAACAATTTTATGGGACTTCATAATACACAAAGACAGAACAATCAAAGCTAATCGCCCTGACATCGTGATTAGAGATTGCAAAGACAAAATGTGCCTCTTTATTGACATGTCGGTCCCTGCAGACTACAATGCATTTTGAAGATTTTCCAGCAAATATTGGGCATTTAGATTATTATTTACGGAGATAGGACCTGTAACAATTTTATGGGACTTCATAATACACAAAGACAGAACAATCAAAGCTAATCGCCCTGACATCGTGATTAGAGATTGCAAAGACAAAATGTGCCTCTTTATTGACATGTCGGTCCCTGCAGACAGATGCATTTTTGAAGACAAATATTGGGCATTTAGATTATTATTTTTGTAACAAAGACTTTAATACACAAAGACAGAACAATATAATCGCCTGACATCATTTGCAAAGACAAAATGTGCCTCTTTATTGACATGTCGGTCCCTGCAGACTACAATGCATTTTTGAAGATTTTCCAGCAAATATTGGGCATTTAGATTATTATTTACGGAGATGGGACCTGTAACAATTTTATGGGACTTCATAATACACAAAGACAGAACAATCAAAGCTAATCGCCCTGACATCGTGATTAGAGATTGCAAAGACAAAATGTGCCTCTTTATTGACATGTCGGTCCCTGCAGACTACAATGCATCTTTTTTTGAAGATTTTCCAGCAAATATTGGGCATTTAGATTATTATTTACGGAGATAGGACCTGTAACAATTTTATGGGACTTCATAATACACAAAGACAGAACAATCAAAGCTAATCGCCCTGACATCGTGATTAGAGATTGCAAAGACAAATGTGCCTCTTTATTGACATGTCGGTCCTGCAGACTACAATGCATTTTGAAAGATTTTCCAGCAAATATTGGGCATTTAGATTATTATTTACGGAGATAGGACCTGTAACAATTTTATGGGACTTCATAATACACAAAGACAGAACAATCAAAGCTAATCGCCCTGACATCGTGATTAGAGATTGCAAAACAAAAATGTGCCTCATTTATTGACATGCATCTTTGAAAATCTTCGGTCCCCTGACGCAGACTACAATGCATTTTTGAAGATTTTCCAGCAAATATTGGGCATTTAGATTATTATTTACGGAGATAGGACCTGTAACAATTTTATGGGACTTCATAATACAAAGACAGAACAATCAAAGCTAATCGCCTGACATCGTGATTAGAGATTGCAAAAGACAAAATGTGCCTCTTTATTGACATGTCGGTCCCTGCAGACTACAATCCATTTTTGAAGATTTTCCAGCAAATATTGGGCATTTAGATTATTATTTACGGAGATGGGACCTGTAACAATTTTATGGGACTTCATAATACACAAAAGACAGAACAATCAAAGCTAATCGCCCTGACATCGTGATTAGAGTTACCAAAAGACAAATATTGCCTCTTTATTGACATGTCGGTCCTGCAGACTGAAATGCATTTTTGAAGCCTCTTTTTTCCAGCAAATATTGGGCATTAGGATTATTATTTACGGAGATGGGACCTGTAACAATTTTATAGGACTAATACACAAGACAGAACAATCAAAGCTAACACAAAGACAGAAAAATCAACATGTCGGTAATACAATGCCCAGCAAATGTTGGGCATTTAGATCGGAATGGGACCCTGTGGGATTACACAAAGACAGATTGACATCAAAGACAAAATGTGCCTCTTTATTGACATGTCGGTGCAGACCTGCATCTTTGAAAATCTTCAAAAACTATCAAAATGTGCCTCTTTATTGACATGCATTTGCAGACTACAATGAAGATTTTCCAGCAAATATTGGGCATTTAGATTATTATTTATGGGGAGAACAATGGGACATCGTGATTAGAGTTGCAAAAACAAAATTTATTGACATGTCGGGGACTTCATTTAATACAGCAAAGACAGAACATGGGATCAAATGGGACTTCTTAATACACAAAGACAGAACAATAATCGCCTGACATCGTGATTAGAGATTGCAAAGACAAAATGTGCCTCTTTATTGACATGTCGGTCCCTGCAGACTACAATGCATTTTTTGAAGATTTTCCAGCAAATATTGGGCATTTAGATTATTATTTACGGAGATGGGACCTGTAACAATTTTTATGGGACTTCATAGGAATACTACAAAGACAGAACAATCAAAGCTAATCGCCCTGACATCGTGATTAGAGTTACCAAGACAAAATGTGCCTCTTTATTGACATGTCGGTCCCTGCAGACTACAATGCATTTTTGAAGATTTTCCAGCAAATATTGGGCATTTAGATTATTATTTACGGAGATGGGACCTGTAACAATTTATAGGACTTCATAATACACAAAAGACAGAACAATCAAAGCTAATCGCCCTGACATCGTGATTAGAGATTGCAAAAGACAAATGTGCCTCTTTATTGACATGTCGGTCCCTGCAGACTACAATGCATTTTTGAAGATTTTCAAAAAATATTGGGCAAAATGTAGGACCTAACAATTTTATGGGACTTATTGACATGTCGATCCCTTTATTGCAGACTGAAGACTACAATGCATTTTTGAAGATTTTCCAGCAAATATTGGGCATTTCGATTATTATTTACGGAGATAGGACCTGTAACAATTTTATGGGACTTCCATAATACACAAAGACAGAACAATCAAAGCTAATCGCCCTGACATCGTAGATTAGAGATTACCCAAAGACAAAAATGTGCCTCTTTATTGACATGTCGGAACTACAATGCATTTTGAAGATTTTAGCTATTGGGCATTTAGATTATTATTTACATGGGACCTGTAACTTAATTTTATAGGACTTCGCAATTTAAAGCTAATCAACCCTGACATCGTGATTTTCCAAAAGACAAATTGACATTCGGGGCATTTGAAGATTTTCAGCAAATAGCATTTATTATTTACGGAGATAGGACCTGCAACAATTTTATGGACTTATAATGGCCACAAAGACAGAAACAATCAAAAAGCTAATCGCCTGACATCGATTAGAGATTACAAAGACAAAATGTGCCTCTTTATTGACATGTCGGTCCTACAGACTACAATGCATCTTTGAAAACCATCAAAATGTACTCTTTTTGAAGATTTTCTACAATGCATTTTGAAATTTTCCAGCAATATTGGGCATTTAGATTATTATTTACGGAGATGGGACCTGTAACAATTTTTGGGACTTCATAATACACAAAGACAGAACAATCAAAGCTAATCGCCCTGACATCGTGATTAGATTGACAAATGTGCCTCTTTATTGACATGTCGGTCCCTGCAGACTACAATGCATTTTGAAGATTTTCCAGCAAATATTGGGCATTTAGATTATTATTTACGGAGATAGGACCTGTAACAATTTTATGGGACTTCATAATACACAAAGACAGAACAATCAAAGCTAATCGCCCCGACATCGTGATTAGAGATTGCAAAGAGAAAATGTGCCTCTTTATTGACATGTCGGTCCCTGCAGACTACAATGCATTTTTGAAGATTTTTCAGCAAATATTGGGCATTAGATTATTTTATGGGATTAACAATTTTTAGGACTTTTACGGAGATAAGGACATCGTGCATTGCCAAAAATTTATGGACGGTCCACAAGGCTACAAAAATTTTCCAGCAAATATTGGGCATTTAAGACGGAGAATGGGACCTGTAACAATTTATGGGACTTCATAATACGAACAGAACAATCAAAGCTAATCGCCCTGACATCGTGATTAGAGATTGCAAAGACAAAATGTGCCTCTTTATTGACATGTCGGTCCCTGCAGACTACAATGCATTTTAAAGATTTTTCCAGCAAATATTGGGCATTAGATTATTATTTACGGAGATGGGACCTGTAACAATTTTATAGGACTTCAATACACAAAGACAGAACAATCAAAGCTAATCGTCTGGACATCGTGATTAGAGATTGCAAAGACAAAAATGTGCCTCTTTATTGACATGTCGGTCCCTGCAGACTACAATGCATTTTTGAAAATTTATCCAAAAAAGCTCTTTAAATGACGATTCTGGGCTACAATGCATTTTGAAGATTATTGGGCATTAATTATTATTTACGGAGATAGGACCTGTAACAATTTTGCGGACTTCATAATACACAAAGACAGAACAATCATTAAAGTTACCCAAGGAACAAATGTGCCCTTTATTGACAACGGCATTTTTGAGATTTTTGCAAAAGATTGATTATTATTTTACGGAGATGGGACCTAACAATTTATGGGACTTCACCAATACACAAAGACAAACAATCAAAGCTAATCGCCTGACATCGTGATTGATTGCAAAAGACAAAATATTGCCTCCTTTTATTGACATGTCGGTCCTGCAGACTACAATGCATTTTTGAAAATATTGGGCATTTTAAATTATTGTTTGGGACCTGTGAATTTAGATTATTATACACAAAGACAGAGCTAATCAGGACCGTGATTAGAATTGCAAAGACAAAATTTTATTGACTGTGTCGGACTACAATGCATCTTCAGAAAAATACATCCAAAAATTGACAGAACAATCAAAGGCATTTCGATTAATTTCATGGGACCTGTAACAATTTTATGGGACTTCATAATACAAAGACAGAACAATCGCTAATCGGGACATCGTGATTAGAGATTGCAAAAGACAAAATGTGCCTCTTTATTGACATGTCGGTCCCCTGCAGACTACAATGCATTTTGAA
This sequence comes from Acanthosepion pharaonis, assembly GCA_903632075.3. NCBI lineage: Eukaryota > Metazoa > Mollusca > Cephalopoda > Sepiida > Sepiidae > Acanthosepion > Acanthosepion pharaonis. Next base: position 671,606 of record CAHIKZ030001236.1, read on the forward strand.
GATTTTCCAGCAAATATTGGGCATTTAGATTATTATTTACGAGATGGGACCTGTAACAATTTTTATATAATTCATAATACACAAATGAACAAAGCTAATCGCCCTGACGTAATGATTAGAATTTTAAAAGACAAATCAATAAGACTACAATGCATTTTGAGATTTTTTTCCAGCCAAATATTGGGCATTTAGATTATTATTTGGAGATGGGACAATTTTATGGGACTTCATAATCGAAACAATGATTAGATTGCAAAAAGACAAAATGTGCCTCTTTATTTACATGTCGGTCCAGACTACAATGCAGAAAATCTTCAAAAAAACTATCAAAATGCATTTTTGAATGACGATTCCTTCTACAATGCATTTTGAAGATTTTCCAGCAAAAATATTTTATGGGACTTCACTTTAAGACAATCAGCTAAAATCGCCTGACATTTAGATTGCAAAAGACAAATGTGCCTCTTTATTTACGGAGATTTGAGATTTTCCCTGGGCATTTAGATTTATTATTTACGGAGATGGGATATATAACAATTTTATTTTACACAAAGACAGAACAATCAAAGCTAATCGCCCTGACATCGTGATTGACAAAATGTGCCTCTTGTGACATATGTCGGTCCTGCAGATTATCTTTGAAAATCTTCAAGAACAATCAAAAGTACTCTTTATTGACGCAGCGATTCCTGCAGACTACAATCATTTTGAAAGATTTTCCATAGATAATTGGGCATTTTAGATTGTATTTACGGAGATAGGACCTGTAACAATTTTATGGGACTGGCACAAAGACAGAACAATTAGAGATTGTCATTAGACAAAGAACAAAATGTGCCTCTTTATTGACATGTCGGTCCCTGCAGACTACAATGCATTTTGAAGATTTTCCAGCAAATATTGGGCATTTAGATTATTATTTACGTGAGATGGGACCCAACAATTTTATAGGACTTCGCTTTACACAAAGACAGAACAATCAAAGCTAATCGCCCTGACATCGTGATTAAGTTACCAAAAGACAAAATGTGCCCTCTTTATTGACATGTCGGTCCCTGCAGACTACAATGCATTTTTTGAAGATTTTCCAGCAAATATTGGGCATTTAGATTATTATTTACGGAGATGGGACCTGTAACAATTTTATGGGACTTCATAATACACAAAGACAGAACAATCAACGTGCTAATCGCCCTGACATCGTGATTAGAGATTGCAAAGACAAAATGTGCCTCTTTATTGACATGTCGTCCCTGAAGACCTACAATGCATTTTTGAAGATTTTTCCAGCAAATATTGGGCATTTAGATTATTATTTACGGAGATATAGGACCTGTAACAATTTTATGGGACTTCACTATTACACAAAAGACAGAACAATCTAAAAAAAGCTAATCGCCCTGACTTGTCATACCAAAAGACAAAATGTGCCTCTTATTGACATTAGACTACAATGCATTTTGAAGATTTTTCCAGCAAAAGAGAAAATAGGTGGGACTTCATAATACACAAAGACAAATTAATTATCGCCCTGACATCGTGATTAAGTTGCAAAGACAAATGTGCCTCTTTATTGACATGTCGGTCCCTGCAGACTACAATGCATCTTTGAAAATCTGCATTTTTGAAAATGTGCTCTTTATTACGGACGATAGGACCTACAGACTACATGGGCATTTTTTTGAAGATTTTCCAGCAAATAAGCATTTAGATTATTTCACGGATTAGACCTGTAACAACAAATGGGACTTCATAATACACAAAGACAGAACAATCAAAGCTAATCGCCCTGACATCGTGATTAGAGATTGCAAAGACAAAATGTGCCTCTTTATTGACATGTCGATCCTCGCAGACTACAATGCATTTTGAAGATTTTTCCAGCAAATATTGGGCATTTAGATTATTATTTACGGAGATAGGACCTGTAACAATTTTATGGACTTCATAATACACAAAGACAGAACAATCAAAGCTAATCGCCCTGACATCGTGATTAGAGATTGCAAAGAGAAAATGTGCCTCTTTATTGACATGTCGGTCCTACAGACTACAATGCATTTTTGAAGATTTTCCAGCAAATATTGGGCATTTAGATTATTATTTACGGAGATGGGACCTGTAACAATTTTATGGGACTTCATAATACACAAAGACAGAACAATCAAAGCTAATCGCCCTGACATCGTGATTAGAGATTGCAAAAAGACAAAATGTGCCTCTTTATTGACATGTCGGTCCCTGCAGACTACAATGCATTTTTGAAAATTTTCCAAAAAATATTGACATTGATTCCTCTTTTAGATTATTATTTTCCAGGAAATGGGATTATTGTAACAATTTTATGGGACTTCATAATACACAAAGTCAAAGCTAATCGCCCTGACATCGTGATTAGAGATTGCAAAGACAAAATGTGCCTCTTTATTGACATGTCGGTCCTGCAGACTACAATGCATTTTTTGAAGATTTTCCAGCAAATATTGGGCATTTAGATTATTATTTACGGAGATGGGACCTGTAACAATTTTATGGGACTTCATAATACACAAAAGACAGAACAATCAAAGCTAATCGCCCTGACATCGTGATTAGAGATTGCAAAGACAAAATGTGCCTCTTTATTGACAGACATGTCGGTCCTACAGACTACAATGCATTTTTGAAGATTTTCCAGCAAATATTGGGCATTTAGATTATTATTTACGGAGATAGGACCTGTAACAATTTTATGGGACTTCATAATACACAAAGACAGAACAATCAAAGCTAATCGCCCTGACATCGTGATTAGAGATTGCAAAGACAAAATGTGCCTCTTTATTGACAATCCCTTCAGACTACAAATGCATTTTGAAGATTTTCCAGCAAATATTGGGCATTTAGATTATTATTTACGGAATGGGACCTGTAACAATTTTATGGGACTTTAATACACAAAGACAGAACAATCAGCTAATCGCCCTGACATCGTGATTAGAGATTGCAAAGACAAAATGTGCCTCTTTATTGACATGTCGGTCCCTGCAGACTACCAATGCATTTTTTGAAGATTTTCCAGCAAATATTGGGCATTTAGGATTATTATTTTACGGAGATGGGACCTGTAACAATTTTATGGGACTTCATAATACACAAAGACAGAACAATCAAAGCTAATCGCCCTGACATCGTGATTAGAGATTGCAAAGACAAATGTGCCTCTTTATTGACATGTGTCGGTCCATCTTTGAAAAATCTTCAAAACTACAAAATGCATTTTTGAAGATTTTCCAGCAAATATTGGGCATTTAGATTATTATTTACGGAGATAGGACCTGTAACAATTTTATGGGACTTCATACACAAATACAACAATCAAAGACAGAACATCGTGATTAGCAAGACAAAATGTGCCTCTTTATTGACATGTCGGTCCCTGACAAAATGTTCCTCTTTATCAACATGATTAGAGATCTTGAAAATTTTCCAGAACAAAAATGTTGGGCATTAGATTTATTGGAATGGGACCTGTGTCGGTCCCTGCAGACAATCAAAGCTAATTGCAAAATGTGCCTCTTTTTGACATGTCGATTTTCCTACAATGCATTTTTGAAATTTTCCAGCAAAATATTGGGCATTTAGATTATTATTTACGGAGATGGGACCTGTAACAATTTTATGGGACTTCATAATACACAAAGACAGAACAATCAAAGCTAATCGCCCTGACATCGTGATTAGAGATTGCAAAGACAAATGTGCCTCTTTATTGACATGTATCGGTCCCGCAGACTACAATGCATTTTTTGAAGATTTTCCAGCAAATATTGGGCATTTAGATTATTATTTACGGAGATGGGACCTAGTAACAATTTTATGGGACTTCATAATACACAAAGACAGAACAATCAAAGCCAATCGCCCTGACATCGTGATTAGAGATTGCAAAGACAAAATGTGCCTCTTTATTGACATGTCGGTCCCTGCAGACTACAATGCATTTTGAAAATTTTCAAAAACTATCAAAATGTGCCCTTTATTGATATGGCATTTAGACTTATTTTTTTTGAAGATGGACCTGTAACAATTTTATTACGGAGATGGGACAATTTTATGGGAATACACAAAGACAGAACAATCAAAGCTAATCGCCCTGACATCGTGATTAAGTTACAAAAGACAAAATGTGCCTCTTTATTGACATGTCGGTCCCTGCAGACTACAATGCATTTTGAAGATTTTCCAGCAAATATTGGGCATTTTAGATTATTTACGGAGATGGGACCTGCAAACAATTTTATAGGACTTCATAATACACAAAGACAGAACAATCAAATTAATCGCCCTGACATCGTGATTAGAATTGCAAAGACAAAATGTGCCTCTTTAAATGTCGGAACAGATCACAATTTTTTGAAGATTTTCATCAAATATTGGGCATTTAGATTGTGTTACGGAATGGGACCTTTAACAATTTTATGGGACTTTACAATACACAAAGACAGAATAATCAAAATAATCGCCCTGACATCGTGATGCAAGACAAATGTGCCTCTTTATTGACGTAAAGATTCCTGCAAATGTGCATCTTTGAAAATTCAAATTCGGTCCCTTTATTGATGGTCGACTACAAGTAAGATTTTCCAGCAAATATTGGGGATTTAGATTATTATTTACGGAGAAGGACACAAAGACAGAACAATCAAAGCTAATCGCCCTGACATCGTGATTAAGATTGCAAAGACAAAATGTGCCTCTTTATTGACATGTCGGTCCCTGCAGACCAATGCATTTTTGAAGATTTTTTCCAGCAAATATTGGGCATTTAGATTATTATTTACGGAGATGGGACCTGAAATAAATTTATTTATAATACACAAAGACAGAACAATATAATCGCCCCTGACATCGTGGATTTGCAAAGACAAATGTGCCCTTTATTGACATGTCGGTCCCTGCAGATACAATGCATCTTTGAAAATCTTTAAAAAACTATCAAAATGTGCCTCTTTTTGAAATTCCTGCAGACTACAATAATTTGAGCATTTAGATTATTATTTACGGAATGGGACCTGGGACTTGATAATTCCCAGACTCAAACAAAGACAGACAAAATGTGCCCTCAAATAATCGCATTTTTTGAAGATTTTCCAGCAAATATTTACGGAGATGGGACCTGTAACAATTTTAGAGATTACACAAAAGACAGAACAATCAAAAATCGCCCTGACATCGTGATTAGAGATTGCAAAAGACAAATGTGCCTCTTTATTGACATGTCGGTCCCGCAGACCACAATGCATTTTTTGAAGATTTTCAGCAAATATTGGGCATTTAGATTATTATTTACGGAGATAGACCCTGTAACAATTTTATTGGATTGCCTCTGACATAATACATGCAAAGACAGAATTGGGCATTTAGATTAATTTACGGAATGGGACCTGTAACTAATCGCCCTGACATCGTGATTAGAGATTGCAAAGAGATTGACATGTCGGTCCCTGCAGACTACAATGCATTTTTGAAGATTTTTTCCAGCAAATATTGGGCATTTAGATTGTATTTACGGAGATCTGTAACAATTTTATGGGACTTCATAATACACAAAGACAGAAACAATCAAAGCTAATCGCCCTGACATCGTGATTGCCTCTTTATTGACAAAGACTAAATGGTCCCATCTTTGAAAATCATGATTAGAGATTGCAAAAGACAAATGTGCCTCTTTATTGACATGTCGGTCCTGCAGACTAATGCATTTTTGAAGATTTTCCAGCAAATATTGGGCATTTAGATTATTATTTACGGAGATGGGACCTGTAACAATTTTATGGGACTTCATAATACACAAAGACAACAATCAAAGCTAATCGCCCTGACATCGTGATTAGAGATTAAAAGACAAAATGTGCCTCTTATTGACATGTCGGTCCCAATGCAGACCAGCAAAATGCATTTTTTACGGAAAACTTTTATTTTTCCAGCAAATATTGGGACATTTAGATTATTATTTACGGAGATACAAGGATTTTCCAGCAAATATTGGGCATTTAGATTAATTTTATAGGACCTGGGACTTCATGGGACTACACAAAGACAGAACAATCAAAGCTAATCGCCCTGACATCGTGATTAGAGATTACCAAAGACAAATGTGCCTCTTTATTGACATGTCGGTCCTGCAGACCCATTTTGAAGCAGCAAATATTGGGCATTTACGGAGATGGACCTGTAATAACAATTTTATGGGACTCTTTGAAAATTAGAGATTACCCAAAGACAAATGTGCCTCTTTATTGACATGTCCGGTCCTGCACTACAATGCAATTTTGTTACGGAATGGACCCAATTTTATGGGACTTCATAATACACAAAGACGAACAATCCTGCAGACCATTGACATGTCGGTCCCTGCAGATTGCATTTTGAAGATTTTCCAAATATTGGGCATTTAGATTATTATTTACGGAGATAGGACCTGTAACAATTTTATGGGACTTCATAATACAAAGACAGGAACAATTAATCGCCCTGACAGATTAGAGATTGCAAAGACAAAATATTACCTCTTTATTGACATGTCGGTCCTCAGACTACAATGTGCATTTTGAAGATTTTCCAGCAAATATTGGGCATTTTTATTTAAGGGCTAACAATTTTATGAGACCATAATACACAAAGACAGAACAATCAAAGCTAATCCTTACAGCTTGTCGTGATTAGAGATTGCAAAACAAAAATATTGCCTCTTTATTGACATGTCGGTTGCAGACTACAATGCATTTTGAAGATTTTCCAACAAATATTGGGCATTTAGATTGTGTTAATGGGACCTGTAACAGAATAATACCACAAAAAGAACAATTAATCGCCCTGACATCGTGATTAGAGATTGCAAATTTGACATGTGGTCCCTGCAGACTACAATGCATTTTTGAAGATTTTCCAGCAAAATATTGGGCATTTTTATTGACATGACGTAACAATTTTTAGGACTTCATAATACACAAAGACAAGAACAATCAAGCTAATCGCCTGACATCGTGATTAGAGATTGCAAAAGACAAAATGACATTACAATTTGTATTTAAATGGGACCTAACAATTTTATGGGATGAACAATCGCTAATCCCTGCAGTTACCAAAGATGAAATGTGCCTCTTTATTGACATGTCGGTCCTACCCAGATTTTTGAAGATTTTCAGCAAATATTGGGCATTTAGATTATTATTTTACGGAGATGGGACCTGTAACAATTTTATGGGACTTCATAATACACAAAGACAGAACAATCAAAAGCTAATCGCCACAACATCGTGATTGAGATTGCAAACAAAATGTGCCTCTTTATTGACATGTCGATTCCTGCAGACTACAATGCATTTTGAAGATTTTCCAGCAAATATTTGTTATTACGGAATGGGACCTTAACAATTTTATGGGACTTTACACAAAGACAGAACAATCAAAGCTAATCGCCCTGACATCGTGATTTAGACAAAATTTTGACATGTCGGTCCTGGACTTCATAATTTTCACAAAAGACAGAACAATCAAAGCTAATCGCCCTGACATCGTGATTAGAGATTGCAAAGACAAAATGTGCCTCTTTATTGACATGTCGGTCCTGCAATTCTAATGCATTTTCCAAGCAAATATTGGGCATTTAGATTATTTTTACGGAGATAGGACCTATGTAACAATTTTTATGGGACTTTGAAATCCAGAACAATCCAAGCCTTTAATCGGGATTTCCAGCAAATATTAGGCATTAGATTATTATTTCGGAGATAGGACCTGTTTGCAAAGACAAAATGCTAATACCTCGTGATTATTTACGGAGATAGTCCCTACAATGCATTTTGAAGATTTTCCAACAAATATTGGGCATTTGATTATTATTTACGGAGATGGGATACTGTAACAATTTTATGGGACTTCATAATACACAAAGACAGAACAATCAAAAATCGCCCTGACATCGTGATTAACAATTACCAAAGACAAAATGAGCCTCTTTATTGACATGTCAGTCCCTGCAGACTACAATGCATTTTCCAGCAAATATTGGGCATTTAGATTATTATTTACGGAATGGGACCTGATTTATGGGACTTCATAATACACAAAACAGAACAATCAAAAGCTAATGCCCTGACATCGTGAGAGTTGCAAAAGAGAAAATGTGCCTCTTTATTGACATGTCGGTCCCTGCAGACTACAATGCATTTTTGAAGATTTTCCAAGCAAATATTGGGCATTTAGATTATTATTTACGGAGATAGGACCTGTAACAATTTTTGGGACTTCATAATACACAAAAGACAGAACAATCAAAGCTAATCGCCCTGACATCGTGATTTTGCAAAAGACAAAATGTGCCTCTTTATTGACATGTCGGTCCTGCAGACTACAATGCATTTTTGAAGATTTTCCAGCAAATATTGGGCATTTAGATTATTATTTACGGAGATAGGACCTGTAACAATTTTTTATGGGACTTCATAATACACAAAGACAGAACAATCAAAAGCTAATCGCCCTGACATCGTGATTAGAGATTGCAAAGACAAAAATGTGCCTCTTTATTGACATCGGTCCCTGGTCCCAATGCATTTTGAAATTTTTCAGCAATCTTTGGGCAAAATTATTTACGGAGATGGGACCTGTAACAATTTTATGGGAATAATACACAAAGACTAACAATCAAACCCTAATCACTGACAAATGCAAAAACAAAATGTGTCTCTTTATTGACATGTCGGTCCCTGCAGACTACAATGCATTTTTGAAAATTTTCAGCAAATATTGGGCATTTTATTGATTATTTCGGAATGGACTACAAACAATTTTATAGGACTTCATAAACCAGAACAATCAAAATTGACATCGGCCCTGATTGTGATTATTTCAAAGACAAAAATGTGCCTCTTTATTGACATGTCGGTCCCTGCAGACTACAATGCATTTTGAAGATTTTCCGCAAATATTGGGCATTTAGATTATTATTTACGGAGATAGGACCTGTAACAATTTTATGGGACTTCATAATACACAAAGACAGAACAATCAAAGCTAATCGCCCTGACATCGTGATTAGAGATTGCAAAGAAAATGTCGGTCCTCTTTATTGACAAAAATGTCGGGTCCTACAGATTCCTACATAAATGCATTTTTGAAGATTTTCCAGCAAATATTGGGCATTTAGATTATTATTTACGGAGATGGGACCTGTAACAATTTTATGGGACTTCATAATACACAAAGACAGAACAATCAAAGCTAATCGCCCTGACATCGTGATTAGAGATTGCAAAGACAAAATGTGCCTCTTTATTGACAAGGCTACAATCCTTTTTTGAAGATTTTCCAGCAAATATTGGGCATTTAGATTATTATTTACGGAGATGGGACCTGTAACAATTTTATAGGACTTCATAATACACAAAGACAGAACAATCAAAGCTAATCGCCCTGACATCGTGATTAGAGATCAAAGACAAATGTGCCTCTTTATTGACATGTAAGACTACAATGCAAGATTTTTCCAGCAAATATTGGGCATTTAGATTATTATTTACGGGAGATAGGACCTGCCAACAATTTTATAGGGACTTTTCTTTATTGACATGTCGGTCCCAGACTACAATGCATTTTTTGAAGATTTTCCAGCAAATATTGGGCATTTAGATTATTATTTACGGAGATGGGACCTGTAACAATTTTATGGGACTTCATAATACACAAAGACAGAACAATCAGCTAATCGCCCCGACATCGTGATTAGAGATTGCAAAGACAAAATGTGATTGACATGTCGGTCCCTGCAGACTACAATGCATTTTTGAAGATTTTCCAGCAAATATTGGGCATTTAGATTATTATTTACGGAGATGGGACTATATAACAATTTTATGGGACTTCATAATACACAAAAGACAGAACAATCAAAAGCTAATCGCCCTGACATCGTGATTGATTGCAAGACAAAAATGCCTCTTTATTGACATGTCGGTCCCTGCAGACTACAATGCATTTTTTGAAGATTTTCCAGCAAATATTGGGCATTTAGATTATTATTTACGGAGATGGGACCTGTAACAATTTTATAGGACTTCATAATACACAAAGACACAGAACAATCAAAGCTAATCGCCCTGACATCGTGATTATTTGACATGTCGGTCCCTGCAGACTTCTAAATGCCTTTTGAAAATTTTCCAGCAAAATTGGGCATTAGATTAAAATTTCCGGAGATGGGACCTTATGGGACATGACGACAAAGACAGACTATAATCGCCTGACATTTGAAGAGACAGCAAAATTGGGCCTCAATCAAAGGATTGTAATTTTCAATTTTTGGGACTTATTATACAGAATAGACCTGTAACAAAGGACAAGAGATTGACAAAGACAAAAGAAAAATGTGCCTCTTTATTGACATGTCGGTCCCTGCAGACTACAATGCATTTTGAAGATTTTTCAGCAAATATTGGGCATTTAGATTATTATTTATGGAGATGGGACCTGTAACAATTTTATGGGCAAAGACAGAACAATCAAAGCTAATCGCCCTGACATCGTGATTAGAGATTGCAAAGACAAATGTGCCTCTTTATTGACATGTCGGTCCTGCAGACTACAATGCATTTTTGAAGATTTTCCAGCAAATATTGGGCATTTAGATTATTATTTACGGAGATAGGACCTATAACAATTTTATGGGACTTCATAATACACAAAGACAGAACAATCAAAGCTAATCGCCCTGACATCGTGATTAGGTTACCAAAGACAAAAATTGTAAAAGACATGTCGGTCCTACAGACTACAATGCATCTTTGAAAATCTTCAAAAACTATCAAAACTTTATTGACATGACGATCCCTGCAGACTACAATGCATTTTTGAAGATTTTCCAGCAAATATTGGGCATTTAGATTATTATTTACGGAGATAGGACCTGTAACAATTTTATGGGACTTCATAATACACAAAGACAGAACAATCAAAGCTAATCGCCCTGACATCGTGATTAGAGATTGCAAAAGACAAAATGTGCCTCTTTATTGACAATGGTCAGACTACAATGCATTTTGAAGATTTTCCAGCAAATATTGGGCATTTGATTATTATTTACGGAGATAGACCTGTAACAATTTTATGGGAATTTCAAATACACAAAGACAGAAATAAATCAAAGCTAATCGCCCTGACATCGTGGATTAGAGATTGCAAAGACAAATGTGCCTCTTATTGACATGTCGGTCCCTGCAGACTACAATGCATTTTTGAAGATTTTCCAGCAAATATTGGCATTTAGATTATTATTACGGAGATAGGACCTGTAAATAATTTTATGGGACTTCATAATACACAAAGACAGAACAATCAAAGCTAATCTGCCCTGACATCGTGTGATTAGAGATTGCAAAGACAAATGTGACCATAATGCATTTTATTTTCCAGCAAATACATGTCGGGTCCCTCATAATAATAAAGACAGAAATAATCAAAGCTAACGCATGGATTTTGCAAAGACACAAAGATTTCGGTCCAGCAAATATTTGAAGGCAAATTTAGATTTAGATTATTTTACGGAGATAGGACCTGTAATAATTTTTATAGACTCATAATACACAAAGACAGAACAATCAAAGCTAATCGCCCTGACATCGTGATTAGAGATTGCAAAGAGAAAATGTGCCTTATTGACATGTCGGTCCCTGCAGACTACAATGCATTTTGAAGATTTTCCAGCAAATATTGGGCATTTAGATTATTATTTACGGAGATAGGACCTGTAACAATTTTATGGGACTTCATAATACACAAAAGACAGATTAGAACAATCAAAGCTTTATTGAATCGCCCTGCAGATGACATCTTTGATTAGAATCTTCAAAAACATCAAAATGTGCCTTTATTGACATTGCAGACTAAAATGCATTTTTGAAGATTTCCAGCAAATGCATCTTTGAAAATTCAAAACTATCAAAATTAGATTATTATTTACGGATGTCGGTCCTGTAACTAATTTTAAAATCTTCATAAAACACACACAGAAATTTTGACATGATTTTCTGACATCGAATTATTCAAAAAGACAAATGTGCCCTTTATTGACATGACGATCCCTGCAGACTACAATATTTTTTGAAGATTTTCCATAAAATATTGGGCATTTAGATTATTATTTATGAGATAAGACCTGTAAAAATTTTATGGGACTTCATAATACACAAAGACAGAACAATCAAAGCTAATCGCCCTGACATCGTGATTAGAGATTGCAAAGACAAAATGTGCCCTTTATTGACATGTCGGTCCCTGCAGACTACAATGCATTTTTGAAGATTTTCCAGCAAATATTGGGCATTTAGATTATTATTTACGGAGATAGGACCTGTAACAATTTTATGGGACTTCATAATACACACAAAGACAGAACAATCAAAGCTAATCGCCCTGACATCGTGGATTAGAGATTGCAAAGACAAATGTGCCCTTTATTGACATGTCGGTCCCGCAGACTATAAATGCATTTTTGAAGATTTTCCAGCAAATATTGGGCATTTAGATTATTATTTACGGAGATAGGACCTGTAACAATTTTATGGGACTTCATAATACACAAAGACAGAACACCAAAGCACTGCCCTGACATCGTGATTAGAGATTGAAAAGACAAAATGTGCCTCTTTATTGACATGTCGGTCCCTGCAGACTACAATCTTTGAAAATTTTTCAAAATGTGCCTTTATTTTTCCTGTAGCAAATATTTTTTGGGCATTTAGATTATTATTTACGGAGATAGGACCTGTAAACAATTTTATGGGACTTGTTAATACACAAAGACAGAACAATCAAAGCTAATCGCCTTAACATCGTGATTAGAGATTGTAAAGAGAAAATGTGCCTCTTTATTGACATATCGGTCCCTGCAGACTTCAGCAATGCATTTTTGAAGATTTTCCAGCAAATATTGGGCATTCGATTATTATTTACGGAGATAGGACCTGTAACAATTTTATGGGACTTCATAATACACAAAGACAGAACAATCAAAGCTAATCGCCCTGACATCGTGATTAGAGATTGCAAAGACAAAATGCCTCTTTAATTGACATGTCGGTCCCAATGCAGAAAATCTTCAAAACTATCAAAATGTGCCTCTTTATTGACGCGGCGATTTACAGACTACAATGCATTTTGAATTTTCCAGCAAATATTGGGCATTTAGATTATTATTTACGGAGATGGGACCTGTAACAATTTTAAGGGACTTCAATACACAAGACAGAACAATCAAAGCTAATCGCCCTGACATCGTGGGATTAGAGATTGCAAAAGACAAAATGTGCCTTTTATTGACATGTCGGTCCCTGCAGACCACAATGCATTTGAAGATTTTCAGCAAATATTGGGCATTTTAGATTATTATTTACGGAGATAGGACCTGTAACAATTTTTGGGACTTCATAATACACAAAAGACAGAACAATCAAAGCTAATCGCTCCTGACATCGTGATTAGAGTTGCAAAGACAAAATGTGCCTCTTTATTGACATGTCGGTCCCTGCAGACTACAATGCATTTTTGAAGATTTTCCAGCAAATATTGGGTATTTAGATTATTATTTACGGAGATGGGACCTGTAACAATTTTAAGGGACTTCATAATACACAAAGACAGAACAATCAAAAGCTAATCGCCCTGACATCGTGATTAGAGATTGCAAAGACAAATGTTGCCTCTTTATTGACACATGTCGGTCCCTGCAGACAATGCATTTTTTGAAGATTTTCCAGCAAATATTGGGCATTTTAGATTATTATTTACGGAGATAGGACCTGTAACAATTTTATGGGACTTCATAATACACAAAGACAGAACAATCAAAGCTAATCGCTCGACATCGTGATTAGAGATTGCAAAAGACAAAAATGTGCCTCTTTATTGATGTCGGTCCCTGCAGACTACAATGCATTTTAAAGATTTTCCAGCAAATATTTGGGCATTTTAGATTATTATTTACGGATGGGACCTGTAACAATTTTATGGGACTTCATAATACAAAGACAGAACAATCAAAGCTAATCGCCCTGACATCGTGATTAGAGATTGCAAAGACAAAATGTGCCTCTTTATTGACATGTCGGTCCCCTGCAGACTACAATGCATTTTTGAAGATTTTCCAGCAAATATTGGGCATTTAGATTATTATTTACGGAGATAGGACCTGTAAACAATTTTATGGGACTTCATAATACACAAAGACAGAACAATCAAAGCTAATCGCCCTGACATCGTGATTAGAGATTGCAAAGACAAAATGTGCCTCTTTATTGACATATGTCGGTCCCTGCAGACTACAATGCATTTTTTGATTTTTTTCCAGCAAATATTGGGCATTTAGATTATTATTTACGGAGATGGGACTTGTAACAATTTTATGGACTTCACCAATACACAAAGCAGAACAATCAAGCTAATTGCCCTGACATCGTGATTAGAGATTGCAAAAAGACAAAATGTGCCTCTTTATTGACATGTCGGTCCCTGCAGACTACAATGCATTTTTGAAGATTTTCCAGCAAATATTGGGCATTTAGATTATTATTTACGGAGATAGACCCTGTAACAATTTTATGGGACTTCATAATACACAAAGACAAGAAACAATCAAAGCTAATCGCCCTGACATCGTGATTAGAGATTGCAAAGACAAAATGTGCCTCTTTATTGACATGTCGGTCCCTACAGACTAATAATGCATTTTGAAGATTTTCAGCAAATATTGGGCATTTAGATTGTATTTACGGAGATGGGACCTGTAACAATTTTTATGGGACTTCGTAACACAAAAAGACAGAACAATCAAAGCTAATCGCCCTGGACATCGTGATTAGAGATTGCAAAGACAAATGTGCCTCTTTATTGATACGTCGGTCCCTGCAGACTGAAATGCATTTTGAAGATTTTTCAGCAAATATTGGGCATTAGATTATTATTTACGGAGATAGGACCTGCCAACAATGGACTTCATAATACACAAAGACAGGGCTAATCGCCCTTCGTGATTAGAGATGCAGAACTTTATTGAATGTCGGTCCTGCAGACAGAACAATTTTCATTATTAGCGTAAATAATTTTATGGACTTCATAATACACAAAGACAGAACAATAATCGCCTGACATCGTGATTAGAGATTACCAAAGACAAAATGTGCCTCTTTTATTGACATGTCGGTCCTGCAGACCACAATGTGCATTTTGAAGATTTTTCCAGCAAATATTTGGAAAACATTTAGATTATTATTTACGGAGATGGGGACTGTAACAATTTTATGGGACTTCATAATACACAAAGACAGAACAATCAAAGCTAATCGCCCTGACATCGTGATTAGAGATTGCAAAAGACAAAATGTGCCTCTTTATTGACACACACGATTCCTGCAGACTACAATGCATTTTGAAGATTTTCCAGGCAAATGGGCATTTAGATTATTATTTACGGAGATACAGGACCTGCTAAATAATTTTTGGGACTTTAATACACAAAGACAGAACAATCCAAAAAATCGCCCTGATCGTGATTAGAGATTGCAAAAAGACAAAATGTGCCTCTTTTATTGACACATGTTTGTCCCTGCAGACTCCAATGGCATTTTGAAGATTTTCCAGCAAATATTGGGCATTTAGATTATTATTTACGGAGATGGGACCTGTAACAATTTTATGGGACTTCATAATACACAAAAAAGACAGAACAATCAAAGCTAATCGCCCTGACATCGTGATTAGAGATTGCAAAGACAAAAATGTGCCTCTTTATTGACATGTCGGTCCCTGCAGACTACAATGCATTTTGAAGATTTTTCCAGCAAATATTGGGCATTTAGATTATTATTTACGGAGATAGGACCTGTAATAATTTTATGGGACTTCATAATACACAAAGACAGAACAATCAAAGCTAATCGCCCTGACATCGTGGATTAGAGATTGCAAAGACAAAATGTGCCTCTTTATTGACATGTCGGTCCTGCAGTTTACAATGCATTTTTGAAGATTTTCCAGCAAATATTGGGCATTTAGATTATTATTTACGGAGATGGGACCTGGTAACAATTTTATGGGACTTCATAATACACAGCGTTGACAGAACAATCAAAGCTAATCGCCCTGACATCGTGATTAGAGATTGCAAAGACAAAATGTGCCTCTTTATTGACATGTCGGTCCCTGCAGACTACAATGCATTTTTGAAGATTTTCCAGCAAATATTGGGTATTTAGATTATTTTAGATTGTAACAATTTACGGAGATCAAAGGGACCGTGGATTAGAGATTAACAATGTGTCTCTTTTTTATCGGGACTTCATTTTCCAGCAAATATTGGGCACAAAGACAGAACAATCAAAGCTAATCGCCCTGATATCGTGATTAGAGATTACAAGACAAATGTGCCCTTTATTGACATGTCGGTCCCTGCAGACTACAATGCATTTTGAAGATTTTCCAGCAAATATTGGGCATTTAGATTATTATTTACGGAGATAGGACCTGTAACAATTTTATGGGACTTCATAATACACAAAGACAGAACAATCAAAGCTAATCGCCCTGACATCGTGATTAGAGATTGCAAAGACAAAATTGCTTTATTGACAAGATCCCGCAGAAAATGCATTTTTGAAGCCAAATATTCATTTAGATTATTATTTACGGAGATAGGACCTGTAACAATTTTTATGGGTCAGAACAATCAAAGTCGCCCTGACATCGTGATTAGAGATTGCAAAGACAAAATTGACATACAAATGCATTTTTGAAGATTTTCCAGCAAATATTGGGCATTTAGATTATTATTTACGGAGATAGGACCTGTAACAATTTTATGGGACTTCATAATACACAAAGACAGAACAATCAAAGCTAATCGCCCTGACATCGTGATTAGAGATTGCAAAGACAAAATGTGCCTCTTTATTATTATGTCGGTCCCTGCAGACTACAATGCATTTTTGAAGATTTTCCAGCAAATATTGGGCATTTAGATTATTATTTACGGAGATAGGACCTGTAACAATTTTATGGGACTTCATAATACACAAAGACAGAATAATCAAAGCTAATCGCCCTGACATCGTGATTAGAGATTGCAAAAGACAAAATGTGCCTCTTATTGACATGACGGTCCCTGCAGACTTTACAATGCATTTTGAAGATTTTCCAGCAAATATTGGGCATTTAGATTATTATTTACGGAGATAGGACTCCAAACAATTTTTATGGGACTTCATAATACACAAAGACAGAATAATCAAAGCTAATCGCCTCGACATCGTGATTAGAGATTGCAAAGACAAAATGTGCCTCTTTTATTGACATGTCGGTCCCTGCAGACTACAATGCATTTTTGAAGATTTTCCAGCAAATATTGGGCATTTAGATTATTATTTACGGAGATAGGACCTGTAACAATTTTATGGGACTTCATAATACACAAAAGACAGAACAATCAAAGCTAATCGCCCTGACATCGTGATTAGAGATTGCAAAGACAAAATGTGCCTCTTTATTGACATGTCGTCCCCGCAGACTACAATGCATTTTTGAAGATTTTTCAGCAAATATTGGGCATTTAGATTATTATTTACGGAGATAGGACCTGTAACAATTTTATGGGACTTCATAATACACAAAGACAGAACAATCAAAGCTAATCGCCCTGACATCGTGATTAGAGATTGCAAAGACAAAATGTGCCTTTATTGACATGTCGGTCCCTGCAGACTACAATGCATTTTTGAAGATTTTCCAGCAAATATTGGGCATTTAGATTATTATTTACGGAGATAGGACCTGTAATAATTTATGGGACTTCATAATACACAAAAGACAGAACAATCAAAAGCTAATCGCCCTGACATCGTGATTAGAGATTGCAAAGACAAAATGTGCCTCTTTATTGACATGACGGTCCCTGCAGACTACAATGCATTTTTGAAGATTTTCCAGCAAATATTGGGCATTTAGATTATTATTTACGG
Organism: Acanthosepion pharaonis; assembly: GCA_903632075.3. Taxonomy (NCBI): domain Eukaryota; kingdom Metazoa; phylum Mollusca; class Cephalopoda; order Sepiida; family Sepiidae; genus Acanthosepion; species Acanthosepion pharaonis. The sequence continues at coordinate 689,653 of CAHIKZ030001236.1, forward strand.
AGAGATAGGACCTGTAACAATTTTTATGGGACTTCATAATGAAAATCAAAAACACAAAGACAGAACAATCAAAGCTAATCGCCCTGACATCGTGATTAGAGAGATTGCAAAGACAAAATGTGCCTCTTTATTTATTGACATGTCGTGTGACCCCTGCAGACTACAATGCATTTTTGAAGATTTTCCAGCAAATATTGGGGATTATTATTTAGGATTATTATTTACGGGAGATAGGACCTGTAGAACAAAGACCTTTTTATGGACTACAATGCATAATACACAAAGACAGAACAATCAAAGCAAATATTGGGTATTTAGATTATTATTTACGGAATCGCCCTGACATCGTGATTAGAGATTGCAAAGACAAAATGTGCCCTTTATTGACATGTCGGTCCCTGCAGACTACAATGCATTTTTGAAGATTTTCCAGCAAATATTGGGCATTTAGATTATTATTTACGGAGATAGGACCATAATGAACAATCAAACTAATTTTTATAGGACTTCATAATACACAAAGACAGAACAATCAAAGCTAATCAAAGACCCTGACATCGTGATTAGAGATTGCAAAGACAAATGTGCCCTTTTTATTGGACATGTCGGTCCCTGCAGACTACAATGCATTTTTGAAGATTTTCCAGCAAATATTGGGCATTTAGATTATTATTTACGGAGATAGACCTGTAATAATTTTATGGGATTTCATAATACACAAAGACAGAACAATCAAAGCTAATCGCCCTGACATCGTGATTAGAGATTGCAAAGACAAATGTGCTCTTTATTGACATGTCGGTCCCTGCAGACTACAATGCATTTTTTGAAGATTTTTCCAGCAAATATTGGGCATTTAGATTATTATTTACGGAGATAGGACCTGTAATAAATTTTATGGGACTTCATAATACACAAAGACAGAACAATCAAAGCTAATCGCCCTGACATCGTGATTAGAGATTGCAAAGACAAATGTGCCTCATTTTTATTGACATATGTCGGTCCCTGCAGACTACAATGCATCGCCCTTTTTGAAGATTGACATTTCCCCAGCAAATATTGGGCATTTAGATTATTATTTACGGAGATAGGACCTGTAATAATTTTATAGGACTTCATAATACAAAAAAGACAGAACAATCAAAAGCTAATCGCCCTGACATCGTGATTAGAGATTGCAAAGACAAAATGTGCCTTTATTGACATGTCGGTCCCTGCAGACTACAAATGCATTTTGAAGATTTTCCAGCAAATATTGGGCATTTAGATTATTATTTACGGAGATAGGACCTGTAACAATTTTTAGGACTTCATAATACACAAAAGACCTCTTTAATGAAAGCTAATCGCCCTGACATCGTGATTAGAGATTGCAAAAAGAGAAAATGTGCCTCTTTATTGACATGACGATTCCCTGGATGATTCCATTTTTTGAAGACTACAATGCATTTTTTTACGGAGATAAGTAAAATTTTTTTTCCAGACAGAAAAATATTGGGCATTTAGAGATTGCAAAGATTATTATTTCCCTGGAGATAGGACCTCAAATAACAATTTTATGAAGGGACTTCATAATACACAAAGACAGAACAATCAAAGCTAATCGCCCTGACATCGTGATTAGAGATTGCAAAGACAAATGTGCCTCTTTATTGACATGTCGGTCCCTGCAGACTACAATGCATTTTTGAAGATTTTCCAGCAAATATTGGGCATTTATTATTATTTACGGAGATAGGACCTGTAATAATTTTATGGGACTTCATAATACACAAAGACAGATTGCAAAGAATCAACACGTGGATTAGAATCAAAGCTTTAATCATGTCCCTGACATCGTGATTTAGAGATTGTAAATAATTTTATGGGACAAAGACAAATGTGCCTGATGGATTATTGCAAAGACATGTCTTTATTGACATGGTCCCTGCAGACTACAATGCATTTTTGAAGATTTTCCAGCAAATATTGGGCATTTAGATTATTATTTACGGAGATAGGACCTGTAATAATTTTGGGGACTTCATAATACACAAAGACAGAACAATCAAAGCTAATCGCCCTGACATCGTGATTAGAGATTGCAAAGAGAAAATGTGCCTCTTTTATTGACATGTTGGTCCCTGCAGACTACAATGCATTTTTGAAGATTTTCCAGCAAATATTGGGCATTTAGATTATTATTTACGGAGATAGGACCTGTAATAATTTTATGGGACTTCATAATACACAAAGACAGAACAATCAAAGCTAATCGCCCTGACATCGTAGAGATTGCAAAGACAAAGCTCTTAGATGTCGGTTGCAGACTACAAAGATTTTCCAGCAAATAAATTTAGATTATTATTTACGGAGATAGGACCTTTAATTTTTGGGACATAATACACAAAGACAGGTCGCCCATCGTGATTAGAGATTGCAAAGAGAAAACTTTATTGACATGTCGGTCCCTGCAGACTACAATGCATTTTTTGAAGATTTTCCAGCAAATATTGGGCATTTAGATTATTATTTACGGAGATAGGACCTGTAAACAATTTTATAGGACTTCATAATACACAAAGACAGAACAATCAAAGCTAATCGCCTGACATCGTGATTAGAGATTGCAAAGACAAAATGTGCCATTTTGAAGATTTTCTTTATTGACATGTTTGTCCCTGCAGACTACAATGCATTTTTGAAGATTTTCCAGCAAATATTGGGCAAATATTTAGATTATTATTTACGGAGATAGGACCTGTAACAATTTTATGGGACTTCATAATACACAAAGACAGAACAATCAAAGCTAATCGCCCTGACATCGTGATTAGAGATTAAAAAGACAAATGTGCCTCTTTTATTGACATGTCGGTCCCTGCAGACTACAATGCATTTTTGAAGATTTTCCAGCAAATATTGGGCATTTAGATTATTATTTACGGAGATAGGACCTGTAACAATTTTATGGGACTTCATAATACACAAAGACAGAACAATCAAAGCTAATCGCCCTGACATCGTGATTAGAGATGCAAAGAGAAAAAGACAAATGTGCCAATCATTTTTTATTGATTATTTCGGTCCCTGCAGACTACAGAAATTTAGAATGCAAAGCAAATTGACATGTTTGGTCCCTTGATTTTTGAAGATTTTCCAGCAAATATTGGGCATTTAGATTATTATTTACGGAGATAGGACCTTGTAACAATTTTATGGGACTTCATACACAAAGACAGAACAATCAAAGCTAATCGCCCTGACATCGTGGATTAGAGATTGCAAAGAGAAAATGTGCCTTTTTATTGACATGTCGGTCCCTGCAGACTACAATGCATTTTTGAAGATTTTCCAGCAAATATTGGGCATTTAGATTATTATTTACGGAGATAGGACCTGTAACAATTTTATGGGACTTCATAATACACAAAGACAGAACAATCAAAGCTAATCGCCCTGACATCGTGATTAGAGATTGCAAAGACAAAATGTGCCTCTTTATTGACATGTCGGTCCCTGCAGACTACAATGCATTTTTGAAGATTTTCCAGCAAATATTGGGCATTTAGATTATTATTTACGGAGATAGGACCTGTAACAATTTTATGGGACTTCATAATACACAAAGACAGAACAATCAAAGCTAATCGCCCTGACATCGTGATTAGAGATTGCAAAGACAAAATGTGCCTCTTTATTGACATGTCGGTCCCTGCAGACTACAATGCATTTTTTGAAGATTTTCCAGCAAATATTGGGCATTTAGATTATTATTTACGGAGATAGGACCTGTAACAATTTTATGGGACTTCATAATACACAAAGACAGAACAATCAAAGCTAATCGCCCTGACATCGTGATTAGAGATTGCAAAGACAAAATGTGCCTCTTTATTGACATGTCGGTCCCTGCAGACTACAATGCATTTTTGAAGATTTTCCAGCAAATATTGGGCATTTTAGATTATTATTTACGGAGATAGACCCTGGGACTTCATAATACACAAAGACAGAACAACTAATTTTGATTAGGATTGAGACAAACTTCATAATACACAAAGACAGAACAATCAAAAGAACTAATCGCCCTGACATCGTGATTAGAGATTGCAAAGACAAATGTGCCTCTTTATTGACATGTCGGTCCCTGCAGACTTGCATTTTTGAAAGAAAAAAATGTGCCTCTTTATTGACATGACGATCCCTGCAGACTACAAAATGCATTTTTTGAAGATTTTCCAGAAAATATTGGGCATTTAGATTATTATTTACGGAGATAGGACCTGTAACAATTTTATGGGACTTCATAATACACAAAGACAGAACAATCAAAGCTAATCGCCCTGACATCGTGATTAGAGATTGCAAAGACAAATGTGCCTCTTTATTGACATGTCGGTCCCTGCAGACTACAATGCATTTTTGAAGATTTTCCAGCAAATATTGGGCATTTAGATTATTATTTACGGAGATAGGACCTGTAACAATTTTATGGACTTCATAAACACAAAGACAGAACAATCAAAGCTAATCGCCCTGACATCGTGATTAGAGATTGCAAAGACAAAATGTGCTCTTTTATTGACATGTCGGTCCACTGCAGACTACAATGCATTTTTTGGATTTTCCAGCAAATATTGGGCATTTAGATTATTATTTACGGAGAAGGGACCTGTAACAATTTTATGGGACTTTAATACACAAAGACAGAACAATCAAAGCTAATCGCCCTGACATCGTGATTAGAGATTGCAAAGACAAAATGTGCCTTTATTGACATGTCGGTCCTGCAGACTACAATGCATTTTTTGAAGATTTTCCAGCAAATATTGGGCATTTAGATTATTATTTACGGAGATAGGACCTGTAACAATTTTATGGGACTTCATAATACCAAAGACAGAACAATCAAAGCTAATCGCCCTGACATCGTGATTAGAGATTGCAAAGACAAAATGTGCCTCTTTATTGACATGTCGATCCCTGCAGACTACAATGCATTTTTGAAGATTTTCCAGCAAATATTGGGCATTTAGATTATTATTTACGGAGATAGGACCTGTAACAATTTTATAGGACTTCATAATACACAAAGACAGAACAATCAAAGCTAATCGCCCTGACATCGTGATTAGAGATTGCAAAGACAAAATGTGCCTCTTTATTGACATGTCGGTCCCTGCAGACTACAATGCATTTTTGAAGATTTTCCAGCAAATATTGGGCATTTAGATTATTATTTACAAAGATTAGAGATTGCAAAGACAAAATGTGCCTCTTTATTGACATGACGATTCCTAGACAATTTTTTGAAGATTTTCCAGCAAATAATTTACGGAGATAGGACCTGTAACAATTTTATGGGACTTCATAATACACAAAGACAGAACAATCAAAGCTAATCGCCCTGACATCGTGATTAGAGATTGCAAAGACAAAATGTGCCTCTTTTATTGACATGTCGGTCCCTGCAGACTACAATGCATTTTTGAAGATTTTCCAGCAAATATTGGGCATTTAGATTATTATTTACGGAGATAGGACCTGTAACAATTTTATGGGACTTCATAATACACAAAGACAGAACAATCAAAGCTAATCGCCCTGACATCGTGATTAGAGATTGCAAAGACAAATGTGCCTCTTTATTGACATGACGGTCCCTGCAGACTACAATGCATTTTTGAAGATTTTCCAGCAAATATTGGGCATTTAGATTATTATTTACGGAGATAGGACCTGTAACAATTTTATTACAAAGGGACTTCACAATACAAAAGACAGAAACAATCACATGTAATCGCCCTGACATCGTGATTAGAGATTGCAAAAGACAAAATGTGCCTCTTTATTGACATGTCGGTCCCTGCAGACTACAATGCATTTTTTTGAAGATTTTTCCAGCAAATATTGGGCATTTAGATTATTATTTACGGAGATAGGACCTGTAACAATTTTATGGGACTTCATAATACACAAAGACAGAATAACAAAGACAGAATTAGAGATTCAAAGACAAATCGCCCTTTATTGACATCGTGATTTAGAGATTTTGCAAATACAAAATGTAGGACCCTCTTTATTGACTTCATACACAAAGACAGTCCTTAATCGCTGAGACTGATTAGAGATTGCAAAGACATTTTTTTGAAGATGTTTTCCAGATTTTCCAAATATTGGGCATTTAGATTATTATTTACGGAGATAGGACCTGTAACAATTTTATGGGACTTCATAATACACAAAGACAGAACAATCAAAGCTAATCGCCCTGACATCGTGATTAGAGATTGCAAAGACAAAATGTGCCTCTTTATTGACATGTCGGTCCCTGCAGACTAAATGCATTTTTGAAGATTTTCCAGCAAATATTGGGCATTTAGATTATTATTTACGGAGATAGGACCTGTAACAATTTTATGGGACTTCATAATACACAAAGACAGAACAATCAAAGCTAATCGCCCTGACATCGTGATTAGAGATTGCAAAGAGAAAATGTGCCTCTTTATTGACATGTCGGTCCCTGCAGACTACAATGCATTTTTGAAGATTTTCCAGCAAATATTGGGCATTTAGATTATTATTTACGGAGATAGGACCTGTAATAATTTTATGGGACTTCATAATACACAAAGACAGAACAATCAAAGCTAATCGCCCTGACATCGTGATTAGAGATTGCAACAAAATGTGCCTCTTTATTGACATGTCGGTCCCTGCAGACTACAATGCATTTTTGAAGATTTTCCAGCAAATATTGGGCATTTAGATTATTATTTACGGAGATAGGACCTGTAACAATTTTATAGGACTTCATAATACACAAAGACAGAACAATCAAAGCTAATCGCCCTGACATCGTGATTAGAGATTGCAAAGACAAAATGTGCCTTTATTGACATGTCGGTCCCTGCAGACTACAATGCATTTTTGAAGATTTTCCAGCAAATATTGGGCATTTAGATTATTATTTACGGAGATAGGACCTGTAACAATTTTATGGACTTCATAATACACAAAGACAGAACAATCAAAAATCGCCCCTGACATCGTGATTAGAGATTGCAAAGAGAAAATGTGCCTCTTTATTGACATGTCGGTCCCTGCAGACTGACATTTAGATTATTATTTACGGAGATAGGACCTGTAACAATTTATAGGACTTCATAATACAAAGACAGAACAATCAAAGCTAATCGCCCTGACATCGTGATTAGAGATTGCAAAGAGAAAATGTGCCTCTTTATTGACATGTCGGTCCCTGCAGACTACAATGCATTTTTTGAAGATTTTCCAGCAAATATTGGGCATTTAGATTATTATTTACGGAGATAGGACCAATTTTATGGGACTTAATACACAAAGACAGAACAATCAAACAATTTTATAGAGAGGACTTGACATAATTTTTTGAAGATTTTCCAGCAAAGACAGAACAATCAAAAGCTAATCGCCCTGACATCGTGATTAGAGATTGCAAAGACAAAATGTGCCCTTTATTGACATGTCGGTCCCTGCAGACTACAATGCATTTTTGAAGATTTTCCAGCAAATATTGGGCATTTAGATTATTATTTACGGAGATAGGACCTGTAACAATTTTATGGGACTTCATAATACACAAAGACAGAACAATCAAAGCTTTTAATCGCCCTGACATCGTGATTAGAGATTGCAAAGAGAAAATGTGACCTGTAACTTTTTATTGACATGTCGGTCCCTGCAGACTACAATGCTCTTTGATTTTTGAATGCATTTTTGAAGATTAGCAAATATTGGGATTGCAAAGAGAAATTTTATGTCCCTCGCTAGACAATGACAGAACAATTTCGCAGACCAGCATTTTGAAATTTTATTGGGCATTTAGATTATTATTTACGGAGATAGGACCTGTAACAATTTTATGGGACTTCATAATACACAAAGACAGAACAATCAAAGCTAATCGCCCTGACATCGTGATTAGAGATTGCAAAGAGAAAATGTGCCTCTTTTATTGACATGTCGGTCCCTGCAGACTACAATGCATTTTTTGAAGATTTTCCAGCAAATATTGGGCATTTAGATTATTATTTACGGAGATAGGACCTGTAACAATTTTATGGGACTTCATAATACACAAAGACAGAACAATCAAAGCTAATCGCCCTGACATCGTGATTAGAGATTGCAGACTACAATGCATTTTGAAGATTTTCCAGCAAAATGGGTATTTAGATTATTATTTACGGAGATGGGACCTTTATTTTTGGGACATACACAAAGACAGAACAATCGGTCCCTGCAGACTACAAAATGCTTTATTGACATGTTTGAAGCATTTTGAAGATTTTCCAAATATTGGGCATTTAGATTATTATTTACGGAGATAGGACCTGTAACAATTTTATGGGACTTCATAATACACAAAGACAGAACAATCAAAGCTAATCGCCCTGACATCGTGATTAGAGATTGCAAAGACAAAATGTGCCTCTTTATTGACATGTCGGTCCCTGCAGACTACAATGCATTTTTGAAGATTTTCCAGCAAATATTGGGCATTTAGATTATTATTTACGGAGATAGGACCTGTAACAATTTTATGGGACTTCATAATACACAAAGACAGAACAATCAAAGCTAATCGCCCTGACATCGTGATTAGAGATTGCAAAGACAAAATGTGCCTTTATTGACATGTCGGTCCCTGCAGACTACAATGCTTTTTTGAAGATTTTCCAGCAAATATTGGGCATTTAGATTATTATTTACGGAGATAGGACCTGTAACAATTTTATGGGACTTCATAATACAGAACAACAAAGACAGAACAATCAAAGCTTTATTAATCGCCCTGACATCGCATTTGATTAGAGATTTTTTGCAAAGAGAAAATGTGCCTCTTTATTGACATGTCGGTCCCTGCAGACTACAATGCATTTTTGAAGATTTTCCAGCAAATATTGGGCATTTAGATTATTATTTACGGAGATAGGACCTGTAACAATTTTATGGGACTTCATAATACACAAAGACAGAACAATCAAAGCTAATCGCCCTGACATCGTGATTAGAGATTAGAGATTGCAAAGACAATTTTTGAAAATCTTCAAAAACCTCTTTATTGACATGTCGGTCCCTGCAGACTACAATGCATTTTTTTGAAGATTTTCCAGCAAATATTGGGCATTTAGATTATTATTTACGGAGATAGGACCTGTAACAATTTTATGGGACTTCATAATACACAAAGACAGAACAATCAAAGCTAATCGCCCTGACATCGTGATTAGAGATTGCAAAGACAAATGTGCCTCTTTATTGACATGTCGGTCCCTGCAGACTACAATGCATTTTTGAAGATTTTCCAGCAAATATTGGGCATTTAGATTATTATTTACGGAGATAGGACCTGTAACAATTTTTATGGGACTTCATAATACACAAAGACAGAACAATCAAAGCTAATCGATTATTATTTACCGTAACAATTTTGACATCGAACAATCAAAGCTAATCGCCCTGACATCGTGATTAGAGATTGCAAAGACAAAATGTGCCTCTTTATTGACATGTCGGTCCCTGCAGACTACAATGCATTTTTTGAAGATTTTCCAGCAAATATTGGGCATTTAGATTATTATTTACGGAGATAGGACCTGCAACAATTTTATGGGACTTCATAATACACAAAGACAGAACAATTAATCGCCCTGACATCGTGATTAGAGATTGCAAAGACAAATGTGCCCTTTATTGACATGACGGTCCCAGACTACAATGCATTTTTAAAGATTTTCCAGCAAATATTGGGCATTTAGATTATTATTTACGGAGATAGGACCTGTAACAATTTTATAGGACTTCATAATACACAAAGACAGAACAATCAAAGCTAATCGCCCTGACATCGTGATTAGAGATTGCAAAGACAAAATGTGCCTCTTTATTGACATGTCGGTCCCTGCAGACTACAATGCATTTTTGAAGATTTTCCAGCAAATATTGGGCATTTAGATTATTATTTACGGAGATAGGACCTGTAACAATTTTATGGGACTTCATAATACACAAAGACAGAACAATCAAAGCTAATCGCCCTGACATCGTGATTAGAGATTGCAAAGAGAAAATGTGCCTCTTTATTGACATGTCGGTCCTGCAGACTACAATGCATTTTTGAAGATTTTCCAGCAAATATTGGGCATTTAGATTATTATTTATTACGGAGATAGGACCTGTAACAATTTTATGGGACTTCATAATACACAAAGACAGAACAATCAAAGCTAATCGCCCTGACATCGTGATTAGAGATTGCAAAGAGAAAATGTGCCTCTTTATTGACATGTCGGTCCCTGCAGACTACAATGCATTTTTTGAAGATTTTCCAGCAAATATTGGGCATTTAGATTATTATTTACGGAGATAGGACCTGTAACAATTTTATGGGACTTCATAATACACAAAGACAGAACAATCAAAGCTAATCGCCCTGACATCGTGATTAGAGATTGCAAAGACAAAATGTGCTCTTTATTGACATGTCGGTCCCTGCAGACTACAATGCATTTTTTGAAGATTTTCCAGCAAATATTGGGCATTTAGATTATTATTTACGGAGATAGGACCTGTAACAATTTTATGGGACTTCATAATACACAAAGACAGAACAATCAAAGCTAATCGCCCTGACATCGTGATTAGAGATTGCAAAGAGAAAATGTGCTCTTTATTGACATGTCGGTCCCTGCAGACTACAATGCATTTTTGAAGATTTTCCAGCAAATATTGGGCATTTAGATTATTATTTACGGAGATTTTAGGACCATAATACACAAAGACAGTAAATCGCCCTGAATTTTATGGGACTTCATAATACACAAAGACAGCAAACAATCAAAGATTAATCGCCCTGACAATCAGTGATTAGATCGTGATTAGAGATTGCAAAGACAGCAAAAATGTGGGCCTCTTTATTGACATACAAAAAACAGAACAATGTCTAATCGCCCCCTGATTGCAAAGACAAAAGACTACAATGCATTTTTTGAAGATTTTCCAGCAAATATTGGGCATTTAGATTATTATTTACGGAGATAGGACCTGTAACAATTTTATGGGACTTCATAATACACAAAGACAGAACAATCAAAGCTAATCGCCCTGACATCGTGATTAGAGATTGCAAAGACAAAATGTGCCTCTTTATTGACATGACGGTCCCTGCAGACTACAATGCATTTTTTGAAGATTTTCCAGCAAATATTGGGCATTTAGATTATTATTTACGGAGATAGGACCTGTAACAATTTTATGGGACTTCATAATACACAAAGACAGAACAATCAAAGCTAATCGCCCTGACATCGTGATTAGAGATTGCAAAGACAAAATGTGCCTCTTTATTGACATGTCGGTCCCTGCAGACTACAATGCATTTTTGAAGATTTTCCAGCAAATATTGGGCATTTAGATTATTATTTACGGAGATAGGGACCTGTAACAATTTTTATGGGACTTCATAATACACAAAGACAGAACAATCAAAGCTAATCGCCCTGACATCGTGATTAGAGATTGCAAAGACAAAATGTGCCTCTTTAAACAGACTACAATTTTTTTGAAGATTTTTGACATGTTTTCCAGACTAAATATTTTGAAGGCAAATTTAGATTATTATTTACGGAGATGGGACCTGTAACAATTTTATGGGACTTCATAATACACAAAGACAGAACAATCAAAGCTAATCGCCCTGACATCGTGATTAGAGATTGCAAAGACAAATGTGCTCTTTATTGACATGTCGGTCCCTGCAGACTACAATGCATTTTTGAAGATTTTCCAGCAAATATTGGGCATTTAGATTATTATTTACGGAGATAGGACCTGTAACAATTTTATGGGACTTCATAATACACAAAGACAGAACAATCAAAGCTAATCGCCCTGACATCGTGATTAGAGATTGCAAAAGACAAAATGTGCCTCTTTATTGACATGTCGGTCCCTGCAGACTACAATGCATTTTTGAAGATTTTCCAGCAAATATTGGGCATTTAGATTATTATTTACGGAGATAGGACCTGTAACAATTTTATAGGACTTCATAATACACAAAGACAGAACAATCAAAGCTAATCGCCCTGACATCGTGATTAGAGATTGCAAAGACAAAATGTGCCTCTTTATTGACATGTCGGTCCCTGCAGACTACAATGCATTTTTGAAGATTTTCCAGCAAATATTGGGCATTTAGATTATTATTTAAATATAACAATGGGCATTACACAAAGACAGAACAATTAATCGCCCTTATGATTAGAGACGGATTGACATCGGTCCCCTGCAGACTACAACAGATTTTTTATTCGGACATTTAGATTATTATTACGGAGATAGGACCAGACTTCATAATATTTACAAAGACAGAACAATCAAAGCTAATCGCCCTGACATCGTGATTAGAGATTGCAAAGACAAATGTGCCTCTTTATTGTGATTTTCCAGCAAATATTGGGCATTTAGATTATTATTTACGGAGAAGGACCTGTAACAATTTTATGGGAAATACACAAAGACAGAACAATCAAAGCTAATCGCCCTGACATCGTGATTAGAGATTGCAAAGACAAAATGTGCCTCTTTATTGACATGTCGGTCCCTGCAGACTACAATGCATTTTTGAAGATTTTCCAGCAAATATTGGGCATTTAGATTATTATTTACGGAGATAGGACCTGTAACAATTTTATGGGACTTCATAATACACAAAGACAGAACAATCAAAGCTAATCGCCCTGACATCGTGATTAGAGATTGCAAAAGACAAAATGTGCCTCTTTATTGACATGTCGGTCCCTGCAGACTACAATGCATTTTTGAAGATTTTCCAGCAAATATTGGGCATTTAGATTATTATTTACGGAGATAGGACCTGTAACAATTTTATGGGACTTCATAATACACAAAGACAGAACAATCAAAGCTAATCGCCCTGACATCGTGATTAGAGATTGCAAAGACAAAATGTGCCTCTTTATTGACATGTCGGTCCCTGCAGACTACAATGCATTTTGAAGATTTTCCAGCAAATATTGGGCATTTAGATTATTATTTACGGAGATAGGACCTGTAACAATTTTATGGGACTTCATAATACACAAAGACAGAACAATCAAAGCTAATCGCCCTGACATCGTGATTAGAGATTGCAAAGACAAAATGTATTGACCTCTTTATTGACATGTCGGTCCCTGCAGACTACAATGCATTTTTTGAAGATTTTCCAGCAAATATTGGGCATTTAGATTATTATTTACGGAGATGGGACCTGTAACAATTTTATGGGACTTCATAATACACAAAGACAGAACAATCAAAGCTAATCGCCCTGACATCGTGATTAGACAAAAGCCTCTTTATTGACATGTCAAAGACTAAAATGCATTTTTGAAGATTTTCCAGCAAATATTGGGCATTTAGATTATTATTTACGGAGATGGGACCTCGGACTTCATAATACACAAAGACAGAACAATCAAAGCTAAGACACGTGATTAGAGATTGCAAAGAAAATGCCTCTTTATTTTTTGAAGATTTTCCAGCAAATATTGGGCATTTAGATTATTATTTACGGAGATAGGACCTGTAACAATTTTATGGGACTTCATAATACACAAAGACAGAACAATCAAAGCTAATCGCCCTGACATCGTGATTAGAGATTGCAAAAGACAAATGTGCCTCTTTATTGACATGTCGGTCCTTTGAAAATCTTCAAAAACAGACTGACAATGCATTTTTGAAGATTTTCCAGCAAATATTGGGCATTTAGATTATTATTTACGGAGATAGGACCTGTAACAATTTTATGGGACTTCATAATACACAAAGACAGAACAATCAAAGCTAATCGCCCTGACATCGTGATTAGAGATTGCAAAGACAAAATGTGCCTTTTATTGACATATTGACTACATTTTGAAGATTTTCCAGCAAATATTGGGCATTTAGATTATTATTTACGGAGATAGGACTAGGACTTCAACAAAGACAGAACAATCAAAGCTAATTTTGACATCGTGATTAGAGAAAAAAGACAAATGTGCCTCTTTATTGACATGTCGGTCCCTGCAGACTACAATGCATTTTTGAAGATTTTATGGGCAAATATTGGGCACAAAGATTATTATTTACGGAGATAGGACCTGTAACAATTTTATGGGACTTCATAATACACAAAGACAGAACAATCAAAGCTAATCGCCCTGACATCGTGATTAGAGATTGCAAAGACAAATGTGCCTCTTTATTGACATGACATGTCAATGCATTTTTTTGAAGATTTTCCCAAATATTGGGCAGATTATTATTTACGGAATAGGCTGTAACAATTTTTGGGACTTCATAATACAAAGACAGAACAATCAAAGCTAATTTTGACATCCAAAGACAAATGTGCCTCTTTATTGACATGTCGATCCCTGCAGACTACAATGCATTTTTTGAAGATTTTCCAGCAAATATTGGGCATTTAGATTATTATTTACGGAGATAGGACCTGTAACAATTTTATAGGACTTCATAATACACAAAGACAGAACAATCAAAGCTAATCGCCCTGACATCGTGATTAGAGATTGCAAAGACAAAATGTGCCTCTTTATTGACATGTCGGTCCCTGCAGACTACAATGCATTTTGAAGATTTTCCATCAAAATATTGGGCATTTAGATTATTATTTACGGAGATGGGACCTGAAAAAATTTTATGGGACTTCATAATACACAAAGACAGAACAATCAAAGCTAATCGCCCTGACATCGTGATTAGAGATTGCAAAGACTGTAAAAAATGTGCCATCTTTATTGACATGTCGGTCCTGCAGACTACAATGCATTTTTGAAGATTTTCCAGCAAATATTGGGCATTTAGATTATTATTTACGGAGATAGGACCTGTAACAATTTTATGGGACTCATAATACACAAAGACAGAACAATCAAAGCTAATCGCCCTGACATCGTGATTAGAGATTGCAAAGACAAAATGTGCCTCTTTATTGACATGTCGGTCCCTGCAGACTACAATGCATTTTTGAAGATTTTCCAGCAAATATTGGGCATTTAGATTATTATTTACGGAGATAGGACCTGTAACAATTTTATGGGACTTCATAATACACAAAGACAGAACAATCAAAGCTAATCGCCCTGACATCGTGATTAGAGATTGCAAAAGACAAAATGTGCCTCTTTATTGACATGTCGGTCCCTGCAGACTACAATGCATTTTGAAGATTTTCCAGCAAATATTGGGCATTTAGATTATTATTTACGGAGATAGGACCTGTAACAATTTTATGGGACTTCATAATACACAAAGACAGAACAATCAAAGCTAATCGCCCTGACATCGTGATTAGAGATTGCAAAGACAAAATGTGCCTCTTTATTGACATGTCGGTCCCTGCAGAAAATCTTCAAAAACTATCAAAAAATGCTTTATTTTTGAAGATTTTCCAGCAAATATTGGGCATTTAGATTATTATTTACGGAGATAGGACCTGTAACAATTTTATGGGACTTCATAATACACAAAGACAGAACAATCAAAGCTAATCGCCCTGACATCGTGATTAGAGATTGCAAAGACAAAATGTGCCTCTTTATTGACATGTCGGTCCCTGCAGACTACAATGCATTTTTGAAGATTTTCCAGCAAATATTGGGCATTTAGATTTTATTTACGGAGATAGGACCTGTAACAATTTTATGGGACTTCATAATACACAAAGACAGAACAATCAAAGCTAATCGCCCTGACATCGTGATTAGAGATTGCAAAGACAAAATGTGCCTCTTTATTGACATGTCGGTCCCTGCAGACTACAAGATTTTTGAAGATTTTACAAAATGCATCTTTGAAAATCTAATCAGAAAAAACTATCAAATGCATCTTTGAAAATCTTCAAAAACTATCAAAATGCTCTTTATTGACATGACGATTCCTGCAGACTACAATGCATTTTTGAAGATTTTCCAGCAAATATTGGGCATTTTTATTATTTACGGAGATAGGACCTGTAACAATTTTATGGGACTTCATAATACACAAAGACAAAGACAGAACAATCAAAGCTAATCGCCCTGACATCGTGATTAGAGATTGCAAAGACAAATGTGCCTCTTTATTGACATGTCGGTCCCTGCAGACTACAATGCATTTTTGAAGATTTTCCAGCAAATATTGGGCATTTAGATTATTATTTACGGAGATAGGACCTGTAACAATTTTATAGGACTTCATAATACACAAAGACAGAACAATCAAAGCTAATCGCCCTGACATCGTGATTAGAGATTGCAAAGACAAAATGTGCCTCTTTATTGACATGTCGGTCCCTGCAGACTACAATGCATTTTTGAAGATTTTCCAGCAAATATTGGGCATTTAGATTATTATTTACGGAGATAGGACCTGTAACAATTTTATGGGACTTCATAATACACAAAGACAGAACAATCAAAGCTAATCGCCCTGACATCGTGATTAGAGATTGCAAAGACAAAATGTGCCTCTTTATTGACATGTCGGTCCCTGCAGACTACAATGCATCTTTGAAAATCTTCAAAAAACTATCAAAATGTGCCTCTTTATTGACATGACGATTCCTGCAGACTACAATGCATTTTTGAAGATTTTCCAGCAAATATTGGGCATTTAGATTATTATTTACGGAGATAGGACCTGTAACAATTTTATGGGACTTCATAATACACAAAGACAGAACAATCAAAGCTAATCGCCCTGACATCGTGATTAGAGATTGCAAAGACAAAATGTGCCTCTTTATTGACATGTCGGTCCCTGCAGACTACAATGCATTTTTGAAGATTTTCCAGCAAATATTGGGCATTTAGATTATTATTTACGGAGATAGGACCTGTAACAATTTTATGGGACTTCATAATACACAAAGACAGAACAATCAAAGCTAATCGCCCTGACATCGTGATTAGAGATTGCAAAGACAAAAACATGTCGGTTTGCAGATACAATGCATCTTTGAAAATCTTCAAAAAATGTCAAAATGTGTCTTTATTGACCGATTCCTGCAGACTACAATGCATTTTTGAAGATTTTCAAATATTGGGCATTTAGATTATTATTTACGGAATGGGACCTTAACAAAAACATAATACACAAAGACAGAACAATCAAAAATCGCCCTGACATCGTGATTAGAGATTGCAAACAAAATGTCTTTATTGACATGTCGGACTACAATGCATTTTTTGAAGATTTTCCAGCAAATATTGGGCATTTAGATTATTATTTACGGAGATAGGACCTGTAACAATTTTATGGGACTTCATAATACACAAAAGACAGAACAATCAAAGCTAATCGCCCTGACATCGTGATTAGAGATTGCAAAGACAAAATGTGCCTCTTTATTGACATGTCGGTCCCTGCAGACTACAATGCATTTTTGAAGATTTTCCAGCAAATATTGGGCATTTAGATTATTATTTACGGAGATAGGACCTGTAACAATTTTATGGGACTTCATAATACACAAAGACAGAACAATCAAAGCTAATCGCCCTGACATCGTGATTAGAGATTGCAAAGACAAATTGCCTCTTTATTGACATGTCGGTCCCTGCAGACAAAATTTTGAAGATTTTCCAGCAAATATTGGGCATTTAGATTATTATTTACGGAGATAGGACCTGTAACAATTTTATGGGTCAAAGACAGAACAATCAAAGCTAATCGCCCTGACATCGTGATTAGAGATTGCAAAGACAAAAATGTGCCTCTTTATTGACATGTCGGTCCCTGCAGACTACAAGCATTTTTTGAAGATTTTCCAGCAAATATTGGGCATTTAGATTATTATTTACGGAGATAGGACCTGTAACAATTTTATGGGACTTCATAATACACAAAGACAGAACAATCAAAGCTAATCGCCCTGACATCGTGATTAGAGATTGCAAAGACAAAATGTGCCTCTTTATTGACATGTCGGTCCCTGCAGACTACAATGCATCTTTGAAAATCTTCAAAAAACTATCAAAATACAAGGACCTTGAAATCAAAACCTCAAAAACGTGGCGCATGAGGACATTAACTATTCCAGTTGTAGTCTGAGCTCTCAGATTGATTGGAAAAGATTCCAATAGACTCATTGAAGGAATCCCTGGTAGCCTATGCCTTAAAGAAATACAAAAAATTGTACTCATAAGTACAGTCCATAACTTTATCTGTGTAAAATATGTGATTTTTTTTTCAAAAATTGCTCAGTGGAAAATGTCATGAAGCCATTTCAGACCTTAGGTCTCTGGTCGGAACCCGGAAGGTAATGACTATACACCAGAATAAAAAAAATAAAATAAAATAACACCATCACATCAGATTGTCTTTCTGTAGCTGAATATATTTGCTACTATTCAGGAAATTATCTATTCTGTTCAAATTTATTCGTCGTCCTCTTCTTTTTCTACGTGACGTGTCACTACAGGACGTGGATGATCACGTCGCTCCTCAATTTCAAGTTATTTGTTGCTCTTATTAAAGTTTGTTTTTTGCTATCTCTTCTAATCCATGTTCTATCATATTTGTCATCACCTTTAATTCGTCTCGTAATCGGTATAAAAAGGAATAAAAAATATACAAAGCATCATAAAAGGTAGGAAGAATGTGTTGCGACGATATTCCAAATGGAATAAATCTGTTTGTCTTGACAATTATCACTGTAAATATTGATTTTTACTTACCTTCGAACAGCCACTAGTAAACACCGTAAAAAATGTACATTAATCTCAAGCATCATGCGAATGCTCGTGTAATTAGTGTCAATATTTATAAAGCTCATTTTCATCGAACTCTGGATGAGAATGCTGTGTTGTATCGATCTTTCAAGGTTTTTTTAATTCTATTATTTGCTTAATGCAAGGTCTTCGGATCCATTTTTTTATGGCCGTAACAACTGTAAATTATGAAGATAGGTTCGCCTATCTTTTGGTTCACTCTCCTCTTCGGTCTTTTAAACAAGTCTAGGGGTTTATCCTTTGATTTCTTTTTAAGACTGGGTTTTCCGTTCCTTCCCATAAAGTCTTTTCCTTCTCTTTCACTCCAATTAGTATCTTGCCTCTTAGCGGCATTATTGTCTTCCTTGGGGTGAATTGATTAAGACAAAATATATGTAGGATTAGCTCACGGTTGATTTTAAGCATGAAAAGGTTAATATTTAGTGGTTTGGGAAGCATCCGCTTGGAAGTTTGTTCTATAAAGCAGCGATCCTTGGGAAGAAGCTGTCCGAGTTGTTGTATGGAATATATCCCATCACCCACAAGGCCGCTTAAAAACTTTAACATTCTGTCGAGAATGGACAGAGAGGATTTGGAAGCTCCAGCCCATATATATTAGCAGTGCACCATTTTTGGTCTGATATATTTGTAAAGATGGAGAATTGCTAATGGAATCAGATACTTTCGGGAGAAGTAGAAAGAGCCGACTATTTTTTCCATCATCTTTGGTGATGGATTGTATATATGAAAGCAGGATTAGCTTAATAACAGTAGTCGCTGATGTGGAGAATGAGAACTGTTTGGTGGCTGAGATAGTTGCGCATTAGTATTGGTGACATTGATCAGAGTTCTATTAAAAGCCAAGATTTTGGAGGTTGATTAACAACGCAGGTACTCCGATCATTATTGAGTATGCGGATCACATCGCAGTTTATAGGATCATCTCTAAAAGTCTGGAAGATCAGAACCTAGCAGTTCATCTGTCCTCTGACCTTAGCCCAAATAGTTCAATGAGGGAAGGACTGGCTTGTAAAATACAATATGTCCCAAACCAAACAAGTAACATACCACCATCACCTATCATAATGGATTGGTCTACTTTCACAGAGCCCCCCGCCTTATCTTGAACGCCTGATGAGATTCAAGATCTTCCCAAAGCTCAAGTGAAACTCATATATACGATCTAATGTTAAAGATGCTGGAAAAAAAAATAGTCGTTTTATTGTATCACTTCAGTAAGTATGTAACTCCTTCTGCTATACTTTATCTTTTCAAGAGTCAATTCAGACCAAAAATGGAGTATTATTGCCATATCTGCGCTGGAACTGTGCAGCCCTCACTCGCCTGTCTTGATAGAGTTCAAAAGCGTCCACATGGCTTTGTGTGTGGTGAATTATTTTCAACTTTACAACCCTTGCTCACAGACGAAGCGGTGCGAATTGAGTTGCTTCAATCAAGATATGAAGAGCTTTATTTGGAAGTTTGCTGTCATATCTAGTCATGCACGTTCAGTCTACGTTTGTTAAAATGCTTGGAAGTGTCAGGAAAAAAACAACTTTGTCAAGGTTGCTGCACTGAATGAAGGAAATTCCCCTTTCTCCAGTTTTGCCAAAAGCTAAATACTTTATCTAGATTCAAAGAACTTTGTTAAACAGCTTCTCTGATCTTCTTGAACAAAAAAAGATAGGAAAAGTTTCGAAAGAACAAAAGAAAAACAACAACATGAAAAAACCTTGGTGAACATTTATCAGGTAAGTGTCGCGAGAGATGACTACCTAGCCAGAGCGCGCAGTAATTTTCCTCTTGCAAACTAACCTGCTCGGCGAGAAATGGAAAGTAAGTGGGGCGAGCCCAGGTATTACTGGTTTTACTCATTCTCATAGGAGAAAAAAAAAAATCGACGTTCGCTTTAGCTGGAACCATTTTAGAGAGAATATTCAACTTTGCAAAAATAATTGAAGAAAAAGTATCCGGACTATAAATAGCAAATGTTTTCATAGAATGATAACGACAAGCTTGGAAACGAATATAGGATTTTTATCTGACTGTAAAAAAAAAGTGTTTGAAATCAGCTGCAGGTATTACACATCTTTACTATAAGACTCATTCCCATTCTTTTAATCTTTTTCTTTTTGGTATTTCCTTTTTTTTATTCTTTTTCTTTTTCTTTCGTTGTTCTTTTTCCTCCTTCAGTTGTTTTTCGGTTTTCAATCTTTGTTTCTTTCTTTCATCTTTTCTTTTCCTTTTTTTTTGTTACGATTTTTCTCCGTTTTTCTCTTTTCTTTTTGCTTTTTTATTTGTTTCCCTTTTGCGTTTTCCTTTCGTTTTTATCCTCTTCCTTCTTTTTCTATTTCTTTCTTTCATTCATTCTTTCTTTTCTTTTCCCATTTCTCTTTCATTTCTGCTTTCTTCTATTACCTTGTGTTTTTTTTTCTTTTTTGTTGTGTTTTTTCTTCGTTCCTCTTCATCTTTATTTTATTTTTCATTGTTTCTTTCTCGGTGTTTTTCTTTTACTTTCTTTTGTTTTTTTTTTCTCTCTCTATATTCTTCGTTTTTCTTCCTTTTATCTTCTTTTTTTCTGCTATTTTTCTTTGATTCGTGTTTTTCTTTTTCGTTTTTGTTTTTCTACTCATTTTTCTTTTTCCTTCTTTTTTCCTTCTTTCTATTTTCCCCCCTTTTTTTTTGCTTTCCTTTTTATTTGGTTTTTATTTTTTCTCTTTTAGTTATTTTCTTCTTCGTTCCTCTTCCCGCAATTTTTCTTTTATTTTCAATTAGTTGATTTGAGAAGAAACATCAAATGGATAAACTGATAAACATCTCCATTTGCATTTTCATGCAACACTTGTTGAATATTTACTTTAAGTTGCACAAAGAAAAATAATGTAGAAATGGCGAGCATGTGAATTTGTTTCTCACTGAGTGTCCAATCATTGTAGGCATTTACCCAACTAAAAATTTACAAAGCTTAATTTCCTCAATTTTTTCTCTTAGATTTACTTAGTACTAGACACAAGAGCCACTCAAGTTAGACAATTTACTGAATGAAATGTGTAATATGGACGTAAGAGGAGAAACTAAAATATGACGATTATGAGGATAGTTAACGATTGATCCTGGGCTTGAAGAGGTTCAGATTGTAGTGTTCAGGGAAGCATCCACGCAGGAGTCTGTTGCGGTTCTGGGGAAGAAGTGGAGTGGAACAAAATAGAATTTGAACGGAATGAGGGTGATTTAAACATGTGAACGCAGCTTTGGTTGTAGAGGTCTGAACTGATGCAACTCAAGAATGGAACTCGTGTGGATATTTACTATAGAAATAGCGATAGAGTAATGATAAGATTGCGACGTTGTGTCTGTGAGGAAAGGAGCTGTAAGGTGGAAAACAATCTTCGCCATAAGGCCTCATCAACGTTTTTGAATTTTATCAAGTGTGGATTTGGCAACTCCAACCAAAAACATGGCAACGATACTTCATTCTTGTCTAATCTGGTTCTTATAATGTCAAGGCACCGCAGAAAAAGTCAGATATTTTTCATTTCGTTACAGTGAGATAAACAAATATCATTAAGTCTGGTCGAATTATCTGGAAATTAAAAGCGATGATATTGATTGCAGAATATGGACAATAATAATAAGTTGTAATGTAACGACATTAACAAAGCTTAGCATTACCTGATACAAGGCCATAATTATGGACAACTCAGTGAGAATCAAAATCACTATAGTAGCAATTGTCTTTGATACTAGCGTGCTAAAATGGGCTTCACGACATGGAGATTATCTTACCTTAATCTGGCACAAAGCCATGTTTCGTGTACCGAATCAAGATTGATTTCATTACTCTAGTAGTTTCTGATACTACTACTATTACTACTACTACTACTTCTTTTTCTTCTTCTTCTTCTTCTCTTTCTCCTCCCCTCCTCTTCCTCGTCGTCGTCGTCGTCCCTTCAGAGCGTAGGTGATCATGGCTCGCCACAATTTACTCTTCTTTGTAAGTTTTAGTGAAATTTGTCCTTTTGCTATTTCTCCTAATTGCTGTTTTGCCAGTTATTTATCCAAAGCTCATTAGGTAGTTGTATTATACGATGTTTTACTCTGTCCATCTTTGACTTCAATCCGACTTGCCAAAGTCAGTTGTTAATAGTGTTTCTCCCTTAGCCACAAAAAAGGATACCTAGTTCCTTTAAGTGATGTTTTATTTGCATTCTTTCAACACCGCAGACAAGGGAACAAACATAGAATGTACAAACAGAACTTGGCGGCACACAATTACAATAAATTCAATTATGTACATACCACTTCTACCTGCTTGTGGGTGAAAAGGCTAATCTTTCTCTTAATCTCCCTTAAGTTCTTCTGTTGGAATTTTAATGTGTGTGTGTGTGTGTGTGTGTGTGTGTGTGTGTGTGTGAGAGAGAGAGAGAGAGAGAGAGAGTCCATGTCTCCCAACAAGTTGATACTTAGGCTGGAACAGTTGTAAGTGACACCGATGCATTATGGGAATTCACAGGTACACAGATCACCAATAGGGACAGTGGTCACTCTGAAGAGCCGATAACTCTAGGCCTGGAGCTACAAATAATTTTATTCTAGAAATGCATTGAAAACAGAAAGGAAGACATTGTCAGTTGCCAGAAATTTATACAAAGATGACTGATAGAAAATGGTTACTATTAAATTGTTAATATATTCCTATTCAGAGAAAGGAGATTGTCATTTGTCAGGAATTAAAATATTACTGATTGAATATGGCTATTTATATTATGAATGCATTGTTAATGATTTTAATTATAGCAATACATTGTAAATCACAAAAAATAATTTAAGGAATTAAATCTTTACTGATAGAAGAAAGCATTTTTAATATAAATACATTTTTTAATGATTTTGCTATAGCAATGCATTGCAATTCAAGAAAATACTATTGTCAGGAATTAAAATTTTACTGATAGATATATATATATATATATATATATATATATATATATATATATATATATATATATATAACAAGGTGTCATTGGTGAAATGAGGAATAACGTATAATATTAAAACTAAACCAAAAGAGGGAAGCGGGTTAATATGGGTTTCCTTCTTCTATGGGCGATCTAAGTGCACAACGCCTACTCTTTTCTTGTGGGAGTTGACGATTATATATATATATATATATATATATATATATATATATATATATATGTAACAAAAAGGCAAACAATTTAGAGAGAGTGTAAGTATGCGAGTGTGGGACGAATGTTAGAGCCCACACTCTCATACTTACACTCTCTCTAAATTTTATTTTTTATTTCCGGAGTTGTTTTTCCTGTTTTCTTTTTGAATTTGTAGGTCTGATGAATTGGATCGTATTTACGATTCCAATGGAATAACTTATGACCTTGGAATATTAGTATTTAAGCCTTTTTATTATATCCTTACTCTGTCCTGGACATTGAGTTCTACCTGGATTCTATCCTCTTGGAATTTTTTTTATACAAAATATATATGTATGTGTATGCATGTATGTATATATATTTATATATTTTGCATATGTATGTGTATATTTACCATTAATATTATCTATCTATCTATCTATCTATCTATCTATCTATCTATCTATCTATCTATCTGTGTGTGTGTGTGTGTGTGTGTGTGTGTGTGTATTAAAATTATGTTTGATTACCCGACTCTATTTCCCTCATATAAGTAAGAAGTTCTCTAAAACCGGAGTTAAAAAAGAGGAAACATAAGACGTAGTATGAATAGTTGACCTTAAAAACCTGAAAAAACAAACAACACCCCCCCCAAAAAAAAGATATTATAAAACGGAAAAATTTCTTTTAGAAGACCGAACCAATTAAATAACTAGGGTCAGCTGCTGCTTGTTGACGAAGGATGACGAAGAATGAAACAGGTTGACTTGCGCCTGATCGGCCATAATTAAATCCACATGTTTCACTTGTATTTTCCCAGATGCAAACGTGGATTCAGAAAGAGGAAAGCATAAAATAAGTACCAAAGAGAAAAAGATTTAATTTTCTTTATTTTCAAATATTTACGATATTAAATTTTCCATTTCATTTCCTTTTTTAATGCTTAAGTAAATTTTAAGTACAAACCTTCATGTTGTTTGTTCCTGTAGACACCTTGTGGGTCGTAAATCCTCAACATCATCAAGTGATGGTAAGGGTAATGGTATTAATAGCTTTTTCCCTATAAGGAAACATTTGGCATTCATTGACCGAGCAGCCGGTACTACTTTTGGTTGAAATTTATAAAATCTTTCTCTTAAAATAATTTTTCAGCAAAATAGGTTCTTCAAGCCCAATAGCTGTTATCACTCTTTCCAGTATTGATGGAGGTTTATTCCTCACCATTTGTTTCTAGTGTGGAATGTCAACATCTTGATTCTGTCATAATTTTTCTCTTTGAGTTACATAATATTCTATTAAAGCAATGCGCCTTTGAAGTTGCTAACCTGTTGCCTTGCTTTTGATGCCATGTTTCTTTAGGACGTAGACGATCATGGCACTCCACAAATTTCACTTCTTTATTATCTGTGAAATGTCAGGACTTCCTAAAAAAGATAGGCTTCTATTGATTTTTTCACAGTTTTGAATATAGAGTATTCTTTATACTAATCCTCTGATTCTAAGTAAAAGTGCTGATCCGTTTGTACATTATTCCGTTATTTTTTACGGGTAGTATTCTTATTGTCGTAATTACTTCACGATCGTCATTATATATTATTGCATTTATCAACATCCTTGTTATCCTTACTCTCCACTTATAAACAGCATCAGACTCGCTTCACGGTATTTGACCATGACACCTACTATTTAAGTTCGGTCCCAGGGGTTCCGACTTCCCAGGAAATACCTCTCCCTCATTACTGAGGCGGCCCCGAACGAGAAAATGCTGAGTAGAATAGACTAGACTATCTACCCCAACTCGAAACCTGGCCTTGTACTGAATTCTCTTCGAGTGGACGTTCGGATTAATTACCATATCATAATTAGCTTTATAGACGTCTCTCTTATTTAACCCATGGGCGGGAGTAAACTTTATACCTATTCTAATCGTATTTGTGTGAAAGTGAATGCAACAGATGAAGCCAAAATTTGAACGAATTTTCTATTTCACTTTTGGCGATGATAACCGTAACGCTACTCACACTTCTCAACTGAACTGTCTTACTCTTTATCCTTAATTTCCGGGTTGGGAGGCAGTGGATTTATGTCTTTTTCAAACTCTGAAATGTTCTATAAACGACAGACTATCGAATAGAAGAGATGATGGCCTAATTCAGCTTCCTACCATTTAACATGGTTCTACTTTGGTTGGTTGATTCATAATTCATAGCCGTGAAATACGTAATTATTTTCCGAACACTATAATAGTTATATTTTAAATCAAGATCCTTGCTAAAATCTTTAATATGCAAACAATAATAAAGGCAAGTAACTCTGTTTCTTCGTTTATCTATCATGACCATGTTAAAATCAGTTCCTTTTTTTTCTCTCGGCACAATTTAGCACGATTCCGATATAGAGAACCTTTTCTACTTTCCATTAGCATGGCGACTCATTGCGCCTTCTTCATTTCAACTTTACCACTGACATGAAGTGTCAGTGGTTATATTGAATCAATTGCTCTATCTGCAGATCGGAAATTTCTTTTACTGTGTCGAGTCAGACAATTTTTCTCATCAGAATCTTGAACTGGATTGCAGCAGTACTCAATGTTCGGCCAGATCTGGTTCTTGTAAAGATATCGGATAGTAGGAGGAGTCACGTACTTACTGGAGCGGTACAAGGAACCGGTCCTGTTTTCCAGCATTTTTAGTTAGCGATGGATGGTATGTGAGTTTAAGTCTTAGGTGAGTTTTAGTAGGCGCTCAAGGAACGATAGGTGAAAATTCAGGGATGGCACAGTGGGTAAAGGCGTTGGTTAGATCCAGTGACAGGATCCAAACAGTGTGAGTTCAATACCCGGTTAAAGCAGTGGATAACTTGGAGAAGGGAATTAACAAGAAATAAATGATAACTGGCATCCATTAAAAACATGGCACGTGGAACCAAAACAGTCTACCCCAGTGAGCGAAATAAAAGGTTCAGTTCGACATTCCAAGCACCTGAAGAAGGCCGGATCGTACAACGGCCGAAACGTTGTAATAAATAGATTGGAACGTAACAAGTTTGGTATTCGAGGCATTGAATGTGGCCAGCTAATTTTTCCACTTGCTGAACTGTTAGAGCTAGACCAGAGTTGAGATCTGCTGCTAAGCTCGCCATCAGCAGAGCTGGAAAGAATTAAAATAGCATTAGATTACTCTATCAATTCCTACCTTGAATAAAATTCTGCCTTGCCTAAGCATCGACAGGTTGTAAACAGTTTCGTCTACCCAGTTTCACTCACAAGGCTTGGGTGAACCCGTAGTAGGCACAGTTATCAGCCACTCATCAACGGTACCGAACGCTGTGATCGTCTCCTCAAGTCAATATTATCACCTTTTTCATAAATCGCCCATGGTAAGATTTGAACTTTACACACATATTCGTAATGACAACGTTCTAACTACTAAGCTACTCGCTCATATGAAAAGTGTATTAGATCATGAATTCCTGAAGTATTGTCAAACTGTTCCTGCAGAGCGTTACCGTTGTCATCGACTAAGTTTAAACTATGAAAGTGGAGAACAGAATTCAATTATATAGAAACCAGAAAGTCGTACTGCTGTATGCCGATGTCGATCCAAAAGTTGCTTTCTTGGTCTGTTATTCTGGTGACTTTGGATAGGAAATTCTTCATCACTCGGCACATTCGTCAGATTGGCACCATTACATTATAATTTGGTTTGGTCAATAAAACATCTGGTCCAAAAACAGTGTATCTAAATTTCATCGGCAATTGAATCATAGACGCAATTCGAAGATTTCCAGAAAGTTAACGTAAGTTAATGAAGCAAACTATTTCGATCTTTTAAAATCATTTCACCCTAAGCAAGACAATAAAGTTACTAAGACGCAAGGCGTTACCGAATGTAAAAGAATAAGAGAAAATAAAAACATTATTAAAGGGAGATAACAATAATAGAAAAAGAATTAAGAAGACAAAAATAACAATTGACGTTGCATTTAAATTTTTGAAGATCAAATTTGACTGGAAAACAAGATGCCAGAAGAGAATTTCATAAACAATATTTGCCAGAGAAGAAACATAGAATAGACCTTAGGATTATATGTAGCCATTTCAGTTGTAAAATAATGGGACCTAGTTGCCAGTCTAATACTGTACTTAAATTCATAAAGTCAAAAGTACTAATTCTCCTTACTTTTGCGTAAAAGATTCTAAATTTAATACACGGAAGATTAGCAGCCAGAATCATGGTTAGTTCTCTTTGTAAGGAGAGAATGTCTTGAAAATAAAGATTTGAAATTCTACTTTTTACAAGGTCTCGAACATTAACATCTGGAACCGGTGGACAAGTTTCGTAGTTACCCCAGCCATAAGGTCATCATTGTTGATATCAGCAGAAGCGAATTAATTTCAAATACGTCAAACAGCACCATCGAGGTAACGACTTTAAACCGACTGAAATCATCATACGCAATTAAACTGGGCGCTTAAGGCAACCTTGCGTTAGGGTATTTTAGTCTAGTTAAATAACACACAATAACACATTAATCATAATTTATATGTCGTGGACAATCATGGATCTGGACGATCATGGCTCTCAACAACTTCCTGTCTCTTGTAGCGCTAAGCAAAATTTGACTCTATACCATCAACCTTGTCCTCGCTCTATCATCCATTTACACAAACACATTCAGCTATACATTGTTTCCTTGTAAGTTTCTTTTCCTTCAATATGTCCTGTAAGAATTACATTTTCCAAGCCATCTTTCCTCATAATAGGTTTCAGAAATGTCAACACTTCTTTCCTGATTTGAAATTTGAGTATCTTTTGATTTTTCGAGTTCGTACTTTTCTTCCTCGTTGTCCATGTGTTTCGTATATGGCCTTTAAGGATTAATTTGTAGAACGACATCTGTTTCGCTTCGAGTCTCTTCTTCATCTGCATAGTCCTGGGTATGACGATAAACTACATCCGGCAGCAAGACCTCTGATCGGGGGAGGTTTTGAGGAGCGTGGATGTTGTTTCCAGATCCACCCTGATCCGGAGTAGTAGCACCTGCTAGGGTCCCCCCAAACAAAACACTATAAAAGTATAAAAATGCATTTTTATAGTAAAAAGACCAGCAATACATTCTTATATAAAAATTACCCACAATACAATTTTAAAGCCAAATGACCAGCAATACATTTTATAGTAAAATTGCCAACAATACTTTATCTGGAGTTGAAAGCATACAATATATTTAATTGAAGTCATAAAATCGTACACTATTTACATTGTTCGGACTATCATCCACATCTTTGTTGCCATATTTATTACAACGTTTCAGCCGTTGTAGGCTCCGGCCTTCTTTTAGGTGGATGGAATGTGAACCCTTTATTTCGCTCGCTGGGGTAGACTGTTCTAGTTCTACGTGCCACGTCTAATGGATGTCATCAGTTATCTCCTGTTAATTCCCCTCACCACGTTCTCCACCGCCTTAACCAGGTATAGAACTCACACTCTTTGGGTCCTGTCACTGGATCTTAACTAACGCCTTTATCCACTGTGCCATGTGTCCTTGAGGACATCTGTGCATGAATTTCTGGTTATTATAAACCTTCAGCATCATTTTTTACCAGTGCTCATATTTCAGTTTTTAGTGTTATCATTTCATGTTTTTACCAGAGCTCATATTGGAATTTTCGTTGTTATTATTGCTTTTCTCTGGCACTCTTTATTACTGGTTCCCATATTGTATTAATGTCTATGTTTGGTCGGCTCAGGAGATCTTTTTGGCCTAGCATATATGCTGATTCCTTAAGTTTAAGAATTTTCCCATGGTGTTCTTTGTCTATGATTTCAAACTGATCCCACAGAGATAGTCTGAACCTTGTAAATAGTGCACATAATACCTCATCTCAGAAATATAGACAGATCATGAAATTGTGTTCAAAATATTTAGATTTCGGCATTAAATAACCCGTAGAGGTTCATATGCCGTTAAACAAAATCAACCAATCTTCATTTACAAGGAAATTCCCAACATTCACTGCCATATAGGGTGACTGAAAAATAACTCCCCATTTTAAAATACTTATAATTTATTTATTAACTCTAATGTTTGCAAGAAATGAATACGACAGGAAAGCAAGTGGTTTTATTTCAAATTCGATATGGTCACCCAATTTCACTAGCAACTTTTCGCATCATCTGATTTCACCAGAACTCTTGTGGTAAGGAAGAAATAACTTCTTGTATTCGCTCTTCAAGTTCTTCCAAAGTCTTGGTTTGGTATAGTTGACTTGTTTCTTTAACCAACCCCCAAAGAAAAAAAAAAGGTCACAGGGTTTTAAGTCAGGACTCCTGGTTGGCCACTCGTACATAAAATAGCGAGTTAGTTTTCAATCAGTCTGTTCAGCAGTCTTTTTTTTTTTGTTTCTAACGAAATATTCTAATTCTTTAATACATTAGTTTATTTCTGGAAAGCATATTTCACTATTCCAATGTGTCTTCGAATCCTGTGTCACATTTTCCATCGTCTCTAAATTACATAACCCAGTTAGTTAAAGCTCTCTACCTATTTGATTCTGATGTCGCCAGTTCGAAGCTCTCCCTGATGACCACACATTCTGTCGCATTACAGTTAATGGTCCTTTCTTCTAGTTCTCCTTTGCCACGTTCTCTAGGATATTTTATCTGAATCCATTGTCAACAAAAGTATTTAAATGGTCAAAACATGAATCTACAGTGTGGTCCGAAAGTCTTGTTACCCCTATTTAACATAATTTTTGATTTCAGATGGCTGAACTACTACAGTTTGGAAGAGAGGTAGGGAGTGACAAAAGTTTCGGACCACCCTGTAGATAACTTGGACTTAGGAATGAAGTCTTTTAAATTTTATTCATGTCGATAAATGTCTAAAAGAAAGACTTATCTTCCGACTCCAGGTTTTGTTTTTTCCCTCAGCTTATCAGGGTTAAGATCAATTGATTTAAGTCAAAAGAGCAGGGTGATTTCTGCGCAAATTTTGAGACAGAAAATAAAACTTTGAAAATTTTATTTTAATTTATTTCTTCTTAATGGTGATTTTCTAAGCCCGGCTTAGATATGGCACAAGGCCGAAAGTATGGGGCACCCGGTGAGGATCGAACTCACTACTCAGTCGTAATTGATCTAGCAAGACATGCTTTCTAAGCATTACAACACGCTGAGATGCCTTATTTCTTCTTAATGCTCTATTTCTTGATATTGAACCTTATTTACAAAGAAAACGAAAACTGCTCGCCTCAAACGTATTATCCTTCAGTAATACACTGGTCGACGTTTTTTTTAAGCGAAAATTGTCTTCGTTTTTATCGCAAAGATTCTAAAGACCATGGTTATGAGCTTGATATCCTGCTGTTCCTACGTCCAAATCTAACACCACAAAGAACATTTTCCAATCAATGTCTGTTACTTGTAACTTATATATATATATATATTTTTTTTTTTTTGAGGGGAACTTCACTTGAAAAAAATAGCCACAAAACAAACACCCAATTAAACGAAAATATTTCACAATAACGTTAACCGGTGAGCTAATTATCTGTGTCAAGAAATTAAAAATAAAAAAAATTACAGTTATAGTTATTTAACTAAATCAAATGAACCATTCGTCCTTGCATGGAGTATTGCTGCCATATATGGTCTGGAGCCTCTTCTGTTTGTCTCAAAGTCCTTGATAAAATCCAAAGATGAATATGCAATGTAATTGGCCCTGATCTGGCATCTCGTCTGCAGTCGATCTCTCACAGACGTACCGTTGTCTCCCACTATCTTCTTTACAAATACTTTCACGGTAACTGTTCCGATGAGCTGCTTCATGAATTTAAGCGTTCAACTAGGCTGGCATCTCACTCTCACCCTTTCACTGTCGAAACTGTTAAATGTAGCCATCTCTTCTACTCCAATAGCTTTATGTCTCGCAATTCTCGCCTGTGGAACTCCCTCCCCTTTTCCTGTTTCCCTGATAGCTATAATCTCCAACTATTCAAATGTAATGTCAATCGACGTCTCCAGATGCCTTGATCTATCCCCTAACCTTCTCTTCATCCTTTCCTCTATCACTCCTCTTTGCTCTCGCTCCAACTCTCTGTAACCCCTTGCGTGCTAGTGGCTTCCCGCCTTGCTTGGGGTGAAACGCTTAAAAAAATACTGTTTCATTCAACTGAATGATTTATTACTAACGTCAAGATTATAACGAACAATGGCAATGACGTCACTCATGCCTCTCATCGCTGTTATGACAGCGACTATCACTCCTGCTTTGATTAACTTCACCTACATCAAGCTTATCTCCCTGCATCTTTCATTTGTCTCCATTCCTTTCCGTTTTTTCTTTTATCAGCTTTTCTTTTCATTTTCCTCAAGCTTTTTTTTTTACTTACCTTTTCGCGCTCATATATTCTTTCTCATATTCTTCGCTTCCTTGTTTTCCCAATTCTAAAGTCATCTGGAAATTTTGTTTAGCGGCATATCAACACCTCTATGGGTTATTTAATACCAAAATCTAAATATTTTGTACATAAATTTTATACTTTTAGAGTGAAGGTATGTTTTTTTTAGATATATATTTTGTAGATAATAAAATGTATTGAAGGGAATTTTACAATAAAAGCGGGCTATTTTGTGTTGTATATATATATGTGAGTGTTGGGGTTTATGTGAGTGTGTATATAACACTTTTCACAAATAACACAAATACAGCATCGATTCTCTGTTCTGTCGGTGGGACCTAGAATATATCGAATACATCCCCTGCAGAGGTGTAGATCCCCACCCAAAATGGTAATAGTAATAGTGACGTCAGCCGTTTCCATACAAGAAACATTCAGCATTCATTGAACAAAAAGTTAGCATTACTGTCAGTTGAAATTTATAAGATGTTTATCTTAAAACAATTCTTCAGGAAAATAGGCTTCTCAAATACACTATTATCACTCTTTCCTAGTATTGATGGGAGTTTCTTTACTAGTCGTTCCTTTAAGGTAGTGTGGAAAGTTAGCATCTTGGTCATATCATTCTTTTCTCTTCTAATTACATGTGCTATACATTTTAGTTGTTGCCGCTGTTGGAAGTCTTCAAGTGATTTTTTTTGCTGTTTAGGAAAAGCTATTTATTTGCAATTCAGTAGAGTCAATCAGTACAGTTTGAAGAAAGAGTCCCTTCTTTAAGATCTAGAACAGTGGTCGGCAACCTATGGCACGCGTGCCACACTTAGTACACCAAGCAATTTCCACTGGCACGTCAGCCACAAATGAAATCACGAAGCCCGAACCAATAATTACTACAACACAAAGAAGATATTTAGCTGTTTCAATTTTAATATATACTAAAGTATATATACTATATATTACTATATATAATATATTGTAGAACAGGTATATTGACCTTGACTTGTATAAAAATATGTATGCTGTTGGCACACTGAATGATTTTAAAATCCTAAGACGGCACATAGCAAAAGGTTGCCATCTTTAAAATCTCGAGGATTTCGAAAATTCGTTCACGTGATGTTCTTTTGAATCATTGATCTGAGAAAACTGGTTTATAAACTGACAATTAGACATTTCCCAACGATTTAAGCGCCATACATGATATCCATATGACGTGTCTAAGAATATGACCCAAGTTATTAGGTTAATGTTCAATTTCGTTATATTCTATACTGATCCATACACCGGGATATTTGAAGTGTTTACAGTTTATTAATTCTACAATTTGAATTTTTATTACGAATTCAAGATAACTGCCATCACTACTTTCAATTTAATCTCATATTTTAGTTTCTGGCTTGGAAAGGTTTATCGTGAGTCCTACTTATTGAAACACTTGTTAAAGAATGTTGATTTTTTTTTCATTCAAGATCAACTATGAACACCTATGTCATCAACATAGACTCCCACCTCATAGCATCAGTACAATGACCTCTAGAGGGAAAATATTTTTTTTTTTTATTAACAGATCTTGGGATTTGATATAGCATGTTTAAATGATCAAAGCCCATGCCTTCACATCTATTTGTTCACGCGCAGAAAATAGTCTAGGAAGAGATTAAATAGATTGAGGCCTCTCATTTCCTCCTTGGACGTTTGATGAAGTTTCAAATAATTCGGTATTGGATCTTCATCAGACATATACGTCCTTTCCGAACTAAATGTATACTTATAGCTCAAATGTAAACGACCGATTCTTTTTTCCTTTACCTGAAGCAAGATAATGCTTGGTTAAAGTTAAATGACAATTTTTGTCCCGTGTTGGCGGTCATGACTCTCCCCAGTTTGTTATTATTCATCTGTTACATGCCATACATTCTTTGGAAATACAGTAGAGTGGTTTCCTGTTGACTTCTCCACGTTTTAGTTTACTGTTGTTCTCCCAATACAAGGCCTAAGAGTCACTCAACGTAGACGATTTCTGGATGAGGTTCTTGAAAGTAAATAATGGTTGACCAGAGACTTGAAGATATTAAGATTGTAATGATAGGGAAGCATCCTCTCGGGAGTCTGTTCCACAAAGTAACTGCCCCTGGGAAGAAAATGTTCGGATGGAACTTGTTTCTTAACAGTGAAATTCACAGTTTTCTCTCTTTTAGGTTGGTCGCCACCCAAATCTAGAGAGGTCAGTCAGGTGGGTGGGTGGTGGGTAGAGAGGGAACGGATTCATGCTATCCTCAGGAGTATTAGTGCGAAAGTAAACACAACAGACTGCCCAGGTATTCGAACTGGGTTCGCCGATTCCACTGTTTGAGCCGATATCGCTTGCACTGCACGCAAATTCCAGACCCCACAAATGTAACATAATAATAATAATAATAATAACGGGTTTCGATATTCCATAAACCCACCAAGAATTGATATGTTGTAAGATCAACCAACCCTACACTGAGCGTAGGCAGAAGTAACGGGAAGCAACCGTTTGATCCTCTGATTCTAAGTAAAAGTGCTGATTCGTTTGTACATTATTCCGTCATTTTTACGGGTAGTATTCTTATTGTTATAATTACTTCACGATCGTCATTATATATTATTGCATTTATCAACATCCTTGTTATCCTTACTCTCCACTTATAAACAGCATCAGACTCGCTTCACGGTATTTGACCTTGATAACTACGATTTAAGTTCGGTCCCAGGGGTTCCGACTTCCCAGGAAATACCTCTCCCTCATTACTGAGGCGGCCCCAAATGAGAAAATGCTGAGTAGAATAGACTAGACTATCTCCAACGACTCGAAACCTGGCCTTGTACTGAATTCCCTTCGAGTGGACGTTCGGATTAATTACTATATCATAGTTAGCTTTATAGACATTGCTACTAAAATAATCTATAATCTTTAACGATCTTTCTGTATGACATTATTTTAAGTTTAACGTGATTTAAAACGCAATACCCATTTCTCTGAAGGAATCAATTTAAAAGGCTAAATATGAATTTTGTCTTTATTTCAAGCACCTCTTAGGTATTCTAACTCACTAATCTCAAATGACTTACTAATGGTACTGTTCCTTGTAAGGTCATTGAAAGTCAATTACTAAGAATAATAAATGTTCATTACTACCATCTCTAAACTAGATTACTATGATGCTTTCAGATTCAACGGTATCCATGCAATTGTTCTAAGGAAATGAGCTCCTGGATTGGCTCCTTTTAAATCTACAATAAATGCCTCGTTGTTTTTTGCTTTCCAACCTGTTGGAAATCCTCCTCTGTAGTTCACATCTAAGAATTCTAGTGAAACTTCTGACCCTTCAAATTATAACCCAATTAGTATTTATCTCTTTTTGTTAAAATACTAGAGTCTCTAATCAATGTAAAATTGATTAATCATCTCACTTCACACAGTCTTCTTTCAGATAGTCAATATGGCTGTCTTTTCTCTCCTTCAACCAGCGATGTGTTAACGGTTATTATTGAATTTGACTATCAGGCTCTTTAATTAAGAATGGCGAGGCTCGAGCTGTGGCTTTAGATATCTCGATGGCGTTCGACAAGTTTTGGTATAATGACCTTCTTAAGGGCTTTGGTTTTTCTCGGCGAATATTTGTCTTAACCCAATCGTTCGTCATAAATATTGTAATGAATGTCGTGTTGAAGTGTCACGCTTCTAGATTATCTCACACTAATGCGGAGTCCCTTCCCCAGGGCTCTATCTCTGGACCTATGTAGTTTCTTATCTCCATCAACAACCTTTTCGATGTCATCAGTTCCCAATTAGCTATTTGTGCTGATAATATGACTATTTACTCCTGTCGTACTAGCAAATCCGACAGGTCCGATACATTAAGACTGGGAGATGCTCTCGAAAATGACTTCCAATAAGTTTAGTTAAAAAAAAAACCGATTTTATTTATTTTATTTAATCGCCATAACCTTTTCTATCTTTCATCAGTATGGCTGATGCTAACCTCCAGGAGAAAAACTTTTTTTGCGCTTTCTTGGTCTCACGTTTTTCACTGACATGAAGTGGAGTGATTATATTGAATCAATTGCTAGATCTGCTGCTAGGAAAGTTAATTCATTGTATTGTGCCAGACAATTTATCTCGCCAGAATACACTTGTCACATTTATAAATTTAACATTCGTCTGTGAATTATGTATTGCTGCCATATCTGGTCTGGTGCACTTGCTATATATCTCGAGACTTTTGTCAAATCCACAGAAGGGTCTGTAATCAATCGTGACTTGTCATCTCGATTTCAGTCACTTTCCCACCACCATGACGTGGCTTTTTTTTGTCTTTTCATGACAATTATTCTGTTGAGCTTTCCTTCCTGGTGACTCGACTTCATGAATTTAAACGTACTACTAGATTGGCAACTAGGTCTCACCTTTTCTTTACTGTTGAAATAGTAATAGATATAACCGCATATTTTAATAGTTTCTTTTCTTTTCTTTATCGTCTGTCGAATTCTCTTCCAGTTTCTTGCTTCCCTACCACCTAAAATCATAAAAAAATTCGCCATTTTCTTTTTTTCTGAAACCTGTTCTTTTATTGTCCTTTCTCCTCACTAAAGTCTTCTTTTTCACTTCCAGTAACATCTTGCATCTTAGTGGCATTATGGCCTTGCTTGAGGTGGATAATTACAAAAAAAAGGTCATAAAATCTTTATGCTTGTGATTATGGGAAGAACCAGTAACGCATCTACAAGCTTGCTTTAATTTTGAAGTGATTTTTTAATTCATTTCTCTATGAGATGTTGTAACAGTTTGACAGAATGAGATGTATTATGTTTTTTATCATAGTTATTTAACTTGCTATGAGTACCTGCAGTGATATGTTCAAGGATCTGATAACCAATGTCATATATTGTATTATGAAATATATATGCAGAAAATACTTGGTTTAATGGGTGCACCTCAGAGAATTTTGAAAACTTGAGCCTGACAGCTGATCTATCATCTGACTGGCCTCAAACATTCAATATCTTCGAAACAAAGCTCGTAACATTACATCATCATAGAGTTGATTTCTCCAGTCCAAATGAATAGTTTTGCTCTCAATGAAGCACTTTGCTATGAATGTCTATTGAAGTTCAAGTTCACTCCAGACCTCAAGTGGAATTCGTATACACGATACATCACTAAAGATGCTGGAAAAACGTTCAGTTCCTTCTACCTCTCCAGAAAGCACCTGACTCCCTCTACCATGTTCTTTGCATACAAGAGTCAGATCAGACCCGTCCTGGATAAGACGATAAACTACACCCGGCAGCAAGACCTCCGATCAGAAGCTTTTGAGGAGCGTGGAATCACTTCTTAATTGCTGGTGTTCACAGGTCCACCCTTACCCGGGGTGGTAGCACCTGTTAGGGCCCCAGCTGTGGGCAAATAGTTAACCCCAAATTGGGGTCAAAATACTATGCAAGTGTAAAAATAGGTTTTAATACCAGCAGTACATTTTTGTAAAAATATTACCAGCAATGAATTTTTGAAGGAAAAAATTATTAACAGCAATATATTTTTGAAAAAAAAAATATTAGCAGCAATACATTTTTGAAGGAAAAATATTACCAGAAATAGATTTTTGACAAAACAAAATATTACCAGCAATAAAAATCTTGTCGGCATTAAATAACCGATTGAGGTTGGTATGCCATAAAACACAACAAACCAAACTAAACCAAATCAGATTAGAAATGGATTATTATTCACATATCTGGGCTGGAGCTGCATAGACCTCACCTTCTGGCCTGGACAGTTAAAAATCTTTTACCCGGCCTTGTGGGTGATGAATTATTTTCTAAACCCCCCCCCCAAAAGAGGCGAAACGTTGCTAGCCTATCGCTACTCTATTGCAATTATTATGGCAGATGTTCAAACGGGCTACATTCATTAGTTTCACCAGCCAAGACCTTCACAACGAGGAGCTGCCATGAATAAACTCCCATATGCACGCTTTACTGATCACTACAATCTTAATCACTTCGTCTAGGGTCAACCGTTATCTATTCTACATATCCTCCTAATATGCACCTCTTGTAAGCTCTTACCACGATCTCATTTATTAACCCTCTACATTGTGTGGCTCTTGGGCCCTGTATCGGGAACAATAAAATCCCCTCATGATCGCAACATAAATATATAAAAAGTTAGCATTTCTCATCATTCGCCTTCATCATTATTATTTTCAGGGATGTCTGTTCGACGTTAAATGGCAAGAAACAGCCGAACAGCCTTCACTTCAAATTTATTTATAACTTTGCTCCTAACCAAAGTATTTCCTTACACCATTTTCTTCACGCGTCTGTTTCAAGTAGCTATTAATTTGTTAAGTAGGTTATCTCGTTTGTACAAATTGCGATTTAGCCAGGCCACCTGCTCAGGGCCCATTATTCACAGTATTTCCACGAGATGATCCAATGCTTTACTCCCTGAGTTTCATTCCAATCCCAGGGCTCCTGTCTGACACCAAGCGGATCGGAGAGGAGCTGGGTTTTAGATACCCCCTTGGCTAAATGTCCACTGCAAACGAACACACGTTTATACGAACTCAAGGACGAGTCGACGCAAACATCACGTAGGATGTTTACATTGATTATAACATTTTGCACACAACCTTTGGTAAATGTGTATTTCTTTCGAACACGAACTATGTTATATCAGACGAGATAATATGATTGCGATATATATATATATATATATATATATATATATATATATATATATATATATATATATATTTAATGATTAGATTATACGCAAGGTGTACTTTTAATTCATTCCGAAGAATTAATTAAATTTTCCAAATGAAAATTAGAGATCTATCTATCTATCTATCTATCTATCTATCTATCTATCTATCTGTGTGTGTGTGTGTGTGTATGTGAAAATATGTAGCGGAGTAATCATATTTTTAAATAAATAATTATATATATATATATATAAGCTTTTATATTTACACACGCTCTATCTCTGATATTGAGCACTTTATCCCATAAATATAGCACACGTTAAGACTATATATAATATAAAAGGCTCAAACACTAATATTCCATGGTTATAATTTATTACATTGGAATCGTAATCACGATCCAATTCATCAGACCTATTAATTCAAAACGAAATTGGAAAATATAACTCCGGGTATAAAAAAACAAAATTTTAGTGAGAGTTTATGTGTGGGAGTGGGAAACAAGTGTGGGAGGGAAATGTATGAAAGCTCTAGAGAGAGGTGTAACAGAAAGAAGAACATGAAAGGCCTGAAGGTGAAGGTGGGGATTCAAATTTAACAGAGAGAAGTTTTAAAGAGAGGAGTTAAATAACGGTTTAAATGAGTGAGATACAGATAAATATAAATTATTTTCAGATGCATAATTCGCTACCGATTTGCTTACCTAAAATTAAAATTAAAAAACAGACACTGGAAACGTGTGGATACATTTGTGGTGACACTACGCACAATAAAAAACGTTATGATCTAAAATTAAAATCCAGCCAATTCATACTGCCGATGTATATGTGAATATATATATATATATATATATATATATATATATATATATATATATATATATAAAAAAAGAAGAAGAGAGATGCCGCAAACGTTTTTGGTTGTAATGTGGATTTATTTAGAAAAAAAATATTATGCTTTGTTTTACATAAATAAATCTAATGCTTTGTTTTTCTAAATAAATCCACATTACAACCAAAAACGTTTGCGGCACCTCTCTTCTTTCTTTA
This sequence comes from Acanthosepion pharaonis, assembly GCA_903632075.3. Classification (NCBI taxonomy): domain Eukaryota; kingdom Metazoa; phylum Mollusca; class Cephalopoda; order Sepiida; family Sepiidae; genus Acanthosepion; species Acanthosepion pharaonis. Next base: position 729,790 of record CAHIKZ030001236.1, read on the forward strand.
ATATACATACTTTTTTCTCGTTGGAACCACTACAACATATATTTATATATTATATATATATATATATATATATATATATATATATATATATATATATATATATAAATGTGTATGTATTCTCATCGTAGGGGTTATTGTTAGTGGACAGTCATGTAACACATTACCAAAGAATTTATATACAGGGTCCCAAAAATGTATACACACTTCAGGAAATAAAAAAAAATGTATGTATATATATTCTAATACTAAATTTATTCAGACATCACGAGATTACCTTTAGACTCTACAATCACAAGAGATGCTCAAAATGGTGGCTTTTAGCTTTTTACGGCGAACTACTGCTTGGACCACATTGGCTAAAATGTCTTGTGCGATTGCTGCTTATGCATTTTCAATTTCTTGTCGAACGGCTGCCAATGTAGTCAGGTTTCTGCGATTAACATTCTTTAGGACTTTTTCATACTCTACAGCCATGAGGGTAATGCCATATGTCGAGAGAAAATATTACAATAATAAGTGCTATCGCAATTTTGATAAAGCTACAAAAGACAAGTATTTCCTTTCCTAAAGTGGGTGCACATTTTGGGGGTGGAGTCTCTCTCTCTCTCTCTCTCTCTCTCTCTCTCTCACACACACACACACACACACACACTATATTCAGTGCTGTTCGATAAAAGTGACTCATCTGATTTTTTTTAATAAAAGTTCTCTTCTCCGATGAAACGAAAGTTGAGGTAAATTTAAAGGATAAGCGATCTAAAATCTGAAGAAGCTTTGAAAGCTCTTTGAATTTAGCAGTAAGTACTGTCAAGCATCCGTTCAGTATAATGTTCTGGGGATGCTTTTCTTTACATGGAACTGGTTTCTTAAAACCTATTGAAAAGGGCCCTCAGGAGCCAGCAGTACAAGAGAATTTTAGAGTCTTGTCTGCTTCCTTCTGCTGAAAGGGTGCAAATCGACCCCACCAAGCTCATTTTTTATGCAGGATAATGCTCCCTGTCACAAATCAAAATTGATGAAGGAATACTTTGATGAGAAGCAGGTGAGTGTTATGACATGGCCGTCCCAATCTCCTGACCTCAACTCCATAGAAAACTTATGGAGTATTATAAAGTACAGGCTCTCGAGAAAGCAGTTGAGTATTGTGTTGCGCTTAAATTCAAAAACTCTAGGTACCATAGCGAAGAGCTCATCCGAACAATTACGATGAAATTATTTATAGAAAGGACATAGGTAATCTTACGGCGGTGAGAAATTGACTGGATCTGAGTCGCCTGATCAGGACCAATAATATTGCAGATTCTTCTTTGGATCTTATCAAGGAAATTAGGATAAATAGCAGAGGCACCAGACCATATGCATGGATGAATGGTAGACTTATAGATATGCAAGATAGATTCTGGAGAGAAAAATTGTTTCGTTCGGCATAGTGAACCGATTTTCTTAGCAGCTGACCTAGCAATGGATTCAATATAGTCTTTCCACTTCATATCAGCAGAAAACGTGAGCCCGAAGAGGTGCAATGAGTCGTTTTCTTGGAGGTTAGCATTAGCCATGCTGATAGAAGGTAGAGAGAGGTCTCTAGATGATTATTGGAAAAAACGTTTAGTTTTGGAGGCGTTAAAATTAACAAGACATATTTTACCCCAGTTAACTACGGACTTGAAGTCATTTTGGACATCGGCTGCCATTTTGACCTTGTCAAACTGATAAGCTTTATTATCGAGGCAGGAGTAAATTGTTGTATCGTCACCGTAGATACCAAGTTGAGAGCTAATGTAATCAGGAAGGTTATTAATAAAAATTAAAAATAGAGTCGGGCCAAGGATAGAGCTCTGGGGGACAACATGCGTTAGTATGAAATGATCTCGCTGGGTGGCTGTTCAGGATAATTCTCATGTCATGATTAGATAGAAAAGACTGGATCAGTTCAAAAAAGTGTCAGGAGACACCGTAATTTTTCAGTTTATTAAGAAGACCTGAATGCCAAAGCCTGCCAAAGGCTTTCGAGATGACCAGAGCTACAGTTCGGGCTTCATTGTTTTTATCTAAAACATGCTAGAATCTTTCCGCAATTATCGTCAGTACATCAGCACTTGACGCGGAGAAACGAAAGTCATACTACTTGTCTAAGAAAAGGCCCCGTGATGAACCAATTCAGGAGTTTCCTAAAAAAGTAGAAAACTAATAGGCCAATAGTTGGAAGATTATTCACCAGAGTTCTTAAAAACTGGAACAACAAATGATGATTTATAGCAGGCAGGAAAGGGGGAGGAGGCGAGGCATTTATTATTATACAGCTTAGAGAGAACAGGAGCCAGTTCGCGAGCACACTTCTTAATGACTATTACAGGGATACCATCGGGTTCACATGCTTTGTGGAGATCTAAGTTAGAGATGATAGCAGAAACCATGGAAGGGGTTATATGCATGTCATTCAGCAGAGAATCAGTTCTAAGTGGGGGGTTAGGCAGAGATATTCAAGGGTAGAATATACACACATACATGTATATAAATAAATAGATTTATGAATATCTGTCCCTGATGACCGTTTCATCACGTGACTAGTGAGTTGGTTAATAAGATAATCATTGAAACTTTTCTTGATTTCTTGATTTATTATAGCTCTCGGGCGTTTTGGGGGCAGAAATTCCGCTTGCCTGAAAAAGAAAACATAATAAATTCTTGTAATTTTCGCATTGTTTTCAATTGCACACACACACACACACACACACACACACACACACACACACACACACACACACACACACACGCACGCACACACACACACACACACACACACAAATGAGATAAAGAACAGATGGAGTAAAATTTCACTGTTGGTAGAATTTACTTTTTAAAAAGTGCTCAATACAAAGTAGACCAATATATTATTATTATATTTTTATTATAAGAGATTATAATAAAAACATTTTGAAATCGCTACATAAAAGCGTTCAGGTTTCAATACTATGATTTTTCTTCTTCAGGCGAAAAAATGCAATCATAGTATTGAAACATGAAAGCTTTTGTGTAGCGATTTCAAAATGTTTTTATTATAATCTCTTATAATAAAAATATAATAGTTCGAGAAATCTTGAAGAGAAAGCAAAATTTATCGCCCGGCATTTTTCAGTCGTTGAACAAAGCCAGTCTGCTTCAATCATACACGATGACCTGTGACTTCGTGCTAACGCCATCATTAACGGATTTCGAACAGTTACATCTCTCCAAATTGACTCACAATGCTTGACTCATGCACGCCCCAATGATACAGCACACTGGGATTACCTCCTCACGACGATATCATTTATTCCCTGAAGTCACCGCCATGATTAATTGGTTTTAATGAAATTCGATCCTGGGATTCATAGATAAAACGCTAATGTTCTAACTCTAACCATTCAGCCCACGCACCCATTGTGAAGGACTAGCTTATATCTCTCTGCGTAGGCTCCTTAAGATAATATTATATAGATGAATATAGCTTTGCAAACATTTTAGTGACCCGTAAGCAGGACCGGTGCAAAAGTTTTGAATCTATGATACACTCCCCCAATTTTCTACATTTTCATAAGATAGTATTGAAATAAAATATAAATTTCATTGTAACCTAATTATGAATCATATGAAATATAAGTGAACAATTCAGTTAAAAAAAATGAAAATAAATACAATGTACCTAAATACAATTTAGAGACATGTCATAATAGATAAATCAACAAATTAAATAAATCATTAAATAAATCAACAATGTTTTGCAACATTTTTAACATAAATTTGAGATTTTTCTTGATAAAAATTTCTATAATTTTTAATCCATTTAACATTATGGATAAAAACTAGTGAATTTTATATTCCGTGTTTTTTGAGACTTAGCATGAGCAAAACAAATTCACGGGCAAAAGTCATAAATGCCGACCCAGAGACATTAGATAAAGAATTGGTCAGTATAAGTAGTACCCTAAGAACTGAGGCCCTATTGCGCGGGTTACAAATAACTCCGTCATTGCTATTGGGCATTATCTCCAATTTAGACCCCCACAAGGCTAGTGGTGGAGATGGCATACCAGCCATTGTCTTGAAGAAATGCGCGCCTGAGCTAGCGCCCGCCCTCTCTAAACTATATAATTACTGCCTCAAAGAATTCTGTTTTCCTGACTGCTGGAAGTCCTCATCCATTGTTCCTGTCTTTAAGAACTCTGGAGACCCCTCTGACCCCTCTAATTACCGTCCTATTAGTCTCCTACCCCTCTTCGGCAAAATCTTCGAAGCCATAATCAACGCCGAAGTGGTTAACCACCTTACCCCACACGACCTGCTCTCAGACAAGCAATATGGTTTTCGCTACGCCCGATCTACAGCTGATGTGCTTACGGCCATCACTGAAACCGTCTACTAAGCCCTTCAAAATAACGGTGAGGCTCGTGCCGTGGCCCTAGACATCTCCAAAGCATTTGATAGGGTTTGGCATGCCGGCCTTCTTCGTAAGCTCCAGGGGTATGGTATTACAGGTCGATTGTTTGACCTAATACAATCATTCCTGTCAAACCGTGAATTGAAGGTCGTTCTCAAAGGATTCTCCTCCAGTTCCTATCCCACGAACGCAGGTGTTCCCCAAGGTTCTATTCCTGGCCCCACTCTATTCCTTATTTTCATCAACGACCTTCCTGACGTCATAGATTCCCAAGTTGGCATCTACGCGGACGACACTACAATTTACTCCTGCCTCAAAAACAAATCTAGTGTCGCTGACAAAACTAACCTGGCCACTCGTCTTGAAATGGACCTCCAATCGGTTGTTAATTGGGGCAAGAATTGGCTGGTCAGCTGTAACGCCTCAAAAACTAAACTACTCTCTATTAATCAACATAGAGATCCTTCCCCCCTATTAGAATGTCTGATAGTCAACTTCTTGAGAGCAGCTCTCTGCGTCTGCTCGGTCTCACGTTGACTGGTGACCTGAGATGGAACAAATACATTGAGTCCATTGTTTCGTCCACCGCGAGGAAAGTTGGCTCTCTGTGCCGCGCCAGGAAATTCTTCTCCCCGGAATCGATACTTCAAATATACAAATCAACCATTCGCCCTTGCATGGAGTATTGCTGCCATATATGGTCTGGTGGACCTTCTGTTTACCTCGGAGTTCTTGACAAGATCCAGAGACGGATATGTAATATAATTGGCCCTGATCTGGCATCTCGTCTACAGTTGCCCTCTCACAGACGCGCCGCCGCCCTTCTCTGTCTTTTTTACAAATACTTTCATGGTAATTGCTCCCAGGAGCTGCTTTCACTGGTTCCCAGACTTCATGAATTCAAGCGCCCTACGAGGCTGGCATCCCGCTCTCACCATTTCACTGTAGAAACTTTTAAATGTAGCCGTCTCTTCTACTCCAATAGCTTCATACCTCGCACCTCTCGCCTGTGGAACACCCTTCTTTATTACTGTTTCCCTGAGAGCTATAATCTCCAACTATTCAAATGTAATGTCAATCGACATCTCCAGTTATCTTGATCTATCCACTGTCCCTCTCCTCATCCTTTCTTCTATCACTCCTATCTGCTCTTGCTCCAAATCTTCTGCATCTCCTGCATCCTAGTGGCTTCACGCCTTGCTCGGGGCGTAATACTTAAAAAAACTACCCTGGGTACATGGCAGCAGCTCCCAATAACTGGGATAGTGGGGTGCAAGCGGAGGAGAACAACACTCAGAAAAGAGTCTGCCTGCCTTACGTGAAGGGGTTATCAGAGAAAATACAAAGAATCTGCGGTCCATATAACATCAGGACAACCTTCAAAAGCTGGACGACACTTCGCAGATATCTCTCCCGAGTAAGACCCCCCGCCATAGAGGAGAACATGACTAAAGACTGTGTGCAGCTGCGGAAAGAAATATAAAGGGGAGACAGGCCGCCTCCTCGATGTAAGGCTTCAAGAACACCAGAAAGCTGTAACACGAGGGGAAGTAGAAAAATCAGGCGTGGCTGACCACATATGGAGAGAGAAGGGAGATCACCTCCCTCTGTGGGATCAGGTTGAGATCATAGACAAAGAACACCATTGGAAAATTCATAAACTTAAGGAATCAGCACATATACTAGACCACAAAAATCTCCTGAGCCGACCAAGCATAGAAATGAATACAATATGGGAACCAGTAATAAGGAGTGCCAGAGAAAAGCCATAACAATAAAAATTGCAATATGAGCTCTGGTAAAAAATGTTATGATAACAGAAAAAATTACAGTATGAGCACTGGTAAAAATGGTTACTGAAGACATTAGGTTTATAATACCCAGAAATTCATACACGGATGTCCTCAAGGACACATGGTACAGTGGATAAAGGCGTTAGTTAGATCCAGTGACAGGACCTAAAGTCTGTGATGTTCAATACCTGGTTAAGGCAGTGGAGAACTTGGAGAGGGGAATTAACAAGAGATAACTGATAACTGACATCCATTATCGAATAATGTAAATAGTATACATAATACCTCATCTCAGAAATATAGACAGATACTAAATTCACGGATTTTGACAAAAAAGACCCTAGAATGACGTCAAAAGTTTTTCGTCCTATAATAGTCAATTGTGCTTAGTTTAATTTGTAACGTATATAAATGTAGGTAGAAAAAACAAAACAAATAATAATAAGATAGCGAGAGTCACAAAACATTACCCGGTCCCTCAGGGTTTATCTATCCTCTCCCCGATTTGAGGCTTCGTTGGTAGTATGCACCGGTCCTGCTGGTGAGCATTGAATTCATTAGTTTTTTTTTTATTTGAAATAAAGTAAGCAGCGCCCAAGAAAAAATGCATCTTGAAAATTAAAAGAAAATATTGAGAAGCTAGTATTGATAAATAGATTTTATTCGTTTAACCTACAAAATTATCAGGTTTTGGTTATTTTCGAGCAGCTGACTTTTCTAATGTAATTTAGGACATCTTAGAGATCGCTGCAAAGAAAACTCCTGTTAGTATTGGAACTTTTTCTTGCGAAGTTAGTGGGTGGGTGGAAACATTTGCTCTATATCCCAAAACAGAATTGGCAAATTGTCTTCTTTTTTCTTCTATGTGCACGCTTAGAAGAAGAAAAGAAGACAATTCAGGACGTGGACGATCATGGCTCTCTACAACTTCCTATCGTTTATAAGGTTTGTTTTTATTGTCTCCAAGTCACTGTTTCATTACATATATTAGTCGCTGCTTACTTCTGTCACTTCCGTATTCAATATCTCTTGTGCGTGTCAGATTCTCGAAGCCCTCTTTCCTCATTATGGGTCTTTGTAATTTCACCTGTCGCTTTCTGATTTTAAATATAAGCGTCCATTTTGTCTCCATTTTCTGTAAAACTTCCTCGTTACTCACAAGTCCAGTCCATGAGGTTCTTAGTATCTTTTTGGACAAAGACAATTCTGTTGCCTTAAGTCTTTTTTTTTCGTCTGTAAAAAGAACAATTTTAATGCTTCCAGTCGCTAGTCATAATGAAAAGGTTGCCTACTGAATTGACATTGGTATAGCTAAGATGGCGTACAGAAGAGATTCGAGGTCATAGAAAATTCACTGTTTTTATTATCAGATGCCTATTCATGAGAAGCTAAAATCTATGATAACAATCTCCGGTATTCAATGCTGAGACTTTTGTACTATCTATCTATCTATCTATCTATCTATCTATCTATCTATTTCAAACTGCTAATATCTATCACGGTCTATTTACATCTATCTTGTTTTTACAATAATGTTGACCTTATACATGACCCCAGAGCAACTCGAGGTAGAAGGTTACAGAGTAAGGGGTACATTTTATAGGGGGAATGTGGGGGAAGATAGTAGACTTTAAAAGGCTAAGATTGTAGTGATCGGGGGAGCATGATCTTTGGCAGTTGCTTCCATGAGTGTGTGAAGATGAGGTAAGAATTGCAGTTTATTAAGATGTGTAGGAAACATAACAGTTAATCTTAGACTGTAGGAGATTGCAGTGATTGAGAAAGCACCTCGCGAAAACGCTGTCCGTGTGTAACTTCATCCTTATTCGAGGAATTCGAATGGGAACGGGGATGATTCATCCCAGTTTATGAAGCAATGGCACGCCTCAGATTAGAACTAATAGAACTAAAGAATGTAGCGCGCCAGAGCATTTGCCATTGAAATACCGAGATGCTTGCGATATTTCACTTGTGGCGAAAAGAATTTATAGGGCGAAAGTGCTTAGTGTCCGAGATAGAGCGTTTATAGTTACTGACACTTTCTGTTTCTTCATCATTTGACACCAAATATTGTTTTGTAAAGTGAAAATTTTGATTATATATGCAGAAAAATGCCAGAATCTATCACAGCTTGTTCGTATTTATCTCTGTCTATTCATGTATGTATGTATGTATGTATGTATGTATGTATCTATCTATCTATGGACCAATCGCTTTATACCAGATTTTTATATCTATATCTAAATCAGCCAGTTCATCTATCTATCTATCTATCTATCTATCTATCTATCTATCTATCTATCTATCTATCTATCTTCTTCGTATATATCTCAGCCTATTCATCTATGTATGTATCTATGGCTCGATCGTTCTATATCAGATTTTTCATATATATATATATATATATATATATATATATATATATAGATACACCTAGTGAGCCAGACAAACCTACCTAGGTTTCACCTAAACGGATCGTCAGGGAAATCCTTAACGTATGTAGACATAAAAAATCTTGGCTACTAAATTAGACGTTTTCCCGTTTATTATCATTCCACCTTAATGTTCGTTTTTTTTGTTTTTTTTTCCCCCTTCCCATTTTTGTTGAATAAATATTTACCACCCCCACCCACCCACTTAGGTTTGTGTTTGTGGTTCTTTGGTCACGTGATTTTAGCTATCGCCTATAAATATGCATTTCTTTTTGCCTCGTTAGCCTTACTTTCCCTGACGATCCGTTTAGGTGAAACCTAGGTAGGTTTGACTGGCTCACTAGGTTTATCTAGGTCTGCTCTACGGTTGTATTGAGCGCTTTTGTTAGTTAGTTGTTTTCTCGTATCGGGGTTTTTTCTTTGGGCTTCAGACCTGCATCTGTGCGATTTTTTTGTCGGCAGAAGTTCATGTTTGTAGTTCTTTCTTTTTTAAAAACCTTTTTTCCCCTCGAAATTGATTTGATTATTAGCAAATCAAAAATTCGAGGGATTTCCGAAACGAGTCTAGTTATCTATCTATCTATCTATCTATCTATCTATCTATATCTATCTATCTATCTATCTATCTATCTATCTATCTATATAACATAATCTATCTATCTATCTCTCTCTCTATCTATCTATCTATCTATCTATCTATCTGTAAAATATAATCTGTTAATTAAAAAACATACGCATTTCTTGCTTATATAAAAAATAACGTATCTTATAAATACCGAAACTCTACTCGGATAAATTAAAAATACATAAATATTTACTAAGTCAGCATGTGAATAAAGCAAACGAATCTCAATGAGACGAAATGCTAATCTGCGGTTTGTTTTTGAGATACACTATATCTACTGCGCATGCTCAATACTAAGCAAACAGCACATTATCGAGAAATTTTGTATTCCCGCCGTCGGAGAATCAAGGTCAAATAAATGTGATTTATCACGAAAAAAATTGCTCGATTGTTGAATAAATTGATGATTCTTTTAAGTAAATAGAGTATATCTTCCTGGATAGTCAACATGATACATCACAAATTTTACGCAGTTTGAAATGTCATAGGTTAAACTGTGTCATAAGACGATGAATAATAATAATAATAATAATAATAATAATAATAATCTGCCCTTACCAAACAAGCTGATGTAGACAAACCCCCGTACCCATCAGTGGTTACGTAATGTAGTAGTGTTAAAAGCTGAAAGCAGAAGTTTTATTCTTGCAGCACAGAACCAATGCTTCTTAAGAAATTGCCAAGCACGCATACAGAAAAATTGTGTTGACTTCAAATGCAGATTCTGTGATAAAATATCCAGAAACAATTGAGAGTATCCACCGAATATAAAACTCGGCATGACAGAATGGGCCAATATTTGCAAGTTTTACGGGAAGGAAAATTCAAGGAATTGGTATGAACATCACTTAGATGTGGTTACAAATATTTTATGGGGTTTTACGATACACACAGAACAATCAATGCTAATTGCCCAGACATTGTGATCAAAGACCACAAAAACAAAATGTGCTTTTTTATTGACAAGGCACTTCCTGCAGATCCTAATTTATCTTTGAAGATTTTCAAAAAAAAACTATCAAAATACAAGGATCTTGAAGCGGAAATCTAAAAAATGTTGCACATGAGGACATCAATAATTCCATTTTTTGTTGGAGCCCTAGGTTTAATTGGAGATGGTTCTAATTGACTCATTAAAGGGACCACCTGTGCCCAGCTCTTAAAGAAATACAGAAAATTGTTCTCACAAGTAAAGTTCACACTTTATAAAGAACTTTATCTATGAATGTGATCTTAAGTTGTTTTATTTTTATTTTTTTAAAAATGTTCAGCGAAAATGTCATGAGGCCATTTTTGATCTTAGGACTCTGGTTGGGACCCGGAAGGAAATGTTTATACAATAAAAATCAAAAGAAATAATAATAATAATAATCTGGGGCAAGACCAGGCCTGACTCTCATGGCGTCTGATCTTACTTGACCGGAGGTATTAACATGTACTTGTTTCGTCTTCGGGAAGTAAAAAATGCTATATTTAATATCTCGTTCATTAACACAAATTTGCTTGTGCGTTGCCTGACCATAACCAGATGTAAGTGTCCCCTTGGGACCGACACGCTGTGAATATCTGTTCATGAGCGGGAGCAACATAACCTGCAAAGTTATGCACTATTTCCCCCCAAAGCTGTCACCATATGGCGCCCATTTGGCAGTGATGCATGTGTCTGGTATAGCTTTATGATGAGTATATTTTTACCCAAGCCTCACTTTGCTGACGTTCCTCTCTCTCGCCTAATAGTAATATCGACAACAATAAACTTTATGTTTGTTTGTTTTTTTTTGTTTGTCACGTGTCTAATAATGAGCATTTTATTGTGAGCATTAACATTGTGTGTGACCTGAATTAGGTTAACTGTTGATTAAGGCCAGATAAGCTTTAAGTAAGATAAGGACGGAGCAGACATGACCGCCATCGCTGTGAGCATTGTGAGACTAAAGGCTAAAACCTGGATTTTACGAATTCAGCTGAACACATTTGCAGATTTAACTCCAGCCATAGAAACAAAGATTGACGACTCAGAAGTGGACGGATTTATTTCAAGAACTTATTTCTGATCATAATAGCTAACCTGGTGATACATAGCAATCATTTTTAGGCCTGGTACTAACCAAAGAAGCAAAAACCTAAAACTCATCATGTGGACAATGTGGACATTTAAGAGAAGCTGAAAATATTTATTATGAATCGTGTAATTGGCTAACATCGGTTTTACAGTAATGCGATTTATAAATATTTGCAAGTTAAATTCTAGCCATAAAAAGAAGGACTGAAAACTGAAAATTATACAATGTTAATTTAAAAAAATATTTCGGAGAAATACCTAACTCTAAATAGAGTATCTAAAATTGTGTCAGCAAAGCAAATATTATCAAATTTCATTCGAAGTCCTAAAATAAGAAGATTAAAACTTGGATGACTTATTTGCTGGTTTCTCATATGAATTGGGATGGTTCTTCTAGTAGTGATCCATTTTGGAGTAAGTGGTAAGGATTTAGTTGTGTCTGTTGTACATGTTGGTATCTGATGATATTTAGTTCTGAGGAAGGAAACAAATCTACTATTTTCAAGACAAAGTTGAAAATGCGACCTAATTTTGGATTGATCAAACAAAAACTTTTCTGGAGAAAACATAGTGTGGCTATTGTACTGATTCCAATTTAATATACGCCGCCCAATATTACCAAACATGACTTGATTTATGTGGGTTGCCCAACGAAAAAATTAAATAAAATATTCACTGGACACAGTTATAATGTCGGACACAACAATGTGACATCAACGGACCTTGCAGAACATTTAAATTACGAACAACTGTCATTTCGACAAACATCTTAAGGTACCCATTCTAAATAAATATTCAGAATCTTTTTTTTCGACCCTTAAAACGCATGAGAATGGTTACGTATGCTTATGAAGCTTTATTTAAGTAGTTAAGCGTTTGTTTCATTATGATGGGTAGTTACAAGAAAACAGTGGAAATGGGACTTGTTTATTTTATTGCCACATGTAGTATTCAAAATAATTACGGAAAATGAAAATTGGACAGTTTTTATTTGAACAAATGTAAATGCATTACCTTGTTTTATTACGACCCTAATCGTAGTAAACATTTACAGGTTTAGTGATAGCTTTAGAAATTTAGATTATAAAGTCTTATTTCAAGAGTTTTTAAATTAATGACTAAGGCTGACGTGGATTTTATGAAACATACGATTCGTAGCTTACATTTACAGTTTTATCTGTGGTCTAAGGACTTGCGGTTACGACAAGATAATGCACTTCAAGATCTTTCGAACCAATACATCAGGCTACCCTGGTTCTTAATAAATACCTTAACTGCAGGAAACATTTAAATCTTTAACTGCAGCATGAGAAGCAAAGACTCAATTCTAAGAATTTTAGTTCAAAACCTAAAGGGATACCTTTAGAGAATTTTAGTTCAAGAACTTGCAGAGTAATGGCTCAGGATGTTTTGAGTCTTACGACTTAGTCGCAGCAAATATTAGCTGCTTCTTTAGAAACAAGAGTTGAAGGCTAAGACTAGACAGATACATTTCAAGATCATTAGTGGCTGGATACATTGACATGTAAAATATCATAGTGGTTTTGGTGCTACTTAGAAAACGTATCTGAAGGCAAAAAGAGACTTTTATTCCACGAGTTTTCAGACTAACAGCTAAGGATAACTAAGGTCTGAATAAGTACTTTAAACGCAGAAAGCAATAATATATTTTGCTGCAGTATTAGAATAAATTTCTGGGGATTAAATGTTAAGAATTTTATTTAAAACTTAAGACTTGTAGCAAAAGCTAACTTGGGTATTACGAAGGTTCTTAGTTGAGGGAAATATTTAACGTTTATTTGCGGCATTAGAAATTAATGTCTGAAAGCTAAGACTTGAGATTATTATTTAAAAAATTGAACTCATGGCAAAAGCTAGATTATGTCTTACGAAAGTCCCTAGTCTCAGGAAATACTTTTAAATTTAGATTCACCATTAAGACCAAGGTCTGAAGGCTAATACTTGAGAGTTTTATTTCGGTCTTACAAAATACTACTTGTTACAAAATATATTTACAAGTTTAGATGCCGTCTTATAAACAAAGATTGAATACTAAGACTTTTATTTCAAGAGGTAACGGAATAATGACTAAGATTATTTGGGTCTTATGATGTACCCTTGTTGCAGTAAAACATTTGCAGTTTTAGCTGCAGGCTTAGAAACAAAGAACTAAGGTTAATTTGGATCTCATGATGTACCCTATTTACAGTAAACATTTACAGTTTCAGTTACAGCCTTTGAAACAAAACCCTCTCGTTAATTTGGGTATTATGATGTACCTTAGTTGCAGGAAACATTTACATTTTTAGTTGAAGCCTTAGAAACTAAGGCCTAAAGTTAATTTAGGTCTTGTCATGTACCTTAGCCGCCGAAAACATTTACAATTTTCGCTCGTCTTAGAAAATAATTCAATGATTTAACTGTTTCTTGTTGGAAATTATTCCCTTTATTTTTTCGGAACTTTTTATGCAAAGTAAGAATTTAATCGAAATTCAATTAAGATCCATTAATGAAGCTGTATGCCAATGGAACGTAACTAAGTTAAGGTTGAAGTGATTGCTTCATATTTGCGGATAAGAAGAAATTAAACTGAACACAATGTTACTAATAATAAACAAGTAAATTATTAGTACTCACCTGAATGACATGGAATGTACATGTAAAGAGGAAAGGTTAAGGAAAGCGGGAACAAAAAAGACACTTATATGAAACGGTTAAAATCTCTAGGATACATAATGATGATACAGAACTTGGAAAATGTACAGCCATAGAGCAAAACTTAGATGGATATTGAAAAGACAAAGCTTATTAAGATTTTCAAACGATAGGAAGCTGAAGGGGCACGACATTACGATGACAACGACGACAAATAATAATAATAATAATAATGATTGTGCAGGGCTCAAAGGTGTTCTATGTAGCCCAGGTCATATGAATATCTGTGATTCCATAGAAAGACTCATTGAGAAAGATTCCAAGAAAGAACAAACTGATCCCAAGAAAAGGCTGAGAAAACCGTATGAAAACGCGTTACTTAAATCAGGGATTTATGAATATATATAATCTTAAGAAAGGGGATCATATTTGATTCATAAAAAACGATACAAAAGTATCACGACGATTAAAATTTAAGGTACCTTTCGGCCGGCACATCTTCACTTGGGATTCATTTGCTCCCCCAAAACCAAGAAAATCAATTTTATCAATACCCTTACTCACCGTGCCTTGATACTGTGTTTTCAGTGCAGTCTTGATGTTGAGCTTAAGAAAATCAAACAACTATTTTTGGCGAATGATTACCCTGAACGTGTTATCACAGCTACCACTGAACATAATATTGTCAATGGAGTAAAGGTATATGCTCTCCACTAAATCCCCTGTATATGTTAGACTATTGTGGATTGGTTTCGTGAGTCAAATATACGCCGATAAAATATCCTCTTCCATCAAACGGTGTTTTAATGCTGTATTGGTCCGAAATATTTTTTCTACCAGAAGGGCTTTTCCCTCTAACCGCAAAGATGTCTTGCCTGCCCATACGACGGACTATTCCAAGGAGTTCTTCTCTGTCTTTCATAGGGCACGGACCAGATTCCACCTTGACGTCTTGGAGTTGTTATTAATATACAACGTCCTGCCCTTCTTAGGCAAAGAGAATTAAAACACAAATTGGCCTTGTTCGGGGAGCCGGTCGCCAATTTAACGACTAATTAGGAAAATATAAATTTCTTTTTTTTGGGGTTTTTTTTTTTCCCGCCCCCAGTTGTGGTAAATTTTAACACCAGTTTTTGAAAATAATTTTTCTTTTCAAACAATTAGTTTTATTTGTTGACGATATTATTTTTGCTGAAGGTGCGTCGGCTAAAATGTACCTTAAATTTT